>JASDDO010000006.1:25312689-25957468 GCA_030015575.1 Agapanthus africanus | reverse complement strand
CTGGAACCTCTTCCAGCTCTACCACTTTGCCACTAATTTCTTTTTCAAGGAATTCCTTTTCTAAAAAGGTGGCATGTTGAGCAACAAACACTTTTTGTTCCTCACTGTGGTAGAAAAAATACCCATAAGAATTCTTTGGATATCCCACAAACTTGCAGAGAACTGACCGTGCCTCGAGCTTGTCTGGATTTTGTCTTTTGACATAGGCCGGACAACCCCATATCTTAACTCGTTTAAAATATGGTCTCTTCCCACTCCATATCTCATATGGTGTGGTAGGTACAGATTTAGATGGAACTTGATTCAATAGGTATGTTGCTGTTTCCAGCGCATAACCCCAGAAGGAAATAGGTAACTCAGATGTGCTCATCATAGAGCGCACCATATCTAATAGGGTGCGATTCCTTCGTTCAGATACACCGTTGTGCTGTGGTGTATATGGAAGAGTCAGCTGAGAGAGAATCCCATTCTCTTTTAGGAAGTCCAAGAATTCATTGCTCAAGTATTCCCCTCCTCGATCAGATCGAAGGATTTTAATACTTTTTCCGGTTTGGTTCTCAACTTCTTGTTTATATTCCCTAAATTTCTCAAAAGCTTCTGATTTGTGTTTCATCAGGAACACATACCCGAACCTAGAGAGATCGTCGGTGAATGTAATGAAGTATGAAGAACCATCCCTGGCATGTGTAGACATGGGACCGCATACATCACTATGTATAAGTCCCAAGAGTTCGGTAACTCTTTCCCCGTGTCCCGTAAACGGAGTTTTGGTCATCTTGCCTTTGAGACATGACTGGCAAGTGTCATAAGATGAAAATTCGAAAGGTTTCAAATATCCATCCTTATGCAACTTAGCCAGTCGTGTCACATTGATGTGACCCAGTCTACAATGCCACAAGAAGGATTCATTGAGTTCAGAACTCTTCCTCTTGTGTGTGTTTGTTATGCTCAGAACTGTTGATTGATTTAGAACATAAATGCCATTGCATAACGTGCCTGATCCAACCAACTTTTGGTTACGGAAAATGTTCATAACATTATCCTGTAATACAAAATTATATCCCTCTTTACTCAATAAAGAAACCGATATAATGTTGCATATCAGGTTCGGTATGTAATAGCATTCGTTCAGAACCAATGTATTACCAGTTGGTAATACAAGGTGATATTCCCCGACAGTCTTAGCTGCAACAATTGCACCATTTCCAACTCTAATGTCTTTATCACCTTCCCCAAGTTCTCTACCTTTCCTTAGCCCATGTAACTGATTACATATATGGGATCCCGACCCGGTATCCAATACCCAGGACGTAGAGCAAATGGAGAAACAGTTCTCAGTAACGAACACACCCGAAGAAAATGCATCTACATGTACTTTCTTCATTCGGGTGGCATGGGAATCCTGGCATTCCCCTATATCCTGTTCATTCCTATAACTCTTATAAGAAAGAACGGAACCAACGTTCCCCAGCACAGTATAACATGCGTGTTCGGTCAATACATCCATATTATTATCTTTATTAAGGCATGAAATGGTCGCTACCTGGAGAGAGAGAGAAGAAAACACTTTAGCGTATGCTCGTGCAAGATCAGATTGGTTATTATCTTATCTAAGCAGGATGGCTCCCACTGCTTTTTATCAAATCTTCCTCCAAACCCTAAAAGGAAAGACTAGCCGGGATTAATTACACACTACAAGTTCGCCAATCTTTCAGCCAGGCCAGTGTCGGTACTTTGAGGGAGGTCCCCCGTGCTTTCGCACGAACCTAATTACTGTAAACCTCGTTTTCCCAGAGGCGTAACCCCGTTGACACCTTTCTAGACACCTACTTGATCGGCTAATTGTAGTATGTAAAACTCTCCCAGGAGAAACTCTTACTCGCAGCGGGTATCGGGATCCAACTATCTCATAGAAGGTATGCAATCTCATTGCAAATTTCAACACTTGAAATTCCCGATAATATTTTGCCCCGAACGATCTATGACCTTGACAAGGTCAACAAACCATAGACCGCAAGTCAAGTTCAACCCGTCATTTCTTGATTGAATCAAACCCACCCGCACGACCCTTGACAAGGTCAACAAGGCCGTACGACTACCCTAACTCAATCTGCATCATATGCATAAGCAGATAAATACTGGTTAGCTACCGCACACTGCGCCTTGACAAGGTCAACAAACGCAGCACGAATACTAAACATGACTTATCTGAAATGACGGAGGGCTACGCAGGTTTTTCATAAAAACCATGAGCGTAATGAACTTGATATCGTTGTAGAATCAAATAAAGTTTTGAAATGGAGTGATTTTGAGGCTTTTCTAGTTTTGCTAAAGGGGTCACTCCCGGTGAAGGGATCGTCGGCCCTTTCCTCGTCGAATGAGGTGCGGGATACATCATATATATCACTGTGCAAAGCAGAAGCTATAGAAGCAGTCAAAAACAAACCGAGTGTGTAGCATCTGCCAGTTATTGCTAAAGGAGTCACTCCCGGTGAAGGGATCTCGGTCCTTTCCTCATCGAATAAGGTGCAGGGCATATCACATATACCGCTATGCAAAGCAAGAACTGTAGCTACCAGTTTTATTTTAAAATTCGATTCCACAACATCATAGGTTTCTTATCTTTCATTAATCACATTAATGAAGTCCCATCATTTAAATACCTAAACATCACAGATAGATATGACGTACACTTATGCCATCCGCATTCGCCTCGATGTCCCCTCGTGCACCGTTAGGTTAGGTAACTAACGACAGAGCAGGGCAGGGCTAGCGCGGGTGTAAAACATAAGTAACGTCTATATAATATATCATATATACTATATACTATATCCATCACAGAATCACAACACAGATATCGCAGCAGAATAAACATATGAAATATTGGATATACTAGGACGTCCGTGTTTTCAATACGAGCCAGTATAAAACACGGATTCCACGGTCGTGATGAATAGCCAATCCCACACCCCTAGACCCCTACGAGAGCGGCAAGCAACCCTGCCAATTCTAGGGTTAGGAGACCCGGACTCGACTCCTCGAGTTGGTCTCCCACTGGACCCCAGAACCCGGTTACTTGTGCTCCCCTCCTTGGGTCTATCCTAATGCGGAAAAGTAAATAATATACAAAGGGTGACAGCTTCCGCTACCTGGAAGTGCCCCAAATAAAAGAATATTACATACAAGTTTTTACATGAATGAAAAAGAAAAACACTCATCTCACATAAAAACCCCCGGCTATTCGAACACGACGATCCAATATAACATATTCAGCAACACATAACATCACATGTCATCAACATAAGTAAGTATGCATACCCCAATTGTCGTTGACGTATAGCAACGAAACCGGCGATATGAACATACTACACTTACGGTCACAGAAAAGAAAGTGTAAAACTACAACAGTTGGAATCCGCAACCTCTTTAGACATCGCATGCCTAACAGATATAAATCCCACATTTTAGTCTCATTATCGAAAACTCTTTTCAATATCATATGGGACTAAATTGCTAGATTTATAACATACATTCAGTTATCTCATAACTACTTGTGAATTCCAATTATTGTATCACATTCCAGATAAACAGAAAATGTTAAACTTTCCGATCGAACAATCGAATACCCAAGTTTTTCCGATACAACTCAACACATGAAATAAGTCTAACAACATTCAGTTCGTGCCTCAGTACCAACGGTCCAGCCGTAGAAGGGTCAAGCCAACGCCTCATATGTGGCACGCCGTACTACCCCAAACCCGAAGGTTCAAAGGGCAGTTCAAGACGGTCACATAATCGAGTTAAGGTTTATTGTCTTCTAGAGGGTCCATCGCGTTACTTGCACTACTTAGAACGTTGTTAAACTACGGAAAAATCCAACACTTGGAAATTTCCCGACAGGGGAAAAATTGGGTATTTATATCCGGTCGAACTTTTTAACATATTCTAAAAATTATCCGGAAAAACACAAAGACGAAATTTGATACTCCGATCGAAACATCGAATCCCCAAAAAAAAATTCCAGAAAATTCAACTCTTGAATAAATATTAAAAATTCCCAGAAAATCCAGCATAATAAAATATGAGTTACTGTGCAAACATTATTGCGCAATATGAACAGTGAGCGGAGGAAGCGCGGCAGAAGGCATGCTTCTGCCGCGTTTCCGCGGCTGTATAGATGAATCAGGAGATCGTGTTTCACCATAACTCTTAGATACTCCTGCTGAATTTTTTAGGCAATTTTAATCTGGAAAAATCTCGGTTTTTAGAAAATGTACAGAGAGCATTATAGATTTGGGGTTTCGGGTTCGTTCGGACTTCAAATCGCGTCTAGACTTCTCCTAAGGCTCTAGCTTGGCTCTGATACCACTGAAAGGTTCCTAGGCACCCAGTAGAGGTCTCACAAGACATCGAACATGCCATTTTACAAAAATTATGGTGCCGAGAAACCCTAACACGGATCTTAGACTAGAATTCTAGGCGAAAAACTAAACTAGTTAGCAAATTAACTAAAGGTCGGAAACTACAACCTTTGTAGATCCGGATTTCCACCTCCTTAGCTCCACGTGGTCATGCCCTCGCTGTCCATCATGAATCCTCGACTCATTCGTCGGCTTCATCGGATAAGTGAGCGGAATAGTTCGTCGGCTTCGTGTCAAAGACGATCTACGTCGAGGTTGCACTAGTTCAAGCTCCGACTTCACAAAGTTGTGAAACTTGTGAAGAGAACACCCAAAACAACTTGGCAAGAGGTAGAGGGTGAAGAAATAGGAGATGGGTTCACTTTAGATTTGGAATTCTCTCACTAGAACTCAAGTTGCCATTGATGGCATCTAAGTTTTTCTTTTGAAGATGAAGAAGAAGAAGAGCTAGAATTATGATATGTTATTTTTAAAATGAAAAGAAAAATCTATACTTATCATAATACTAACTAAGGTTAAGTGTAGAGAATCAACCATGGTTATTTTGAGAGTTAGGGTTAAGCTAGTGGACAAGAATGGTTGCATAAAGTCAAGGCTTCTTGAAGCTTCAACATAAAACAAGAAATGCCACCATTCTCCACTTAAGCTTTATCCAAATAAATGAATAAACAATTAAATGAATAAATGCATAATTAAAACCCTAATCTCAAGTTAACTATGGTTTAATTTCATACACTTAACCATATGATCAAGTATCATCAAACATGATACTTATATGTGCACAAAAGTATATCACATATACAATGTGTAAATCAAGTGAGAAAAATCCGTTTAAAGTGAACCAATACTAGTTGATGCAAAGTAATATATCAAATATATAATTATACATTAAATCATTAAATCAACACTTGATTCAATGATCCGGTCATGTCGCACATAACCGACTAGTATTCAATGCATCGATTTATCGAATCAATGATTCGATAACTAGGTCATATCTCATACAACCAATCGAAACATTAATCGCGAGAATCAAATACGGTATCACATACACGCATTATTCTCGGTCCCGCACATATCTCATATGCACTCCTATTTCGTTTCGCTTGAGCTAGGAAACCTCTGTGTAGGACTCTAAAGACTCGTCAATACGCCGCTAGCAGATGATGATCATATCAAGCACCCACAAGCCGCAAGCGGTCTGCTAAACGTAACGGCCACCCAGGTATTGAGCGATCAGAAGATCGACGAGCTAGCCCACTCACACTCCTGCGAATCCGACCAGTAACACTTGCCGTACAGTCCGGTCTCTTCGTCTGATATGTCGCATATCAAGTCTAGGGGTGGTAAACGTCAGACCCCAATAACCCGATAAGTCGTGCCGATGTGAGGCTCGTAACGGGTCGAGAAACTACTGGTAACACTTACCAGCAAATCTCTGATCAGCCCTGGCCAGGGACTTCCCTGTTACGGCCAATCGAGCACAGCGCAACATCAACTCCCAATACCGGGAGAGACGAAACCCCTCCTATCGCTCATTGCCTCCATGTGACTCGGGACTGTACCCAAAGACCACCGTTTTGCACGCCCTCATGGACGTGGTAAGGTGGAGATCAAAGCACAGTGGGAATCACACAAGACTCTATGACGATCTCGGGTCTACAGACTAACCTGTACAAGTGTCACCTGAGAACTGCCATCTGACGTGAGGTATAATACCATCTGGGAGTTCTCGGCGAGTCCGTCCAGTGTACTCAGTCTCCACTGAGCACCCGTATACCATCTCTGATGTCAAACACCAATGGATATGGGATCATCCATCGCCCATCACATGGGTCGAGAAGCGTATACGCTAGTCTACTCTGGTATATCGATGCCCCGTCTCGATACACCCACGACTAGGGACCTTGAAGGATGTACTTATGGACTACCATGTCCCCACTAGTATGATCTGCATCATAGTCCAGGTAGTCAAGTACAAATCCTAAGGGCTTTACCAACATGTAACTATAAGACAGTATAAAGAGACTAGTGTACATGTTAAGATAAAGAGCAACCAGATAGCATACTATCATGTCGAGCAAGAAAGTCATCTCTATATATGTCCAAGCATCCAATATAATATACATCATCTGTACAATACTGGCCTCTAGGGCACACATACAACTAACAAAGGATGGTTGAAGACTTGCTTTGCTTGAACTCCATGGATCTTGAATTTGGAATCTTGATTGATTGGATTAGGGTTAGGGTTTTGACACAAGCCTTGTCACTAGACTTGTGGATGGAAATTGGGGAAGATGAAGAATGGGAGAGATTGGAGTTGATTAGCTTTTCACCACCAAAGAATGAACAACCTTTTCTAGTGAGCCTTCAGGTCTTTTTATAGGTTTCCTAAACCCTAGCTTTAGGAATTCAAATTTGAGTTTTCCCTCCAAAAGTTAGTTAGAGGAAGAGGCTTCTAGAAGTAGTTAGTTAGGGGATTAGCTTCTACCCTAAGCTAAGAGGTTAGGGGGAAGGTTCTAGGTCCTTAATGGAGTTTAAGTGAAACTTGTTGAGGAAGCTAAGAGTATTTAGTTTAGAACCCAAAGACTTGCTGATCTGGCAGAATGTTCTAGAGTAATCTGGAGATTGAAGTAGCTTTCTGAAGTGCACACACTGAGGTAGGAGTTATGGGCTGAAACAGAGGTGATGACGTGGCAAGGGTGTCGCGGTTCCGCGGCACAAGGCGGCTCCGACCACGGAACCGCGGCCATGTAGCTTCCTTAGGGCTTCAAACATCACATGCTACCTTCTACTGTCTTTGTTATTATTCTCTGATATATTTAATCTCTAAATGATTTTTAGATCATTGCCAGATTCCAAATCCATGAGTTGGCGTAATGTTTGATCAGCACAATGTAAATTTTGACCTTTCTTCTGGATTTTCCTGCACAGACTTCGAAACACAAGTTGCGATTTATAGGAATGATGCCATGCTATGAAATGCAGTCAATTTCCCTAGAAATGCCGGTTTTAAGGTTTAACACATGTAATCTGATATTTAACAACTGTTTTGATAATATGTGAAATATGAATACCGAACACTTCTAAATGAGTGCAAATGATAGGGAAATTGCCGGTTAAAAGATGCAGTATTTTCGACTGATCAGGTTTCATGATATTTCGAGTGTGGATGTTGGATACTCAAGTTCCATGATTTTGATGTGTCGTTGAGGGACACACACACACACATGCGGGCATATGTTTTCATGATGTTTCGGGTGTCAATATTGGACAATCCGGTTCTATGGGACTTACAGGATATGAGGGCCGATCTGAGGATGCGGTGCCTAAGGTATTGGGATTTGGAGTGTCGTTGATGGACACTAGTTTCTCTACGATAAGGATTTCCGTGTTGATGATATGTTTTATCCCATACTCAGCGTTTATTTGATATGCATTGCTTCATGTATTAGTAGTACCTGATAGAGTACCTTTCATGACTATTGCATATACATATTGCCATTTATTCCTATCAGCTTGCATACGATAGCTTATCGCAGTACGTGCATACCTGCGATTACCTGCATATGTTATTTACTATATACGAGTTGGAAACTCACCCCCGTTGTGTCACAGTGTTTTGCAGGTAGCCCCTCAGAGTGGTAGCGGCATGGCTTCTTCTTATCGTATCATCTTTTGCAGCGGATACCGCTACGTCTGACTGTGAGCAGTTTTGCTATAGGTGGGTTTTGCAGTAATCCGATGAAGCTCATTGTATATCTCGTTGTATCTAGTACTCTCCATCTACTACTTTTATGTATTGACTTAGAGACGAGATGTGAGAACGATATTGTATATTATTTTGTGACTTTGGATGCTGTTTATGCTGTTTCACTTTATATCATTCATTTCCTTCTCTACGACGTCGTATATTTGTTGTGGTGGTTGTTTCCACGTTTTGGCATGGATTTTGCTCCAGTTTGGGGTTGCTTTACTTATATCTTTTGTTTGTACCCTTTTGGGGCTAGTTTTTACAAAAGAGGTGCTGCCAAATTTTTTTAAAGAAAGTAAATTTGGACTTTAATGGTTTTTACTTGAGATTCCCAAAAGTTTTAACAATGTTCTTATCACTTATTACTTTTGATAGTTTAGATTGCTGGGTTTTCGGCTTACTTAAATTGCGTTACGCCTGTAGACGTTACGTGGTTTAAGAGCCGTCACGTGCCAAATTTTGGGTCGTGACATGTACCAGTTGAATAGTCTTACTCGAGATGATAGTACGCTATCTGGTTTGTCTTTATCATCGTGTACATGCTTCAGGTGACATTACAGATCACTATTACATGTTGATAGACCTCATAGGATTCTCGCTTGA
Organism: Agapanthus africanus; assembly: GCA_030015575.1. Lineage (NCBI taxonomy): Eukaryota > Viridiplantae > Streptophyta > Magnoliopsida > Asparagales > Amaryllidaceae > Agapanthus > Agapanthus africanus. The sequence goes on along the minus strand of JASDDO010000006.1, from coordinate 25,948,687 downwards.
CTACCAGCAGTATGATGGCGATCATATATATGAGAGTTGGGTAGTCTACAAGCACATCCTTAGAGTGTCCTTAGTCATGGGAGTTTCGAGACTGGGCATCGATACTCCATGAGTAGGCTAGTGTATACGGATCAAAACCCTGACGAGGGGTGGTGGCTGGTCCCACAAGCCATTGGTGTTAGTTGGTTCACCTGAGATAGTATACAGGTGCTCATGGCGTTATGAGTACGCCGGACGGACTTGCAGGGGCCTTGCTGATTGGTATTATACCTATCATCAGGAGCAGTTTCCAGGTGACATGAGTACAGCTTAGTCCATTGACTTGACATTGCTACTTTGGCTCAAGTGTGTTCCCACTGTTCTTTGATTGCTACCCTACCACGGCTCAAAGGAGTCGTGCAAACAGGTAGTAGTTGGGTTTAGTCCCGAAACAATTGGAGGCAGTGGTGGTTAGATAGGATTCGTCTCTCCCGGTATTGGGGTTGATATCGCGCTGTGTCTGGAGAGCCATCACACAAAGTCCTTGGCCAAGGCAACTGAGATTTACTGGTAGGTATTCCAGTAGTATCTCAATGTGTTCTAGGTTACACTCCAACACGACTTATACCGCTATTGGGGGTCTGACGTTTACCATCCCCCTAGGCCCAATATTCGATACTCTTAGACGAACAGACCGGACTGTACGGAAATTGTTATAGATAGGCTCAGTAGGATGTCGGGTTGAGTTCGCTTGTCGACCTCCCTTTCACTCAATACCTGGATAGCCGTTACGTACAGCTAGTGCCACTGACGGCTTGTGGTTAAACCCACTGCCAGCGTATTGACGAGTCTTTAGAGTCCCACACAGAGGGTTTCCCTAGTTCGGGTGAAACGTTGTAGAGGCCATATGGCTTTATGGCAGGGTTCAATCATATATGTGCACTCGTGCACGGATCATGATTGGACGGGTCATACTAGTGTGCTTTGGTTTAAGCCGGATCCTAGTATTAGATTGTTGGAATATTTTCGTCTTATTGTATTCGTATTCAGTCGGATTACGGATGCAGGTATGTATATACGGATGAGGGGTATTTTTGTAATTCGTTACGAGTTTACTTTTGGAGTTACCATTTCTTTTTTTGTTTAAACATTTGGTTTAATGTTTAATTATTAGTGAGGAGAATTGATCATGGAATTTTGGCTAATTTCATTTGATGTGCTGGCATTTCTTACTGTGGAAATTTCGTGGGCAGGTGATGGGCTTAGGTGAATCATCCCATTGCATTTAATGTTCCTTGTCATGTTGAAGATATTTTGTGTGGCTGTAGGTTGTTTTAATGTGCTAAGAGTTTTTTTTTCTTGGGTTGCATAATTAATAAAATCCACCACACTCACAACAATTGAAAAAGATTCCACAGAGAAGAATTCGAAATTTTGCAGAGCCCATTCCCAGCAAGCTTTTTTCAAAGCCAAAATTCTATGCTCAATTCTTCATCTCACATGGCAACTTCATTTATCTCCACCTAAATCCATGGGTTTCTTGAGACAAAGTATTCACACACTTTCTCTACTTCATCTTGTGTATCTAGGCTAGCAAATTTGATGCTCGAGTTGCTTCGGCTTGAAACGGGAGCCCATATAAAGAACCTTCGACGCGGATCTTCTTCGGCAAGGGTGATCGGAGATCGAACTTATCTTGGAGCAGCCGTGAGGAGCTTGGGAAGAGGTTAAAGACCGAAAGATATGGATCAATTCAGTATAATCTCCAAACTCTTTTACAGTTTACTAGTTTACAGTTAATGGCACGATCCGGGTTTTAGGGTTATGTTAGCGCCAGTTTATAAAAGTTTTTATTCCGCATTTGGCCTCGGATTAATGCCCAATCGGAATTATGGAGGCAAACATTGGAATCTCGGGGATTCAGATTGAGCAGGTCCAAGACAGCATATATGCATTGCAAATTTAGTAACCAGAGAAGTCAAAACCATATTGGTATAACATTGGAAGGGCAAGAGATATCACCGAGCGACCAGTTTAGATATCTAGGTTCCATCATCCAAAAGAATAGGGAGATCGATAGTGATGTTAATCAAAGGATCCAAGCTGGTTGGTTGAAATGGAGGAGTGCAATAGGGATTTTGTGAGATCGTAACTTTCCGTTAAAATTGAAAGGGAAGTTTTATCGGAGCGCTATTCGGCCTGTCTTATTATATGGTACAGAATGCTGGGCTCCTAATAAGCATCATACACAGAAGATGCACGTAGCGGATATGCGCATACTTCATTGGATGTGCGGTAACACTAGAAAAGATAAGGTGCGAAATGAGGATATTCGTGCAAAAGTTAGTGTAGTGCCTGTGGAGGAGAAGATGTGGGAAAACCGGCTAAGATGGTTTGGTCATGTGCGACGCAGACCTATGGAAGCACCGGTTCGACGAATAGATACTCTCGATATGGGCAATGGCAAAAAGGAAAAAGGAAGACCGAAGAAAATATGGATGGAGGTGATACGAAACGATATGGTTGCCAAAGGACTCAATGAAAGTATATTGTTCGATAGGAGTGAGTGGAGGCGGAGGATTCATGTGCTGGACCCGGCGTGATTCTCATATTGGTTCATGTAGCCTAACCCATATGCTTGGGATAAAAGGCTCAGTTGTTGTTGTTGTTGTTGTTGTTGTTGTATTTGGCCTCGGATTGACGGCCGGGGCGCTGCCGTAGCCCAACAGCATGATCGGCTGGACACGGGATTCTAGTGCCCGTCTTGTCCGCGTTTCTGCAATCGAATCCGAAGTTGATACTTCTTCATCTTCTTTTTCCCCTCCACCCACCATATCGACCGAGATGGATGGTTCTCCATTAAATTTTACCAACACACTGCCGCCGCCGGCCGTAGGTGCGCAGAATCCACCGCGCATCTCTTTTCATGAAAGATGCTACCCGATACACGTTCCCCTTCCTACTTGTCTATCCATTCCACCGGCCAATGGGGATAATTTCGAAATTAAACCCCACTTTATCAACTTGTTGCCCAAATTTCATGGGCTTGAATCCGAAGACGCATATGTTTTTATAACCAAATTCGAAAACGTATGCGCAATGATGGGCACTACGTAACTTTCTGTGGATGCTATGCGATTACATCTTCTCCCTTTTACCTTGTCCGACCTAGAAAAAAATGGCTTTATAGTACTAACGCACATTCTATCGCCAAATGGGACGAATTCGTTATAGCATTCCTGAAGAAATTTTATCCCAATCATAAAATCGCCTATTTTCGAATCAAGATTAACCCGTTTACCCAGCTTCCCAACGAACCATTTTGGAAATTCTTTGAGCGGTTTAAGTATTTTCTTCTATAATGCCCCCATCACGGAATTGATAAATGGCAACTTTGCCGAATTATATATGAGGGTGTTAATCCTGCCACGAAACTGATGCTTGAAACCATTTTTCAATGCCATTTCATGTCAAAAGACGATGGCGAAGCTTGGCAATTTCTGAAAGATCTCTCCGAACAAACTTTGCAGAGGGAAAGCATTAGACCAATATCGTCTAGGGGAGGTATCCATCAGCTCGACGTTTCTATCACAGTGAAAGACGAAATGGCCGCGATGCAAAAGAAACTCAACGCTATCGAAAAAACCCAGCCAACAGAGTCAACACCCCTTTCAACCGCAAACTTTTCGAAACCCGGCCAACAACTTTAATCCTTATAATAATATTGCAACAGCCGGTATCGATAAAACCTCTGCGCTCAAACGTAACTTAGAAACGTTCATTAAACAATCCACGCAAAAGACGGGTAATTTAACATCTTCTATCCAAGCATTAGTGCAACACACTTGTTTCCAAAGTGAAAGCATAAAATCGATAGTAACACAACTTGCACAGTTAAATGCAGCGATGAGCAAGATAGAGAAAGGGAATCATCCATCTCAACCTCTACCAAATCCTTGCCACTCACAAAGTTATAATGTGTGTGCCGTAACCACATTGAGATCGGGAAGAATGCTCAATAACCATGTGGGTGAACATGTTGATGTTGACGATATTGATGATACCCCGGCTTCTACTTCTACTCCTCCTTTGTCCAATCCAACAACTTCTTCCGAGCCTATTCTCCATTTTCCATTACGCTCGAACCCTCAGCCCACTTCCTTGAGTCAACATAAAACGATCCCAACTCCGATTCTGAGATCCATTCCATCCCCATAAACTTCTCTACAAAAGTTTGACCCAACCCTTATTGATAAAGCTCCTTTTCCATACAGGTTAAGGGGCAAGAGACCAAGTCCACAAATGGAGAAGATTGTGGATATTTTTAAGCAAGTTAACATAAACATTCCTCTTCTAGATGTTATCCAACAAGTTCCGTCCTCTGCAAAAATTCTAAAGGACTTGTGCAATAGGAAAAGGAAAATTCAAGCGCCTAAGAAAGTTTTCCTAGCGAGTAATGTGAGCACTGCTTTTACCCAACAATACCCAAGAAACGAAAGGACCTCGGGAGTCCTACAATATCTATTGCTATTAGGGGTAAAAATATCAATCGTGCTCTACTCGATTTAGGTGCTAGTATTAACTTACTTCTAAATTCTGTCTATGAGCAATTAGGCATCGGAGAATTAAAACCGGTGTACTGCACTCTTAGGATGGCCGATCGATCTATCACCCAACCTAAAGGTGTGCTAGAGGACGTGTTAATCAAAGTCGAAGAATTTATAAATCCTATGGACTTCATAGTTATTGATACACTGCCTATAGAAAACCCCGAAACCAAATCCACATGATTCTAAGTTGACCTTTTCTAGCGACTTCAACGCAATAATCAATTGTCGAAACGGTTTTATGACTCTATCCTTCGGGAAGATGTCAATTGAGATTAACATTTAAAAGTTGGGAAGTGAAACCTCCGAACCCTATGCTCATGTATGTTCTATCGAAACGATAGATTTCGACAGCAGCGAACTTGAAGGGCTTCACGATATTTATCTCGACTCCAATAGTGCGTTGTTTGATCCTGCTATTTATTATACACATGAGAACCCTTTTATCGACAACTCCACACCCAAGTACGAACCCTTTGAGTTGTCGAATAAGTTAGTCGAGCTGTCCGGGTCAACATCTAACGCTAAATAAGAACTTTTTATGGAGTCTGAAGATCATACCTTTCTTTCTGATGAGATTATCATTCGGAATATCGATGAAAGTTTTGAAAAAAATTTCGCCGAAGAACTCGCATTCTTAGAAGACATGGGAGTTGTGATGAATCATCCCCAACCCAAAGAAGTTGAAACGCAACCCCTTCTTCTTATCAAGAACGAGAATGCGAGTAATCCATCATCATTGTTTCGTCTTTACAAACCGAGTCGTAAACCAGTTCTATTACACTTCTTATCTCCTCCCTATTTTTTCACGTCTATAGGTGACATAATTTTCCACCAACCAGTGCGTTGCATCGATAAAATATTCGAATGGTTAGTGTTGATTTTTTGTAACGTTTTATAAAAACCGTTTAGGTGAATTTTCCGATAATCGGTAAAATAACTTGTGTTCTCCGTAAAAACCAAGATATAATTATTTTTCCACAAAGACTTAAATACACATATTTTAACTATGTAATTGCTAGTAATTGGTATTTATTTAGTCACTTATAAATTGTTAGTTTACTTAAATATTTTTCCTTGATTAAATATTTTAATATTATTTTATGCTTTCTAGTTTGTAACATATTATTTCTCTTTGTTTTATCTCCAAAGTTCTAGAGAAGTCTAGGATCAATTAGAAAATCAAATAAATAAGAAATAAATTAATAAATGTGAAAATGGGGGAGGGGGGTGTTCTTTACTTGACTTCACACACACACACACACACACGCACACACACACACACTCACCTCTCACTTCCCCATTTGGCCGAGCCCTCTAGAGCAGCAGCTCCCCCAATTCTCCATCTCATTTCCTACTTCAAAAATCATCAAATTCCATTAAAAATCCACACAAATTCCTTAGATAAATCTTCACCCAATTTTCCTTGGCCTAAATTAGCTTGGTTCTAAGAGTAAGATGGCATTTTAAAGGATAAGTTTGCAAGTTTAATCTCAAACTTGTTGAGGTACAAATCCTATACCTATGGTTAAATTGTTGGTTAATTACGTTAATGTAATTTAATTAATATTTATATGGTTCTAATTGCAAGTTTGAAATTACAAGAGAAGGATTTGAATTAAAGTTAGGATTGTTATCACTTGATGATGGTTGAAATGTGTAGTTTAATATTTTAAGACATGCAAAATCTAAACTAGTTGTTAACTTGCTAATTGTTACTTTTAATTTTTCCCAATTAAATATTTTTGCTAACTAATTTTATGATTAGTGTATGAATAGGTGAGATTAAAATTTAGTAAGGTTGGTGTGGCTTAATTAAGTTATTAAGTGAACATTGTGGCCACTAGAATTGCTAAAATATCTAGATTTGTACTAAAACGGTTAATTGTTGCTTACTAGTTTTTTGGAATAAATAGATTTTAATTAATTTTGAGGTTTTGATGATTTACTGCCTATTTCTTAAAATATATAGTGTGTTGTGAGTGTGCGATTGGTACGATTGGGTTCTAGGTTTGGTAGTTGTCACATAAAGCGACCCTAGTTGTGGTTTGTAGCGTTGTCGCGTGTGCGTTTTGTGCACCAAATGTGTGCAGGTCTAGTTAGTGCGCGTGGTTGACTTGTATCGTTTGGATCCGCGACTATTGATATATCTATCCTTTTATTTACTTGTGTGCGATTCTAAGATCGGGTGCAGAGGCGTCGGACGTGGCGCGGAAAGATAAGGCTGAGATCGGATCTGATTAGCCGAGGCGTCCCAGTGAGTAGATGTACACATCTATGGGGGGATCGTCTGGATGGCGCGAGGCTCCCGATAGCTAGGATTACTAGTAGTGCTTGTATTTATATGCTTAGTCTCCTAGTCATTCATCTTGTTGCATTGTATCATCTCATATATATATGATATTATCTTATAGGACACTTGCACCATTACCATTGGTCCATACCGCACGTGCAATAATTTATGTGAACACACACGCCATTGGTAATTGCTATGTCACGAACACTATAGAACTTGTTTAGAATCGGTATCTTTTTATTTGCATCATATATGATCTGTAGACTTGTACTTGTATATTCATTTCATTAAAATAGATAAGTGGGATTGTTAGTCATATATACATACCTCATTGTATCATAATTCATGCATAGCTTCTAGCCGTACTTCGCATGGTATATACTACCGTATCATAGACTTGCATCATCATCGACATGTTTATATATTGTGATTCTTCTTGAGAATTTCAGTACTTATGAGATTTCTGGATTTTGGGGAAAACCGAAAGAATTTTATAAACCTATTATCATTTTAAAAATAAAAATTTGTTGTTTTCTCGTGATATGATGTGTGTAGCGTCCACCATGTGTTTTCTCGGTTCGTGAGCTGTATCATATACCCGATTCAAGGAGGGGGATGCACCGTCTGCGGGTACATGGTAGACCCGGTATGGTACCCCAGGATGAGAGTGTTTTCGTAGGGATGACGATGAGCCCGGCAGGGGAGAACTACCTACCGGTTATTATTGGCGCGAAGGATATCCGGAGGATACCGACCGTAGTCGTGAGATTTGATGAGATGGGCCGATCCGGACTTACGGAGCCCGAGATATTAAGAAATTGAGATATTGAGAATTGAGATATCGAGACATTGAGATATCGAGAAATTGAGACATTGAGATATTGAGATATATATATATATATATATATTGTGTCGATGCTTGATACATATTTTCTGTTGATTTCATTAATGATACTTCGATTTATTGCACGGATTTTCTCATACCAGACATAATCAATTTGTGTTTGATTATGCATTCATATTGCATCCATACGGGTGCATCGTGTTGTATTGATATATGTAGGCTGTAACGCATTGCGTGCATGCTTACGATAGGCTTATTAGATGTTACTTACTACTCACGAGTTAGCAACTCACCCCCGTTGTGCCACAGTATCTTACAGGTTTGACCCGTCAGCACAGTAACGGCGGGCGTACTTCCTCTTTTTGGCTTCATTTGCTTGATTTGCAGCTTGCTCGTAGGTGGGTTGCGAGGATATTTTATTCCTACTATGTGTATCATTTGTATCTAGTACACTCCATCAACCTTATCTACCCTTGTATATTGGATTAGACGGTGAGACTCATGCGACTTGTATTTATGGTGTTAGGTGTCGATGCTCACTTGATCCGACGTGTTGTTTTCTTATTTTCGTGTTTCTATATGCTTATTTCGCACTTTTGATATACATATTGCATGTGGTTATGATTCCGTCTTTGGCGAAGAGCTAGCTCCTGCTTGGGGATGCCTTTATTCATTATTTATATGTATTTTCTTGTGTTGTACCCGTTTGGAGGCCAGTATTTACAAAAGAAACTCTGCCCAAATTTTCGGGAAAATTTGATGTTTTAGAATGCTTTTAATATGATCTTATTTCTCTAAAATCACCTTTTAAGCTAAGTTTTCCTTCACTCTTTTTCTTTTAACAGTTTAGATTTCTGGGTTTTGGCTTACTTAGATTACGTTAAGGCTTTAGACGTTTCGTAATTTAAGTGTCAGTCATATTCCGTACCTTCGGGTCGTGACATTTTTAGTCATTGTAAATCTTTGCATAGACTAATAACTTTACCCCTCTCTTTATAATTTTAAAATGCTTAATACTGTTTTACTCAAGTTTAGGGGGGAGAAAATATTTTGGCTCTTGAAAGAAAATAAATTTTTACAAAATTGTGAGCCAAAAAATATATTTGGGGGAGGATTTCACTGTCATTTATTCATATCCCCGTTACTAACTTTTCCTCCTAAGTATACAGGTTTTTTATAAGCTTAACAGATGACATCAGTGAGGAACTGCTGCCAATAGGTTTGGGGGAGGTTTGTGCTTATTCACGCATTAATTTTTATATTATACTACATAAAAGCACAAAAAAATTTGATAATAAAATATTAGAAAGTGAAAAATTACATATGAAAGATAGGAAAGTTTAAGAAAAGCAAGAAAATTAATTGTTTTATAACGAAGCTAGTAATAGGAAATCATGAGCTGTTGTCCCAAGGGTTAGTAAGATAAAGGGAATCACTAATCTGAGGATAAAATTAAGTCTGAAAAATAGTCCATATTCTTGAGTCCAAACATCTGAACGTTGATACCCAACTATATGCACTTGCATACATCTTGAAACTTGGGATAGTGGAGGATACCATGAAATGCTCTTGTTTAAAAACCTTAGTATGAAGATCATTGAAAAAATAAGTGAAACATAAAAGATATAAAATGGTGAAGAAAAATGAACACTGGTTTTGTAATTACTTAATGCGGCATAAAAAAATATATCGTGGGTGCTTTATCACCTAGCGCTTTAGACCAACTGGTTTGGGAGCCACTGCTAAGCCTTAGGTGTTGTAAGACGATAAAATTGCTAATTTTGCTTAAATGAGTGAGCACATGTACTAATCGGTCGGTTAGTATCTCAAGAAGTATTAACGGTCGCATGAAGAATATGTGAGCAATTCCAACTAAAATATTCACCGACTAAAAAGTACTAAGGAAGATGGACAAGAGTATGATAGAATGAATTGAATTCTCTAAGTGTAGGAATGTCTTTTACACATAAGTAGGGGTATATGATCGATATTTGGAAGAATGGTAGATAGGAAGACTAAAGGCGATGTTTTATTGAGGGATCATGTGATTACTGAAATCTTTTCACGACCATTAAAATAGGTCTCATAGCAACTGAAAAGCTAGTGTAGTTTTAAACTCTTATTTTTAAGTTCTTTCTTTTATATAATCCTTATCTTTGTATGTAACTTTCATCTTCCTTCTTTTATTATGGGATATTTTGGTTGTAATCCGCTGAAAACCCTCAGGAGATAACACTCCTCCTACTAGAGACACCTAGAGATTTAAAAGATTGTTGCACGTGCTAAGTGCAATCGTGCTGCCTGCGAAAGTGTGCTAGGTTTTTCTTTTTTCTTTTTCTTTTTCTCCCTCTCTTGAATTACTAGTTTGCTCGAGACGATCAAAGTTATGTTTGGGTGTATATGTTCAATCAAAAATATTGCACATTTAATGGAACATTTTCGTTACTTTTGTAAGTATTTAAAGGTGTTTATTGTAATTATGGTACATATGTCGGTTTATCTGCAAAATACTCTTTATCATATGTTTATACACTATACTTAACATTATGAAGGATAAAATATGCATATAATATTTATATGATATTTTGATAATTTAAATATGCATATCATTTCAAATATTTCTAATCAATATTCTTAAAATATTGTTTCATTTATAAAATTATTATTATAATATCTCAAATATAACGAATATTACTAATACTATGAATTGAGATATTATGCAGATTTAGCTCAGGTCTAGAGATCGAGATATCTGAGATGTCAGGAATAAAATATACCGATAAAATTGAATCAAATTGTAAAATCGTAAATAGAAAAGACTCAAAGAAGATTTAAAGAAACCAGATATCACAACAATCTCCACGTGTCAACATGAGGCAGCACCAGAATATCCAAAGCATGATTCCACTAGGAAGCCGCCCGACTACAGCCAATACCCCCTAAATGCAGTGGATACGTGGCGCAATGGTGGTCGCTGGATTTGAGATTTCGTCATTATGATCGCAATAGTGAATCCTAACACAGGGCAACTAGGGTTTCTACCTCTACTACTATTTAAAGGACCTAGAGTTATACTTGGAAATCATCTCACCTATTACCACCAAGCAAATCACCGACAAGATCAAGAGATCCAAGATGATCCACGAATCGACGTGATTAAGAAACGTGATCATCGACTGAACATCTACTTCCTATGAGATAATGATCGAGAGCAACACGAGAGTTCTTTGTATTATAAATTTCAAAAGAGTTGTACATGTTAAGGTTGATTAATAAAGGTAGATTTTTAGTTTTGTTCTTTGCATTTTACATTCTGCATTACTTTCTGCATTTATATTTTGATCTCCATCTTCATCCTTTCTTCTCCAACTATGCGTGAGTAATTCCTCGCTTGTAGGGTTCGTAGAATTAGGATAGATAAATGGATGATAAAATCTGTTAACTCCTTTTACATCTTCTAAAATTTATAAATTTTTGCAGAGTAATTATTAACATCCTAATCGAGCGCGCTATCAATTTATTAATAGTCTCGACCGCGATTTAAGATTAGATTAACAATTATTTTGGTAAAGGCTAAACATGAATAGAGGTAAATGAAAAGATAAGAGTTAAGAGTGGGAACACTATTCTCTCCAAAAACCCTAATCTTCATTCATCACTATTGATCTAGTTTTAAATCTATTAAAAGATAAAATGAGTCATCTTTAATTAATCATCCATTACTATGAAATTTTATGAACCCTACAAGCCTCTTCTTCATAAAATCTACATCCGTATATCATAGATCTAGAAAAAACCATCCATATTTCAATCAATTCGTCTAAAACAAGATAAAGGTTCGACATTTCCCTGAGGAAAACCTGTACTCATCTCGGCTAGCTACGAGCGACACCGTTATTAATTGAAGTTACTTTACAAAACACTTCTTTTCCAAATTTAGATCAATCAAATAACGCCGTTGCCGGGGACACATGCATTATTTTTTTTGCTATTCATGTTGAATTTTAATAAAATCCAGAAAAAATATTATAAAAGAGAACCAAAACCGCAACTTGCATATTTAACGACAATTGTGCGAGTTTTGCAAGGGTATCTGGAGTCACAGAAGCGAGGAAATAGAGATTTTCACCGAAGCCCAGAAGAGCAAAGGGTTGCACTGAAGAAAAATTGTCAAAAGAACCCACCATTGCGCTGTAGAAACACGGCAATAGTGTGCATTTAGCCACGGAATGGCGGCGACACTATGGATTTGTGCCTCAAAATCTTTTGGTATATTCCTCATATCTTTCTCTCTCCTCTAGAAAACCAATAATATAATTTTCTACCGGATTCTTTACAAAAAGTTCCGCCCAAAAATCTTTTTGCGTGTTTTGATATTGGTTTATTTGTGCATATCTTAACAAGATATTAAGGGGAAATAACCCAAATTCAGATCAGGTGGGGATTTCATCACCCTTCCTAGGACCTACAAATCACAACACAAGCATCCACATAACCGTACATTAATTAAAAAAATATCTAGACCAAGACTCTAAAGACAGTCGCGCTCAATTAAGACAGAGGAAGGTTGTGAGTAATCTATCACTTATCCGCATCTCTCTTGTGGTGTTTAGGCAAGTGTGACTAAGGAAAGTGATTACTTAAATAAGCCCGCTATTTTCGGTGATTCGTATAGTGGATACCTCCAACTTACCTGGCATTTACCTGGCCAAAAGAGTGATAAAGAGATGGTAGAGGATTGATCGTGCTGTTTGTACTTTGGAAGTTTAGGAGCGATCTAGTGCTTGACCTAAGTGACCTTAGTTCTACGGTTGATTGTGCATTCTATGATTTGTTGAGTCAAGCCTCACGTCCGACACATTATCAAAAAAAACCATTTAAAAATCGTTCTCACCCACTCTGCTACGTGCGCGAAACCCGCTTATTGCGTGATCGGCTAGACACGAAATTCTAGTGCTTGTCTTGTCCGCGTTTCTGCTATCGACTCCGAAGTCGGTACTTCTTCGTCTTATTTTTCCTCTCTACCCATCATATAGACTGAGATAGATGGTTCTCCATCAGATTTTACTAACACACCCCTGCCACCACCCTAGGTGCGCATAATCCACCGCGCATCTCTCTTCAAGAAAGATGCTACCCGATATACGGTCCCCTTCCTACTTGTCTATCTATTCCATCGGCTAATGGGGAAAATTTCGAAATTAAACCCCACTTGATTAACTTGTTGCCCAAATTTCACGGGTTTGAATTTGAAGACGCATATGTTTTTATAACCAAATTCGAATACATATGCACAATGATGAGCACTACACAATTTTCTGTGGATACTATGCGATTACGACTTCTCCCTTTTACCTTGTGCGACCTAGCAGAAAAATGGCTTTATAGCACTGCCGCACATTCTATCACCAAATGGGATGAATTTATTATATCATTCCTAAAGAAATTTTATCCCGATCATAAAACCGCCCGTGTTTGAAGCGAGATTAACCAGTTTACCCAACTTCCCAACGAACCATTCTGAAAATGCTTTGAGCTGTTTATGGATCTTCTTCTACAATTTCCCCATCACGGAATTGATAAATGGCAACTTCGCTGAATTATATATTAGGGTGTTAATCCTGCCACGAAACAGATGCTTGAAACCATTTGTCAATGCCATTTCATGTCAAAAGACGATGGCGAAGCTTGGCAATTTCTGGAAGATTTCGCCGAACAAACATTGCAGTGGGAAAGCCTTAGACCAACATAGTCTAGGGGGTATCCATCAGCTCGACGTTTCGATCGCAGTGAAAGCCGAAATGGCCGCGATGCAAAAGAAACTCAACGCTATCGAAAACAAATTCTCATCCGCCTCCCCAAACCAAGTTAAACATCCCAAAACCGTGTTTGGTTATTGTTCTGACCCATCACATTTAACAGAAGAATGTCCTTTAAATCCTCTATTTCAAGGTCAAGAACAAACTAATGCTGCTTTCAGCAACGACCTAGAAACGATCCTTATTCTTCCACATACAATCAGGGATGGAGGAATCATCCTAATTATGTTTGGAACCAAAACCAAACTCAAAGTCAAAACCAGTTCCCAAGCAATTATCAAAGACCTCCTCCACAGCAACAGCAACCACCGCAATAAAGTCATCACCCCTTTCAACCGCAAACTTTTCAAAACCCGGCCAACAACTTTGATCCTTATATTAATATAGCAACGGCCGGTACTGATAAAACCTCTGCGCTCGAACGTAACTTAGAAACGTTTATTAAACAATCCACGCAGACAACGACTAATTTAACGTCTTCTATCCAAGCATTAGTGCAACACACTGCTTCCCACAGTGAAAGCAAAAAATCGATAAAAACATAACTTTCACAGTTAAATACCACGATGAGCGTTAGAGAGAAAGGGAAACATCCATCTCAACATCTACCAAATCCCGGCCACTCACAAAGTCATATGTGTGTGTCATAACCACTTTGAGATCGGGAAGAGTGCTAAATAACCAAGTGGGTGAACATGTTGATGTTAATGATATTGATGATACCCAGCTTCTACTTTACTGCTCCTTCGTCCAATCCAACAAATTCTTCCGAGCCTATTCTCCGTTTTCCACTAGGCTCGAACCCTCAGCCCACTTCCTTGAGTCAACCTAAAACGATCCTAACTCCAATTCTGGGATCTATTCCATCCCCACAAACTTCTCCACAAAATTTGGACCCAGCCCTTATTGATAAAGCTCCTTTTCCACACAGGTTAAGGGGAAAGAGTCCAAGTCCACAAATGGAGAGGATTGTCGATATTTTTAAGCAAGTTAATATAAACATTCCTCTCCTAGATTCTATCCAAAAATTTATGTATTATGCGAAAATTATAAAGGACTTTTGCACTAGGAAAAGGAAAATTCAAGTGCCTAAAAAAGTTTTCCTAGCGAGTAATGTGAGCACTGCTTTTAGCCAACAAATACCCATGAAAAGAAAGGACCCCGGGTGTCCTACAATATCTATTGCTATTGGGGGTAAAAATATCAATCGTGCTCTACTCGATTTAGGTGCCAGTGTTAACTTACTTCTGTATTCTATTTATGAGCAATTAGGCATTGGAGAGTTAAAACCGATGCACTGCACTCTTCAGATGGCCGATCGATCTATCACCCAACCTAAGGGTGAGATAGAGGACGTGTTAATCAATGTCGGGGAATTTATATTCCATGTGGACTTCATAGTTATTGATACATAGTTATTGATTTTACGTCAACCTTTTCTAGCGACTTCCATCGCAATAATCAATTGTCGAAATGGTTCTATGGCTCTATCCTTTAGGAAGATGTCAATTGAGCTTAACATTTACAAGTTGGGAAGTGAACCCTCCGAATCCTACGCTCATATATGTTCTGTCGAAACGATAGATTCCGAAAGCAGTGAACTTGTAGAGCTTCATGAAACTTATCTCGACTCCACTAGTGCATTGTTTGATCCTACAATTTATTATACACATGAGGACCCTTCTATCGACATGTCCACACCCAAGTCCAAACCCTTTGATTTTTCGAATAAGTTAGTCGAGCTGTCCGGGTCAACATCTAACGCTAAATATGAACCTTTTATGGAGTCCGAGGATCATACCTTTCTTTCCGATGAGATTATCATTCGGAATATCGATGAAAACTTTGAAGATATTTTCACCGAAGAACACGCATTCTAAGAAGACATGGGAGTTGTGATGAATCAACCCCAACCCAAAGAAGTTGAACCGCCACCCCTTCTTCTTATCAAGAACGAGAATGCGATTAATCCATTATCATTGTTTTGTCTCTACAAACGGAGATGTAAACCAGTTCTATTATACTTCTTATCTCCTCCCTACTTCTTCACGTCTATAAGTGACATGATTTTCCACCAACCAGTGTGTTACATCGATAAAATATTCGAAGGGATGGTGTTGATTTTTGGTCTTTGTAAATCTTTGCATAGACCAATAACTTTATCCCCTCTTTATAATTTTAAAATAATTAATACTGTTTTACTCAAGTTTGGGGGGGGAGAAAATACTTTGTCTCTTGAAAGAAAATAATTTTTTTACAAAATTGTGAGCCAAAAAATAAGTTTGGTGGAGGATTCCACTGTCATTTATTCATGTCCCCGTTACTAACTTTTCCTCCCAAGTATACAGGTTCTTTTTAAGCTTAACGGATGACATCAGTGAGGACACTGCTGCAAATAGGTTTGGATGAGCTTTGTGCTTATTCACGCAACAATTTTTGCATTATACTACATAAAAGCACAAAAAAGTTTTGATAATAAAAGATTAGAAAGTGAAAAATTACATATGAAACATAGGAAAAGTTTAAGAAAAGCAAGAAAATTAGATGTTTTATAACGAAGCTAGTAATAGATAGTCATGAGCTGTTGTTCCAAGGGTTAGTAAGATAAAGGGAATCACTAATCTGATGATAGAATTAAGTCTGAAAAATAGTCCTTATTCTTGAGTCCAAACATCTGAGCGTTGATACCCTACTATATGCACTTGTACACATCTTGTAACTTGGGATAGTAGAGGATACCTTGAAATGCTCTTGTCTAAAAGCCTTAGTATGAAGATCAATGGAAAAAAAGTGAAACAAAAAAAAAATTAAAATGGTGAAGAAAAATGAACATTGGTTTTGTTATTACTTAAGGCAGCATAAAAAAAATATAGCGTGGGTGCTTTATCACCTAGTGCCTTAGACCAATTGGTTTGGGAGCCACTGTTAAGCCTTATGTGTTGCAAGACAAAGAAATTGCTAATTGTGCCTAAATGAGTGAGCGCATTTAGTAGTCGGTCGATTGGTACCTCAAGATATATTAACGGTCGCATGAAGAATGTATGAGCAATTCCATCTAAAATATTCACCGACTAAAAAGTTCTAAGGAAGGTGGACAAGAATATGATAGTTTGAATTGAAATCTCTAAGTATAGGGAAGTATTTTACACACACGTAAGGGTATATGATCGATATTTGGAAGAAAGGTAGAGAGGAAGACTAAAGGCGATGTTTTATTGAGAGATGATGTTATTACTGACATCTTTTCACGACCATTAAGATAGGGCTCATGGCAACTGAAAATCTGGTGTAGTTTTAAACTCTTATTTTCAAGTTCTTTCTTTTATATAATCCTTATCTTTGTATGTAACTTTCTTCTTCTTGGGATTTTGTGGGTGTAATCCTCTAAAAATTCTTAGGAAACAACACTCCTCCTACTAGGACACCTAGAGGTTTAAAGGCTTGTTACACGTGCTAAGTGCAATCGTGTTGCCTACGAAAGTATGCTAGGTTTTTTTTATTTTTTATTTTTTCTTTTTCTTTTCTCTCTCTCTTGAATAACTAGTTTGCTCAAGACGATCAAAGTTATGTTTGAGGGTATTTGTTCAGTCAAAAGTATTGTACATTTGATGAAACATTTTCCTTCCTTTTGTTAAGTACTTAAAGGTGTTTATTGTAATTATGGTACATATGTGGGTTTATCTGCAAAATACTCTTTATGATATTTTTATATACTATACTTAACATTATGAAGGAAAATATATGCATATAATATTTATATGATATTTTGATAATTTAAATATGCATATCATATCAAATATGTTGGCTATAGTGTCTTCAAGTCAATTATGAATCGCAGGCACGCGATTGCGATGACAGAGGGAGGACCTATATGGATAGAACAGACTTACTCAAAATGATAGTATGCTATTTGGTTTGTCTTTATCATTATGTACATACTTTATGTGGTATTGCAGATCACTATAACATGTTGATAGAACCCATAGGATTCTTTCTTGACTACCAGCATTATGATGGCGATCAATATACGTAGGAGCTAGGTGGTCTATAAGCACATCCTTAAATGTCCCTAGTCGTAGGAATTTCAAGACTGGGCATCAATACTCCAGGATAGACTAGTATATACCGATCGAGACCCTGACGTGGACGGTGACCAGGTCTCACAAGTTATTGGTGTTAGTTTGTTCACCTAAGATAGTATACAGGTGCTCATTGGGTTATGAGTACACTGGACGAACACCCCGGGAACCTTCTAGTTGGTAGTATACCTATTGTCAAATAGCAGTTCCCAGGTGACATGTATGTAGGTTAGTCTGTCGACCTGAGATCGTCATTTGTCTAGTGTAAGTTCCTACTGTATTTTGATTGCTACCCTACCACGGCTCAAAGGAGTCGTGCAAACAGGTTTTAGTTGGGTACAGTCCCGAGCCACATGGAGGCAGTGAGCGGATCGTCGTGGATTCGTCTCTCCCGGTATTATGGGTTGATGTCGCGCAGTGCACGGATGGCCAGCATCAGAAATCCTTGGCCTATGTAATCGAGAATTACATATTTGGATCAGTAGTTTCTCAGTTAGTGATGGGCTTCATACCGACACGAAATGTCGCGTTATTAGGGGTCTGACTTCATCCGCACCCCTAGACTCGATATGCAATACTCTTAGACGAACAGACCGGACTGCACGGATATTGTCATGGACAGGCTCAGTAGGGGTTCGGATGAGTTTGCTCGTCGGCCTTCCTTTCGCTCAATACCTGGGTAGCCGTTACGTACAGCTAGTACCGCTGACGTGCTTATGGTTAAACCCACTGCCAGTGTATTGATGATTCTTTAGAATCTCACACAGAGGGTTTTCCTGCTTCGGATGAAACGATGTAGATGTCGTATGGTCTTACGGCAGGGTTCGATCATAAACGTGCACTTGTGCACGTATCATGATTTGGTCGGATAATACTAGTGGGCTTTGGTTTAAGCCGGATTATAGTATTATATTGTTCGATTATTTTCGTCTTATTGTATTCGTATTTTGTTGGAATACGGATACGGGTATGTATATACATATGAGGGGTATTCTTGTAATTTATTATAAGGTGTTTCTAGAAGAAGCCACCTCATTTAGTTTTAACCATTTAGGATTAAATGGTAAATGAGGTTGAGGATTAGCTGTTGTATGCATTTATTGTAGCATGGCTTTGTAGTGACTCATGGTTACTATTCAAGCATGCTTGATATTTGTTTTGTTGTAAGATATTTTAGAGACTTGAGATGTTTATTGGATGCTTCATTATTGCTCACAACACAACACACAACACTTAGACATTTTCTTGGGTTGCATTACACTCTCATCCTCAAGCTTCTTCTTCTACCTCCACCCTTCAAGTCTCATGTGTTGAGAAACCTAGGGTGTTATGAGACAAATTAATCCATCAGTACACTCTACATCCTTTAGGCTATCTAGTTTAGCGAACTAGGTACCCTAGTTACTTCGGTTATTGAGGTAGGAGCTCGGAATACAAATTCTCAGGTGGATCATCTTCAATGGAGGGAGACCGAAGATCAAGCTTGATCATGAAGGACATTAGGAGCTTGGGATGAAGGTTAAAGACTGAAGGACACGGATCATTCGCTATATAACCTTTCTAAACTGGTTTTATGTTTGCTACCTTTAGGATTTATGGTCGATCCGTATTTCGGGTTGTTCTAGTGCCAGTTTAGAAAAAATTTGTTCCGCGTTCGGCCACGGTTTGATGGCCAGGGCACTTGCATAACCCAACATGGTATCAAAGCGAACCCATAAAACCTAAACTAGCTGTTTAAACGATGTTTACAGTATCAAAACTGAAACAACTCCAAAACAATACGCGATATATTCCAGTTGCTGTCGAATTTTCTCAAACAATTGCATAAGCCTATTTATGTGATAACTAGAACACCCTCAAAACACGAGCCCTAATTGCCAAAATGTGGCCGGCGGGATTGATGAAAAACACCGGCCTAGCCGGTCCATTATTGGACTTGGGAGTTGATTTTTTTGAGTGTTCTGGTCTCTGGAATATTGGTTTTTTGGTATTGTTTGTTTTTGCCGATATTGTATATTGTGTTATTCTTAGTTTGGGGGAAATACGGAGTATTTCGAAGTCGCTATTTTTAACACCGTTTAAAAGTTTTCAGTACATCCATTACTATCTGCGACCGTGAATGTCATTAGAGCGGTGTAACTCGTCTAACTGCTATAGGTTATTTTAGATGGGTTTGCGAACATGACATTCACATTGATATTCTGTGTTGTGCTGAGGTTGTGGTTGGATTGTCGTGGTGGATAGCCAGTGGTGCAATGATAGTTGTACAGTTCAGATTCATTTGTACATTTGATATTGCGGGGCGAGCGTCCGACATGTGGACTGCCGTCTCTGCCAGTTTATATATTATTTGTTTGGGACACGACCGGGTTGGGTTCGACGTCATCCTTGTACATATTATTTTTCTTTTCTGTACTAGGATTACCCCAAGGCGGAGTGCACAAATAGCTGGGTTTTAGAGGGCAATGGGCCCGCATCTCATGGCGTTGAGACGGAGGGGGCCTTACTCTAGAATTGGAAGGCTATTCTCCGCACTCATAGGGGGTATAGCTTAACCCACGGAGGGGTGCCAAAGTTACCGGATTCCGTGAAGTGCTGGGTGGCCCACTCATGTTGTTGATTGGGGTTGCCTCACTTCTGGGATTAGCGGGTAACTTGCCACACTCGTAGGGGTCTAGGTTTTCATTGCACAGGTTATCCACACGATAGGAAATGTTGGGTCTTATTTGCGGCTCGAGTGAAACCCGAGGCTCCAATATTATCCACCATTCTGTGTTGCTTGCTGAGATTCTATGATATTTCCTTATATCATGCCTGGGACGAATGTTATATATATTCATATATACTAGTAGATGTTGTATATGTTTTCCACCCATGCTAGTCCAGCCCCCGCTCTTCCGTTAGTTAAGTAACTTAATAGGTGATGACAGGGCCCAGTAGGCAATGCAGATGGTATATACGTACATTGTATTTTCGTTCCTTTATCTGGTGTGATTTGTTTAATTGATGGGACTGCGTTGATTCTGATCAATGCAAGGAAAACAAACTTATATGATGTTGTTGGAACCAAGTTTTTTGAAAATTGACATTACAGACATTTCCTTTTGCTTTGCATAGTAGTATTCGGTTATGAACATCCAGCACCTCATTCGACGAGGCAAGAGCCGAGATCCCTTCATCGAGAGTGACCTCTTAGGCAAAAGTTTACGTCATCGTAATAACTTCACTATAGTCGATTATTTTTCTTTGCATCGTGGTATTCAGTTTGGAATATCCTGCACCTTATTCGATAAGGAAAGAGCCGAGATCCCTTCACAGGGAGTGACCTCTTTAGAAAAACTTTGTGCCACTATATATTTTTAAAACCACTCGATTACTTCAACGATATCAAGTTCATTATGTTAAAGGTTTTTCGCCAAAAACCAGCCATAGCCCTCCGTCATTTTAGATTAGTATTACTTAGTATTCGTGCTGCGTATGTTGACTGTGTTAAGGCGTAGTGTACGGTAGCTCTGTAATGCTTTTCTGTCGCATGGATATGTGGATTGGTTAGGACAACCGTGTAACCATTTTGACCGTGTAAAAGATATTCTGCGGGTAGGTTTAATGCAATCAAGAAAATGACGGGTTGAAATTGACTAGAATCCTTTGATATGTTGACTGTGTCAAGGTCACTTAGGTCCTAGGGGTAAAAATCACATCGGGTGTTTCAAAAATACAGGAAACTTTCCAGGCATGTGCATACCTTCTGGAGTGTGATGACTTGAGTGGCTTCCATCAAGTTATCATGCAATGATAGTTGGATCCTGATTCCCACTAATGAGTAGGATTGCTCCTCGGGTGATTTTAGATGATTCCTACTAATTCTCCTTTTAGTGTTTGAAGGAGAATTCGAGGAAACAGTGGGAGCCATCCTAATTAGATAAAGTGATTAGCTATTCTAATGTAGGTTAGAGTGCAATCTGGGTGTTTTCTTTTCTCTCTCTCTTTGGCAGCGACCATGGCCTAACCATAAACTAAAACTCATGAACCAAGTTAACCGAACCTTCTTAAAACACTTTAGCTTTTGGATTGTCACGGAGTCGCATATATCATTGCCAATCCTACATCCACTTTGGATTTCTCCAGAACACTTCGTATCACTACGAAGATCCATAATGCTTGGATATGCCATTGTATAGTTACACACGAACTCGAAGGAACTTATTCCAGTTCGAAGATAGATTATGGTTCTAAAGAAATTGAATAGGATTATTCGGTTGACTTTTCCCTTTACCTTCTCTCAGGTTGCGAGACCTCCTAGGATTAGAAGAGTACAACTATTGCACTTATTGGATAGTATTCTTCCAAACCATAGGCAGGTGCCTAAAGGTGGGGAAGGAAGAAAATCAATTAGCCTAAGTGTGGTGTACAGAAGGTAATAAGTAAAGACATATAAAGGGGTTAGAGTAAGGGCCAAGGAAATTGTGACTACTATCATTCACGACAAAACCGCGTATACCCCTGTCACTCCTACATCCATTTTGGATTTCTATAAAACACTTCGTATCACTATGAAGATCCATAATACTTGGATATGCCATCGTATAGTTACATACGAACTCGAAGGAGCTTGTTCCAGTTCGAGAATGGTTTCCGGTTCAGGAGAAATTGAATAAGATTATTTGGCTTGTCTTTTATCTTTACCTTCTCTCAGGTTGCGAGAGCTCCTAGGATTAGGAGAGTACATCTATTACGCTTATTGGATAGTCTTCTTCCAAACCTTAGGCTGGTGCCAAAGGGTAGGGAAGGAAGGAAGAAAACCAATTAGCCTAAACGTAGTGTACAGAAGGTAATAAATAAAGACATATAAAGGGATTGGAGTGAGGGCATGGAAATATACGGTTACAGTCATGAATCAGGATAGTAGAAGAGGTATTATTAGGAATACCCGGATACCCCTTCAAAACATTTTTATGTTTCAGTTTCACTGTGCGGTGTTAATTGAAAACCGTTTTCCCAATTAGATCCTTACTCTAGGGTATGTATTTTTCAGTTTTGATTCTCACATATGTATAGCGTTACAGATGATGAGTAGAGTAAGATATTGGGATTGTTTTCTCATTTTGATTCAGACTTCAGGGTATGTATTTAGCAGATTTGATTCTCACATCTATATAGCGTTACAGATGATGAGTGGTAGTAGAATAATGGGAGTTAGGTTATTATATTCTCATTATATCGGAATTCTTTGTAATTGATGATATTTGAGGAAATCGCCTGGGTTTTGCCTGACGGCAAATATTTGGTCTTGAATATCCATTGTTATGCACCAATTTCAAACTGATATATCTGAACGTTTATTTTATAAAGTGAGATATAATTTTTTGATATTATGCATTTACCTATATCAGTTGGTGTTAGGTAAGGTGCAATCAACAGCGGTGTAATTCTTCTTAACCATAGTACAGTTTTCAACCTGCGACGCACAGGGTTTGAGTTATTAAACTCAAGGGATTTATACAAAATATTGTATGTTGTCCAATGTCCATTAGGACAAAGGGGTTGGTACTCGTACTATATTCTATTTACTCATGGCTTCTCTAGTTTTAGACAAGTATTTCATTGAAATGCAGGGTCCAAATTTTGAGAAGTTATAGGTATAAGAATAAAGTAGAAAACCATATGTTGCAGGTATCAGGATTCTTCAAGGTGATCGAAAATGTAGATACTTGTGTTAGGTATTCCGTTGTAAATAATGGTTTTAAGAACTAGCTTCTCTTTCAGGTTACTCATAGGTGGATGTATTCCTTGATGAGTAATGTTGCTTGGCCTTCTTCTATTTGGTTAATATGCACTGGAAACAGCTACATGATTTCTGAATTTGGTTTCAATTAGATTAGTGCCTTTGTTTCTATATGGTATATAGAATCAATTCATATCTTAATGATATTAAGGTATATGGAGTTGTCCGGCTGATACTTAAAACCAGAATCCGGATAAACTCTATGCACGTTTCAGTAATGGCAGTTTGTGGGTTATTCCGGAGTTTGATGAGGGTTAACTTTCTACCATTAGGAAGATCAATAGTTATATTGTTCTTGACTCGCCAATAGTTTTAATAAAATGGATTTTTTTCAAGAAAACATTAATGGGAGTATAATAGAAATGGAAGTGATTTCAGAACCAAAAACGATTACTGAAAATTTAATATAACATAAAGATTCAATTGGTTTCGACGATCCATTAGCCACTCCGCAGATTTGGTGGGTAACCTCAGATACCCGAGAGGTACTTCGGTATCCTCAAAGATGGTGACAGGGAGGTTTATGATTACCCAAACTTGCCACTTCTACTGTTCTAGACTATGAGGTCTGGCAGGAGGATGAGTATAACGTCATACTAAACTAGGTTTAGAAGTGCACGTGTATATGACTCTGCCAGAGAGTTGTTGTAGTAAGTAGGAGCAGCGCAAGCATAGTGGTCAAGTAGCTTATGTCTATTTATATACTAAAGAAGGTACAACGGAGATCGATCATCTAGTTTTGATGTGACAATCAGAGAGTTTGACTTCATCAGAATAAGAGATGGGGTAAGAAGGTAGTAGGGAGTGATGATCAGGTATTTGGATGACATGCACTTTATAGGGAGAGATCTTCTAATAGTACGATCGGTTATATACTGTGGTTGTCACAAGGTGTTTCTCCACATAAGATCTGGATAAAATATCAGGGATTCTAGTGACTGGATCTGTTGTTTTAGATCCAGATTTGGGAAGTGTCCCAATTCGGGTACTTGACACTATTCTAAAGTGTTTTAGAATGGACGACTCCCGGCGTGGTGGTGTACCCGCAGGTGATGGAATCACCCTCTCTAATGAGATGTCTTTTAGACTGATGAGGAGAGCGATTTGCATGATTGGCATATCACTTGCTTAGGTAATTGAGTCAATCATGAGACATAAAGTACAACACCAGATTTTGATTTTGCACAGGCTGCAATAAGTATATATTAATCCAATCTTGGAGAAATGTGGGGAAGCAGTTATAAACATAAGTGGATGTTTTTGGGATATGGTAACGGCAGCATCCTTCGGGAGATGGTTATCATTTCAGGTTTCTAAGGTGACCTGGATGACAGAGTGGCTGTCAGAGTTATTGTTTTCCCTCTTCTTGAGGGGAAGTATGTTAGACAGGAGGTCCAAGCGGATACTGCGGAAGGCATGGTTTAGGATACAGATTAAATTAAGTAGATGATACAGTCTAAGAAGTTTGTTGGATTTGGAGTTCATTAGTGAACTGGGTCCCATCAGATATCCAGACAAATTCTAAGACGGGTATTGCTCATTTCGGGAGATGGACTTTCTTCGCGAAGTTGAGATATAGAGAGAGATATAGAAAGAAACATTCGAGCGGATCCACTCACTGAGGCTATTTCTCGAACACAATGGTTTCACAAACGAGCTTTGCGAAATTGATTAGTAGAGAAGTTGGGTTTTCGGTATCACACGAGCTGTGAGTATGCGACACCGCAATAATTAACCTTAAGTGCAAGTGGAAAATTGTTGGCTATACTTGTAGGGTTCCTAGGCATCCTAATGAGGACTCACAAGGCATCAACCATGCCAATTTCAAATTTAAACGGTGCCGAGAAACCGTAGAACGGATCGTTGGCTAGATTTCTAGGCGAAAAGCAAACTAGTTAACAACTTAACTATAAAGAATACGGAAATACAACCTTTGTAGATCCGGTGCTCCACCTCCATAGCTCCGCAACGAAGTCCCCTCGCTGTCCAAATGAGTTCCCGGGCGCTAGCATCGGCTTCGTCGGAGAATGGGCAAGCTAGGTCGTCGATGTCCATACCGAAGATGATCTACGTCGAGGCATCGCTAGATCAAGCTCCAACTTCACCAAGTCATGAAAACTTGTGAAGGAAACACACTCTACTACTTGGCAAGAGGTAGAGGATGAAGAAATAGGAAGTGGGTTCAATTTAGAATTGGATTTCTCACTCTTTATCATCAATCACCATTGATGACCTAAGCTTTCTTCATGATAGATATGAAGAAGAAGAAGAAGAAAGTTATGATAAGTTATTTAAAAAAGAAAAGAAAATGAAAACTTATCATAATCTAAACCATGGTCAAGTGTAGAGATTAAACTAGGGTTAGTGGGAATGGTTAGGGTTAAGGATGAGATAAGAATGGTTGACTTGATCAAAGCTTCAAGAAGCTTCAACAAGAAACAAAATTAGCCACCATTCTTTTCTCTTTATCTTTTCCAAAAGAATAAACAAATAAATGAATAAATAAATAATGGGAGAATAAACAAAACCCTAACCACTCTCACAACCATGGTTTAATCTTCACACAAATCCAAGTTAACATGTATCATCAAACATGATACAATCATTTGCACAAAAAGTATATCACATATACAACTTGTACACCAAGTGAGAAAATCCATTTAAAGTGAACCAATACCAGTTAATGCAAAGTAATATATCAAATATATAATTATGCATTAAATCAACACTTGATTTAACGATCCGGTCATATCGCATATAACCGACTAGTATCCAATGTATCGGCTTATCGAATCAACCCTCGATTCGATAACTAGGTTATATCGCATATAACTATTCGATACATTCATCGCGAGAATAGAATACGGTATCACATACACGCATTTTCTCGGTCCCGCACATATCTCATATGCGCTCCTATTTCGTTTCGCTTGAGCCAGGAAACCTCTGTGTAGGACTCTAAAGACTCGTCAATACGCCGGCAGCAGATGATGATCATATCAAACACCCGCAAGCCGCAAGCGGTCTGCTAAACGTAACGGCCATCCGGGTATTGAGCGATCAGAAGATCGACGAGCAAACCCGCTCACACTCCAGTGAATCCAACCAGTAACACTACCGTACAGTCCGGTCTGATCGTCTGATATGTCGCATATCTCGCCTAGGGGTGGTAAACGTCAGACCCCAATAGCTCGATAAGTCGTGTCGATATGAGGTCTATAACAATTTGAGAAACTACCGGTAACACTTACCAGTAAATCTCAGCAACCCTGGCCAGGGATTTCCTGTTATAGCCAATCGAACACAGCGCAACATCAACCCCCTATACCGGGAGAGACGAATCCCCTCCTATCGCTCATTGCCTCCATGTGACTCGGGACTGTACCCAAAAACCACCGTTTTGCACGCCCTCTTGGACGTGGTAAGGTGGAAATCAAAGCACAGTGGGAACCACACAAGACTCTATGACGATCTCGGGTCAACAGACTACTCTGTACCAGTGTCACCAGAGAACTGCCATCTGACGTAAGGTATAATACCATCTGGGAGTTCTCGGCGAGTCCGTCCAGTGTATCCAGTCTCTGATGTTAAACACCAATAGATATGGGATCATCCATTGCCCATCTGTATGGGTCGAGAAGGTACACGCTAGTCTACTCTGGTATATCGATGCCCTGTCTCGATACACCCACGACTAGGGACTTTGAAGGATGTACTTACGGACTACCATGTCCCCACTAGTATGATCCGCCTCATAGTCCAGGTAGTCAAGTACTCATCCTAAGGGCTTTACCAACATGTAACAGAGAGACAATCAGTATACACGTTAAGGTAAAGATCAACCAGATAGCATACTAGCATGTCGAGCAAGAAAGTCCTCCCTATATATGTCCCAGCATCCACTACAATATACATCCAATGTACAGTAATGGCCTCTAGGGCATACATATAACTAACAATCTCCCACTTGCACTAGGGCCATCTGTAGCAGTGGTTGTAGTATCCCATAATCAACTATCCCATAAATATCTCTCTCTGGGAACCGGCCTTTGTGAGTGGATCCGCTGTGTTGTCCTCTGAGTCTGCTCTCCTGACCTTGATCACCCTGGAGATCAACCATCTCCATGATCAGGTAACACTGCCTTAGAATATGTCTGGATCACTGATGGGACCTTCGTTCCTTGGCATAAGCCACAACTCCATTGTCTCACAATGGTAGGAACGTAGTTCATCTCATGAACTAATATACACCCAAACAGCCTCTTTGGTAGCATCTTAAGTAGCGATCTATCCTGTCTTTATCGTCTAGTATGTCACGGTATCTAGCTTGGAACTCTTCCAACATACCGTCCCTTTGCTTAGGGTAAAGACAATGCCTGTGACAGACATTCAGTCGTCTTTATCACCCTGGAACACTTCCAGTGATTCTCCCCAGGGTCGATTGATACCTTCTCACTATAACTAGTGAGAATCCTAACATCCATTTAGATCTATCTCATAGATCCAAAACCTAGGATTTAGTAGGTATCACTTTGATCCTATATGGAGAATCATTGTGATAAGCGGAGATTGATCGAGCGTAGCATAAGAAACTCCTTTCTTATCAAGAGTATGTCATCCACGTACTCTACGAGGATCACCACCATACTCCCTACTACCTTTTTGTTTATACAAGGTTCATCTACCATTTTGATGATGTCAAACTCTTTGACTACTTCATCAAAATAGATGTTCCAACTCCGCGATGCCTTCTTTATCCTATAAAGCATCTTGCACACGTTTCCGCTGCTCCCACAGTCTACGAGGCCCTCTGGCTGTGTACTTATAGACGCACTCTTCTAAAACATCATTTAGAAAAGCAGTCATGACACCCAACCACCAGATATCGTAGTCATGGTATGTAGCCGTGGCAAGTAGGATCTGGATGGACTTAAGCATAGCTACTTGAAAAGGTTTCATCATTATCCGCACCTGGTCAATGATGCAAACTTTTAACAAGTCTAGCTTTGAAAGTCTCAACTTTTCCATCACCAAGTAATCTTCTCAAGATATACTTGCTCCTGATGGGGATTTAACCCTTCAGATATAGCAACCTAAAGTCCATACTTTGTTGGTGTAAAAGTATTCCATCTCAGATCGATAAACATCCAGCCATTCTTACAGAGTCTTACTTTCGATGGCCAGCTCGAAGCTAGTTGGGTCATCATCTCATGATGCAATCCTCGCTCCCACTGTCATAGAGAAACCGAAGAATCTCTCAGGTGGGTTAGGAACCCTACTAGATCGGCGAAGAGGCTGAGGTTCGTTGGTATCTATTGAATCCTTTGGTTCTATCAAATCATCAGTTGCAGTCTGTATAGCTGGAACATTTCCAGTTCTACATAACAGACCTTGCCTCGAGCTTGTCCGGATTTTGCTTTTAGACATAGGCCGGTCAACCCCAAATCTTAACTAGCTTAAGACATGGGCTCTATCACATATGAAATGGTAGGCAACTGATTTGATTGGAACCCTATTCAATAGGTATGCAACTTCATAAGTGCATAACTCCCAAAAGGAAAAAGGTAACTCAGTATTACTCATCATAGAGCACACCTTATCACATAGGGTGTAATTGCTCCACCCCGATATACCATCGTGCTATGGTGTATACAGAGGAGTAATGCTGAGAGAGAATCTCATTCTCCTTTAGAATAGTCCAGGAATTCCATGCACAAGTATTCTCCTCCCTGATCTCATCATAGGACATAATACTTATACCCGTATTCTGGTTCTCTACTTCTCACTTATATTCTGTGACTATCTCAAAAGGTTCGGACTCATGTTTCAACAGGAACATATGACTGAATCTTGAGAGATTATCAGAGAATGTAATGAAGTACAAAGAACCAGTCCTGGCATGTGTAGACAGGAGACCTTACATACATCAACATGTATCATCCCAAGAGTTTACTAACTCTTTCTCTGTTTCCAATAAACAGAGCTGTGGTCATCTTATCTTTGTGACGTGACTGGCGAGTTTCACAAGATGTAAATTCAAACTAATTTAAATATGCATCTAAATGTAACTTCAGCCAGTCGGGTCGCATTGATATGACCTAGTCTATAATGCCTCAAGAAGGATTCGTTCATTTCTGAACTCTTCCTCTTGTGTGTGTTCCATATACAAAGAACTGTAGTTTGATTTAGAACATTAATGCTTTTAGATAACGTGCCCGAACCGATCAACTTTTGATAT
Source organism: Agapanthus africanus (assembly GCA_030015575.1). Lineage (NCBI taxonomy): Eukaryota > Viridiplantae > Streptophyta > Magnoliopsida > Asparagales > Amaryllidaceae > Agapanthus > Agapanthus africanus. The sequence goes on along the minus strand of JASDDO010000006.1, from coordinate 25,919,040 downwards.
AGGAAATGTTCAAAACATTATCCAACAATACAAAATTTTATCGTTTCTTTACTAATAAAGAGACAGATATGATTTTGTATATCAGGTTCGGTATCTAATAACATTCGTTCAGAATCAATGTATTGGTAATACAGGGTGACAGTGACCAACAGACTTGGCTGCAACTCTTGCCCCGTTTTCTGCCTCATGAAACTTATCACCCGTTCTCAGTTCTCTACCTTTCTGTAGCCCTATGTAACAAATTACATATCTGGGATCCTGATCTGGTATCACATACCCAGGACGTAAAGGATACTGAGAAACAGTTCTCTGTAAAGAACACACCCGAAGATGATGCATCATCATGCACTCTCTTCGTTGGGGCGGTACGGGAATTCTGGTAATCCCCAATTTCCTGCTCTGTCTTATAACAATTATAAGTTGGAGCGGGACCAACGTTCCCCAGTTCAGTATAACAAGCGGGTTCAGTCAATTATCCGTATTATTATCTTGATTAAGGCGTGACATGGTCGCTACCTGGAGAGAGAGAGAAGAAAACACTCAGCGTGCGCTCTTACAAGAATAGATTGGTTATTATTTTATCTAATCAGGATGGCTCGCACTGCTTTTTATCAAATCTTCCTTCAAACCCTAAAAGGAAAGACTAGCCGGGATTAATTACACACTACAAGTTCGCCAATCTTTCAGCCAGGCCAGTGTCGGTACTTTGAGGGAGGTCCCCCGTGCTTTCGCACGAACCTAATTAATGTAAACCTCGTTTTCCCAGAGGCGTAACCCCGTTGACACCTTTCTAGACACCTACTTGATCGGCTAATTGTAATGTATAAAACTCTCCCAGGAGTAACTCTTACTCGCAGCGGGTATCGGGATCCAACTATCTCATAGAAGGTATGCAATCTCATTGCAAATTTCAACACTTGAAATTCCCGATAATATTTTGCCCCTAGCGTCCTATGACCTTGACAGAGGTCAACAAACCATAGGCTGCTAGTCAAGTTCAACCCGTCATTTCTTGATTGAAGTAAACCCACCCGCACGACCCTTGACAGAGGTCAACAAGGTCGCACGACTACCCTAAATCAATCACATCATATGCTTATGCAGATAAGCACTAATCAGCTACCGCACACTACGCCTTGACAGAGGTCAACAAACGCAGCACGAATACTAACCAGTACATATCTGAAATGACGGAGGGCTACGACAGGTTTTTCTGAAAACCTATTGCGTAATGAACTTGATATCGTTGTAGAATCAAATGATTTTAAAATGGAGTGCTTTTGAGGCTTTTCTAGTTTTGCTAAAGGAGTCACTCCCGGTGAAGGGATCGTCGGTCCTTTCCTCGTCGAATGAGGTGCGGGATATATCATATATATCACTGTGCGAAGCAAAAACTCTTAAAAGCAATCAAAAGACAAACCGAGTGTGTAGCATCTGCCAGTTATTGCTAAAGGAGTCACTCCCGGTGAAGGGATCTCGGTCCTTTCCTCATCGAATAAGGTGCAGGATATATCACATATACCGCTGTGCAAAGCAAGAACTGTAGCTACCTGTTTTGTTTTGAAATTCGATTCTACAACATCTTAGGTTTCTTTTATTTTCATTAATCACATTAATGAAGTCCCATCATTTAAGTACCTAAACATCACAGATAAATACAACGTACACTTATGCCATCCGCATTCGCCTCGATGTCCCCTCGTGCACCGTTAGGTTAGGTAACTAACGGCAGAGCGGGGCAGGGCTAGCGCGGGTGTGAAACATAAGTAACACCTATATAATATATCATATATACTATATAAAGTATCCATCACAGAACATATCACATGATCACATCACAGATATCGCAGCAGAAGAAACATATGAAATATTGGATATACTAGGACGTCCGTGTTTTTGATACGAGCCAGTATAAAACACGGATTCCACGGTCGCGATGAATAGCCAAACCCACACCCCTAGACCCCTACGAGAGCGGCAAGAAACCCTACCAATTCTAGAGTTAGGAGACCCGGACTCGACTCCTCGAGTTGGTCTCCCACTGGACTCCAGAACCCGGTTACTTGTGCTCCCCTCCTTGGGTCTATCCTAGTGCTGAAAAGTAAATAAAATGCAGACGGTGACAACTTCCGCAACCTGGAAGTGCCCCAAATAAAAGAATATTACATACAAGTTTTTACATGAATGAAAATGAAAAACACTCATCTCACATAAAAAGCCCCGGCTATTCAAACACGACGATCCAATATAACATATCCAGCAACACATAACATCACATGTCATCAACGTAAGTAAACATGTCCATCCCAATTGTCGTTGACATATAGCAACGAAACCGGCGATATCACATATTACACTTACGGTCACAGAAAAGAAAGTGTAAAACTACAACAGTTGGAATCCGCAACCACCTCAGACATCGCATGCCTGACCAAATGAATTCCTTAGACATCGCATGCCTAACAATTATAAACCCCGCATTTTAGTCTCAAAATCGAAAACACTTTTCAATATCAAGTCGGGCAATTCAACAGGATTCCCGACATTCTGATCGAATGCTCGTCGCAAACTTTAGTAGGCGGCTTCACCCCCGATACCGTCGACGAAGTGCACCAAGGCGGAACACCGCTACCGCGAGCACCCGAACGGATGCTTTCGGCGACGGGGTTCTCCTACAGTCGCTTGGTTGGGGCTATGGAGTGAGGCTGTCTATTAAGTTTACCCGGCGAGTATCCGCGTACGCTACGTGATTGCGACGGACTTTTGATCACATCAAAATTCCGTGGCAACCGATCAAGTGAGACTAAACTGCTATGTTTATAACATTCATTCAGTTGTCACATAACTTTTGTGAATTCCAATTTTTGTATCACATTCCGGATAAACAGAAAATGTTAAACTTTCCGATTGAACATTCGAACACCCAAGTTTTCCCGATACAGATCAACACATTAAACAAGTCTAAAAACATTCAGTTCGTGCCTCAGTACCAACGGTCCAGCCGTAGAAGGGTCAAGCCAACGCCCCACATGTGGCACGCCGTACTGCCCCAAACCCGAAGGTTCAAAGGGCAGTTCAAGACGGTCACATAATCGAGTTAAGGTTTGTTGTCTTCTAGAGGGTCCTCGCGTTACTTGCACTACTTAGAACGTCGTTAAACTACGGAAAAATCCAACACTTGGAAATTTCCCGACAGGGGAAAAATTGGGTATTTATATCCGGTCGAACTTTTTAACATATTCTAAAATTTATCCGGAAAACCACACAGACAAAATTTGATACTCCGATCGAAACACCGAATCCCCAAAACAATCCCAGAAAATTCAACTCTTGAATAAATATTAAAAAATCCCAGAAAATCCAGCACCTGAAACCATGAATTACTGTACAAAAATTATAGGACAATACAATAATAAGGCCGCGGGACCGCCGCATAAGCAGGGCTTATGCCGCTGTTCCGCCGTGCTCTGGAAGCTTCAATGGAAAAATTTTGTATCGTAATTCTTAGGTTTTCCAGCTGAATTTTTTACGAATTTTTAATTTGGAAAAATCCACGTTTTCAGAAAAAGTCCAGAGAGCACTTTTAAGTTGGGGTTCCGGGTTCGTTCGGGTTTCAAACTTCGTCTGGACTTCGCCTAAGGCTCTAGCTAGGCTCTGATACCACTGTAGGGTTCCTAGGCAACCTAATGAGGTCTCACAAGGCATCAACCATGCCAATTTCAAATTTAAACGGTGCCGAGAACCCTAGAACGGATCGTTGGCTAGATTTCTAGGCGAAAAGCAAACTAGTTAACAACTTAACTATAAAGAATACGGAAATACAACCTTTGTAGATCCGGTGCTCCACCTCCATAGCTCCGCAACGAAGTCCCCTCGATGTCCAAATGAGTTCCCGGGCTCTAGCATCGGCTTCGTCGGAGAATGGGCAAGCTAGGTCGTCGATGTCCATGCCGAAGATGATCTACGTCGAGGCATCGCTAGATCAAGCTCCAACTTCACCAAGTCATGAAAACTTGTGAAGGAAACACACTCTACTACTTGGCAAGAGGTAGAGGATGAAGAAATAGGAAGTGGGTTCAATTTAGAATTGGATTTCTCACTCTTTATCATCAATCACCATTGATGACCTAAGCTTTCTTCATGATAGATATGAAGAAGAAGAAGAAGAAGAAGAAAGTTATGATAAGTTATTTAAAAAAGAAAAGAAAATGAAAACTTATCATAATCTAAACCATGGTCAAGTGTAGAGATTAAACTAGGGTTAGTGGGAATGGTTAGGGTTAAGGATGAGATAAGAATGGTTGACTTGATCAAAGCTTCAAGAAGCTTCAACAAGAAACAAAATTAGCCACCATTCTTTTCTCTTTATCTTTTCCAAAAGAATAAACAAATAAATGAATAAATAAATAATGGGAGAATAAACAAAACCCTAACCACTCTCACAACCATGGTTTAATCTTCACACAAATCCAAGTTAACATGTATCATCAAACATGATACAATCATTTGCACAAAAAGTATATCACATATACAACTTGTACACCAAGTGAGAAAATCCATTTAAAGTGAACCAATACCAGTTAATGCAAAGTAATATATCAAATATATAATTATGCATTAAATCAACACTTGATTTAACGATCCGGTCATATCGCATATAACCGACTAGTATCCAATGTATCGGCTTATCGAATCAAGCCTCGATTCGATAACTAGGTTATATCGCATAAAACCATTCGATACATTCATCGCGAGAATAGAATACGGTATCACATACACGCATTATTCTCGGTCCCGCACATATCTCATATGTGCTCCTATTTCGTTTCGCTTGAGCCAGGAAACCTCTGTGTAGGACTCTAAAGACTCGTCAATACGCCGGCAGCAGATGATGATCATATCAAACACCCGCAAGCCGCAAGCGGTCTGCTAAACGTAACGGCCACCCGGGTATTGAGCGATCAGAAGATCGACGAGCAAGCCCGCTCACACTCCAGTGAATCCAACCAGTAACACTACCGTACAGTCCGGTCTGATCGTCTGATATGTCGCATATCTCGCCTAGGGGTGGTAAACGTCAGACCCCAATAGCTCGATAAGTCGTGTCGATATGAGGTCTATAACATTTCGAGAAACTACTGGTAACACTTACCAGTAAATCTCAGCAACCCTGGCCAGGGATTTCCTGTTATAGCCAATCGAACACAGCGCAACATCAACCCTCTATACCGGGAGAGACGAATCCCCTCCTATCGCTCATTGCCTCCATGTGACTCGGGACTGTACCCAAAAACCACCGTTTTGCACGCCCTCTTGGACGTGGTAAGGTGGAAATCAAAGCACAGTGGGAACCACACAAGACTCTATGACGATCTCGGGTCAACAGACTACTCTGTACCAGTGTCACCAGAGAACTGCCATCTGACGTAAGGTATAATACCATCTGGGAGTTCTCGGCGAGTCCGTCCAGTGTACCCAGTCTCTACTGAGCACCCGTATATCATCTCTGATGTCAAACACCAATGGATATGGGATCATCCATCGCCCATCTGTATGGGTCGAGAAGGTACACGCTAGTCTACTCTGGTATATCGATGCCCTGTCTCGATACACCCATGACTAGGGACTTTGAAGGATGTACTTACGGACTACCATGTCCCCACTAGTATGATCCGCCTCATAGTCCAGGTAGTCAAGTACTCATCCTAAGGGCTTTACCAACATGTAACAGAGAGACAATCAGTATACACGTTAAGGTAAAGATCAACCAGATAGCATACTATCATGTCGAGCAAGAAAGTCCTCCTTATATATGTCCCAGCATCCACTACAATATACATCCAATGTATAGTAATGGCCTCTAGGGCATACATATAACTAACAATCTCCCACTTGCACTAGGGCCATCTGTAGCAGTGGTTGTAGTATCTCATACTCAACCATCCCATAAATATCTCTCTCTGGGAACAGGCCTTTGTGAGTGGATCCGCTGTGTTGTCCTCTGAGTCTGCTCTCCTGACCTTGATCACCCTGGAGATCAACCATCTCCATGATCAGGTAACACTGCCTTAGAATATGTCTGGATCACTGATGGGACCTTCGTTCCTTGGCATAAGCCACAACTCCATTGTCTCACAATGGTAGGAACGTAGTTCATCTCATGAACTAATATACACCCAAACAGCCTCTTTGGTAGCATCTTGAGTAGCGATCTATCCTGCCTTTATCGTCTAGTATGTCACTGTATCTAGCTTGGAACTCTTCCAACATACCGTCCCTTTGCTTAGGGTAAAGACAATGCCTGTGACTGACATTCAGTCGTCTTTATCACCCTGGAACACTTCCAGTGATTCTCCCCAGGGTCGATTGATACCTTCTCACTACAACTAGTGAGAATCCTAACATCCATTTAGATCTATCTCATAGATCCAAAACCTAGGATTTAGTAGGTATCACTTTGATCCTATATGGAGAATCATTGTGATAAGCGGAGATTGATCGAGCGTAGCATAAGAAACTCCTTTCTTATCAAGAGTATGTCATCCACGTACTCTACGAGGATCACCCCATACTCCCTACTACCTTTTTGTTTATACAAGGTTCATCTACCATTTTGATGATGTCAAACTCTTTGACTACTTCATCAAAACAGATGTTCCAACTCCGCGATGCCTTCTTTATCCTATAAAGCATCTTGCACACGTTTCCGCTGCTCCCACTGTCTACGAGGCCCTCTGGCTGTGTACTTATAGACGCACTCTTCTAAAACATCATTTAGAAAAGCAGTCATGACACCCAACCACCAGATATCGTAGTCATGGTATGTAGCCGTGGCAAGTAGGATCTGGATGGACTTAAGCATAGCTACTTGAAAAGGTTTCATCATTATCCGCACCTGGTCAATGATGCAAACTTTTAACAAGTCTAGCTTTGAAAGTCTCAACTTTTCCATCTACACCAAGTAATCTTCTCAAGATATACTTGCTCCTGATGGGGATTTAACCCTTCAGATATAGCAACCTAAATTCCATACTTTGTTGGTGTAAAACGATTCTATCTCAGATCGATAAACATCCAGCCATTCTTACAGAGTCTTACTCTCGATGGCCAGCTCGAAGCTAGTTGGGTCATCATCTCATGATGCAATCCTCGCTCCCACTGTCATAGAGAAACCGAAGTATCTCTCAGGTGGGTTAGGAACCCTACTAGATCGGCGAAGAGGCTGAGGTTCGTTGGTATCTATTGAATCCTTTGGTTCTATCAAATCATCAGTTGCAGTCTGTATAGCTGGAACATTTCCAGTTCTACATAACAGACCTTGCCTCGAGCTTGTCCGGATTTTGCTTTTAGACATAGGCCGGTCAACCCCAAATCTTAACTAGCTTAAGACATGGGCTCTTCCCTTTCCATATCACATATGAAATGGTAGGCAACTGATTTGATTGGAACCCTATTCAATAGGTATGCAACTTCATAAGTGCATAACTCCCAAAAGGAAAAAGGTAACTCAGTATTACTCATCATAGAGCACACCTTATCACATAGGGTGTAATTGCTCCACCCCGATATACCATCGTGCTATGGTGTATACAGAGGAGTAATGCTGAGAGAGAATCTCATTCTCCTTTAAAATAGTCCAGGAATTCCATGCACAAGTATTCTCCTCCCTGATCTCATCATAGGACATAATACTTATACCCGTATTCTGGTTCTCTACTTCTCACTTATATTCTGTGACTATCTCAAAATGTTCGGATTCATGTTTCAACAGGAACATATGACTGAATCTTGAGAGATTATCAGAGAATGTAATGAAGTACAAAGAACCAGTCCTGGCATGTGTAGACAGGAGACCTTACATACATCAACATGTATCATCCCAAGAGTTTACTAACTCTTTCTCTGTTTCCAATAAACAGAGCTGTGGTCATCTTATCTTTGTGACGTGACTGGCGAGTTTCACAAGATGTAAATTCAAACTAATTTAAATATGCATCTAAATGTAACTTCAGCCAGTCGGGTCGCATTGATATGACCTAGTCTACAATGCCTCAAGACGGATTCGTTCATTTCTGAACTCTTCCTCTTGTGTGTGTTCCGTATACAAAGAACTGTAGTTTGATTTAGAACATTAATGCTTTTAGATAACGTGCCCGAACCGATCAACTTTTGATATAGGAAATGTTCAAAACATTATCCAACAATACAAAATTTTATCGTTTCTTTACTAATAAAGAGACAGATATGATTTTGTATATCAGGTTCGGTATCTAATAACATTCGTTCAGAATCAATGTATTGGTAATACAGGGTGACAGTGACCAACAGACTTGGCTGCAACTCTTGCCCCGTTTTCTGCCTCATGAAACTTATCACCCGTTCTCAGTTCTCTACCTTTCTGTAGCCCTATGTAACAAATTACATATCTGGGATCCTGATCTGGTATCACATACCCAGGATGTAAAGGATACTGAGAAACAGTTCTCTGTAAAGAACACACCCGAAGACGATGCATCATCATGCACTCTCTTCGTTTGGGCGGTACGGGAATTCTGGTAATCCCCAATTTCCTGCTCTGTCTTATAACAATTATAAGTTGGAGCGGGACCAACGTTCCCCAGCTCAGTATAACAAGCGGGTTCAGTCAATTATCCGTATTATTATCTTGATTAAGGCGTGACATGGTCGCTACCAGGAGAGAGAGAGAAGAAAACACTCAGCGTGCGCTCTTGCAAGAATAGATTGGTTATTATTTTATCTAATCAGGATGGCTCCCACTTCTTTTTATCAAATCTTCCTTCAAACCCTAAAAGGAAAGACTAGCCGGGATTAATTACACACTACAAGTTCGCCAATCTTTCAGCCAGGCCAGTGTCGGTACTTTGAGGGAGGTCCCCCGTGCTTTCGCACGAACCTAATTAATGTAAACCTCGTTTTCCCAGAGGCGTAACCCCGTTGACACCTTTCTAGACACCTACTTGATCGGCTAATTGTAATGTATAAAACTCTCCCAGGAGTAACTCTTACTCGCAGCGGGTATCGGGATCCAACTATCTCATAGAAGGTATGCAATCTCATTGCAAATTTCAACACTTGAAATTCCCGATAATATTTTGCCCCTAGCGTCCTATGACCTTGACAGAGGTCAACAAACCATAGGCTGCTAGTCAAGTTCAACCTGTCATTTCTTGATTGAAGTAAACCCACCCGCACGACCCTTGACAGATGTCAACAAGGTCGCACGACTACCCTAAATCAATCACATCATATGCTTATGCAAATAAGCACTAATCAGCTACCGCACACTACGCCTTGACAGAGGTCAACAAACGCAGCACGAATACTAACCAGTACATATCTGAAATGACGGAGGGCTACGACAGGTTTTTCTGAAAACCTCTTGCGTAATGAACTTGATATCGTTGTAGAATCAAATGATTTTAAAATGGAGTGCTTTTGAGGCTTTTCTAGTTTTGCTAAAGGAGTCACTCCCGGTGAAGGGATCGTCGGTCCTTTCCTCGTCGAATGAGGTGCGGGATATATCATATATATCACTGTGCAAAGCAAAAACTCTTAAAAGCAATCAAAAGACAAACCGAGTGTGTAGCATCTGCCAGTTATTGCTAAAGGAGTCACTCCCGGTGAAGGGATCTCGGTCCTTTCCTCATCGAATAAGGTGCAGGATATATCACATATACCGCTGTGCAAAGCAAGAACTGTAGCTACCTGTTTTGTTTTGAAATTCGATTCTACAACATCTTAGGTTTCTTTTATTTTCATTAATCACATTAATGAAGTCCCATCATTTAAGTACTTAAACATCACAGATAAATACAACGTACACTTATGCCATCCGCATTCGCCTCGATGTCCCCTCGTGCACCGTTAGGTTAGGTAACTAACGGCAGAGCAGGGCAGGGCTAGCGCGGGTGTAAAACATAAGTAACGCCTATATAATATATCATATATACTATATAAAGTATCCATCACAGAACATATCACATGATCACATCACAGATATCGCAGCAGAAGAAACATATGAAATATTGGATATACAAGGACGTCCGTGTTTTTGATACGAGCCAGTATAAAACACGGATTCCACGGTCGCGATGAATAGCCAAACCCACACCCCTAGATCCCTACGAGAGCGGCAAGCAACCCTACCAATTCTAGAGTTAGGAGACCCGGACTCGACTCCTCGAGTTGGTCTCCCACTGGACTCCAGAACCCGGTTACTTGTGCTCCCCTCCTTGGGTCTATCCTAGTGCAGAAAAGTAAATAATATACAGACGGTGAAAACTTCCGCAACCTGCAAGTGCCCCAAATAAAAGAATATTACATACAAGTTTTTACATGAATGAAAATGAAAAACACTCATCTCACATAAAAACCCCCGGCTATTCAAACACGACGATCCAATATAACATATCCAGCAACACATAACATCACATGTCATCAACGTAAGTAAACATGTCCATCCCAATTGTCGTTGACATATAGCAACGAAACCGGCGATATCACATATTACACTTACGGTCACAGAAAAGAAAGTGTAAAACTACAACAGTTGGAATCCGCAACCACCTCAGACATCGCATGCCTGACCAAATGAATTCCTTAGACATCGCATGCCTAACAATTATAAACCCCGCATTTTAGTCTCAAAATCGAAAACACTTTTCAATATCAAGTCGGGCAATTCAACAGGATTCCCGACATTCTGATCGAATGCTCGTCGCAAACTTTAGTAGGCGGCTTCACCCCCGATACCGTCGACGAAGTGCACCAAGGCGGAACACCGCTACCGCGAGCACCCGAACGGATGCTTTCGGCGACGGGGTTCTCCTACAGTCGCTTGGTTGGGGCTATGGAGTGAGTCTGTCTATTAAGTTTACCCGGCGAGTATCCGCGTACGCTACGTGATTGCGACGGACTTTTGATCACATCAAAATTCCATGGCAACCGATCAAGTGAGACTAAACTGCTATGTTTATAACATTCATTCAGTTGTCACATAACTTTTGTGAATTCCAATTGTTGTATCACATTCCGGATAAACAGAAAATGTTAATCTTTCCGATTGAACATTCGAACACCCAAGTTTTCCCGATACAGATCAACACATGAAACAAGTCTAAAACCATTCAGTTCGTGCCTCAGTACCAACGGTCCAGCCGTAGAAGGGTCAAGCCAACGCCTCACATGTGGCACGCCGTACTGCCCCAAACCCGAAGGTTCAAAGGGCAGTTCAAGACGGTCACATAATCGAGTTAAGGTTTGTTGTCTTCTAGAGGGTCCATCGCGTTACTTGCACTACTTAGAACGTCGTTAAACTACGGAAAAATCCAACACTTGGAAATTTCCCGACAGGGGAAAAATTGGGTATTTATATCCGGTCGAACTTTTTAACATATTCTAAAATTTATCCGGAAAACCACACACACAAAATTTGATACTCCGATCGAAACACCGAATCCCTAAAACAATCCCAGAAAATTCAACTCTTGAATAAATATTAAAAAATCCCAGAAAATCCAGCACCTGAAACCATGAATTACTGTACAAAAATTATAGGACAATACAATAATAAGGCCGCGGAACCGCCGCATAAGCAGGGCTTATGCCGCGGTTCCGCCGCGCTCTGGAAGCTTCAATGGAAAAATTTTGTATCGTAATTCTTAGGTTTTCCTGCTGAATTTTTTACGAATTTTTAATTTGGAAATATCCACGTTTTCAGAAAAAGTCCAGAGAGCACTTTTGAGTTGGGGTTTCGGGTTCGTTCGGGTTTCAAACTTCGTCTGGACTTCGCCTAAGGCTCTAGCTAGGCTCTGATACCACTGTAGGGTTCCTAGGCATCCTAATGAGGTCTCACAAGGCATCAACCATGCCAATTTCAAATTTAAACGGTGCCGAGAAACCCTAGAACGGATCGTTGGCAAGATTTCTAGGCGTAAAGCAAACTAGTTAACAACTTAACTATAAAGAATACGGAAATACAACCTTTGTAGATCCGGTGCTCCACCTCCATAGCTCCGCAACGAAGTCCCCTCGCTGTCCAAATGAGTTCCCGGGCTCTAGCATCGGCTTCGTCGGAGAATGGGCAAGCTAGGTCGTCGATGTCCATACCGAAGATGATCTACGTCGAGGCATCGCTAGATCAAGCTCCAACTTCACCAAGTCATGAAAACTTGTGAAGGAAACACACTCTACTACTTGGCAAGAGGTAGAGGATGAAGAAATAGGAAGTGGGTTCAATTTAGAATTGGATTTCTCACTCTTTATCATCAATCACCATTGATGACCTAAGCTTTCTTCATGATAGATATGAAGAAGAAGAAGAAGAAAGTTATGATAAGTTATTTAAAAAAGAAAAGAAAATGAAAACTTATCATAATCTAAACCATGGTCAAGTGTAGAGATTAAACTAGGGTTAGTGGGAATGGTTAGGGTTAAGGATGAGATAAGAATGGTTGACTTGATCAAAGCTTCAAGAAGCTTCAACAAGAAACAAAATTAGCCACCATTCTTTTCTCTTTATCTTTTCCAAAAGAATAAACAAATAAATGAATAAATAAATAATGGGAGAATAAACAAAACCCTAACCACTCTCACAACCATGGTTTAATCTTCACACAAATCCAAGTTAACATGTATCATCAAACATGATACAATCATTTGCACAAAAAGTATATCACATATACAACTTGTACACCAAGTGAGAAAATCCATTTAAAGTGAACCAATACCAGTTAATGCAAAGTAATATATCAAATATATAATTATGCATTAAATCATTAAATCAACACTTGATTTAACGATCCGGTCATATCGCATATAACCGACTAGTATCCAATGTATCGGCTTATCGAATCAACCCTCGATTCGATAGCTAGGTTATATCACATATAACCATTCGATACATTCATCGCGAGAATAGAATACGGTATCACATACACGCATTATTCTCGGTCCCGCACATATCTCATATGCGCTCCTATTTCGTTTCGCTTGAGCCAGGAAACCTCTGTGAAGGACTCTAAAGACTCGTCAATACGCCGGCAGCAGATGATGATCATATCAAACACCCGCAAGCCGCAAGCGGTCTGCTAAACGTAACGGCCACCCGGGTATTGAGCGATCAGAAGATCGACGAGCAAGCCCGCTCACACTCCAGTGAATCCAACCAGTAACACTACCGTACAGTCCGGTCTGATCGTCTGATATGTCGCATATCTCGCTTAGTGGTGGTAAACGTCAGACCCCAACAGCTCGATAAGTCGTGTCGATATGAGGTCTATAACAATTCAAGAAACTACTGGTAACACTTACCAGTAAATCTCAGCAACCCTGGCCAGGGATTTCCTGTTATAGCCAATCGAACACAGCGCAACATCAACCCCTATACCGGGATAGACGAATCCCCTCCTATCGCTCATTGCCTCCATGTGACTCGGGACTGTACCCAAAAACCACCGTTTTGCACGCCCTATTGGACGTGGTAAGGTGGAAATCAAAGCACAGTGGGAACCACACAAGACTCTATGACGATCTCGGGTCAACAGACTATTCTGTACCAGTGTCACCAGAGAACTGCCATCTGACGTAAGGTATAATACCATCTGGGAGTTCTCGGCGAGTCCGTCCAGTGTACCCAGTCTCTACTGAGCACCCGTATATCATCTCTGATGTCAAACACCAATGGATATGGGATCATCCATCGCCCATCTGTATGGGTCGAGAAGGTACACGCTAGTCTACTCTGGTATATCGATGCCCTGTCTCGATACACCCACGACTAGGGACTTTGAAGGATGTACTTACGGACTACCATGTCCCCACTAGTATGATCCGCATCATAGTCCAGGTAGTCAAGTACTCATCCTAAGGGCTTTACCAACATGTAACAGAGAGACAATCAGTATACACGTTAAGGTAAAGATCAACCAGATAGCATACTATCATGTCGAGCAAGAAAGTCCTCCCTATATATGTCCCAGCATCCACTACAATATACATCCAATGTACATTAATGGCCTCTAGGGCATACATATAACTAACAATCACCCACTTGCACTAGGGCCATCTGTAGCAGTGGTTGTAGTATCTCATACTCAACCATCCCGTAAATATCTCTCTCTGGGAACAGGCCTTTGTGAGTGGATCCGCTGTGTTGTCCTCTGAGTCTGCTCTCCTGACCTTGATCACCCTGGAGATCAACCATCTCCATGATCAGGTAACACTGCCTTAGAATATGTCTGGATCACTGATGGGACCTTCGTTCCTTGGCATAAGCCACAACTCCATTGTCTCACAATGGTAGGAACGTAGTTCATCTCAAGAACTAATATACACCCAAACAGCCTCTTTGGTAGCTTCTTGAGTAGCGATCTATCCTGCCTTTATCGTCTAGTATGTCACGGTATCTAGCTTGGAACTCTTCCAACATACCGTCCCTTTGCTTAGGGTAAAGACAATGCCTGTGACTGACATTCAGTCGTCTTTATCACCCTGGAACACTTCCAGTGATTCTCCCCAGGGTCGATTGATACCTTCTAACTACAACTAGTGAGAATCCTAACATCCATTTAGATCTATCTCATAGATCCAAAACCTAGGATTTAGTAGGTATCACTTTGATCCTATATGGAGAATCATTGTGATAAGCGGAGATTGATCGAGCGTAGCATAAGAAACTCCTTTCTTATCAAGAGTATGTCATCCATGTACTCTACGAGGATCACCACCATACTCCCTACTACCTTTTTGTTTATACAAGGTTCATCTACCATTTTGATGATGTCAAACTCTTTGACTACTTCATCAAAACAGATGTTCCAACTCCGCGATGCCTTCTTTATCCTATAAAGCATCTTGCACACGTTTCCGCTGCTCCCACTGTCTACGAGGCCCTCTGGCTGTGTACTTATAGACGCACTCTTCTAAAACATCATTTAGAAAAGCAGTCATGACACCCAACCACCAGATATCGTAGTCATGGTATGTAGCCGTGGCAAGTAGGATCTGGATGGACTTAAGCATAGCTACTTGAAAAGGTTTCATCATTATCCGCACCTGGTCAATGATGCAAACTTTTAACAAGTCTAGCTTTGAAAGTCTCAACTTTTCCATCTAGGAGAGTTTAAAGTTTACAATTAGCTAACTCATTAGGTGTCTAGAAAGGTGTTAACGGGGCTCCGCCTCTGGGAAAACGAGGTTTACTCTAATTAGGTCCGTGCGAAAGCACGGGGAACCTCCCTCAAAGTACCGACACTAGCCTGGCTGAACGGTTAGCGAAGTTGTAGACTGTAATTAATCCTGGCTAGTTTTTCTTTTTAAGGTTTGAAAGAAAAACTTGATAAAAAGCAGTGGGATACATCGATTAGACAAGATAATAAACCAATCTAATCTGTGCAAGAGTTTTCGCTGAGTGTATTCTTTTCTCTCTCTTAATGGCAGATACCAATGACTGGACTTAAGCTTCTACTAGATAAAAACAAACTGAATGGGACCAACTATAAAGACTAGCTAAGGAATCTAAAGATCGCCTTGACTTATGATAAAGTATCATATGTCCTCACGGCTTCAGCCCCGCCCGTCCCAGGCCCAAAGTCCTCAGTTGCGGACATTGAAGTCCGCAAGACATGGGACGCTGACTGTGCCACGGCAAAATGCCTCGCGCTTGCATCGATGGACAACACACATCAAAAGCAGCACGAGGACATGGACATTCACGGGATATTGCTCCATACAAAGGAGTTGTATGGGGAACAGTCCCGCGTATTACGATACGAAGCATCAAAGAAACTGTTTCAGATGCGTATGGCCCCTGGCACACCGGTAGGAGACCATGTTTTGAAGATGATAGCTCTTATAGAAGAGCTTGAGGGCCTCGGATGGACAATGGACAATGAACAATATATAGATATTATTCTGCAGTCCCTCCCCTCCACCTTTGCTCAGTTCATAGTGAACTTCAACATGCATGGCATGGAGAAGGACCTCCCTGAACTCCTTAATATGTTAAGGAGTGCAGAGAGCACTATGAAGTCAGCAAAGACTCCCGTTATGACCATTGGACAGTCTTCTTCTTCTCGCCCAAAAGCTAAGGCCAAGGGAAAGAAAAAGAAGAAACCCACTAATCCTAAGGGCGGAGTCAAAAAGGTGAAGGGAAAGGGAAAGTCCACGGCTGGAGACCCGGGGAAAGGCGAGTGTTTTCATTGCCACAAGACAGGACATTGGAAGCGCAATTGCACGGAGTACCTAAGTCTCAAGAAGAAGCATGGTGATGCTTCTGCTTTAGGTGCGTTTATGACTGAAAACTGTTTTTCTATAAACTCTGCTTCCTGGGTATTGGATACCGGTTCAGGTTCTCACATTTGCAATTCTATGCAGGGGCTGAGAAATAGCAAGGTTTTGAAGACAGGTGACCATACTCTCCGCGTTGGAAATGGTTCCAATGTACATACAGTCGCAGTGGGAGAGTATCACTTGGGGTTGCCATCTGGATGTATTTTGATTTTGAATCCATGTTATTTTGTACCAAGTATGCTATGTAATATAATATCCGTTTCTTTGTTGGACAATGAAGGATATAATTTTGTGTTGCAGAACAATGTTATGAACATTCACCTAAATCAAATGTTGGTTGGGTATGGTACGCTTAATAACGGAATATATGTCCTAAATCAACACACAGTTTTCAGTATACAACACACTAATAAAAGAAAACTTTCAGAATTAAATGAAGCTTTTCTTTGGCATTGTAGACTTGGTCATATTAACGAAACAAGACTAAACAGGTTACACAAAGATGGATATTTAAACTCTTTTGAATATAAATCTTATGCGACTTGCCAGTCTTGTATCAAGGGTAAAATGATCAAAACTCCGTTTACTGGACACGGAGAAAGAGCTACTCAGCTCCTGGGCCTCATACATAGTGATGTATGTGGGCCTATGTCTACACAGGCTAGAGGCGGTTTTTCATACTTCATTACATTCACTGACGATTTCTCAAGATTCGGTCATGTATTTTTATTAAAACACAAGTCCGACGCTTTCGAGAAATTCATTGAATATAAACAAGAAGTAGAAAATCAAACCGGCTTGAGTATTAAGATGCTTCGATCAGATCGAGGTGGAGAGTATCTCAGTACAGAATTTGCAAACTTCCTAAAAGAGAATGGGATTCTCTCTCAGCTCACTCCTCCTTACACACCACAGCACAACGGTGTGTCAGAACGACGGAATAGGACCCTATTAGATATGGTCCGGTCCATGATGAGTGACGCTGAGTTACCAGTCTCGTTTTGGGGGCATGCATTGGAGACTGCAGCGTTTCTACTAAACAGGGTTCCAACCAAAGCCGTGTCTACCACGCCATATGAGATATGGCATGGGAAGAGACCATCTTGGGGTTGCCCGGCCTATGTTAAAAAGCAGAATCCGGACAAACTCGAGACACGGTCAGTCATGTGTAACTTTGTAGGATATCCAAAGAATTCTTATGGATATCTGTTCTACCACAAAGAGGAACAAAAAGTGTTTGTTTCTCAACATGCCACATTCTTGGAAAAAGAGTTTTTCACAGATAAAGATGATGGCAAAGTGGTGGATCTAGAAGAGGTTCTAGAGACACAAACTACAAATGACGATTTGGTTGAACCGACTGTTGCAGCAGAAACTGAAGAACCTCGGCCACTCCGTAGGTCTGGTAGGACTTCTCGCCCACCAGAGAGGTACTACGGTTTCCTCATTGATGGTGACAGAGAAGACTGTATCATGGAAGATGATGATCCTACCAGTTTTCAGCAAGCTATCACGAGTGGTGACTCTGTGAAGTGGCTGGATGCCATGAGATCCGAAATGGAGTCTATGTACACCAACAAAGTATGGACTTTGGATGTTGTACCCCCTGGGGTAAAACCTGTAGGGTGCAAATGGATCTTTAAAAGAAAGATTGGTGTGGATGGGCAGGTAGAGACCTATAAGGCAAGACTTGTGGCGAAAGGTTTTCGTCAAAGACCAGGTTTGGACTATGACGAAACTTTTTCGCCCGTAGCCATGCTTAAATCCATTCGGATCCTACTTGCTATTGCTGCTCACTACGACTATGAAATCTGGCAGATGGACGTTAAAACAACATTTCTAAATGGAGATTTAGAAGAATGCGTTTATATGGATCAGCCAGAGGGCTTCATTGACAGTGGGAGCAGCGAGAAAGCATGTCGATTGCTTAAATCCATATATGGGTTAAAGCAGGCATCTCGGAGTTGGAACATCTGTTTCGATGATGTTATCAAAGAGTTTGATTTCATCAAAAATCCAGATGAACCTTGTGTTTATAGAAAGGCTGTAGGAAGAGCTGTCACATTCCTCGTATTGTACGTGGATGACATTCTTCTGATAGGAAATGATATTCCTATGCTACAGTCGGTCAAATCATTCTTATCACTGAGGTTCTCCATGAAGAACCTGGGTGATGCCACATACATCCTGGGCATAAGGATCTATAGGGATAGATCCAAAAAGTTATTGGGACTGTCCCAAACCAGGTACATCAACACCATCCTAAAGAGGTTTAGTATGGAAGACTCCAAGCGGGGTGCCTTACCCACTTGCCATGGAGTCACTCTCTCCAAGGATTCTTGTCCAAAGACCGATGAAGAGAGAGCTCGCATGAGCATTATACCTTTTGCTTCGGCAGTAGGGTCTATAATGTATGCGATGTTATGTACACGCCCAGATGTAGCTTATGCACTTAGTGTTGTAAGCAGGTATCAATCCAACCCAGGGGAGAACCACTGGACAGCTGTGAAGAACTTTCTTAAGTACTTACGAAGGACTAAAGAATTGTTCTTGGTGTATGGTAATACAGATTTCCAAATGGAGGCCTTTACCGATTCGAGCTTCCAGAGCGATAAGGATGACAGCAAATCTATCTCAGGGTTTGTATTTACCCTCAATGGAGGGGCGGTAAGTTGGAAGAGTTCCAAATAGGATACCGTTGCAGACTCTACGATGGAAGCTGAGTACATTGCTGCAAATGATGCCGCCAAGGAAGCCGTCTGGATGAAGAAGTTCGTCTCGGAGCTAGGAGTAGTTCCAACCATTATTGATCCAATACCTTTGTATTGTGACAATAATGGGGCGATGGCGTTAGCCAAGGAGCCCGATCCCATCAGCGGTCCAGACACATCCTGAGGCGCTTTCATTTGATCCGGGAGATTGTAGATCGCCGCGAGATCGAGATTAAGAGAGTTGACACAAAGAACAACGCTGCGGATCCACTCACCAAGGCCCTCCCTCAGCCACAGCATGAGCGACTTTTTGAGATGTTGGGTATGAGATACGCCAATAACTGGCCTTAGTGCAAGTGGGAGATTGTTGGATATATGTATGCCCTAGAGGCCATTATGTGATAGTGGATGTATCTATACATGTATATATATTCAGTTTGCATTCTTGCTCGACATGATAGTATGCTATCTGGTTATTCTTTATCTGACATGTTGATTTGATCATGCTTTTATTCATTCATACATGCTGATAAAGCCCCAAGGATATCTTCTTGACTACTCTGATTATGATAGAGATCATACTAGTGGGACATTTGTAGTCTATAAGCATATCCTGAAATGTCCCTAGTCGGAGGTGTATCGAGATGGGGCATCGATATACCAGAGTAGACTAGCGTATATGATACTAGACCCATATGATGGGCGATGGATGTTCCCACATTCATCGATGTTTGACATCAAGATCATATACGGGTGCTCAGTGCTGACTGGGTACACTGGACGGACTCACCGAGAACTCCTATATGGAATTATATCTATCGTCGGATAGCAGTTCTCAGGTGACACTGGTACAGGTTAGTCTGTAGACCCGAGATCGTCATGGAGTCTTGTGTGTTCTTCCACTGTACTTTGATTGCCACCCTACCACGGCTCTACTGAGTCGTGCAAACAGGTGGCCGTTGGGTACAGTCCCGAGACACACGAAGACGATGAGCGATAGGAGGGGTTTCGTCTCTCCCGGTATTGGGAGTTGATGCTGTGCTGTGCCCGACTGGTTATAACAGCAAGTCCCTGGCCAGGGCTGCTGAGATTTGCTGATAAGTGTTATCAGTAGTTTCTCGATCTGTTATAGACCATTCACCGACACGACTTATTGAGTTATTGGGCTCGACGTGACCATCCCTAGGCTCGATATGCAGCATATCTGACGAAGAGACCGGAGTGTACGGTAGTGTTGCCGGATGGCTCGACGGGAGTTGTAGCAGGTTCGCTTGTTGTCTTCTGATCACTCAATACCCGGGCGGCCGTTACGTTTAGCTGACCGCTTGCGGCTTGAGGGTACTTGATATGATCATTACCCTCTGCCGGCGTATTGACGAGTCTTAGAGTCCCACAAAGGAGTTACCCAGTCCAGGCGAAACGTTGTGGTGCGCATATGCGATATGCGCATGCACCCGATTGAAATGTGCATATATGATACCGAACATTGATCGGGTGAACTGCTTTTGGTGGAGTCATATGAGATATGACCGGATTGATAAATCAAGTGTTGATTTATCATTTAACCATTAGTTTTCTCACTTAAAACCTTTTCTTAGATGATAGATGTGTGCATGCATGTGTGCTTTTCTTTCTTTCTTTCATGCTAGTTTTATGCACATGTGGATGTGCATACATGCACACATACATACACTCATCCATCATGGTTGTTTGCATATGGAAATGGTGGCAATATAAGACTCACACCATGGATTATATTATGGATTATTATTTGATTTTGGATTTAAAAAGAAAATGAAAAGGAAAGGATAATCATTCTTGCTTCTACATTCTTCGTTTGACCTAACCATGCTCAACTACCACTAACCCATGGTTATCCTTCTCTTTATCATTCCAAGCTAAAGTTAAATAATGTCTCCATCACTTTAACCATGGTTCACTGCATGAAGGAATAAAATATATGTTGATATATTTTCTTTTGCTTCACTTGAGTTATTTTTTACCTCTTGTTAAAAAATTGCCACCATCTTCTTCCTCTTGCTCTTTTGCTCTCTAGTTTTTTCTAGTGAGCAAATACCACTCAAAGATAGGTTTTTGAAGTGAGAAACCTAACCACAACATCATTCTACACAAGCTTAGCCGCTTTATTTAGAGTGTTCTCTTCGGTTTGTCGGAGTTGCGAGCTTGGACGGATATCTCCGTGGTGGATCGTCGTGGATACAAGGGGACATCAAAAGGACCTTCGTTCAACACCTTAGAGACCAAGGAGTCCAGCAAAAGGGAGCTACAAAGGTTGTAGTCTCGAAACCCTAGATTAGTTTGCCTTTTATTTCGTAACCCTAATTTTCTAGGATCGATCCATTTGCATGTTAGTTTAGCACCATAAAAATTAAAACTTTGGGTCATGTGATGCTTCAAAACTCTTCATAGGGTGCTATACTAACCTTACACTACATACCATGACTACGATATCTGGTGGTTGGGTGTCATGACAGCTTTTCTAAAATGATGTTTTAGAAGAGAGCGTCTATAAGTATACAGCCAGAGGACTTCGTAGACAGTGGAACCAGCGGAAACGTGTACAAGATGCTTTATAGGATAAAGCAGACATCGCGGAGTTGGAACGTCTGTTTTGATGTAGTTATCAAAAAATTTGACTTCATCAAAATGGTAGATGAACCTTGTATATACAAAAAGGTAGTAGGAAGTATGGTGGCGATCCTCGTAGAGTACGTGGATGACATACTCTTGATAGGGAAGGAGTTTCCTATGCTACGCTCGATCAATCTCCGCTTATCACAATAGTTCTCCACATAGGATCAAAGTGATACCTACTAAATCCTGGGTTTTGGATCTACGAGATAGATCTAAATGGATGTTAGGATTCTCACTAGTTGTAGTGAGATGGTATCAACCGATCCTTGGAAGAATCACTGGAAGGGTTCCAGGGTGATAAGGACGACTGAAAATCAGTCGCAGGCATTGTCTTTACCCTTAGTAAAGGGACGGTATGTTGGAAGAGTTCCAAGCTAGATACCGTGGCATACTAGACGATAAAGGCTCGATACATCGCTACTTAAGATGCTACCAAAGAGGCAGTCTGGATGTATATTTGTTCATGAGATGAACTTAGTTCCTTCCATTGTGTGACAATGGAGTTGTGGCTTATGCCAGGGAACGTCCGTCCCATCAGTGATCCAGACATATTCTAAGGCAGTATCACCTGATCTTGGAGATGGTTGATCTCTAGGGTGATCGAGGTTAGGAGAGTAGACTCAGAGGACAACACGGCGGATCCACTTACAAAGGCCGTTTCCTAGAGAGAGACTATTAAGGGATGGTTGAGTATGAGATACTACAACCACTGCTATCAGATGGCCCTAGTGCAAGTGGGAGATTGTTAGTTATATGTATGCCCTAGAGGCCATTACTATACATAGGATGTATATTGTAGTGGTTGCTTGGACATATATAGGGAGGACTTTCTTGCTCGACATGATAGTATGCTATCTGGTTACTCTTTACCTTAACGTGTATACTGATTGTCTCTCTGTTACATGTTGGTAAAGCCTTTAGGATGTGTACTTGACTACCTTGACTATGATGCAGATCATACTAGTGGGGACATGGTAGTCCATAAGTACATCCTTCAAGGTCCCTAGTCATGGGTGTATCGAGATGGGGCATCGATATACCAGAGTAGACTAGCGTATACCTTCTCGACCCATACAGATGGGCGATGGATGATCCCATATCCATTGGTGTTTGACATCAGAGATGATATACGGGTGCTCGGTGGAGACTGGGTACATTGGACGGACTCGCCGAGAACTCCCAGATGGTATTATACCTTACGTCAGATGGCAGTTCTCTGGTGACACTGGTACAGAGTAGTCTGTTGACCTGAGATCGTCATAGAGTCTTGTATGATTCCCACTGTGCTTTGATTTCCACCTTACCACATCCAAGAGGGCATGCAAAACGGTGGTTTTTGGGTACAGTCCCGAATCACATGGAGGCAATGAGCGATAGGAGGGGATTCGTCTCTCCCGGTATAGGGAGTTGATGTTGCGCTGTGTTCGATTGGCTATAACCGGAAATCCCTGGCCAGGGTTGCTGAGATTTACTGGTAAGTGTTACCTGTAGTATCTCGAACTGTTATAGACCTCATATCGACACGACTTATCGAGCTATTGGGGTCTGACGTTTACCACCCCTAGGCGAGATATGCGACATATCAGACGACGAGACCGGACTGTACGGTAAGTGTTACTGGTTGGATTCACAGGAGTATGAGCGGGCTTGCTCGTCGATCTTCTGATCGCTCAATACCCGGGTGGCCGTTACGTTTAGCAGACCGCTTGCGGCTTGTGGGTGTTTGATATGATCATCACCTGCTGCCGGCGTATTGACGAGTCTTTAGAGTCCTACACAGAGGTTTCCTGGCTCAAGCGAAACGAAATAGGAGCGCATATGAGATATGTGCGGGACCGAGAATAATGCGTGTATGTGATACCGTATTATATTCTCGTGATGAATGTATCGATTGGTTGTATGCGATATAACCTAGTTATCGAATCAAGGATTGATTCGATAAGCCGATACATTGGATATTAGTCGGTTATATGCGATATGACCGGATCGTTAAATCAAGTGTTGATTTAATGATTTAATGTATAATTATATATTTGATATATTACTTTGCATTAACTAATATTTGTTCACTTTAAATGGATTTTCTCACTTAATGTACACAAGTTGTATATGTGATATACTTTTGTGCACTTGTTTGTATCATGTTTGATGATACATGCTTACTTGTGTTTGTGTAAAGATTAAACCATGGTTATTTAAATGGTTAGGGTTTTGATTTTCATATCTATTTATTTATTCTTTTATTAAGGAAAAGATAAAGAAAAAAATGGTGGCTTTCTTTGTTTGTTGTTGAAGCTTCATGAAGCTTTGACTAAGTAACCATTTTGTCTCATGCTTAACCCTAACCATTCCACCTATCCATATTCTATTCTCTACACCTAATCATGGTTGCCATATGATAATGATTGATATTATTTTCTATTTTGAAAATAACTTATCATATTATCTTCTTCTTCTTCTCTTTCTTCAACATGAAGAAAGCTTGCCTCCATCAATGGCAACTAGTGAAAAAGCGTGAGAAATCCAATTCTAAAGTGAACCCACTTCCTATTTCTTCATCCTCTACCACTTGCCAAGTAGTATGGGGTGTTTTCTTCACAAGTTTCATGACTTGGTGAAGTGGGAGCTTGATCTTGTGATGCCTCGACGTAGATCATCTTCGGCATCGAAGTCGACGACCTAGCCCGCCCATTTCTCCGATGAAGCCGACGCTAGAGTCCGAGATTCGATTTGGACAGCAAGGAGACTTCATCATGGAGATATGGAGGTGGAGGACCAGATCTACAAAGGTTGTATTTCCGTTCACTTAGTTAAATTGTTAACTAGTTGCATGTTTCGCCTAAAAATCTAGTCAACGATCCGTATTAGGGTTTCTCGGCACTTGTAATTTTTGAAATTGGCATGGTTGATGCCTTGTGAGACCTCATTAGTGTGCATAGGAACCCTACACAAGGTTATTGGTCAATGCCAAGTTTTGCAAAGACCGAAGGTCAACACCAACCATTGAAAAATTTTATCGATGAAGCACCAAGGTTGGTGGAAGAACATGTCACCTTTCGACAAGAAGAAGTGGGGAGGTGATAAGAGGTGTAATGGAAAAGGATTTTGTCTCAACTTGGAGAGACGACACAGTGATAGTAATGATGGATTTCTCGCATTATCATGATTGTCCAAAAGAAGGGGTGGAGGTCCAATTTCTTCATCTTGGAGCTGATTTATCTCAACACCCGTATCTTTTAAAAATGCGAGTTCATCAGCGAAAATTTCCTCAAAGCTTTCATCAATACCCCGAAGAATAATGTCATCAGAAAAAATGGGGTGATCGTCAGACTCTATAAAAAGTTCCTCATCAGCGTTAGATGTTGACCCGGACAACTCGGTGGAAGAGTACATGATCGGGTCAAACAACAACATATGAAAAGAGTCAGTATCATGAGGTTGATCAAATTCGCTGCTGTCGATATCCATTAATTCGACAGAACACACATGAGCATAGGGTTCGGAGGGTTCACTTCCCAACTTGTAAATGTTAAGCTCAATTGACTTCTTTCCAAAGGATAGGGTCATAGAACCGTTTCTACAATTGATTACTGTGTTGGAAGTGGCCAAAAAGGGTCGACCGAGTATCACCGGGATTTGATTGCGTGGGTTTGCCACAGGTTGTGTATCTATAACGATGAAGTCCACAGGGAATATGAATTCCCCGACTTTGATTAACACATCCTATAGCCCATCCCTTGGTTGGGTGATAGATCGATCGGCCATCTGAAGAGTGCAATGCGCAGGTTTTAACTCTCCGATCCCTAATTGCTCATAAACAGAATACGGAAGCAAGTTAACTCTAGCACCTAGATCGAGTAGAGCACGATTGATATTTTTACCCCCAATGGAAATAGAAATTGTAGGACTTCCGGGGTCCTTTCGTTTCTTGGATAGTTGTTGTGTAAAAGCTGTGCTCACATTACTCGCAAGGAAAACTTTTTTAGGTACTTGAACTTTTCTCTTCCTAGTGCACAAGTCCTTTAGGATTTTCACATATGACGGAACTTGTTGAATAGCGTCTAGGAGAGGAATGTTTATGTTAACTTGCTAAAAAATTTCCACAATCTTCTCCATTTGTGGACTTGGTCTGTTGCCCCTTAACCTATTTGGATAAGGTGCTTTATCAATAAGGGTTTGGTCCAACATTGGAGAGGATTGTGGGGACGGATTCGATCCCAAAATTGGAGTAGGAATCAACTTAGATAGATTTGGCGAAATGTTTGAGCCTTAGGGAAAACGGAGAATAGGCTCGGATGAAGGTGGGAGACTAGACGAATTAGGGGGAGAAGAAGAAGCTGGGGTATCATTGGTGTCAATATCATCACATTGCTCACCCACTCGGTCATTCAGCACTTTTCCCGATCTCAGCGTAGTAACGGCACTCACATTATAACTTTGTGAGTGGTCAGGATTAGGTATGGGTTGAGATGGGAGTTTCCCTTTCTCTCTCGCACTCATTGCGGCATTCAACTGTGCAAGTTGGTTTTCTCTTGATTTAATACTCTCGCCGTGGGAGGCGGAGTCTTTCTGTATGGTATCAATAGAAGACTTCATCTCAGCCGACAATTGCATGGAATGTTTCATGAACATATCCAAAGTTTGTGCGAGTGAAGAGTTGTCAGTACCGGCCACTTGTTGTGTAGAAGTGTTGGCCGGATTTTGGAAATTTTGTGACTGAAAGGGGAATTGATTCTGTGGTTGTGGTTGCTGTGGAGGAGGTCTTTGATAATTGCTTTGTTGGTTTTGATTCCAAGCAAAGTTAGGATGATTCCTCCATCCTTGATTGCATGTGGAAGAATAAGGGTCGTTTCTAGGTCGCTGCTGAAAAGCAGCATTAGCTTGAAACGATGCATTCATGGGACATTCTTCCGTTAAGTGTGAAGGATCCGAACAGCAACCACAGACGGTCTTAGAAAGCGTGACCTGATTTAAGGAGAATGATGAGAATTTGTTCTCAATAGCGTCGAGTTTCTTCTGTATCGTTGCCATTTCAGCTTTTACTACGATAGAAATATCGAGCTGGTGAATACCTCCTTTAGATGTAGGTGGTCTTACACTTTCCCACTGCAAAGTGTTTTCTGTGAGATCCTCCAGATATTTCCATGCTTCACCGTTATCTTTAGACATGAAATTGCATTGACACATTGTTTCAAGTATCTGATTTGTCGCTGGATTAATGCCCTCATATATAATCCGACATAAATCCCATCTTTGTATTCCATGATGAGGACATTGGACAAACAGATCCTTGAAACGTTCAAAGCACTTCCAACATGGTTCATTAGGAAGCTGGGTGAACTGGTTGATCTCGCTCCTAATATGGGCAGTCTTATGGTTTGGGTAAAACTTTTTAAGAAATGCTATGACGAATTCATACCAATTAGTGATAGAGTATGCGGCAGTATTATAAAGCCATTTTTCTGCCAAATCGCACAGTGTGAATGGGAGAAGACGCAAGCGCATAGCATCGACAGTCAATTGTGAAGTACCCATCATTGCGCATACGTTTTCGAATTTTGTGATGAAAACGTACGCGCCTTCCGACTCAAGCCCGTGAAATTTGGGCAGCAGATTGATGTAATGGGGTTTAATTTCGAAATTATACCCGTTAGCTGGTGGAAGAGATAGACAAGTGGGAAGAGGACCACGGATAGGATAGCATCTCTTTTAGAGAGAGATGCACGGTGGATTCTGCACACCTACGGGCGGTGGCAGCGTGGTGTTATATTCTGATGGAGTGCCGTCCATCTCGATCGTGGTGTGTGGTGGGGGAAAGGAAGATGAAGAAGCACCGACTTCGGAGTCGATAGCAGGAACGCGGACAAGACGGGCACTAGGATCCCGTGTCCAGCCGAGCATGCACTAAGAGGGTTTAGTGCAAGTGGCAGCGTGTGTGTGATTTAAAATTGGTTTGTTTTTGAAAAAGTGGGACTCAAGACAAATCACTCTAAAATGCACAAGCAACCCTAAAACTAAGGTCACCTAGGTCCAGTCTCTAGACCGCTCCTAGACTTCCAAAAGACAAGCCGCAGGATCAATCCTCTACCGCCTCCGTACTACCCTTGTAGCCAGGTAAGTGCCAGGTAAGTGGGAAGGAACCACAGTAGTGGGCCTAATTAAAAACCACTAGCCTTTGACACACTTGCCTAGGCACTACAAAAGTAATGCGGATAAACGATAGATTACCCACGACCTTCCTCTGTCCTTATTGAGCGCGACAGTCCTTAGAGTTTGGTCTAGATATTTTTTAAATTAATGAAGGGTTGATCTAGATGCTCGGTTTCTGATTTGTGGGGCTTAGGAAGGGTGATGAAATCCCCACCTAATCTTGATTTGGTCTTTGCCCCTTAAAGTCCGTATTAAAATATGCAAAACAAAACCAATCACAAAACTTTTGCAAAAAGATTTTTGAGCGGCGCTATTTTGCAAAGAATCCTGCAGAAAATAGATTTTATTGGATTTGAGAGGAGAGAGAAGGAGGTTAGAATCTTACCAGAGAAGTTTGGAACCCTAGATCTTCCTTCCCACCGCGCTTCCGCCGCAAATGAGCTTCTTTGCCGCGCTTCCGCCGCGGAGTAGATGGATCAGTTGATGAAAATTTTTCTGTGGCCTCCTGTACTCCTCTGGATCTCGATGAATGTCTCTGTCTTCTGTTTCCTCAAGTCTGTGACTCCAGATCTCCTTGCAAAAATTCACGCACAAATCGTTAAATATGCAATTTGCAGTTTTGTTTCAATTATGATATGTATCAAATAAGAATTCAACACAAATAGTAAGAATAAAAAATTACGCACGTATCCCCGGCAACGGCGCCATTTGATTGATGTGAAAAAGTGTGTGTAGTTAACCGCAATCAATAACGGTGTCGCGTGTAGCTAGACCGAGATGAGTACGGGTCGTCTTCTGGAAAACGTGGAACCTTTTACTCTTACTTTAGATGTGTTGAGAAAGGAGGAGGGAAAAAGAATTTTGTGGAATGGTTTCTAGATCTACGTTAAGCACTAATGCAGAATATAGATCTAGATTATTTATGGATGTAGTTAATATAATAAGGGGGCTTGTAGGGTTCGTTAGGATTTAGTAGTTATGGATGATTAATTAAAAGTTACCCTTTTTATCCTTTAATAGATTTAAAACTAGAACGACGGTGATGCGTGTAAATTAGGGTTTCTGGAGGGAAAAGGAATCCCACTCTTAACCCTTATCTCGACACGGAACTCCGTTCATATCTAGCCTTTACCAAAACAATCATTAATCTAATCTCTAATCGCGGTCGGAACTAACAAAGAATTGTTAGCGCGCCCGATTAGGATGTTAATGATTCTTTTGATAAAGTTCATAAACTTTATAGGACTTAAAAAGGGTATAGGGATGTTCATCATCCATTAGCCTACCCTAATCCTACGAACCCTAACAAGCGGAGAATTACTCGCGCATGTTGGGAAAAGAAGATGAAAAGATAGAGAGGGAAAACATAATGTAAAATGCAAAAGAATTAAATAAAACAACTACCTTTATTAATCAACTTGAACAATCTACACTTTATTCCTTAGAAAATGATTACAAAAACTTGGTTTGCTTCTCGAAATCTTTCGAAGGATGCGTGAGCCATCTTGGACTTCGTGATCTCTTCTGCTTGATGGTTTTTCCAAGAGGCTCTCGGTCCTTATTTATAGTCCCAGAGCCAGAACCCTAGCTTCCTAATTTGGAAACTAGTTGTTATGATTCTAACCAAAAAATCCAAAATCCCAACTCCCTTAAAGTGCGGCGGAATCACGGCCGTTGGATGGGTTTGACCGCGGATCCGCGATCTTATGTTGGGATCTTGACCTTAAATTTCTTGTGGCTTCTTCTGGTGACACGTGGTGATCTTTTGAATCTCTGGAAACTGAAAATCTTTTCTACGTCACTGCCAGAATTGATTTCTTTAGTTTACTTTCTTAATTAGGTAGGTTTGTTTTGCCAACTTTGATTTCCTTGATTTCAGCCCTGCAAATTCTGCACAATATCTCAACAAATAATATTTAGTAGAGTTTGTTATATTGAGATATTAACTTAACCATTAAGAATTGGTCAAAGGTATTTAATAAGGTAAGCATATTTAATTGGGCCAAATGTTACATGGATAATATATGCTTACTTTTTCCTACCAAATGTTAATTATAATATATAAACACATGAAAATAGTATTTTTACAGATAAACCCTCATATGTATCATATATTATAATAAACACCTTTCATTATATAGAAATAGTAGGAAAAATGTCATATTAAATGTGCAGTTTTATCAACTGAACAATGGTATTGTATGCATTTATTGTAGCATGGCTTTGTACTGACTCATTGTTACTATTCAAGCATGCTTGATATTTTTTTTGTTGTGATATATTTTGGAGTCTTGAGATATTTATTGGATGCTTCATTATTGCTCACAACACAACACACAACACTTAGCCCTTTTCTTGGGTTGCCTCACACTCTCATCCTCAAGCTTCTTTTTCTACCCCTGCCCTTCAAGTCTCATGTGATGAGAAACCTAGGGTGTTATGAGACAAATTAATCCAACCCTACACTCTATATCCTCTAGGCTATCTAGTTTAGCAAACTAGGTACCCTAGTTACCTTGGCTATTGAGGTAGAAACTTGGAATACAAATTCTCAGGTGGATCATCTTCGATAGAGGGAGACCGGAGATCAATCATGATCATGGAGGCCACTAGGAGTTTGGGATGAAGGTTAAAGACCGAAGGACACGGATCATTCTATATAAACTTTCTAAACTCCTTTTATTTTTGTTAGCTTTAGGGTTTATGGTCGATCCGTATTTTGGGTTGTTCTAACGTCAGTTTAGAAAATATTTGTTCCGCATTCGGTCACGGTTTGATGGCCAGGGTGCTTGCATAACCCAACAAAATATTCCTAAGCAATATTCTTAAATATTGTATCATATATAAAATGATTAGGATAATATCTCAAATATAACAAATATTACTAATACTATGAATTGAGATATTGTACAGATTTAGCTCAGGTCTGGAGATGGAGATATCCGAGATGTCAGGAATAAAATCTGCCGATAAAATTGAATCAAATCATAAAATCATAAATGGCAGAGACTCGGAGAAGATTTAAAGAAACCAGACATCACAACAATCTCCACATATCAACATGAGACAACACCAGAATATCCAAAGCATGATTCCACTAGGAAGCTGCCCAACTGTGGCCAATACCCCCTAAATGTAGCGGATCCACGGGGCAATGGTGGTCGTGGATTTGAGATTTCGTGATTATGATCGCAATAGTGAATCCTAACACATGAAATTTAGGGTTTCTACCTCTACTACTATTTAAAAGACCTAGAGTTATACTTGGAAATCATCTCACCTTTTACCACCAAGCAAATCACCGTCAAGATCAAGAGATCCAAGACGGTCCATGAATCGACGTGATTTAATGACGTGATCATAGAATGAACATCTACTTCCTACGAGATAAAGATCGAGAGCAACACGAGAGTTCTTTGTATTCTAAATTTCAAAGGAGTTGTAAATTTTAAGGTTGATTAATAAAGGTAGATCTTTAATTTAGTTCTTTGCATTTTACATTCGGCATTACTTTCTGCATTTACATTACGATCTCCTTCTTCATCCTTTCTTCTCCAATCATGTGTGGGTAATTCATCGTTTTAAAGGGTTCGTAGAATTAGGGTAGATCAATGGATGATAAAATTTGTTAACTTCTTTTACATCTTTTAAAGTTTATAAACTTTAGCAAAGTAATTGTTAACATCCTAATCGGGCGCACTATCAATTTATTGATAGTCTCGACCGCGATTTGAGATTAGATTAACAATTATTTTGGTAAAGGCTAAACATGAATAAATGTTAATGAAAAGATAAGGGTTAAGAATAGGAACCCTATTCTCTCCAAAAACCCTAATCTTCATTCATCAATATCGATATAGTTTTAAATCTATTAAATAATAAAAGGAGTCATCATTAATTAATCATTCATTACTACTAAGTTCTATGAACCCTACAAGCCTCTTCTTCATAAAATCTACATCCGTATATCGTAGATCTAGAACAAACCATCCATGTTTCAATCAACTTGTCTAAAGCAAGATAAATGTTCGACAATTCCCTGAGGACGACCCGTACTTATCTCGGCTACCTATGAGCGACACCATTATTGATTGCGGTTACTTTACAAAAACTTCTTTTCCAAATTTAGAATCAATCATAAACCCCACTTCATTAACTTTTTGCCTAAATTTCACGTGCTTGAATATAAAGATGCATACATTTTTATAACCAAATTTGAAAATGTATGTGCAATGATGAGCACCACCCAACTTTCAAGGGATGCTATGAGATTACGTCTTCTCCCTTTTACCTTGTGGTATCTCATAGAGAAGTGGCTTTATAGCACCGTCTCACATTCTATCACTAAATGGGATGAATTCGTTAAAGCATTCCTAAAGAAATTTTATCCTAATCAAAAGACTGCCCATATTCGGAGCGAGATTAACCAGTTTTCCCAACTTCCCAACGAACCCTTTTCGAAATGTTTTGAACGGTTCAAAGATATTCTTGTCCAATGCCCTCATCACGGAATCGAAAGATGGCAACTTTGCCAAATTATGTATGAGGGAATCAGTCCAGTGACAAAACAAAATCCTAGAAGCCATTTGTCAATGTCATTTCATATCGAAATGCGACGATGAAGCGTGGCAATTTCTAGAAGATCTCGCCGAACAAACATTACTGTAGGAGAGCACTAGACCAACAACATCTTCTTCATCTAGGGCAGGTATCCATCAGCTCGGTGCTTCCATCATAATGAAAACCGAAATGGCTGCGATGCAAAAAATATTGAAGCTATGGAAAGCAAGTTCTCTTCAGCATCCCTAAACCAAGTTATGCTCCCCAAAACCGTGTGTGGTTGCTATTTTGACTCATCACATTTAACGAAAGAATGTCCTTTAAATCCTTCGTCTCAAGGTCAGGAACAAACTAATGCTGTTTTCAGCAATGACCTAGAAATGATCCTTATTCTTCTACATATAATCAGGAATGGAGGAATCATCCTAATTTTGCTAAGAACCAAAACCAAACTCAAATTCAAAATCAGTTCCTAAGCTAAAATAACTATCAAAGGCTTTCCCCACAGCAAAAACAGCCACCACAATAAATTCAGCAACCCTTTCAACCGCAATCATTCCAAAATCCGGCCAACAACTTTGTCCCTTTTAATAATTCTTTCCAACTACAGACTAATATTCCAACGGCTGGTACCGATAAAATCTCTACACTCGAAAGAAGTTTAGAAACGTTTATTAAACAATCTGCAGAAACGTCGGCCAATTTAACGTCTTCTATCCAAACGCTAGTGCAACATACTGCTTCCCACGGTGAAAGCATAAAATTGATCGAAGAAAAACTTGCACAGTTAAATGCCACGATGAGTGACAGAGAGAAAGGGAAACTTCTATCTCAACCACTACCAAATCCCGGTCACTCACAAAGCGCAAACATCATTCTTAGCCAACAAAACCATAACGTGAGTGCCGTAACTACGTTGAGATCGGGAAGAGTGCTGAACAACCATGTTGGTGAACAAGTTGATGATTTAGATGATACCCCGGATACTACTTCTATTCCTATTTCATCTAATCCAACATCTTCTTTCGAGCCCATTCTCCGTTCTTCACTGGGCTCAACCCCTCGGTCCACTTCCTTGAATGAACTACTATCTCAGACCATCCCAAATCCAATTTTGGGATCCATTCCATTCCTACAAACTTCTCCACAAGTGTTGGACCCAACCCCTGTTAATAAAGCTCATTTTCCAAACCGGTTGAGACCCAACAAACCAAGTCCATAAATGGAGAAGATTGTGAAAATGTTTAAGCAAGTTAACAATAATATTTCTCTCTTAGATGCTATCCAACAAGTTCCATCCTATGCGAAAATCTTAAAGGAATTGTGCACTAAGAAAAGGAAAACTCAAGTACCTAAAAAGGTTTTCGTAGCGAGCAATGTGGGCGATGCTCTTATCCAAAATTTGCACAAGAAACATAAGGACCCCGGTTTTCCTACAATTTCTATAACTATTGGAGCTAAAATCATCAATCGCACTCTACTCGATCTAGGTGCTAGTGTTAACTTACTCCCATATTCTGTTTATGAGCAATTAGACATAGGAGAGCTGAAACCTACGCACTGTGCTCTCCAGATGGCCGATCGATCTATTACCCACCCTAGGGGTGAACTAGAGGACGTGTTGATCAAAGTCGGAGAATTTATATTCCCTGTGGACTTTATTGTTTTAGATATATAGCCTGTGGCGAACCTACGGAACCAAATCCCGATGATTCTTGGTCGACCATTTCTAGCAACTTCCAATGCAGTTATCAATTGTCGTAATGGTTCCATGAACCTATCCTTTGGAAAGATGACAATTGAACTTAATATTTTCAGGGTAGGAAGTCAACCCTCCAAACCTTCTGCTCATATAATTGATATATGTTTTGTTAACGAGATAGCTTCCAACAGTTGCGAATTGGAAGAGTTTTTGCTCCACGATAATGATCTCGATTCCACTAGTGCGTTTTTATTTGATCTGGCTATTTATGATATGAGTAGGGACCCTTCTTTCGACAAGTCCACCCCTGAGTTCGAATCATTTGACTTGTCGAATAAGTTAGTTGAGCTATCCGAGTCAATCTCTTACGCTAGCTGTGAACCTCTTATGGAGTCCGCGTATCATTTCCTTACCTTGCTTTCTATCGTCTTTCCGCTGACACTTGATCTCAAGTCGCTGTCGTCTCAACTTAAATATGCATATTTAGGTGAGAATGAGTCTTTGCCCATTATCATATCACCTTCTCTAGTTTTAGAGCAAGAGAGAGCTCTTTTTTCTGTCTTGAGGTCGAATTGGCATGCTTTTGGTTAGACAATGGTGGACATCAAAGAGATTAGTTCCTTAATTGTTGAACATCATATACATTTGATGGATGAGGCCAAACCAGCCTGAGTCCCACAAAGGCGATTAAATCCCGTCATGAAAGAGACGGTGAAAAAAGAAATCGTCAAATGCCTAGATACCCAATATCTGATAGCCAATGGGCAAGTCCTATTCATATGGTCCCTAAAAAGTCTGGCATCACAGTCATAACTAATAAGGCTAATGGCCTGATTCAAACATGCACCCAAAACGGGTGGTGGGTATGTATTGATTATAGAAAACTCAATGCCGCGACGAGAAAAGATCGCTTCCCTCTACCCTTCATTGACCAATTGTTGGAACGTTTAGCCGGGCATGAGTACTACTATTTTTGGATGGATACTCCGGCTATAAAAAGATTCCCATCACCGAAAAGGATCAAGATATGAAAACTTTTACTTGTCCTTTCGGTACTTTCACTTATAAATGCATGCCCTTTGGCTTATGCAATGCTCCCGCTACATTTCAGCGGTGTATGATGAGGATATTCTCGGACATGGTCGATAATTTCCTGGAGATATTTATGGATGATTTCTCCATATTTGAGGACTCTTTTGAGGAATGCTTACGTCATCTTGACGCTGTTCTTACCCGCTGTAAGGATAAGAATTTAACTTTGAATTGGGAAAATTTTCATTTCATGGCTCAAGAAGGTATTGTCTTAGGGCATATCATTTCATGAAAAAGCATTGAGGTAGAAAAAGCTAAAATAGATGTCATTTCTAACCTTCCTCCTCCCAAATGTATCAAAGATATACGATTCTTTCTTGGTCAAGCCTGATTTTATAGACGATTCATTAAGAACTTTAGCAAAATTGTTAGACCCTTAACTCTTCTCTTGGACAAAAATACAGCATTTCACATTGACTAGGATTGAGTGGCTGCTGTTGAATCACTTAAACGTTCCCTCACTATAGCCCCCGTTCTGTCATCTCCAGTCTGGAATCGCCATTTTGAGTTTATGTGTGATGCATCCGATTTTGCTATTGGTGCAGTCTTGGGACAAAATATTGATAAAATGCCATATGTAATTTATTATGCGAGTAGGCCCTGAACGATGGACAAATGAATTATACAACCACTGAGGAAGAACTCTTAGCAGTTGTATTTGCATTAGAAAAATTCAGGCCCTACTAATTTGCTCTCCGGTCGTAGTTTATACCGATCATTCCGTCTTAAGATATCTTTTATCAAAGAAGGATGCTAAGTCTAGGCTAATACGTTGGATCAATTTTTTTACAAGAATTTGACCTTGTCATAAGAAAGAAAAGTGGATGTGAAAACGTCATAGCCGACCATCTTTCATGACTTTCTTCTTTGCCAACGTTGACCTTGCCAATAAACGATTCCTTTCCGGATGAACAACTCTTGACAGTATCTAGCAAACCTTGGTTCGCTGATATTGTGAATTATTTAGCAACGGGACTTCTACTCAGCAAATGGTCAAATCAAGACAATCACCGATTTCTATCCCAAGTAAAACACTTTTACTAGGACGGACTTTATTTGTTTAAGTATTGTCCCGATCAGATCATTCGCCGATGTGTCCTTAAAAATGAGTTCAAGAGTGTATTGTCTTTCTGCCATGATCAAGCATGTGGCGGTCACTTTGGTCCAAGAAAAACTGTGGAGAATGTTTTCCAATGTGTCTTTTATTACCCAACGTTATTCAAAGATGCATATGACTATTGCAAAACTTATTCACAGTATCAACACATGGGTCGGATTTCACGAAGAAATGAGATTCCGCTCCAACCTATTTTGGTTCTGAAGATATTTGATGTATGGGGAATCGATTTCATGGGCCCATTTCCCAACTCTTTTGGGAACTTATATATTTTATTAGCGGTTGATTATGTCTCTAAATGGGTGGAAGCAATAACGGGTCGTACTAATGACAACAAGGTTGTCGTTAACTTCCTTAAAGAAAATATCTTTTCTCGGTTCGGGCACCCTCGCGCTATCATTAACAAAAATGGGATGCATTTCTGTAATTGGTCTTTCGAGACTTTGATGTGGAAATATTCAATCAACCACAAGCTTTCTACACCCTAACATCCCCAAACGAGCAGACAAGCTGAGATCTTCAATAGTCAGATCAAACAAATTTTGGAGAAAATGGTTTTTAAGAATCGTAAAGATTGGTCCACCAAATTAACGGATGCTCTTTGAGAATTTTGTCCCGCTTATAAGACCGATCTTGGTTTGTCTCCATACCGACCAGTGTTTGGAAATACTTGCCACCTTCCTATCGAGATCGAACATAAAGCAATGTGGGTTATTAAAGAGCTTAATTGTGATTTTTATGAAGCCGGCAGCTATCGGAAGCTGCAATTAAATGAGCTAAGTGCGCTTTGTGATGAAGCCTATGATAACGCGGTTATAGTAAAGAACCAGACAAAGGTGTTACACGACAAATATCTTTTAAGAAAAACATTCACACCGGGACAACAAGTCCTTCTTTACGATTCCCATCTCCATCTTCATCCGGGTAAACTAAGATCTCATTGTAAAGGACCTTTTGTGGTGCGGTATGTGTACTCGCATGGTGCAGCGGATGTAGAAAATGTTAAAAATGGTTCTATTTTAAAAGTAAATGGGCATAGATTAAAACCATATTTTTCCGCTAACCCATCGGAGGAGCTTCTGCTCTTGCAGGAGTCGCTTTATCATGACTAACTTTCCTCCGCCTCACCTCCATGTTTCGGTAACACTGTTTCATCTAAGAATGGAGGTGTGTAAAAAATATATATAACTGAATATATGTGCGTGCCAAAGAAAAAGTTTGGCGGTGGTTTTTCATTTACCTATCTTTTTCCCCAATTATTCTCCTCCTAAGTCTACAGGTTTATGCGCTCGATGAACAATATCAGTGAAGACACTGCTGCAAACAAGTTTGGGGAGGAGGTATGTGTTTATTGAAATATCATTTGGCACAAGGCACTAAAAAATAATAAATAATATTTTTTAATACTAAAAAAATTTGATTGAAAATAAAAGTTAGAAAGTGAAAAATACATATAAGAGAAAGGAAGAGATTTAAGAAATACAAGAAAATTAGACGTTTTAAAACAAAGCTAGTAATATATAATCATGAGCTATTGTCTTAAGGGTTAGTAGGATGAAAGGAATCACTAATCTAAGGATAGAAATAAGTCTGAAAAATATTCGCTATTCTTGATTCCAAACTTTTGCACGTTGATACCCTACTATACGCACTTGCACACATCTTGAAACTTGGGATTGTAGAGGATACCTTAAAATGCTCTTGTCCAAAAGCTTTAGTATAAAAAGAAATCAACAAAATATAAATGACACATAAAATATAAATGGTGAAGAAAAATGATCACTGGTTTTGTAATTACTTAAGGCAGCAAGGGTACCTTATCATCCAGTGCCTTAGACCAACAGGTTTGGGAGTCGCTTCTAAGCCTTAAGTGTTGCAAGACTAGGATATTGCTAACTACTCTTTAATAAGTGAGCACATTTAGTAATCGGTTGGTTAGTACCTCAAGAAGTATTAACGGTCGTATGAAGAATGTGTGAGCAATTTCATTTAAAACATCACCGGCTAAAAAGTATTAAGGAATATGAATAAAGGGTATGATAGCTTGAATTGAATTCTTCTGTAGGGATGTCTTTTACATATACGTAGGGGTATATGATTGATATTTGGAGGAGAGATAAAGAGGAAGACTAAAGTCGATGTTTTATTGAGGGATGATGTGATTGCTGACATTTTTTCATGACTATTAAGATAGGGCTCATGACAACTAAAAAGCTAGTGTAGTTTGAAACACTTATTTTCAAGTTCTTTCTTTTATATGTTCCTTATCTTTACATGTAACTTTCATCTTCTTTCTTATTTTGGTATTTGTGGGTGTAATCCGCTAAAAACCCTCAGGAGACAACACTTCTCCTACTAGGGACATCTAGAGGTTTAAAGGCATGTTGCACGAGCTAAGTGCAATCGTGTTGTGTACGAAAGTGTATGTTCAGTTGATAAAACTGGACATTTGTATTACATTTTTTCTACCATTTTCATATTAAAAAAGGACTTGAAAATAATATATTATACATATGAGGGTTTATGTGTTAAAACACCATTTTCCATGTGTTAATATATTTTAATTAGTATTTGGTAGAAAAATGTATGTAAATAAATTCATTGACCAAATCCTAGTAGAACTAAGTCTACTAAATATTATTTGAGATTATTGTGCAGAATTTTCCAAGTTGTTATGCAGAATTTATCAAGCAAATCAAGTTGTTGAAGAAAACTTGCCAAATTAAGAAGCAAAACTTGGAGACCAAGTCTGGAAGCAACCGAGAGAAGATTTCTGAATTATGAAGGTGCCTAGGATTGCCATATGTCACAATAACAAAGCCCAAGAAAACTCATCAAGAGATCTCCACCTTTGGCCGCGGAACCGCGGCCAAACCCCCTGTTGGCCGCGGATCCACGGCAATCTAGAAGGATCATTTGCCAAAATTTTGGGGCATGATGCTCTGCTATATTTTACCAACTTTTGAAGCAAAAGATTCTGGCTTTGCACTATAAAAAGGCACCGAGTGCCTCTTGGAAAAGTCATCAAGCCGACGCGATCACGAAATCCAAGACGGCTCACGCATCCAGGCTGGTCATCAACTGTTCGTCTACCTCCTTGGAAGAGATCGAGAAGCAAACTAGTCTTTGTAATCATTTTCTAAGGAATCAAAGTGCAGATTGTTCAAGTTGATTAATAAAGGAAGTTGTTTTATTTAATTCTTTTGCATTTTACATTATGTTTTCCCTCTCTATCTTTTCATCTTTTTCTCCCAACATGCGCGAGTAATTCTCCGCTTGTTAGGGTTCGTAGGATTAGGGTAAGCTAATGGACGATAAAAATCCTTAAACCCTTTTTAAGTCCTATAAAGTTTATGAACTTTATCAAAATAATCTTTAACATCCTAATCGGGCGCGCTAACAATTCTTTGTTAGTTTCGACCGCGATTAGAGATTAGATTAATGATTGTTTGGGTAAAGTCTAGATATGAACGGAGTTCCATGTCGAGATAAGGGTTAAGAGTGGGATTCCTTTTTCCCTCCAGAAACCCTAATCTACACGCATCACCGTCGTTCTAGTTCTAAATCTATTAATGGATAATAAGGGTAACTTTTAATTAATCGTCCATAACTACTAAATCCTAACGAACCCTACAAGCCCTCTTATTATATTATCTACATCTCTAAAATAATCTAGATCTATATTTTACATTCTTGTTTAACATAGATCTAGAAACCATTCTATAAAAATTCTTTATCCCTCCTCTCTTTCTCAACACATCTAAAGTAAAAGTAAAAGGTTCCACGTTTCCCAGAGGACGACCCGTACTCATCTCGGTCTAGCTACACGCGACACCGTTATTGATTGCGGTTAACTACAAACAAACACTTTTTCGTATCAATCAAATGGCGCCGTTGCCGGGGATACGTGCGTAATTTTTTATTTTTACTATTTGTGTTGAATTCTTAGACGATTCATATCATTATTAACACAAAACTGCAAATTGCATATTTAACGATTTGTGCGTGAATTTTGCGAGGAAATCTGGAGTCACAGAATTGAGGAAAGCAGAAGACAGAGACATTCATCGAGATCCAGAGGAGCACAGAGGGCCACAGAAAATTTTTCATCAACTGTTCCTTCTGCCACGCGGCGGAATCGGGCAGGTTAGAGGGATTAGGGTTACAAAACTCTCTGGTATCTTTCTTAACTCCTTCTCTCTCCCCTAAAATCCAATAAAATCTATTTTCTGCAGGATTCTTTGCAAAATAGCGCCGCTCAAAAATCTTTTTGCAAAAGTTTTGTGATTGGTTTTGTTTTGCATATTTTAATACGGATTTTAAGGGGCAAAAACCAAATCAAGATTGGGTGGGGATTTCATCACCCTTCCTAAGCCCCACAAATCACAAACCGAGCATCTAGATCAAACCTTTATTAATTTAAAAAATATCTAGACCAGACTCTAAGGACTGTCCCGCTCAATAAAGACAGAGGAAGGTCGTGGGTAATCTATCGTTTATCCGCATTACTTTTGTAGCGCCTAGGCAAGTGTGACAAAGGCTAGTGGTTTTTAATTAGGCCCACTACTGTGGTTCCTTCCCACTTACCTGGCACTTACCTGGCTATAAGGGTAGTACGGAGGCGGTAGAGGATTTATCCTGCGGCTTGTCCTTTGGAAGTCTAGGAGCGGTCTAGAGACTGGACCTAGGTGACCTTAGTTCTAGGGTTGCTTGTGCATCTTAGGGTTATTTTTCTTGAGTCCCACATTTTTAAAAACAAACCAATTTTTAAATCACACACACGCTGCCACTTACACTAAACCCGCTTAGTGTATGCTCGGCTGGACACGGGATCCTAGTGCCCGTCTTGTCCGCATTCCTGCTATCGACGCCGAAGTCGGTACTTCTTCATCTTCTTTTCTCCCACCACACACCACATCGACCGTGATGGATGGCACTCCATCTAATTATAACACCACGCTGCCACCGTCCGTAGGTGAGCAGAATCCACCGCGCATCTCTCTCCAAGAGAGATGCTATCCTATTCGTGGTCCCCTTCCTACTTGTCTATCTCTTCCACCACCTAACGGGGATAATTTCGAAATTAAACCCCACTACATCAACCTGCTGCCCAAATTTCACGGGCTTGAGTCGGAAGAGGCGTACGTTTTCTTCACCAAATTCGAAAACGTATGCGTAATGATGGGTACTTCACAATTGAGTTTAGATGCTATGCGCTTACGTCTTCTCCCATTCACATTGTGCGACTTGGCAGAAAAATGGCTTTATAATACTGCCGCGCACTCTATCACTAATTGGGATGAATTCGTCATAGCATTTCTTAAGAAGTTTTACCCAAACCATAAGACTGCCCACATTAGGAGCAAGATCAACCAGTTCACCCAGCTTCCCAATGAACCATTTTGGAAGTGCTTTGAACGTTTCAAAGATCTGCTTGTCCAATGCCCCCATCACGGAATACAAAGATGGGATTTATGTCGGATTATATATGAGGGCATTAATCCTGCGACAAAACAGATGCTTGAAACAATGTGTCAATGCAATTTTATGTCTAAAGATGACGGTGAAGCATGGAAATATCTGGAAGATCTCACAGAAAGCACTTTGCAGTGGGAAAGCGTAAGACCACCTACAACTAAGGGAGGTATTCACCAGCTCGATATTTCTATCGCTGTAAAAGCCAAAATGGCAGCGATACAAAAGAAACTCGACGCTATTGAAAACAAGTTCTCATCATTCTCCCTAAATCAGGTCACGCTTCCTAAAACCGTCTGTGCTTGCTGTTCGGATCCTTCACACTTAACGGAAGAATGTCCTATGAAAGCATCGTTTCAAGCTAATGCTGCTTTTCAGCAGTGACCTAGAAACGACCCTTATTCTTCCACGTACAATCAAGGATGGAGGAATCATCCTAACTTTGCTTAGAATCAAAACCAACAAAGTAATTATCAAAGACCTCCTCCACAGCAACCGCAACCACAGAATCAGCCCCCCTTTCAGTCACAGAATTTCCAAAATCCGGCCAACATTTCTGCACCACATGTGGCCGGTATTGACAACTCACTTGCACAAACTTTGGATATGTTCATGAAACAATCCATGCAATTTTCGGCTGAGATGAGGTCTTCTATTGATACCTTAACGAAAAACTCCGCCTCTCATGGTGAGAGTATTAAATCAATAGAAAACCAAATCGCACAGTTAAACGCCGCAATGAGTGCGTGGGAGAAAGGGAAACTCCCATCTCAACCCATACCTAATCCTGGCCACTCACAAAGTTATAATGTGAGTGCTGTTACCACGTTAAGATCGGGAAAAGTGCTGAATAACCGAGTGGGTGAGCAATGTGATGATAGTGACACCAATGATACCCCTTCTTCTTCTTCTTCCCCTAATTCGTCTAGTCTTCCACCTTCACCCGAGCCTATTCTCCATTTTCCTCAAGGCTCGAACCCTTCGCCCATTTCGCCAAATATATATAAGTTGATTCCCACTCCAGTTTTGGGATCGAATCCGTCCCCACAATCCTCTCCAATGTTGGACCAAACCCTTATTGATAAAGCACCTTATCCAAACAGGTTAAGGGGCAACAGACCAAGTCCACAAATGGAAAAGATTGTGGAAATTTTTAAGCAAGTTAACATAAACATTCCTCTCCTAGATGCTATTCAACAAGTTCCGTCATATGCGAAAATCCTAAAGGGCTTGTGCACTAGGAAGAGAAAAGTTCAAGTACCTAAAAAAGTTTTCCTTGCGAGTAATGTAAGCACAGCTTTTACACAACAACTACCCAAGAAACGAAAGGACCCCGGAAGTCCTACAATTTCTATTTCCATTTGGGGTAAAAATACCAATCGTGCTCTACTCGATCTAGGTGCTAGTGTTAACTTGCTTCCGTATTCTGTTTATGAGCAATTAGGGATCGGAGAGTTAAAACCTGCACATTGCACTCTTCAGATGGCCGAACGATCTATCACCCAACCAAGGGGTGAGCTAGAGGATGTATTAATCAAAGTCGGGGAATTCATATTCCCTGTGGACTTTATCGTTATAGATACACAACCTGTAGCAAACCCACGCAATCAAATCCCGGTGATACTCGGTCGACCCTTTTTGGCCACTTCCAACGCAGTAATTAATTGTAGAAACGGCTCTATAACCCTATCATTTGGAAAGAAGTC
Organism: Agapanthus africanus; assembly: GCA_030015575.1. Lineage (NCBI taxonomy): Eukaryota > Viridiplantae > Streptophyta > Magnoliopsida > Asparagales > Amaryllidaceae > Agapanthus > Agapanthus africanus. The sequence continues at coordinate 25,875,561 of JASDDO010000006.1, read as the reverse complement.
AATTGAGCTTAACATTTACAAGTTGGGAAGTGAACCCTCCGAACCCTATGCTCATGTGTGTTCTGTCGAATTAATGGATGTCGACAGCAGCGAATTTGATCAACCTCATAATTCTGACACTTTTCATATGTTGTTTCTTGACACAGACTCTTCCACCGAGTTGTCTGGGTCAACATCTAACGCTGATAAGGAACCTTTTATAGCGTCTGACGATCACCCCATTTTTTCTGATGACATTATTCTTCGGGGTATCGATGAAAGCTTTGAGGAAATTTTCGCTGATGAACTCGCATTTTTAAAAGATACGGGTGTTAAGATAAATCAACTCCAAAATGAAGAAACTGGACCTCCACCCCCTCTTTTGGACAATCATGATAATGCGAGTAATCTATCATTACTATCACTGTGTCGTCTCTCCAAATTGAGACGTAATCCTTTTCCATTACACCTCTTGTCACCTCCCCACTTCTTCACGTTAAAATGTGACATGTTCTTCCACCAACCTTGGTGCTTCATCGATAAATTTTTTGAATGGTTGGTGTTGACCTTCGGTCTTTGCAAACCTTGGCATTGACCAATAACCTTGACCCCCTCATGTAATTTTAAAAGATTAAAATTGTTTAACTCAAGTTTGGGGGGGTGTGGTATATTTTGGCTCTTGAAAAGAAAATGATTTTTACAAATTTGTGAGCCTAAAATAAGTTTGGGGGAGGATTTCACTTGCATATATTCTTGCCCCCATTAATAATTTCCTCCCAAATCTCCAGGTTTTTGAGCTTAACGGATGACATCAGTGAGGACACTGCTGTAAACAGGTTTGGGGGAGGTTTGTGCTTATTTACACTTTAATTTGCATCATATTTTGCATAAGCACAATATTTTCAAAAATTTCAAAAAATTTTCTTTTGTAACAAAAGAGCAGAAAGTGAAAAATTACATCCAAAAGATAGGAATAGTTTAAGAAAACCAAGAAAATTAGAAGTTTCTTAAACGAACTAGTAATAAGTAGTTATGAGCTGTTGTCCCAAGGGTTAGTAAGATGAAGGAAGTCACTAATCTGAGGATAAAAATAAGTCTGAAAAATAGTTTCTATTCTGGAAGCCAAACATTTTGAACGTTGATACCCTGCTATTCGCACTTACACACGTCTTGAAGCCCGGGATAGTAGAGGATACCTTGAAATGCTCTTGTCTAAAAGCCCAAGTATGAAGGAAATGAAAAAAAAACAATGAAGAAAAATATAAAAATGGTGAAAGAAAAAAATGAACACTGGTTTTGTATCGCCAAGGCAGCAATAAAAAAAATATAGCGAGGGTGCCTCTTCACCTAGTGCCCTAAGGCCAACTGGTCTGAGAGTCACTGCTAAGCCTTAGGTGGTGCAAGACGAGGAAATATTATCACCGAATCAGCAAGCACATAAGTAATCGGTCTGTTAGTACCTCAAGAAGTATTAACGGTCGCATGAAAATGTGTGAGCAAATCTAAATATTCATCAAGTTAAAAAGTACTGAGGTAGATGGACAAGAGTATGATTGCTTGAATTGAATTCTCCGAGTGTAGGGATGTCCATTACACACACGTAGGGGTATATGATCGATGTTTGGATGAAAGATAGAAATGAAGAATAAAGACGATGTTTTATTGAGGGATGATGTGATTTCTAACATTTTTTCATGACTATTAAGATAGGGCTCATGACTGAAAAGCTAGTATAGTTGGAAACTCTTATTTTCAAAGTCTTTCTTTTATGGTTCTTATCTTTATATGTAAATTTCACCATCTCTCTTTTGGTATCGGATTTTGTGGGTGTAATCCGCTGAAAACCCTCAGGAGACAACACTCCTCCTACTAGGGACACCTAGAGGTTTAACGGCTTGTTGCACGTGCTCAGTGCAATCGTGTCTGCCTACGAAAGTGTGCTTAGTTTTCTCCATTCTTTTTTCTCCTCTTAAATAAACTAGTTTGCTCGAGACGATCAAAGATAAGTTTGGGGTATTTGTTCAGTTGATAAAACTGCACATTTATATTACATTTTTCCTACCATTTTCATATTAAAAAAGGACTTTAATATAATATATTATACATATGAGGGTTTATGTGTTAAAACACTATTTTCCATGTGTTAATATATTTTAATTAGTATTTGGTATAAAAATGTATGCAAATAAATTCATTGACCAAATCCTAGTAGAACTAAGTCTACTAAATATTATTTGAGATTATTGTGCAGAATTTTCCAAGTGGTTATGCAGAATTTATCAAGAAAATCAAGTTGTTGAAGAAAACTTGCCAAATTAAGAAGCAAAACTTGGAGACCAAGTCTGGAAGCAACCGAGAGAAGATTTCTGAATTATGAAGGTGCCTAGGATTGCCACATGTCACAATAACAAAGCCCAAGAAAACTCATCAAGAGATCTCCACCTTTGGCCGTGGAACCGCGGCCAAACCCCCTATTGGCCGCGGATCCGCGGCAATCTAGAAGGATCATTTGCCAAAATTTTGGGGCATGATTCTCTGCTATATTTTACCAACTTTTGAAGCAAAAGATTCTGGCTTTGCACTATAAAAAGGCACCGAGAGCCTCTTGGAAAAGTCATCAGGCCGACGCGATCACGAAGTCCAAGACGGCTCACGCATCCAGGCTGGTCATCAACTGTTCGTCTACCTCCTTGGAAGAGATCGAGAAGCAAACTAGTCTTTGTAATCATTTTCTAAGGAATCAAAGTGTAGATTGTTCAAGTTGATTAATAAAGGTAGTTGTTTTATTTAATTCTTTTGCATTTTACATTATGTTTTCCCTCTCTATCTTTTCATCTTTTTCTCCCAACATGCGCGAGTAATTCTCCGCTTGTTAGGGTTCGTAGGATTAGGGTAGGCTAATGGACGATAAAAATCCCTAAACCCTTTTTAAGTCCTATAAAGTTTATGAACTTTATCAAAATAATCATTAACATCCTAATCGGGCGCGCTAACAATTCTTTGTTAGTTTCGACCGTGATTAGAGATTAGATTAATGATTGTTTTGGTAAAGGCTAGATATGAACAGAGTTCCGTGTCGAGATAAGGGTTAAGAGTGGGATTCTTTTTCCCTCCAGAAACCCTAATCTACACGCATCACCGTCGTTCTAGTTCTAAATCTATTAATGGATAAAAAGGGTAACTTTTAATTAATCGTCCATAACTACTAAATCCTAACGAACCCCACAAGCCCTCTTATTATATTATCTACATCTTTAAAATAATCTAGATCTATATTTTACATTCTTGTTTAACGTAGATCTAGAAACCATTCTATAAAAATTCTTTATCCCTCCTCTCTTTCTCAACACATCTAAAGTAAAAGTAAAAGGTTCCACGTTTCCCAGAGGACGACCCGTACTCATCTCGGTCTAGCTACACGCGACACCGTTATTGATTGCGGTTAACTACAAACAAACACTTTTTCGTATCAATCAGTCTGCTCGGTTTTTCTTTTTCTTTTTAATAAATATTTTACCGTGGACGATCAAAGATAAGTTTGGAGTTATTTGATTAGTCAAAAATATTTCACATTTCTATGCACATTTTCCCTACTATTATTAATAACTAAAAGCTGTTAATTGTAAATAAAGAATATATGTGGGTTTATTTGTAAAAATATTATTATTATATGCTTCTTCATTTACAAGTAAGATAATTAGGGAAAATATATGCATATAATATTTAAATAAAATATTCATATTAAAATATGCATATCATATCAAATATTCCTATCCAATATTCTTAAGATATTATCATATAAATGGTTGAAATAATATCTCAAAAATAACAAATGCTACTAATAATATGATATTGAGATATTGTGTAGGTACTCAGATCTCAAATCTATGTAAGAGATCCACACAATCGAAGTATCAAATTGAAACTGCCAAATATTAGAAGCAAATCGAGGAATCTAGTAACGGCAGAAACAAAGAGCAATATTTTTAGAATCTTTATATCAAGAGGATCTCCAAATATCGAGAGAAAAAACCAGAAAAAATCCCATGTTAGAAACCCACAAATGGACGGCGGATCCGAGTTCAAGATGGAGTTTGGGCGGCGGTTCCGCGGTCGGTTATAGGCCGTAGGATCTAAGATTTTAAGATCTTGATCGTAATTTCACCTACTCCAATATGAAATCTAGGGTTTCTAATTTCATAGACTATATAAAGGACCGAGGGTTATCTATCAAAAACCATTCAATATTCCAAATTCAAAATTTCAATTCAAGAGAGATATCTATGAGCAGAACTAGGGTTCTTGTAATCTACCTTTTTAAGGAGAAATTTTGTAATGCAATAGTTGATCAATAAAGGTAGTCTTTTCTTTTAATTTTTTCGCATTTACTTTCTGCATATATTTTCCGCTTTACTTTCCGCATTATTTCTCTTCATTACTTTTCTGCATTACATTCAACATTACTTTCTGCACTTCTAAATTTTAATATGATTTCATTCATCTTCCATCTCTCATTTACTACGCTAATAACCATAAGCGAGCAAATTTTTGCCTGCAAGGATTTATAGGATAAGGTAGAATAATAGATGAAAAATTCCCTTAATTTCTTTTGACATTTTAATTTTTATAAATTTTAGAAAAATAAATCTTAACCCTCTTATCGAGCGCGCTATCAATTAATAAAAGACATGAACACGATTCGAGATTCGTTAATACTTTTTTTGATAAGGATTTAAGATAAATAGAGAACAATGGAAGGATAGGGGCAGTAGTGGGAAACCCTAATTCCCTCCAAGAACCCTAATCCATATTCATTGCTATCTCTTTAGTATTAAACAATTAAAAAAAATTTATATTTCTACATCATCCATTAACTACTAATTCCTATCAACTATACAAGCCTTTCTAATATAAACTTTTCATCTCTTCTTAATAGAAACAGTGAAAGAATCTAACCCAAACTCCCACTTCATTTAGAACTCTTCTATGTGAATTTACTATCTCTCACATAATGCTAATATACAAGAGGTAGAAGAAGGATGTGGAAGGCACTCTTTTTTTCTCTCTTTTCTTTTCTCTTCCTCACTTGAAAATAGAAGAGGAGGAGGAGGAAGAAGAAGAATCTAACTCTTTTTTCTCTCTCTCTTTTCTTTTCTCTTTAAAAGAATTATGACAAGAAAATCATGCACCTAACATTTCCTTTCTCTCTCTTATATGTTGTCAAGTAAAGAGAAAGTGGTCCCCACCTCATCACATGCAATATATTTATCATTTTATAACAAAAGTATTTGTATCTAATACAAATACATATATGTATCAAATACACGAAGAGAATGAGATAGGGGGGGTATATGTATCCTTATACAAATACCACATGTATCCACACACACACACACACACACACACACACACACATATGAGAGAGGGAGGGAGGAATATCCTTATACAAATACCATATGTATCCATATACATATAAATGGGAGAGTGATAGTATATGTATCAAATACATAAACGATACCCCCCCCATACACACACATATTAAGAGAGAGAATACATGTATCATATACATAAACATATTTTGTATCATATACATAATAATAAACTAGTATCAGATACTTATGAGAGAGAGAGAGAAAGTATCATATACACAATACTAGGATCCATATCAAATATATGGATATTAAGTTAACACTTGACTTAATAACCTAGATTATAAATAGACAGAGTAGTATTATCAAACGTCCGATTAAATTACGCGTATCAAATACACGGTGTTAATCAAACTCCCGCATTTATCCCCATACACATGCCTCATCATCATTTCGCCTAGGCAGATACTTTCGTTGTGGGATTCTAAAGACCTGACAATACGCTGGCAGTACGTTAAATATAATCATCTCCGATTGAGTCTGAAACACTTTCAGATCAATCTCCTCAGGGTAAACCCACAAGCACGTCAGCGGTACTAGCCATAGCTACTCGGGTATTGATCAAGAGGTAGGTCGATGAGCAAACTCATCAGAACCCAACAAATCCTATCGATCACAATTACCGCATAATCCGGTCTGTTCATCAAAGAGTATCGCATACCGAGTCTTGGGGTGGAAACTGTCAGACCCCTCATACAAACATCGAACTCATAACCATCCAAGATACAACTGATAACACATATAAGTTTATCTCAATCGCCTTGTCCAAGGATTTCTGGTTATAGTCATGTCCTGCACAGTGTGATATCGACTCCCTATACTGGGAGAGATGAATCTCTTCGACTGTTCACTGACTCTATGTCCTTAGGGACTATACCCAGCTAAAACTTGTTTGCATGGCTCTTTAAAGCTATGGTTGGGTAGTAATCAAAGTACAGTAGGAACAAACAAAAGAGAAAATGGCAATCTCAGGTCAAAAGACTACTCTATACTAACGTCACCAGAGAACTACTATCTAACAATAGGTATAATACTATCTAGGAGTTATCGGTGAGTCTGTTCAGCGTAGTCATTCTCCAATGAGCACCTGTATACAATCTCGGTGTCAAACATTAATAGCTGTGGGACTAGTTATCTCCCTTGTCAGGGTCAAGAAACATATACACTAGTCTATTCTAGAGTACTGATACCCAGTCTTGATACTCGCATGACTAGGAGCATTTAAGAATGTGCTTATGGATTACACAAGCCCCACTAGTATGATCACAATCATAATTTTGGTAGTCAAGAAATGATCCCAAAGGCTTTCTTAACATGTATTAGTTATACGTAATAGCAAGTGAAATATATATACATGAATGATAAAGAAAAACCAGATAGTATATTATCATGTCGAGAAAGAATGTTCTATCCATATAGATCATATATAATTACAATAATTTCCTTCAGGGCATCTATATCCAACAGATGCCACAGTGGGGTGTAGAGCATTTGGATGCTTGTGAATGAAGTTATCATGTATTTGGCACATGTGGCATTTCTTTGCATATTTTATGCAATCTTGTATCTTATTAGGCCAATAACAACCCATTCTTTGATTTTTATTTTCATTTTGCGGCCAGCTTGATGGGCCCCACATACTCCCGAATGAACTACTTCTATTAATTGTTCCGTCTCATCTACAGATAGGCATTGTAATAGAAGTTCGTCAAACATACGAGGATATAGTGTACAATCAAAATACACATATCGTAATACTTGTTTCCTTATAGCAAATCGAGCGAATTTTTCGTCAGGTAATATGTCGCTGTAGAAGAAATCCAGAAGTAGCGGTTGTCGTCAATCTGGTTTTTCTTCGATTTCTTCGTTATTCTTAACAAGTAGAGCTTTTGTGGATGTCTCCTCATTATCAAGGAGTACAGGACACACACTTAGGCGATTACGCATGGTGGTTTGGATTTCGCTCAAGTCATATCCGACTTATTCTTTAGCTAATTTTGTTAATTCATCAGCCTTCCTATTTTGTGACCTGGGCATATTTTCCAACCTGAATAAAGATATTTGCAATAGCAGTTTTCTAGTTTACTTGCAATATATTATTAACGTAGGTTTATATATTTTGAAAGTTCGCAGAACTTGTCTGACTATTAATTGAGAATCTCTATAAATATGTAGGTTTTTTATTCCCATTTTGATGGAAAGTTCTAAACCTAGAATAATATCTTCATATTCAGTTTCATTATTCATTTTAGGTTCATTCATTACAAAGGCTTGTCCAATAATGCTCTCGAAAAGATGATGAACACTAGGTCGGGCCTAACTTTAACTTTAGGAATATCATTTTGTACTCCAGTTTCAATTAACAATCCACCGTCGAAGTACAGTTCCTAATAAGGTTTATTTTCTTCTACTAGAAGAATTGCAGGATTCCCTAGGTCGGCAGCAAGGTTTCGGGAGGCATATTCCATGCCGTTTTCAAATTTTTGTCGTTCTAAAGAACCCTAACCTAGAATCTTTAATTAGATATTTAAACGACAAGCAATGTTAACATCTTAACATCTAAGTGAATGAGGAATGCAACCTTTGTAGATCGGTCATTCACTTCTAAAGCTTCGTACAGTAGTCCCTTCGCTCCAAGTAGTGAACACCGGAACTCTAGTAAGATTTCACATGAAGAAATGAACAAGCTTGCTCGAAATCTTCGAGGCCGAAGATGATCTACATCGAGGAGACTCAAGCTCAGCTATCTCTTCACTAATGGTAGGTTAGTGAAGCAAACACCCTAAACCAAATGGATAATAGTAGAGAATGATGGAATAGGAAATGGGCTCTCTTTAGTTTTTTTCCTCGTAATATTTTCATACCTTAAGAAAAGCCAGTAGGCTTTCTCATGAGGAAAAAGAAGCTCAAGTGAAGAATGAGAGAATGAACTCTTGAGGTGAGAATAGAAACCATGGGTGAGTTAGTGTCATACACTAACTCATGTAGAGAATTAACCATGGCTAAACAATAATGGTTGGGTTAATAAATATCTTTAAGTAAAACAGAAGGAGTGGACTTGGTCAATGGTTCCACAAGCTTCTACAAGTTTCAACCATGTGACAATTTCCAACCATTTTTTATTTACTTTAAATAAATAAAGCCCTTCATTATTAATAAGCATGGTATGAGTCTCATACACCCATGAACCATGTGGCATCTAGCATGACACAAAATAATGTACATTAATATATATCACATATATACTATATGCACACTGGAGAGAAAAAGAAATGTTAAAGTGAGCTAGTATTTGTTAATGTAAGTTAATATATCAAATATATAATTATAGATTAAATTATTAAATCAACACTTTATTTAATAATCCGGCTATATCACCTACAACCAACTAATATTAAATGTAACAATCCATCAAATCAACATTTGATCCGAAAACCCGGCTATATCACATATAACCGACCGATATTACATATCGCAAGAATAGAATGCGGTATCACATACGCGCATTAATCTCGGTCCCGCGCATATCACTTATGTGCTCCTACTTCTTTTCGCATGAACCAGGAAACCTCTGTGTAGAACTCTGAAGACTCGTCAATACGCCAGCAGTAGGTGATGATCATATCAAACACCCATAAGACGTAAGCGGTCTGCTAAACGTAACGACCACAAGGGTATTGAGCGATCAGAAGATCAACAAGAAAGCCTGCTCATACTCCTGCGAATCCAATCAGTAACACTACCATACAATCCGGTCTCTTCGTCAGATATGTTGCATATCGTAGCCTGGGGGTGGTAAACGTCAAACCCCAATAGCCTGATATGTCATGCCGATCCAAGGTCTATAACGGTTCGAGAAACTACTAATAACACTTCCCAGTAAATCTCAGCAATCCTGGCCAGAGATTTCATGTTATGGCCAATCGAGCATAGCGCAACATCAACTCACAATACCGGGAGAGACGAATCTCCTCCTATCGCTCATTGCCTCCATGTGAATCGGGACTGTACCCCAAAACCATCCTTTTGCACGATCTCTTGACTGTGGTATGGTGGAAATCAAAGCACAGTGGGAATCACACAAGACTCTATGACGATCTCGGGTCGACAGACCAACCTGTACCAGTGTCACCAGAGAACTGCTATCTGACAATAGGTATAATACCATCTAGGAGTTCTCGTCTTGTCTGTTCAGTGTACCCAGTCTCTACTGAGCACCCGTATACCATATTTGATGTCGAACACCAATGGATATGGGATCATCCATCGCCCATCATATGGGTCAAGATGCGTATACGCTAGTCTCCTCTGGAATATCGATGCCATGTCTCGATACACACTCGACTAGGAACAGTTATAAGGTGTACTTATGGACTACCCTTGGCCACACTAGTATGATCAACATCATAGCCCTGGTAGTCAAGTACATATCCTAAGGGCTTTATCAACATATAAGAGCAAGACAACATCACTTATACAAGTCAACATGTTAGGATAAAGAGCAACCAGATAGCATACTATCATGTCGAGAAAGAAAATCCTCCCTATATATGTCCAAGCATCCGCTACAATATACATCACATGTACAGTAATGGCCTCTAGGCCATACATATAACTAACAATCTCCCACTTGCACAAAGGCCATTTGTTGCAGTATCTCATACTCAACAGTTTACCAGTGGTTGTAGTATCCTATACTCAACCATCTCAAAATCTCTTAAATAGTATTTGGGGAAGCAAGCCTTGGTGAGTGGATCCGCCGTGTTAACTTCCAAATCTACTCTTCTTACCTAAATCCCTTAGAGATCAACCATCTTCCTAATCAAGTGATACTATCCTCAGAATATGTCTGGATCGATGATGGGACAGTTGTTCCTAGGCTAAAACCATAACTCCATTGTAGTCACAATAACAGTCATTGGACGCTCAATGGTAGGAACCTTGTTCATCTCATGAACAAGAAATGTCCAGACAACCTCTTTGGTAGTATCGTTGGTAGCAATGTATTCAGCCTTTATCGTCTAGTATGTCACGGTATCTAGCTTGGAACTCTTCCAACATACCGTCCCTCCACTGAGGGTAAAGAAAATACTTGTGACTGACTTTTAGTCGTCATTATCATTCTAGAAGCTCGAACCAAGAACTTTTGCTTCTCAAGTACTTAAGAATGTCATCCACAGCTTTCCAGTGATTCTCCCAAGATCCGATTGATTCCTGATCACTACACCTAGTGAGTTAGCTACATCTGGTCTGGTACATAACATCGTACATATGATAGAGCCTACTGCCGAAGCACAGGGTATCCCTTGCACATGAGCTCTCTCCAAATCAGTCTAGGGAGACATCATTTTGCAGAGAGTGATTCAGGAGTAAGTGGGCGAACCACTACGCTTAGAATCTTCCATACTAAACCCCTTTAATACGGTGTTAATGTACCTGGATTTGGGACACTCCCAACATCCACTTAGATCAATCATCATAGATCATAATCCACAAGATATAATAGGTATCATCCAGATCTTCCATGTAGAATCCTCGTGATAAGAGGAGCTTGACCGAGTGTAGCATAGGAAACACTTTCCTATCAAGTGTATGTCATCTACGTATAATACGTGGAAGACAACGTTACTCTCTACAACCTTCTTGTATATACAAGGTTCATCTACCTTTTTGATGAAGTTAAACTTTTTGACTGCCACATCAAAACAGATGTTCCAATTCCGCGATGCTTGCGTTGATCCTGATGGACTTAAGCATAACTTTAAAAGTCTCAACTTTTCCATCTACACCAAGAATCTTCTCAAGATCCATTCGCTCCCAATGGGTTTTACCCCTTCAGGTGCAACGTGCAAAGTCATACTTTGTTGGTGTACATTGATTCCATCTTTGGTCCTATAGCATCCAGCCTTTACACAGAGTCCCCACTTGTGATGGCCTGCCTGAACCTAGTTGGGCTATCATCTACCATGATGCAATCCTCGCTCCCACTATCACCGAGAAGACTGTAGTATCTCTCAAGTGGATGAGGAACCCTACCAGGTTCGCGGAGAGGCCGGGGTTCGCGGAGAGGTTGGGGTTCATTGGAGACTATTGAATCCTTTGGTTTCACTAAATCATCAGCTGTCGGTTTGTCTAGCTGGAACTCCTTCCAGTTCTACCTCATGACCATTAATTTCTTCATAAGAAATTCCTTTTCTAAAAAGGTGGCATGCTGATAAACAAAAACACTTTTTGCTCCTTAGTGTGGTAGAAGATATTCCTTCATGAATGTTTGGGATATCCAACAAACTTATATAGAACTGACCTTGCCTCGAGCTTGTCCGGATTTTGCTTTTCAACATAGGCCGGACAACCCCATATCTTAACTCGTTTAAGACATGGTCTCTTCTCATTCCATATCTCATATGGAGTGGTAGGCACTGATTTGGATGGAACCCCATTCAATAGGTATGAAACTTCTCAAGTGCATAACTCCAAAAGGAAACAGGTAACCCAGCAGTACTCATCATAGAGCGTGCTATATCTTATAGGGTATGATACCTCCGCCCCGATACACTATTGTGTTGTAGTGTATACGAAGGAGTAAGCTGAGAGAGAATCACATTCTCCTTTTAGAAACTCCAGGAACTCCATGCGCAAGTATTCGACTCCTCGATCACATCAAAGGACTTTAATACTTCTACTCGTCTGGTTCTTAACTTCAAGCTTATATTCCTTGAATTTCTCAAAAGTTTCAGACTCGTGTTTCAACAGGAACATATGTCCGAATCTTGAGAGATAGTCGCTTAATGTAATGAAGTACCAAGAACCAACCTTGGCATTTATAGACATAGGACCATATACATCATCATTTATCTGTCCCAAGAGTTCAATAACTCTTTCTCTGTTTTCAGTAAATGGAGTATTGGTCATTTTACCTTCGAGACATGACTGGAAAGTATCATAACATGAAAATTCGAACGGATTCTAATATTCATCCTTATGTAACGTAGCTGGTCGTGTCGCATTGATATGACCTAGTCTACAATACCAAAAGAAGGATTCGTTCATTTCAGAACTACTCCTCTTGTTTTGTGTTCTAGATACTTTGAACTGTGGTTTGATTTAGAACGTATATGCTATTATATAACGTACTTGATCGAATCAACTCTTGATTCAGGAAAATGTTCACAGCATTATCCTCTAATACAGAATTATATCCTTCTTTAGCTTATTAAAGAAAATGATGTAATGTTGTATATCAGATTCGGTATGTAATAACATTCGTTCAGAATCAATGTACTTAATACAAGATGATATCTGCCAACTGACTTGGCTGCAACAATTGCACCATTCTCTAACATTTAGAGACATATCACCCATTCCAAGATCTCTACCTTTCTATAGCCGATGTAACATATTACATATACAGGATCCTGATCCGGTATCACATACCCAGGACGTAAAGAATACTGAGAAACAGTTCTCGGTAATGAACACCCAAAGAATATGCATCAACATGCTTTATTCCTTGATTGGGTGGCATGGGAATCCGAATATTCCCCTATTTCCTGCTCGGACTTATAACAATTATAAGATAGAGTGGAACCAACGTTCCCTAGCTCAGTATAATAAGCAGGTTCGGTCAATGCATCCATAGTATTATCTTGATTAAGGCGTGACATGGTCGCTACCAAGAGAGAGAGAGAGAAGAAAAAACTCTGCGTGCGCTCTTCCAAGATTAGATTGGTTATTATTTTATCTAATCAGGATGCTCCCACTGTTTTTATCAAATCTTCCTTCAAACCCTAAAATATAAGACTAGCCGGGATTAATTACACCATACAAGTTCGCCAATCTTTCAACCAGGCCAGTGTCGGTAGTTTGAGGGAGGTTCCTCGTGCTTTCGCACAGACCTAATTAAAATAAACCTCATTTTCCCTGGGGCGTAACCCTGTTAACACCTTTCTAGACACCTACTTTATCGGCTAATTGTAATATGTAAAACTCTCCCAGGAGTAACTCTTACTCGCAGTGGGTATCGGGATCCAACTATCTCATAGAAGGTATGCAATCTCATTGCAAATTTCAACACTTGAAATTCCTGATAATCTTTCTGCCCCTAGCATCCTATGACCTTGACAAAAGCCAACAAACCATAGTCCGCTAGTAAAGTTCAACCCGTACATTTCATGATTGAATTAAACCCACCCACACGACCCTTGACGAAAGACAATAAAGTCGCACGATTACCCTAACTCAATCGCATCATATGCTTTTGCAGATAAGCATAAATAGCCACCGCACACTACGCCTTAACGAAAGCCAACAAACGTAGCATGAATACTATGAAGTACTTATTTGAAATGACGGAGGGCTAAGACAGATTTTTAAGAAAACCTTTTGTGTAATCAATTTGATATCGTTGTAGAATCGAGTGATTTTGAAAAATGAGTGTTTTTTTAGGTTTTTACTAGTTTTGCTAAAGAGGCTACTACCGGTGAAGGGATCTCGGCTCTTTCCTTATCGAATAAAGAGCATGATATTTCACAAATAGCACTATGCAAAGCAAAAACTATATAAGCAATCAAAAGACAAATCGAGTGGGTCGTAGCATCTGCTAGTTTCGCTAAAGAGGTCACTCCCTTTGAAGGGATCTCAGCTCTTTCCTTATCGAATAAGGTACTGGATATTCTACAAGGAATACAACTATCCAAAGCAAGAAATAGAGCTACCGGTTTTTAAACAAGATTCTGCAACATATTTAGGTTTCTTTTTCTTTCATTAATCTCATTAATGAAATCCCATCAATTTGTGCTTATTAAGCATCACAGAAGAAACGAAAGCAACAATATTTAATATATCTCATATATATAATATAAGCAATCGTCTTAGAATATCAAGTGATCACATCACAGAATATCGGCAGCAGAAGAACACATATGAAATATTTGATATATTAGAAATTCCATGTTTTAATTTAAGACAGTAAAAAACGCGGATTCTACGGTCGTGATGAATAGCCAAACCCACATCTCTAGACCCCTACGAGAGCGGCAAGCAACCTTTCCAATTCTAGAGTTAGGAGATCCGGTCTCGACTCCTCAATATGGTCTCCCACTGGACCCTAGAACCCGGTTACTTATGCTCTCCTCCTTGGGTCTATCCTAATGCGGAAAAGTAAATAATATACATCAATGGTGACATTATCCTCAACCCGGAAGTGCCCCAATAAAAAAACATTACATACAAGATTTTACATGAATGAAAATAAAAAAACTCTCATCTCAAATAAAAAACCCCGGCTATTTAAAACACGACGATCCAATATAACATATCACAGCAATACATAATATCACATGTCATCAACTTAAGTAAATATGCGTATCCCAATTGTCGTTGAGTATAGCAACGAAACCGGCGATACACCACATATTACACTTACGGTCACAGAAAAGAAAGTGAAAAACTACAACAATTGGAATCCGCAACCAACTTAGACATCATAAATCCAAAATATCACATATTTTGGATTTCATGCCTAACCAAATGAATTCCTTAGACATCGCATGCCTAACAATTATAAACCCTGCATTTTAGTCTCGATATCGAAAACACTTTTCAATATCATGTCGGGTAATTGAACAGATTTCCGATAACCTGATCGAATGCTCGTCGGAAACTTTAGTAGACGGCCGCACCCCTGATGCCGTCGACGAAGTGCACTAATGCGGAACACCGCGACCGCGAGCACCCGAACAGATGCTTTTGGTGACGGGGTTCTCCTACAGTCACTTGGTCGGGGTTATGGGGCGTGGCTATCTATTAAGGTTACCCGGCGAGTATCCACGTACACTATGTAATTGCGACGGACTTTTGATCAACATAAAAATCCCGTGGCAAGCGATCAAATGAGACTAAACTGCTAGATTTATAAAATTCAAACTAGTTATCTCATAACTAATTTTGTGGATTCCAAATACTGTATCACAATCACAAATAGCTAGACGTTGTTAAACTTTTCGATCGAATAAGTAAGCACCCAAAATTTTCCAACAAGCTCAACACTTGAGCAGAGTTCAAAAAGTACCCAGAGACTGCCACAGCTCCTATGAACCTTCCATAGAAGGGCTGACCCATGCCTCACTCATGTCGCCATGGAACTACGGTAAACCCTAGGGTAAGATCGTGGTTTCGTGATCCAAAAAGTCGAGTTTGGGTATCATTCTTCTAGAGGGTCCACAGAATCGCCTGCATGATTTTCTAAAAATTTTAAACTCGGAAAAAAATCCAACTCTTGGAAAATTTCCAGCGGGGAAAAATTGAGTTATTGATATCCGTTCAAACTTTTTAACATCATCTAAAAAACCCCGAATACATGTTAGAATTACGACTACGAAACACTCTGAGTTGCCTTTGCAGAATGTTAACATCACATGAAAATTAACAAACAACACCTGAAACACCAAAACCCAGAGACTGGAACACCATGAAAATTTGAAGCCAAAATACCCACTTTGACCCGGTGAGCTCGGTTTTTAGCCCTATGTGGCCTGCAAAATTTGCACCAAATTGATCCAAATTTTCATAGTGTTCATGTTATATCACATAAAACATTCCGCAGTTGTTTAAAAAAAATTTTGACACCTTTAAAAATTCGACAGAAACCAGATTTGTGTATCGGGTGTTTTGGAGCAGTTTCGGTTTCGTAATCTAACAAATAACTTTTAAATCTCTAGCCGGCTCTGATACCACTGCAGGGTTCCCTTGGTCGGCATCAAGGTTTCGGGAGGCATCTTCCATGCCGTTTTCAAATTTTTGCCGTTCTAAAGAACCCTAACCTAGAATCATTAACTAGATATTTAAACGAACAAGCAATGTTAACATCTTAACATCTAAGTGAATGAGGAATACAATCTTTGTAGACCAGTCCTTCACTTCTAAAGCTCTGTATAGTACTCCCTTCGCTCCAAGTAGTGAACACCGGAACTCTAGTAAGGTTTCACATGAAGAAATGAACAAGCTTTCTCGAAGTCTTCGAGGCCGAAGATGATCTACATCGAGGAGATTCAAGCTCATGCTACCTCTTCACTAATGGTAGGTTAGTGAAGCAAACACCCTAAACTAAATAGGTAATAGTAGAGAATGATGAAATTGGAAATAGGCTCTCTTTAGTTTTCTTTTTCTCACAATATTTTCTCACCTTAAGAAAAGCTAGTGAGCTTTCTCATGAGGAAGAAGAAGCTCAAGTGAAGAATGAGAGAATGAACTCATGAGGTGAGAATAGAAACGATGGGTGATTTAGTATCATACACTAACTCATGTAGAGAATTAACCATGGCTAAACAATAATGGTTGGGTTAATAAATATTTTCAAGTAAAACAAAAAAAGTGGACTTGGTCAATAGTTCCACAAGCTTCTACAAGCTTCAACCATGTGACAATTTCCAACCATTTTTTATTTACTTTAAATAAATAAAGACCTTCATTATTAATAAGCATGGTGTGAGTCTCATACACCCATGAACCATGTGGCATCTAGCATGACATAAAATAATGTACATTAATATATATCACATATATACTATATGCACACTAGTGAGGAAAAGAAATATTTAATTGAGCTAATATTAGTTAATGTAAGTTAATATATCAAATATATAATTATACGTTAAATTATTAAATCAACACTTGATTTAATAATCCGGTTATATCACATAGAACCGACTAATATTAAATGTAACAATCTATCGAATCAACACTTGATCCGATAACCCGGCTATATCACATATAACTGACCGATATCACAAATCGCGAGAATAGAATGTGGTATCATATACGCGTATTAATCTCAGTCCCACCCATATCATATATGTGATCCTACTTCGTTTCGCATGAACCAGGAAAACTCTATGTAGGACTCTAAAGACTCGTCAATACGCCAGCAGTAGGTGATGATAATATCAAACACCCACAAGCCGCAAACTGTCTGCTAAACGTAACGGCCACCCTGGTATTGAGCGATCAGAAGATTAACAAGCAAGCCTGCTCATACTCCTGTGAATCCAATCAGTAACATTACCGTACAGTCCGGTCTCTTCGTCAGATATTTCGCATATCGTAGCCTGGGTGTGGTAAACGTCAGACCCCAATAGCCTGATAAGTCATGCTGATCCAAAGTCTATAACGGTTTGAGAAACTACTGATAACACTTACCAGTAAATATCAGCAACCCTGGCCAGGGATTTCATGTTATGGCCAATCAAGCATAGCGCAACATCAACTACCAAAACCGGGAGAGACGAATCCCCTCCTATCGCTCATTGCCTCCATGTGACTCGGTACTGTACCCAAAAACCATCTTTTTGAATAATCTCTTGACCGTGGTATAGTGGAAATTAAAGCACAGTGGGAATCACACAAGATTCTATGACGATCTCGGGTCGACAAACTAACCTGTACCAGTATCACCAGTGAACTGCTATATGATGATAGGTATAATACCATCTAGGAGTTCTCGGCGAGTCCTTTCAGTGTACCCAATGTCCACTGAGCACCCGTATACCATCTTTGATGTCAAGCACCAATGGATGTGGGATCATCCATCGCCCATCATATCAGTCAAGATGCGTATACGCTAGTCTACTGTGGAATATCGATGACCTGTCTCGATACACTCTCGACTATGAACAGTTATAGGGTGTACTTGTAGACTACCCTTGGCCCCACTAGTATGATCTACATCATAGTCCTGATAGTCAAGTACACATCCTATGGGCTTTATCAACATATGAGAGCAAGACAGCATCACTTATACAAGTCAACATGTTTAGATAAAGAGTAACCAGATAGCATACTATCATGTCGAGCAAGAAAGTTCTCGTTATATTTGTCCAAGCATCCACTACAGTATACATCACATATACAGTAATGGCCTCTAGGGTATACATATAACTAACAAGAATGTCATCTACGGGTAATTCATAAATTAGGGGTGGATTATCTGGTACCAGGTGCATAGCCAGGAAGTCGGCTAGAGCTTGACCTTTTATGGCTTTCTGTGGTACGTATTGAATATCAAATTGGAGTAGTATTAATGCTCATTTGGTGATCCTTCCAACCAACACTTGTAGCCTCATTAGATGTTTTATAAGATTGGTTTTTGAAATTAACCTAATTTCATTTTATAGTAATTAGTGCCTTAATTTAGTCACAGCAATGACTAAAGATAAGCAGTTATTTTCAATTAGGGGAGGAGGGGAGGGGCAATTTACTTCCACCCCTTTAAGCACAATACTTAGAAAATAAAGTGTGTTCTCTTTCCCAGCATCATTTGCTTGCACAAGTATTGCACCTAGGGAACCCTCTAATGCCGCAGTATAGAGGATAAAGAGTCGCCCCTGAATTGGTGCGGCCAACACTGGTGGATGCAAGAGATAAACTTTAATTTTTTCAAAAGCGTCTTGACGCTCCTTATCCCAGATAAATGGCGCATTCTTTTTGACTTGCTTAGAGAAGGGTTTACATTTTCCCGAAAGATTAGCAATGAATTTTCAGATGCAAGCCAACTTCCTTTGAAAAAAGTGTAACTCTTTAAGAGTTTTAGGGAGAGACATATCCATAATTGCCTTTATCTTGGCTGGATTGATTTCAAAACTCCTATATCTAATAACAAAACCCAAAAATTTTCCTGAAGAAACACCAAAAGCACATTTTGTTGAGTTCATTTTCAATTTAAATTTGCGAATACAATCAAAGGCAACAGACAAATGTTTCAAATGATCATTTTATTAGAAATTTTTACAATAAGATTGTCTACATAGTATTCACAGACATCATGTAAAAGTTCATCGAACATTCTAGTCATTTCCTTCTAATATGTGGCCCTAGCATTTTTCAGGCCAAAGATTATGACTTTATAACAGTAGATTCCCATCGGAGTCTTGAAGAAAGTGTGCTTCTCACCATTTGAGTGCATCATTATTTGATTGTACCCAGAGTAGCATCCATGAATGAAAATATCTTCTATGTTGAGCTATTTTCGATTAGCAACTCTGTGGCTAGTGATGGAAAGCCATCTTTGGGACATTCTTTATTGACATCCTAAAATCGATGCATCTATGAATATCTTTGTTCTTCTTCTTGACCGGGACTATTGAAAAGACTCATTCAGGATATTTTTCTTTACGGATAAATTCAACATCTATCCGCTTTTTGACTTCCTTTATTACGGCTCTCTCAACTTAAATCCTCATATTCCGTTGAAGTTGTATCACTGATTTCTTGCTTAGTTCAATCGCAAGCATGTACACCTTGATCTCTGGGTGCAGACATAGCATTTCAGAATAAGTCCAGGCAAAGTAATCACTATATGCTTTAAGGAGATCTGTTATTTTAAATTGCTCTTCTTCATTGAGTTGAACACTAATAAAAGTAGGCCTAGAATCTTTATCAGTTTCCAAGTTTACTTTTATTAAATCATCAACAGTGGCATATCCACCTTCTTCAAATTCGAGATTGGCCGATTGTTGAGAACTCACCCGCGCGCGCAACTGCGTATGTTTTGGAAATAGAGATATGGTTTTAATGAAATGGAATGCGCATGAAAGATCGTTCTTGTTTTCAATATTTATAAACCGCAAGTGCACGGCGCGTTGTAGCAAGCCGGCAAGCACAGGTCAATCCGCAGGGAATTGTGTATTAGGTCTCGTGATTTAAGGTTCAACAAATTAATGAATGGTTGGTTTTGTCACAAAAATATAAAAAGAATACGAAAATACGGAAAACAAAGAAATAAGGAAAACAAGTAAGAAAGAATGGTTGCGGCTTTGGCTCGGAAGCTCGAATAGCGACGTTTCCCTCTACACTCCCTTGATCAAGAGTTGTCCGTTCTTTACATCGATCCCGGCATGAAGCACGACTTGTCAAAGTGGTTGCGAAGCATATGTCGTCAAGTCCGATATTCTCCGCAAAGCATGAAACGAGTCCGTTTGATCACTTACCGTTTGTGTGTCCGAGCTTGGGGTATCAACCATAAACACAAGGGTTAGCAAGCATACCGCAACAACAAAAACACAAAGTGGTTAGTGAGAGAAAATGATTTTGGTGTTAAGTGTGGTAAGTGTTTGTGATGGTATATGGTATATGAAATTAAGAGATTTATCAAGTCCTTAATCACAACATACCATATCCAAACTTAGCAAACTTAACTCCAAATTGATTATAACTTAAACATTGAAAAGGGGAAAGGGAATGAATGTGGTATATGATGAGGTTACAAGTAACCATGTGTCAAAATACCATATCATATCAATACATTAACAATCTTTAAGTTAGAATCATAAATTAAACACATAAAACAATTACAAGAGGTGGAGGAGGCAAAGCCTTTCATCTCACTTCCTAACCTACACCACAACCAAAGAATTAGTTAAGCATAATAAATAAAAGCAAGTAAGGAGAAACAAGAAAGTAAATAAAAGTAACAACAAATATTTTAAACACATGAGAAAGAGATACAAGATTTTGGTTACTTGTTCAACCTCCTTAATGAAGTTTTCCAAAGAAAGCTTCAAGACGGAAGAAGAAGAAGAAACCAATGATGAAGTGTAACATTTCAAAAAAATAAAATATTTTTTTAGGAATTTTTATAATTTAATATTAATTTTTAATGAATATTTTAATATTTCGGTATAATTAAATACCGATAAATGGGAAAAATTTTGGAAAAATTATGGAAAATTCTAAAATAGGGTATTTTATGGAATTTTGCCATATTAAAGTTTTTATGATTAATTATATGCTATTTTAGTGCTAATCGCGATTAAAATTCGCTAATTGGATTTTTAGCATTTTTGGGCAAAACATACACATATCATTTTTACACTTGTGTTTCATTTGTTTCTTTACCTTCTCTTCATTTTAGTATGGTTGCTTAGGATTGACCATTGAGTGAGAAGGATAGGAAAAGAAAAGAAAAGAAAAAAGTAAGAATGATGAAGAGAGAGAAAGGTGTAGGTCAATCCTTCTTTTTTGAACCATCCCTCCACATTTCATCATGTCACTTCTCTCTCCTCACCATCCCCTTGCTGCTGCAGCTCCTCCCTGTTCATCCCCCCCCCTCTTCAAGCCTAGATCCACCATGAATACAACTCCAAAACACTATTCCCATTTCACAAAAAATGTTCCCAAGCTCGCTAGCTACATATTGAACCTAGAAAGAGTGGATCTTAAGGACTTTGAGCAACTCAAGAATTTTCTTTAGAAAGGAGGTAATTTCTGCACCCTTAGTATAGTATTCCAATTCCTTGTGCATCTTGTAAGTCCACGTTGCCCACCCCGGTGCTTACGGGGAGGCAGAAAACGGAATAAAAAACGAATTTTTATGAACTCAGGCAACATGGACTAGACTATGAAGGATCTTTGCTAAACAAAAACAAGCTAAAGCTAACTAGAAACTAGCTAAGTGCTAGAAAGGTTATACCTTGGGTTTTATGTCCTTCTCTCCTTGCTCCTTGGAGTGGTGGAAGGAGGTCACCTTTGTCGTCTACTCACGTCGAAGAAAGATCCACCCGAAAGCCTCGACCTTTGGCTTCAACTCCAAGCTAGAAGTAACTAGGGTGCAAGAAGTGCTAGTCCTTGAACCCTAGATGAGAGTAGAGATTATCAAGAAAGGGTTTTTCTCAAGCTCAAGTGTTTCTCAACACATGAGAGGGGAGAGCTTGAGGGAGAGGAAGAACAAGAGAGAGAAAATGAATGATAGAATGAGAATAAAATGAACCATTCTCACATATATGTGTGTATTATTTTAATTAGATAATTAGTAAGATAATTGTCATGGCTTAATCAAGACATGACCATTATCATTTCATTTTTAATGCAAATTGCAAGGATCAAAAAGCATCTTCCAAATGAAATGATGATGGTCAAAGTGTCAACCAAGGTCAATAAGTCAAGAAGGTCAAATGGTCAACAACCATAACCATGCACAATTATTAAACTAATATCAATTAACCATAATACATACATAAGCATTAGGGTTAATAAAATGACAATAGTCATTAACCCTAATCAAGGTCCTCTCCCTCTGTCTCAAGCAACTGTGCATACGCACCCGTATTCGTAATCCGAGGAATACGAATATAATGAGAAAAACCAATCCCAAATCATATACTAGGATCCGGCTTAAACCAAAGCCCGCTAGTATAAGCTGTCCGGACAGCAAACGTGCACAAGTGCGCGGATGTGAACGAACCCTGTCGCAAAACCATGCGACCTCTACTAATTTTGCCTAAAGGCGAATAGCTTTCTGTGTGGGACTCTAAAGACTCGACACTACGCTGGCAGTGGGTTTAACCACAGACCGCAAGCGGCACTAGCTGTACGTAACGGTCCCCAGGTAGATGTCGATAAGAAGACTGACGAGGTGAACCCCATCTGAACTCCTACTGAGCCTGTATGTGACAATCTCCGTACAGTCCGGTCTGTTCGTCTGATACATCGTATGGCGGGCCTAGGGGGGCGGTGAACGTCAGTCCCCTAATAGCGGTACAAGTCGTGTCGGAGTATAGCCCAGAACACCCTGAGATAACACTGGAAACCTACCAGTATATCTCGCTTGCCCTGGCCAGGGACTACTCCTGTAATGGCTCTCCTGGACACAGCGCGATGTCAACCCCCAATACCGGGAAAGACGAATCCTGTCTAACCGTCACTGCCTCCAAGTGCTTCGGGACTGCACCCAAAAACTACCTGTTTGCACGACTCCTTTGATCCGTGGTAGGGTAGTAATCAAAGTGCAGTGGGAACACACTCGAGGCGAAGTGACAGTGTCAAGTCAGCGGACTAAGCTGTACTCATGTCACCTGGGAACTGATAACTGACGATAGGTATAATACCAACCAACAGTTCCCGACAAGTCCTGTCCAGTGTACTCGTAACCTAACGAGCACCCGCATACTATCTCAAGTACGACGTACTGACGGCTGTGGGACAGACCGTCTCCCACGCTGGGATGAGAAGCGCATACGCTAGTCTACTCCGGAGTATCGATGCCCTATCTCGATAGTCCAACGACTAGGGACCTGTATAAGAATGTGCTTATAGATCACCCAGCTCCCACGAGTGTGAGCGCCATCACAACGCTGGTAATCAAGCAAAGATCCTAAGGGCTCTACTAATATGTATATCAGCGATATGCTAAAAGAAACACATGCACATATTAAAGCAGAGACAAACCAAGTAGCATACTACCATTTCGAGCAAGATTGTATATACAACTGTGAATATCCCAAGCTTCCATCAAGTAATATACAAGCTAGTATGATATAGTAATGGCCTCTAGGGCATATACACTAACAATCTCCCACTTGCACTAAGGCCATGTACTGGCCTATCGATGACCTATCATCTCGATCAGCCACTCGAACTGAGTCTGGGGTAAGGCCTTGGTGAATGGATCTGCTGTGTTATCTTCTGAAGCAACCCTCCGAACCTCGATCTCCTGGCGATCCACGATCTCCCTGATCAGGTGATACCGCCTCAAGATGTGTCTGGATTTCTGATGGGACCTGGGTTCCTTCGCTAAAGCTATAGCCCCGTTGTTGTCGCAATACAGAGGTATTGGGTCAACAATGGACGGAACCAGCTGAAGTTCTCTCAAGAACTTCCTTATCCAGACAGCTTCTTTTGCGGCATCAGATGCAACGATGTATTCCGCTTCCATAGTCGAGTCAGCAACGGTTTCCTGTTTGGAGCTCTTCCAACACACCGCCCCTCCATTGAGGGTAAAGACAAAACCCGACATGGACTTGGAATCATCCTTGTCACTCTGGAAGCTGGAGTCAGCAAAGGCCTCAATCTGGAGGTCTTTTCCGCCATACACCAAGAACATCTCCTTAGTCCTTCTCAGGTACTTGAGAATGTTCTTTACTGCTATCCAATGTTTCTCCCCAGGGTTTGACTGATACCTGCTTACCACACTCAGTGCATAAGCCATATCCGGTCTGGTACACAACATCGCATACATTATAGAGCCTACCGCAGAAGCGTAGGGTATAATAGACATGCGATCCCTCTCCAAATCAGTCTTGGGAGACATCTCTTTGGAGAGGGTGATCCCGTGACAAGCCGGTAGATTACCGCGCTTGGAATCTTCCATACTGAATCTCTTCAATATGGTGTCGATGTACCTGGACTACGAAAGTCCTAATATCCTCTTGGATCTGTCACGGTAGATCCGGGTACCCAGAATGTATGAGGCATCACCCAGGTCTTTCATGGAGAACCTGTATGACAAGAACCCCTTGACAGATTGTAGCATAGGAATGTCATTTCCTATTAAGAGAATGTCATCCACGTATAAAACGAGGAATACTACAGTTCTCGCTACAAATCTACAATAGATGCATGGTTCATCTGGATTTTTGATAAAGCCAAATTCCTTGACCGTCTCATCAAAACAGATGTTCCAACTCCGCGATGCCTGCTTTAGTCCATAAATGGACTTAAGCAACTTGCACATCTTTCCGCTGCTCCCACTCTGAATGAAACCCTCTGGCTGGTCCATATAGACACACTCCTCTAAATGTCCATTTAGAAAAGCTGTCTTTACGTCCATCTGCCAAATCTCATAATCATGGAAGGCAGCAATGGCAAGAAGGATCCGAATGGATTTCAGCATAGCTACTGGAGAAAAGGTTTCGTCATAGTCCAAACCAGGTCGCTGACGAAAACCCTTTGCTACCAGTCTAGCTTTATAGGTCTCAACCTGTCCATCTACACCAATCTTCCTTTTGAAGATCCACTTGCATCCTACGGGTTTTACCCCATCTGGAGCAATGTCCAACGTCCATACTTTGTTGGTGTACATGGACTCCATTTCGGTCCGCATTGCATCCAGCCATTTTACCGAGTCGACGCTCTGAATGGCTTGCTGGAAGCTAGTAGGCTCATCAAAATCTATGATGCAATCCTCTCTATCCCCGTCAATGAGAAAACCGTAGTATCTCTCCGGCGGATGAGACTGCCTACTACTTCTGCGGAGCGGCGTGGGAATGTCCTGATCTTTCGAACCCTCTGGTTCTACTAAGCTTTCAGTAATAGCTCGTGGTTCTGGAATTTCTTCCAGTTCTATTGCGCTCCCACTTAATTCTTTTTCTATGAACTGGTGTTCTAGAAAATGGGCATGGCGAGAAACAAACACCTTTTGTTCCTCTTCGCAATAGAAGAAATATCCCTTGGAATTCTTTGGATATCCCACAAACTTGCACTGTACTGAGTGTGCCTTGAGCTTGTCCGCATGCTGCTTTTTTACAAAAGCTGGACATCCCCATGTCTTAATGTGATTAAGATAGGGTCTCTTCCCACACCACATCTGATATGGTGTAGTGGGCACAGTCTTAGTTGGAACCCGGTTCAAAAGGTATGCAACTGATTCTAGCGCATATCCCTAAAACGATCGCGGCAACTCAGCGTTACTCATCACCATATCCAATAGGGTTCGGTTCCGTTTCTCCGATACACCGTTATGTTGCGGAGTGTATGGAGGAGTAAGCTGAGAGAGAATTCCATTCTCTTTTAAGTAACTCAGGAACTCGGCACTCAAATATTCACCACCTCGATCAGATCTCAGTGCCTTGATACTTTTGCCTGTTTGTTTTTCTACTTCATTCTTATATTCCTGGAATTTTTCAAAAGCCTCGGATTTATGTTTCATTAAGAAGACATAACCGTATCTTGAAAAGTCATCCGTAAAAGTAATGAAGTAAGAATAACCGCTTCGTGCATGTGTAGATATTGGACCGCACACGTCGCTGTGTACGAGTCCCAAGAGCTCGCTCGCTCTTACTCCGTGTCCAGTGAACGGAGTCTTTGTCATCTTTCCCTTAAGACAGGATTGACAAGTTGCATACGATTGATATTCGAACGGATCCAAATATCCTTCTGCATGTAACTTAGTCAACCTTCTCTCATTGATGTGACCCAGTCTATAATGCCATAAGAAAGTTTTATTGATTTCTGGAGACTTTCTTTTGTGTGTATTCTGGACATTGAAAATCTGTGGTTGGTTTAATACGTATATACCGTTGTTCAATGTACCTGACCCAATCAAAACTTGATTAAGGTGAATGTTCACTACATTACTTACAAATGCAAATTCATAACCTTCTTTAGATAATAAAGATACAGAAATGATATTACAGGTTGCATTTGGTACATAATAACAACTACGCAAAACCAAAAAGTGTCCATCCGACAATCCCAGGTGATAGTCCCCCACGGCCTCAGCATCCATGCTAGCACCGTTTGCAACTCTGAGGGTCATGTCACCTGCCTTCAAAACTCTACGCTTTCTCAACGCCTGTAAAGAATTACAGATATGAGATCCTGATCCGGTATCCAATACCCAGGATGTAGAGTTTATTGATAGACAGTTTTCAATAACATACACACTTGAAGCTGAAGCCGCAACTCGCTTCAAATCCTGTGTTCTGGCCTTCCAAGCCTTGCAATCCTGTTTCCAGTGACCACTTTTGTGACAATAGAAGCATTCTTCCTTCCCCACCAGCTTTCCCGCTATCTTTGTTGCTTTTCCTTTTCCCTTCGTATCCACTTTACCGACACCGCCTCTTGGTTTGGCGGGGGCTTTCTTCTTCTTACCCTTGGCTTTCGCCCTGGATCTAGAAGAGGAAGATCCTCCTATAAACAAAGTGGATGTCTCCCTACCCTTCTGTAGGGTGCCCTCAGCACTCCTCAATATGTTCAGAAGTTCGGAAAATTCAACCTCCTTTCCTTGCATGTTGAAGTTAAGAATAAACTGGGCGTAAGTGGAAGGAAGGGACTGGAGAATCAAATCAGTATAGAGTTCATTCTCCAACGTGGTCCCAAGGTCCGCGAGCTCCTCTATGTAGCCAATCATCTTAAGCACGTGTTCCGCTACCGATGATCCGACGGCCAACCTTGCCGAAAACAACTTCTTCGACACTTCGTATCTTGCGATACGAGACTGCTCTCCATACAGTTCTTTTGTATGAAGAAATATGGACTCTAGGTCCATATTCTCGTGCCTCCTCTGATGTTCGTTGTCCATCGAGGCAAGTACGAGGCATTTGGCCTTCGCGCAATCTATTTCCCAGGTCTTATAGATTTCCCTATCTACGACACTGGTTTTGGGACCTGGGACAGGGGGAGCTTTGGTGGTAAGGAGATACCCCAGCTTGTCGTAAGTGATTGCCATCTTGACATTCCTGAGTCAATCTTTGTAGTTTGGCCCTGTCAATATGTTTTTATCTAGTAATAACTTAAGTCCGGTCATGTTGAATGGTCGCTGCAATTAGGAGAGAGAAAAGAAACACTTTAGCATGATGCTCTTGCAAGTTTAGAGTGGTTTTTAGTTTGCCTAAACTGGATGGCTCCCACTGTCTCTCGAATCCCTTCTCAAACCGTAAAGAAAGGATTAGTCAGGATCAATCTCACCGTACAATACTTGCTTAACCGTTCAGCCAGGCCAGTGTCGGTACTTCGAGGGAGGTTTTCCTACGCTTTCGCGAAGTTCCTTAATTAAGTAACCTCTTTTCCCTGTGGGCGTAGCCCCGCTAACACCTTTCTAGACACCTACTAAGTTTATAGCATTGATCGTTATGTGAGAGTTTTCCCGAGGAGTAGCATATACTCACAGTAGGATCGGGATCCAAATATCATCGCGTGATAAAACCGAAGGAATCCTACCAGAATTATCACACTCCAAATGGTATGCAGCGCTAGCAAGTTTCAGTACTTATGAAACTCCCGATGTGGATTTTTGCCCCATGCTCTTATGACCTTGACTTTGGCCAAGATATCATAAGTCACATGTCAAGTTCTACCCGTCATTCTCCTGGTTAATTTGGACCCACCCGTACCTACCCTTGACTTTGGCCAAAATGGCAGCACGACTGTCCCAAACCAACGCATCTATCTATGCTGCACATGAATACCCAATAGCTACCAATCACTATGCCTTGACTTTGGCCAAAATACATAGCTTGAATACTTTTTGACCATTCATGTGGAATGACGGAGGGCTACGAATGGTTTTGGCGAAACCGTGAACGTAGTGAACTTGATATAATCGATGGAACGAGATAGCTTTTAAAAGGAGTGGTTCAAGCTCCGCGTTTAAAAGTTTAGTTTTGAAAAGAACCGAGTGGTTTTTAAAGTGTTCCAATCGACTTTTACTTGGTTTATTTTCTTGCATTAGTTCTTTTAATGCGTCCCATCATTTAATCCTACCATTGCAGAAAACAACCAAAATATGACGTACGCTTATGCCATTCGCATTCGCCACGGGGCCCCGTCATCACCCGGTAGGTTACTTAACTAACGACAGAGCGGGGGCTGGGCTAGCACGGCTGTAAAACATAAGCAACGCCTAAATAGTTATCATATATAAATATATAGCAATGATAGAAATTACAGATCACAGATGAATACATTGGATATACTAGGAATCCGCAATCCGTTCGAGCCTGCAACGAAAAGCGGATTACACGGTCGTGGTGAATAGCCAAATACCCCACCCAAGACCCCTACGGGTGCGGCAAACTACCCGCCAAGTACCCGAAGCGAAGCAACCTCCCTCAACACCGTGAGTAGGCCACTTGGCACTTCGAGATACCCGGTAGTTTATGCACCCCCTCCGTGGGTCTATCCTAGGAGCAAAAACAGTAAAAAGAATTATACAATGACGGCTACAACCCCGACCCGGTTGCGCGGCCACACAAATAACAATATTACATCAATTTACATATTACAATGAATGAAAGAAAAAGCAACACTCATCTCACATCCACCCCGGGTATTCATCCGCGACAATCCAACCCATTCATATACACATACCAGCATCAATCACAGATCACAGATATGTATAACCCCGACTAATCGACATATAGTGATTAGCCGACGTTCAATACATATAAACATCACAGATATAACCTTTTAGTCAAAGTGTATTGAAGTTCGATAAAAAATACGGATTTATAGGCCCCCAAAAACAAATTTCTATTCTGGAAAACCTGGGCACATATAAACCATCTTAAAAATCCCAAAACCAAGCCAGAAATACACTGCACCAAACTCGACCGAGTGAAGAGCCAAGACGGCCGCGGTTGCGCGGCAATAGCTTGCTATTGTCGCGGAACCGCAGCTCTTTGGTCGCATCACTGGATCGTTTTTGGTGGCTTTCTTCACAAAACCCTGAGATGATTTTTGGAGTATGATTTATTTTGTTTTGAACAGAAAAAATTTTAACAGAAACTTAGGGTTTTGAAAACTCGGTTTTTCGATTTTTCCGATTCGAACTTCGATACACTCTACTACCTAGCTAGTTTATGTTTAGTTAGGCTCTGATACCACTGTAAGTCCACGTTGCCCACCCCGGTGCTTACGGGGAGGCGGAAAACGGAATAAAAAACGAATTTTTATGATGTCAGGCAACATGGACTAGATTATGAAGGATCTTTGCTAAACAAAAACAAGCGAAAGCTAACTAGAAACTAGCTAAGTGCTAGAAAGGTTATACCTTGGGCTTTATGTCCTTCTCTCCTTGCTCCTTGGAGTGGTGGAAGGAGGTCAACTTTGTCGTCTACTCACGTCGAAGAAAGATCCATCCGAAAGCCTCGACCTTTGGCTTCAACTCCAAGCTAGAAGTAACTAGGGTGCAAGAAGTGCTAGTCCTTGAACCCTAGATGAGAGTAGAGATTATCAAGAAAGGGTTTTTCTCAAGCTCAAGTGTTTCTCAACACATGAGATGGGAGAGCTTGAGGGAGAGGAAGAACAAAAGAGAGAAAATGAATGATAGAATGAGAATAAAATGAACCATTCTCACATATATGTGTGTATTATTTTAATTAGATAATTAGTAAGATAATTGTCATGGCTTAATCAAGACATGACCATTATCATTTCATTTTTAATGCAAATTGCAAGGATCAAAAAGTATCTTCCAAATGAAATGATGATGGTCAAAGTGTCAACCAAGGTCAATAAGTCAAGAAGGTCAAATGGTCAACAACCATAACCATGCACAATTATTAAACTAATATCAACTAACCATAATACACACATAAGCATTAGGGTTAATAAAATGACAATAGTCATTAACCCTAATCAAGGTCCTCTCCCTCTGTCTCAAGCAACTGTGCATACGCACCCGTATTCATGATCCGAGGAATACGAATACAATGAGAAAAATCAATCCCAAATCATATACTAGGATCCGGCTTAAACCAAAGCCCGCTAGTATAAGCTGTCCGGACAGCAAACGTGCACAAGTGCGCGGATGTGAACGAACTCTGTCATAAAACCATGCGACCTCTACTCATTTTGCCTAAAGGCGAATAGCTCTCTGTGTGGGACTCTAAAGACTCGACACTACGCTGGCAGTGGGTTTAACCACAGACCGCAAGCGGCACTAGCTGTACGTAACAGTCCCCAGGTAGATGTCGATAAGAAGACTGACAAGGTGAAACCCATCTGAACTCCAACTGAGCCTGTATGTGACAATCTCCGTACAGTCCGATCTGTTCGTCTGATACATCGCATGGCGGGCCTAGGGGGCGGTGAACGTCAGTCCCCTAATAGCGGTACAAGTCGTGTCGGAGTGTAGCCCAGAACACCCTGAGATAACATTGGAAACCTACCAGTATATCTCGCTTGCCCTGGCCAAGGACTACTCGTGTAATGGCTCTCCTGGACACAGCGCGATGTCAACCCCCAATATCGGGAGAGACGAATCCTGTCTAACCGTCACTGCCTCCAAGTGCTTCGGGACTGCACCCAAAACTACCTGTTTGCACGACTCCTTTGAGCCGTGGTAGGGTAGTAATCAAAGTGCAGTGGGAACACACTCGAGGCGAAGTGACAGTGTCAAGTCAGCGGACTAAGCTGTACTCATGTCACCTAGGAACTGATAACTGACGATAGGTATAATACCAACCAACAGTTCCCGACGAGTCCTGTCCAGTGTACTCGTAACCTAACGAGCACCCGCATACTATCTCAAGTACGACGTACTGACGGCTGTGGGACAGACCGTCTCCCACGCTGTGATGAGAAGCGCATACGCTAGTCTACTCCGGAGTATCGATGCCCTGTCTCGATAGTCCAACGACTAAGGACCTGTATAAGGATGTGCTTATAGATCACCCAGCTCCCACGAGTGTGAGCGCCATCACAACGCTGGTAATCAAGCAAAGATCCTAAGGGCTCTACTAATATGTATATCAGCGATATGCTAAAAGAAACACATGCACATATTAAAGCAGAGACAAACCAAGTAGCATACTACCATTTCGAGCAAGATTGTATATACAACTGTGAATATCCCAAGCTTCCATCAAGTAATATACAAGCTAGTATGATACAGTAATGGCCTCTAGGGCATATACACTAACACATCTATACTTGTTTAATGTCGATATTGTGGGTTTTGATGGACTTTGGAAATTTCTAGTTAGGGTTAGGAGTTGAATTGAGTTGTAAAGTGAAACTGAGACTTGTTGTGACCTTAGAACCCCTGTTGTGATGTTATTTTAGACCCAAACCTGAACTAAAACCCAGAATACGGATTTAATGAATCGATATCGGGAAAAACTGTAAATCTGGGAGTGTTTCTCGAGATCTGCTATCACCCGAGACACCCGAAAATAAAATTGATTTGACAGAGAGATATGGAGGCACCTAGGAACAACCACCTAAAGCCCTAGCCCCCACCTCCATTTTCAGGCCTCAAATAAACTTCTGCGGCCAGAGCAGGGGAGTTTGGTCTCGTTTTTGCTCCATAGCCCTATCTCCAGTAAACATGACCCCTGGCATGTGCAATTTTGTCTGATTCCATTTAGGGTAAAATCTGGGTTAGTTTTCATCTGTTAGCGCATGGTTTATGACTTGTTTTAGCATGGATTTTGGTATTTGGTGATTCGTTTCTGTCGGGTGACGTTTGAACGACAACGGCAAAGGGTTATTAGTCGTGTTTGCATGCGAGACTATAGGTTTTTACCTATGCGAGTAGCGTATGCCGTTTTGGTTTTCGATGTGATTTTCATGTGCTTTAGCGGTTGTGATATCATTATAGGTACCCCACGTGACGTCGAGGCTTGAAGATAAAGATGGCGACATCGGCATCGGCACACAAGAAGCAAGGTGAGTAGATTTATATCTACGGGGAGAAGTCGGGTGGATGGCGTATAGCACCCCCACAGTTCGTGGTGATGTATACGAATACGTATACAGACAAATATTGATTATATTGTTGAGATTATTGATGATAAAGATGGATTCTAGGTGTGATTGCATTAGTTTAGTGTTGCGAAACCCTAGATTACTGGTTGCACCACACATACACACACACCCATACTTGCATACATTCTTCTTTCATTTGTGCTTATATATGAATATATATTTATGTGTTCACATGGGTATGGGACTATGTGTTCATATACTGGATTTGAGGATAGTACTTGGGATTTGAGATGAGTCGATGAGCTTTGATTTGAGGCCGTGAGATCTGTGATATGGTAGGATTTGTATTTGAGATACGTCATGATGTTATAGCCGATCTTTGGACAACGATACCATATGAATAGTGATAATAATGAAATGGTCGACATGTGATCGTGATATGAGTTATGATATGCTAGGATATTTTTAATGGGTCGCTTTGGCGGTGTATACTTCTTTATGATGATGTGTGCTGATGATATCAGTTTGTACGAGACTATCGATCAGTAGTCAGATCATGATTATATTGATGATATTAGTACTGTACTAGACGTAGATCAGTACCCCGAATTATGATCTTTGATAAAGAGGATACCAGATGATTAATATGATGAATGTGATATTGACCCGTACCCAGATTTGTGATGATGTACGACGGATTTACATACGAGTTATATATTAATGTTTGATCCGCACTCTTGACTTGGGAATATCTGATTATGGATATGGTATCGGATGTGATATTATCGAGGTAGGATCACCGACTAATATATATATATATATCGACTCAGATGTTAGGCGGTTTCCTTACCTTCAGTTAGCCTGTTAGCTCAGCCCTATAGTTTAGCGTAGCTGTATGACTCATATGATATTAAATACAGATTAGTTATCGTTGTGTCTAGTATTTAGCTCCCGCTCATTATTGCTGTTCGCTCCGCATCGATACTTATATTGTGATTTCATATTGCATTGTTGATATCATGCTGTTAGGACACCAGCACCATTACCGATGATGCATATGTACCACGTACACTTACTTGCCGGCTCACACACATCTTCATCGGTAATTGCCATGTCATGAACACTTTAGAAAATACTATTTCATTGACATAGTTTGTTAGCTAACATTTTAGACATGACATTAGTGTACTTTTCTTATATGCTAGTTTAGACATTGTAATTATTACTTGCTACTTCATGCATGTTATTATTCACTGTTATGCCGCATTCATGGATTTTTATGCCTATATTCACTGTTTACATGCTATTGAGGATTTGGATTCGGATTTTCATGAGATTTTCTGGATTTGGGGGAAAACCGCAAAAACATTTATAAACTTCTTTTCTCCCTCTTTTTAAATGAAAAGTGCGGTTTTCCCATGATATATGAGTCGTCCACCATGAGTTTGCTGATGGATTTCGAGACCCAATTCGAGAAGTTGGATGAACCTTTTCAGGTACATGGTGGGCCCGGTAAGGTATCCCGGGGCAAGAAGTTCGAGTAGTAGACGATGAGCCTGGCAGGGGAGCACTACCTACCAGTGATTTTACCCGACGCGTCAGATATCCGGAGGATACCATCATGGTCTTTAGATTGATGGTAGGGGCCGGTCTAGACTGACGGCGCCCTAGATAGTGAGATTGAGACATTGAGATTTTGAGATTTTGAGGTACACAGATTGCGACACAGAGATATCGAGATATTTGGATACTTGTTTTGTGTCGATACTAGACACTGTTTATGCTGATTTCATTTATGATACCTCTTTTAAAAAAATACATAAATCTCATTATGTTATGAAAGCAGGTTCTTCGTTCTCATGTATTCTGTTTTCATGCATTCATACATCATCCATATGATATATTGCTACCTGAGGCACTGACACGAGCACTTAGTATTATAGTTGTTTAGAGGTATAGTCTAGCCATTGTTATAGGCTGCTGATTATATATTGAGGATATATATTATGATCGTATGACCTAGGATTGCGTTGTTCATGCAATTTCTGTTCGTAGATGTTTTTCTACTCACAAGTTGGCAACTCACCCCCGTTGTGCCACAGTTTCTTGCAGGATTTGCCGTACAGGTTTCATTACGGTTTTGCTGGCACTACTTCCATTTCCACGTGATTTGCTAGTAGGTAGGTTTATTTATATCGTACCCATCAGTATACCTTGTATATTATTATTCTGTTGTATCTAGAAGTTCCATCAACCAAACATGTATTTATTTCAGAGATAGAGACCAGTGATGTTTATTCTTTCGACCTTAGAGTCGCGCGTTATATTTCTATGGATTTCATGCAGTTTTGGAGTTTCCTTTCTGTTGTGATCCTCGCCTTTCAGCGTTGTATATTATATTGCTTGCGTGGTAATGACCGTCGAATGACGAAGAGCTAGCTCCCGCTTGGAGATGCATTTTTCATTATATATGCTTTATCAGGTTTTGTACCCTTTTGGGGTCTGTTTTTACAAAGGAAACTCTGCCGAAATTTTTAGAAAAGACTTGTGATTTTAAAAATGCATATTTCGGCATAGATTGCAAACTACTTGATTTACATTGGTTTTATTTCACTCTACTATTTTTCTTAGTTGGATTTCTGGGTTTTCAGCTTACTTAGATTGCGTACGCCTCGAGACGTTTCGTAGTCTAAGTGTTGGTCTTGTTCCGTACTTTCGAGTCGTGACAAAGTTGGTATCAGAGCGTTAGGTTTTTACCTTCGGAGCGTAGGATGACTCTTGGTTGATGGAATAGATGACTAAAGTAGTGTGACGTACCGTGGGTATGTTCCGCGGCATACTTACGATATGCTACTCCACTTAAGAAGTCTTAGGATCTATATTTCCTTGCACAATATTATATTACTTCCTATGATCTAGCCTCATCGGTACCAGTTATGGTTTTGCTGCCACGATTACGGGCAGGGAGAGCTACGGCTAGAGTTGCGGTCAGCACGAGCTCGTCAAGAACGAGGACTGACCAGGGCGTAATTCCGGCAACACGTGATTGCAGAGATGTATCTTTTATTGTGTTTTTGCGCCATGAGCATTTGATGGATCGTTGTATGAGATTACTTGGACGTGCAGATCAGCACCAGAGGATTGAGCCACTGATAAAGGCCAGCCAGATTTTGATGACCAATGATGTATTGGTTATTCACGATGATTGAGGCACTGTTCAGTGTGCAGACGAGTGAGCCAGTTGTTGCTACGAACGACGAGATATCTCCCCAGATGTTGGAGCTATTGCGGTACGAGTTGTACTAAGAGATGATAGAAGGTCGCTAGTCACCGAGGATGAATGACTAGGACATGTGATTCGTTCGCTACCCCGATGCGAGGTCATCAGATAGATTGATTCCAGCTAGATACGACTTCATGCAGAGACGTTGAGAGTCGACAGAGACGATCGAATGTCAGAAACTTATTATTCCAAGTTTAAAGTATTCGGAAAGACATGCAGGCAATTCTATGGACCCTCTAAAAGAATGAAACCCTAACTCGACATAATGACCGTGTGAAAGCCTTTGAACCTTAGGGTTTGCGGCAGTTCCGCGGCGCCATTAGTGAGGTTTGGGTTTGCCCTTCTACGGTTGGACCATCGATACTGTGGTACGTACTCGATACTATTAAACTGTACCCAAGATGTTGAGCTCTTGGGGGATTATGAGGTTTTGACGAACCGATCGGAAGGTTCGACTTCATTCGGATGCTAGGTGGTGAGATGCATTTCTTGGGAGACTCCAGATACGAGGATAGCCGTTAGAGCTCAGTTCATAGAGCCACGACGAGACGAGTCCGAAGCAGTCGACATTAGAGAAAAGTGGAGTAAGAGGTTCGTACCAGATCTGGATAAGATGACGTTCTACTCCGCCGACATCAGAGATGCGATGCGTATGCCGAGGAATTATACTTGGATTTACCTTCCAGAAGGAGTCGCGATGAGTATG
Organism: Agapanthus africanus; assembly: GCA_030015575.1. Classification (NCBI taxonomy): domain Eukaryota; kingdom Viridiplantae; phylum Streptophyta; class Magnoliopsida; order Asparagales; family Amaryllidaceae; genus Agapanthus; species Agapanthus africanus. The sequence goes on along the minus strand of JASDDO010000006.1, from coordinate 25,838,966 downwards.
CAGCCGTTCCGGAGCCAGAGACAGATATAGGAAAGGACGATGACATCCGGACAGTTAAGCAGAGACGAGATTTGGGAGAGACCTCGACAAGACCTTTCAGGAATAAATTACGAGAAGACTTGGACCCAGGAGTGGTCATGTTACGCAGGCCAGCAGGCCAGAGTTCAGGATCGTCGACGAGATATGCCATGAGTGACCACGACAGTTGGCCAGAGATTCTTGGAGGATGTGTTTGAGCGGGACTATTCCACCATACTTGATTGCAGTATTTTGGACGATTTATTCGCATGATTTGGTTTTGATGATTGAGTTTCATGATATTTGTTTTTATGTACCATGGTTGCACCTACTGAGTATTTACGATTTTTGCACAATTGTTGCACTTGATATAGTTTTCGTGCCTTGGTTTCACATGTTCATGATTTTATGGGTTTCATACAGTTGAGTTGATTTTGTGCATATGTGCGCACACGATTTGGTTTTTGCACTCGGTATAGTTCACATATGGTTGCAGTGCAGTGATTCATATTTTGTGCACTTAGATGCACTGTACTTCGATTTCGATTGTGATGTTCGATATTTGTTTTGTGCACCTTGTGCACCTGATTAGATTTTGCGCATGTTCGGCGCTTGATATTGGATTTCATAATCTCATGCATGATGGATGTACCTGATTTGGGTTTTCGCGCATGTTGGGCGCATGTTATGAGATACAATTTTGGTGCACACCAGATGCACTAAATCGAGATTCTTCGTGCATGTCAGATGCACCTAATTTTGCTGTCCGGCACAAACGTTGCCTATGACAGATGTTGTGTGCACACCCGTTGCACCTAGATGTTGTTTCTGTGCACATGTATGGCACATATATGGATTTTGATTTCCGTACGCACCAGACGCACGTAGTATTCATATGCACATTTTGGGATTGATTTCTTATGGAGCAATACGTTTTTGTGATGTTTTATCATTATTTTCGTACTGAGAAGGACGAGTCAGATGACAGTACCTGGATATATTTTGCATGCATTGATAGTTATCGAAGGGATTTCCAAAAAGCGAGCTATAGTCTCAGTATTTATCTACGTGTCTGATATGATACGAAACGTTTAAAACAAGGAAACCCTTCTAAATTGTTTCCAAAAACGGCGGAACTTACATATTAAACAAAAGATATATACGTATATGGTTATTTTCTTACGAGAGGCGTCCGCCATTGTGCAGTGTTATGCGCATTGCACAGCGACTTTAAAAGATTTGGCATGCATTCCTTTAGATATTTATATGTATAGACTTGACATTTACATGTATAGTTCTGATTTATATCATTTTGGTTTTGCCTTGGATTTGGCATTCGTGTCTTTACCTTGACTCCGATGATTGCGGGACACTTGACGGAGTTTCGATTTTGAGTTATCTGCTCATTACTCATGCGCATGCATTGCGCTATGATGCGTTTTATGTATTGATGATTTCGGAGCCCCGACGACTTGGATATTTTATTGAAATGTTTTAGAATTTGGTGGTTTCAATTTAAATTCGGGGACCGAATTTATTTAAGGGGGGAAGATTGTAACATTTCAAAAAAATAAAATATTTTTGTTAGGAATTTTTATAATTTAATATTAATTTTTAATGAATATTTTAATATTTCGGTATAATTAAATACCGATAAATGGGAAACATTTTGGAAAAATTATGGAAAATTCTAAAATAGGGTATTTTATGGAATTTTGCCATTTTTAAGTTTTTATGATTAATTATATGCTATTTTAGTGCTAATCGCGATTAAAAATCGCTAATTGGATTTTTAGCATTTTTGGGCAAAACATGCACATATCATTTTTACACTTGTGTTTCATTTATTTCTTTGCCTTCTCTTCATTTTAGTATGGTTGCTTAGGGTTGACCATTGAGTGAGAAGGATAGGAAAAGAAAAGAAAAGAAAGAGGTAAGAATGATGAAGAGAGAGAAAGGTGTAGGTCAACCCTTCTTTTTTGAACCATCCCTCCTCATTTCATCATGTCACTTCTCTCTCTTCTTCTTCCCCTTGCTGCTGCAGCTCCTCCCTCTTCCTCCCCCCTCTTCAAGCCTAGATCCACCAAGAATACAACTCCAAAACCCTATTCCCATTTCACAAAAAATGTTCCCAAGCTCGCTAGCTATACATTGAACCTAGAAAGAGTGGATCTTGAGGACTTTGAGCAACTCAAGAATTTTCTTGAGTTGCCAAAGGAGGTAATTTCTGCACTCTTAGTATAGTATTCCAATTCTTTGTGCATCTATACTTTTTTCATGTCGATATTGTGGGTTTTGATGGACTTTGGAAATTTCTACTTAGGGTTAGAGGTTGAATTGAGTTGTAAAGTGAAATTGAGGCTTGCTGTGACCTTAGAACCCCTGTTGTGATATTATTTTGGACCCAAACCTGAAATAAAACCCAGAATACGGATTTAGTGAATCGATATCGGGGAAAACGGAAAATCTGGGAGTGTTTTTCGAGATCTGCTATCACCCGAGACACCTGAAAATAAAATTGATTTGACAGAGAGATATGCAGGCACCTAGGAACCACCACCCAAAGCCCTAGCCCCCACCTCCATTTTCAGGCCGCAAATAAACTCCCTCTGGCCGCAATTTGCGGCCAGAGCAGGGGGGTTTGGTCTCGTTTTTGCTCCATAGCCCTATCTCCAGTAAACATGACCCCTGGCATGTGCAATTTTGTCTGATTCCATTTAGGGTAAAATCTGGGTTAGTTTTCATCTGTTGGCGCATGGTTTATGACTTGTTTTAGCATGGATTTTGGTATTTGGTGATTCGTTTCTGTCGGGTGACGTTTGAACGACAACGGCAAAGGGTTATTAGTCGTGTTTGCATGCGAGACTATAGGTTTTTACCTATGCGAGTAGCGTATGCCGTTTTGGTTTTCGATGTGATTTTCATATGCTTTAGCGGTTGTGATATCATTATAGGTACCCCACGTGACGTCGAGGCTTGAAGATAAAGATGGCGACATCGGCATCGGCACACAAGAAGCAAGGTGAGTTGATTTATATCTACGGGGAGAAGTCGGGTGGATGGCGTATAGCACCCCCGCAGTTCGTGGTGATGTATACGAATACGTATACACACAAATATTGATTATATTGTTGAGATTATTGATGATAAAGATGGATTCTATGTGTGATTGGATTAGTTTAGTGTTGCGAAAACCTAGAGTAGTGGTTGCACCACACATACACACACCCATACATGCATACATTCTTCTTTCATTTGTGCTTATATGGGAATATATATTTATGTGTTCACATGGGTATGGGACTATGTGTTCATATACTGGATTTGAGGATAGTACTTGGGATTTGAGATGAGTCGAAGAGCTTTGATTTGAGGCCGTGAGATCGGTGATATGGCAGGATTCGTATTTGAGATACGTCATGATGTTATAGCGGATCTTTGGACGACGATACCATCTGAATAGTGATAATAATGAAATGGTCGACATGTGATCGTGATATGAGTTATGATATGCTAGAATATTTTTAATGGGTCGCTTTGGCGGTGTATACTTCTTTATGATGATATGTGCGGATGATATCGGTTTGTACGAGACTGTCGATCAGTAGTCAGATCATGATTATATTGATGATATTAGTATGGTACTAGACGTAGATCAGTACCCCGAATTATAATCTTTGATAAAGAGGATACCAGATGAATAATGTGATGAATGTGATATTGACCCATACCTAGATTTGGGATGCTGTACGACGGATTTACGTACGAGCTATATATTGATGTTTGATCCGCACTCTTAACTTGGGAATATCTGATTATAGATATGGTATCGGATGTGATATTATCGAGGCGGGATCACCGACTAATATATATATATATATATATGTATGTATGTATCGACTCACATGTTAGGTGGTTTCCTTACATTCAGTTAGCCTGTTAGCTCAGCCCTATAGTTTAGTGTAGCTGTATGACTCATATGATATTAATTACAAATTAGTTATCGTTGTGTCTAGTATTTAGCTCCCACTCATTATTGTTGTTCGCTCCGCATCGCATACTTCTATTGTGATTTCATATTACATTGTTGATATTATGCTGTTAGGACACCAGCACCATTACCGATGATGCATATGTACCACGTACACTTACTTGCCGGCTCACACACATCTTCATCGGTAATTGCCATGTCATGAACACTTTAGAAAATACTATTTCATTGACATAGTTTGTTAGCTAATATTTTAGACATGACATTAGTGTACTTGCCTTATATGCTAGTTTAGACATTGTAGTTATTACTTGTTACTTCATGCATGTTATTATTCACTGTTATGCCGCATTCATGGATTTTATGCCTATATTCACTGTTTACATGCTATTGAGGATTTGGATTCGGATTTTCATGAGATTTCCTGGATTGGGGGGAAAACCGCAAAAACATTTATAAACTTCTTTTCTCCCTCTTTTTAAATGAAAAGTGCAGTTTTCCCATGATGTATAAGTCGTCCACCATGAGTTTACTGATGGATTTCGAGACCCGATTCGTGGAGTTAGATGAACCTTTTCGGGTATATGGTGGGCCCGGTAAGGTATCCCGGGGCAAGAAGTTTGAGTAGTAGACGATGAGCCTAGCAGGGGAGCACTACCTACCGGTGATTTTACCCGACGCGTTGGATATCCGGAGGATACCGTCGTGGTCTTGAGAGTGATGGTAGGGGCCAGTCTGGACTGACGGCGCCCTAGATAGTGAGATTGAGACATTGAGATTTTGAGATATTGAGGAACAGAGATTGCGACATAGAGATATCGAGATATTTGGATACTTGTTTTGTGTCGATGCTAGACACTGTTTATACTGATTTCATTTATGATACCTCTTTTAAAGAAATACAGAAATCTCACTATGTTATGAAAGCAGTTTCTTCGTTCTCATGTATTCTGTTTTCATACATTCATACATCATCCATATGATATATTGCTACCTGAGGCACTGACACGAGCACTTAGTATTATAGTTGTTTAGAGGTATACCCTAGCCATTGTTATAGGCTGCTGGTTATATATTGAGGATATATATTATGATCGTATGACCTAGGATTGCGTTGTTCATGCGATTTCTGTTCGTAGATGTTCTTCTACTCACAAGTTGGCAACTCTCTCCCGTTGTGCCACAGTTTCTTGCAGGTTTTGCCGTACAGGTTTCATTACGGCTTTGCTGGCAATACTTCCATTTCCGGGTGATTTGCTAGTAGGTGGGTTTATTTGTATCGTACCCATCAGTATACCTTATATATTATTATTCTGTTGTATCTAGAAGTTCCATCAACCAAACATGTATTTATTTCAGAGATAGAGACCAGTGATATTTATTCTTTCGACCTTAGAGTCGCACGTTATACTTCTCTGGATTTCATGCTGTTTTGGAGTTTCTTTTCTGTTGTGATCCTCGCCTTTCGGCGTTGTATATTATATTGCTTGCGTGGTTGTGACCGTCGATTGACGAAGAGCTAGCTCCCGCTTGGGGATGCATTTTTCATTATATATGTTTTATCAGGTTTTGTACCTTTTGGGGTCTGATTTTACAAAAGAAACTCTGCCGAAATTTTTAGAAAACACTTGTGATTTTAAAAATGCATATTTCGGCATAAATTGTAAACTACTTGATTTACAATGGTTTTCCTTCACTCTACCATTTTTCTTGGTTTAGATTTCTGGGTTTTCGGCTTACTTAGATTACGTACGCCTCGAGACGTTTCGTAGTCTAAGTGCCGGGCATGTTCCGTACTTTCGGGTCGTGACATGAAGCCCACTCACCCTCAAACTAAACAAAAGAACTAACAAATGAAAATATACATGAATGAGAGAGAGCTCCCCTTGCTTCACTGGTTCTGCTTTTATAGGCACCAAAGAAAAATAAACAAAAAATAAAAATGAGGTGACTAGGCAGCAAGGGAGGGCCCACAGAAATTTGGTGCATAATGGGGCAAGGGGGCCCGGCCTACTCGGTTCTGGTGGGGTTGTGGCCGGCCACTTTCTGAGTGTAGGGTCTCGGGTTGATGTGGTGGGTATATGTGTTCCCCATATCACTTTGGTGCTGTTTGTTTGGTCTAAAATAACCTGGTTTGTATGCAGAGATTTGGAGGGAACAAGATGCTTCAAATCACATCATATCTTTTAGCATTCAATGCTCATTTAATGCACATCACACCCATGCCCACTTGTTCCTTCCATTATGGCAGCCCCATCATGGTCTAGTGCCAAATAGCTAGTGTCACACATGTATGTGTTGGACCAAAATTGTATGCACACGCTATTTTGCAAAAGAGCTCTTCGGATATCGGTCATTTTTCTGTTCCGTCTGCAGTGTCAGCTCCTAAACGTTATATCCGTGATTTTGAGTGTGTTTCCAGTTTCTTATCACGAACACCTGTAATCTTTAATTCTGAGCAAACACTGGTTAATAGTACCGATATAAACAAAATAGATAACGAATGAGCGGTATTAAAATGCAGTTTTTTGTGATGAACAAATACCCCCAAACTTATCTATTGCTCATCCCAAGCAATACAAAAAATCCTTGCCTCACTTTAATAGAGAACGCGATTGCACTGAGCATGTGCAACAAGCCGTTAAATCTCTAGGTGTCCCTTGTAGGAGGAGTGTTGTCTCCTGAGGGTTTTCAGCGGATTACACCCACAAAATCCAGTCAAGTTAGTTTCATAAGTTAACGCCGATTCTACTCCTATAGTTTAGTATCTATGTTAGAAATTCTATCATCCTAAGTGTCACGCCCCGCTTCCCAGTGTACGGCGAAGGAGACGCGGCGAGGTCCGCTACGTATGTACTCAGAAGTACATACGCTAAGCGTAGCTAAGCAATATAGAAATAAATACACAAGAGACAAGAGTATAACAAGAACAACAACTTTTATTTATTAACATTCTTTGTACAATATATGAAAAGGAAATACAACTGAAATAAAGATGCCTAAACAGTGGCATAACAGGAAATGAAAAAGTACTGAAAAGAAAAGTGTATAATGAAATTATACTGCAGGGTCTTGAGTAAACTGCTCCAAGTCTTCTTGTGATGGCTCAACTTTTGCCGGGTCCAAGTCACCTGACGACATTCAAAGAAGAGAGAAACAGAATGTCGTCAGCGAACAGATCGCTCGGTAAGTCCCAAAGGTAAGAGGGAAATAGAGAAGACAGAATAAGAAGATACATTTTAAAGTGTAAACTATTGTTGTAATGTTATGTCAACGGTGTGTTTGTAGCTTGGTACAGAAGGATGCCAGTGTATACGAGGGGGGTCTCTATATGCGAGAGACCAGGGCAAACGGAAAGTACAAGGAACCGTTAAGCCACGGTACAACAGCAACGGAATATAAGTTAGGTGTCTTAATCTGACCACCTCGTGCCACCTTTAACACCTTCCATACCAATCTACCCCTTAAACCCCATAGTGTTTTAACAGTATTATTGTATTGTTTTATGTAAGTTGGATGACTGAACAAAACCATGATATAAGTAAACGGATTGTATCAGGTAATTGGAATAACGGAATAATGGATGTATATCCATGGTTTGATTCAGTCAAGTTGAATAGATTGTTAACTGGATTCAGGAATTCATGTGTTCATATTGAGTTGGAATATTAAAAAATAAGGATTGACTTGAATCATATTCAAGTCAGAAATAGTCAGACTCTAACCCGAGTCAGACTAAAAGAAAGGTAATTTGAAGTTCTATAATTGTTAGGGTCCTTATTGTAATTTATAAAATTTGAGGGGTTTTTATGTAATAAGTACTATTGTATAGTTTTCAAGATACACCTCAAGTATTTATTATTCGTCTTTATAGTTATAATGAGTGTAAATTTTATTTGTGTTATTCTAGTGAATATATCCTAATAAAAGTATTAATTGATTTATTTGAAATTCATGGTATTTTAATGTAACTTTTAATCTTGTAATTTTTAGAAAAAGGTGGAAACTTATCTTATAATAAAATAGGTGTTTAAATGATAAATATACATATGTTAATACAGAATAATTTTATATAAATATTTTATTTTCCAAAAATCTCATTTTTCTTAAATGTCGTATTTTAAACCTTTCGAGACCGAATGCTCCTTGCGGAGGTCTGAATCTCGCACTACTAAGCTCGAGGGTGCACGATAAACCGTACAATCACTAACGAGTTCCCCAAATATGGGTTGTAGTGGAGCTTTGCAAAGATTTAATAAATACTATTCATTTAGAAAATGGTTTTATAAAAATAAGGTATTTATTTGTAAAAGAATGTAAATTTCCGTATTTTAGTTTCTAGGGTTTCCTACGCCAGCTAGCATATTTCTAAGGTCTAAACGACAAATCATTAGAAGTCACAAATCGCCTCTTCACCGCCAATTGTGGCCAGGTAAGTACAAGTGAGGAGGGAGGGATCCGCTCACGAATCGTGAGGCGGGCCTTTTAAAGTTACCCAAGCTCACTTGCCTAGCCTAGACACCACAAAGTCAGTTTAGATAAACGACCGATGTCCACAACTTATCGTATTTTCCTAGTAAGAAATATTTATTTAAAAATGTAACAAATCTAGACCTTTAAGAATGGTGTTATGAAGATTATGGTATTTTACTGAAAATTTCGTTTTATCGTATTCTAAATTTTTATGAAATCATTTTAGGGTTTGTATTTTTGTGTGGGTAGAGGTAGGTTGTTATCTTGTGCTCTACTTTAACTGTATAGTAAGGTTAAGGGTTAAATATGATAAACTAAATATGAGGGTATTTAAGTGAAAGAATACTGTATTTGCAAAAGTTATCATTTCATGTGCGAAAACTCATTCAAATTAATTTTTACAAGTTTAGTGGTCAAGATGAAGATGTTTAGGAATGATGGAATTGATTAGAAGAAGAAAAATAAACATTATGGTATTAATGTGAAAAGAATACGATATTACAAAAAAGCTATCATTTCATGTGAGAAACTTTGTCTAAATTAATTGTTATGTGATTAATAGTCATCACGAATATGTTTAGGTAATATAGAATTGGTGACAAGTGAGATTTTGTAGAAAAAACCGAATCGGAAATTGGTTTGTTCCGATTTCCGTCGGGTTTCATAAGTTCGTATTTTTGAGAAGTAGAAAGAAGAAAAGAACGGAACTTACGGGTTTCGATCTATACTAACGAGTATAGAGGAACAAGGTGAGTGGTCGAGGCTTTGTTTAGTCGCCGGTTGTTTCAAAGAACGTCGCCGGAAATCCGTCAGCGTTTCGCCGTGAACTCGGTTTCAAAGGAAACCTTTCTTGTGAAAATTTCAAGAGAGTAAACCTAGTGTTTTGGGATGAGAGGGTAGAGGGTAGGGGGTCTATTTATAGGGTAGCTAGGGTAGGGTAGGTGAAAGGTTTTCTTTATTAAAAAAAATTGTAAAAATTTAAAGAAAAACATTAAAATTTGCAGTAATAAGGGTGTATTTAAAATTCTGGAACTGATCTATTAAAATGGAGTGAACAAGGGGTTATGGAATGCAAAAAGCCACATTTTTGGTTTTGGGAGCTCGGCCGTCCGACGGAGTCCGGCCGGCGGCGCCGGCCGACCGCCTCGGCCGATCCCGGCCGAGTCCGGCGACCGTCGGGTGCGGGGTTCTCTGATGTAGACTTTGGTATACTCCGTTTTTAGGGTTCAGTTCATCATTTTGGAGTTATGGCCTGTGGACTGTTGGACTTCCAAAAATTTTAAAAGAAAAATAATCTAAAAATAATGTGGGGCATGGGATTCGAACTCTATATAGTGGCTTGGTTCAGCAATGCAAGGTATTACCAATGAGCTACAAGCTCCTTCTTGTAATTATTGTAGGAAATTTGATACTTAAAGTGATATCAGCAACATTAAATACTCCAGGTATACTTCAAATTTAAATCAAATTTATGTATACAAAAATTGGAGTTGTTACAATCTACCCTCCTTACAAAACATTTCGTCCTCGAAATTTACAACTTTTATTTGAGGACTAGTTTACAAAAAGATGAGGATATCTTGCACGTATTTCATCTTCCTTTTCCCACGTAGATTCTCCTGGAGTGTCTTTTCTCCACATTACCCGGACCAAGTTAACTTCCTTTTTCCGAAGTGTCTTTACTTTCCTGTCCAGGATCTCCACAGGTTGTTGCTCACAAGACAAGTCGGGCTGTATAGTGAGCTCGGAATGATCAAGTACATGGCTGGGGTCACTCACATACCTTCTGAGTTGAGATATGTGGAACACGTTATGCACTCCTTCCAATGAGGGTGGAAGCGCTAATCGGTATGCCACTTCACCGACTCGTTCGAGTATGTCGAACGGTCCAATGTATCTCGAACTTAGCTTACCCCGTCTTCCAAATCGGATCACTCCACGGTTCGGAGATATTTTCAGGAATACATGATCTCCTGGCTGGAACTCCAAGTGTCGTCTCTTTGCATCAGCCCAGTGCTTCTGTCGATCTTGGGTTATGCGCATTCTTTCCCTGATAGTACGAACCACATCAACGGTCGCTACTATCATCTCTCGTCCAAGAAGTTCCCTATCTCCGATGTCGTCCCAACTTAATGGCGATCGACACTTCCTTCCATATGATGCTGCAAAAGGTGCCATTCCTATGCTTGCTTGGAAGCTGTTGCTGTACGAAAACTCCACAAGATGTAGGTGATCTTCCCACGATCCTTTGAAGTCTAGCATACACGCTCTGAGCATATCTTCCAAGATCTGAATAGTTCATTCCGACTGACCATCTGTTTATGGATGATATGCTGTGCTGAAGTTCAGACTTGTTCCCAAGCTAGCTTGCAGACTCTGCCAAAATTGCGATCGGAACCTGGTGTCACGATCGGAGACAATGCAGACCGGTACTCCATGAAGTCTCACAATTTCCTGTATGAGTTCATGGGTATCAGAGATAGTACATTATGAAGTGTTTTAAATTTAAATTAGATTATTACCTCCATGTACTTCTTTGCTAGTGTCTCAGTTGATTGGCCAACTCGAAATGGGATGAAGTGAGCTGACTTTGTGAGTCGATCCACAATGACCCATATCGCATCGTTACCCTTTGTGCTGCGAGGAAGAGCAGTTACAAAGTCCATCGTGATGTGCTGCTACTTCCATTCTGGAATTGGTAACGATTGAAGTAGTCCAGCTGTCCTGTGATGTTCAGCCTTTACTTGCCGACACACCAAACATTTTGCGATGCTTCTGGCTACTTCACGCTTCATTCCATGCCACCAATAATTCTGACGTAGATCTTTGTACATTTTGGTACTTCCAGGATGTACTGAATAGGGAGAGCTGTGAGCTTCTTTTATTAATTCTTCCCGAAAAGGACCTTTTGGTACACACAATCTACTGCCGTATCTCAAAGATCCGTCTTCATGGATGATGAAATCTGTTCTGAGTCTATTCTCCACTTGTTCTCTGATCTTTTGCAACTTAGCATCGATGGCTTGAGCTGCTTTGATCTGATTGACAATGGTTGATTGAACTTGTAAATTCATCAAACTTGAAGCATTACCTGGCATGACTACATCAATCTCCATCTGATGTAAGTCTTGCTGAAGCTTCCACTGAGCGGTGAGATTCTTTGATAATGGTTGGCGACTAAGCGCATCAGGTACTACGTTCACCTTTCCTGGGTGATATTGCAAATTGATGTCAAAGTCCGCCATGAGTTCTAACAATCTTCTCTGCTGCATATTCAACTCCTTCTGAGTAAACACATACTTCAGACTTTTATGATCTGTGTAGATGTTCACTCGCTCACCAAGTAGGTAATGACGCCAAATCTTGAGAGCAAAGATGACGGCTGCCAACTCCAAATCATGCGTCGGATAATTGCGCTCATGAATCTTCAGTTGTCTTGAAGCATAAGCTACAACCTTACCGTGCTGATGTAGAACACATCCTAATCCCTTACCGGATGCATCACAATGCACTTCGAATCCTCCAGATTGATCCGGTATTACGAGAATAGGTGCAGATGTTAATCTTGACTTGAGTTCTACGAAAGCTTGCTCGCATGCTTCTGACCACACAAATTCTTCATCTTTTCGTGTGAGCTTGGTCAGTGGTGTTGCTATCTTTGAGAATCCTTCAATGAACCTTCTGTAATATCCGGCTAAACCCAAGAAACTCCGAATGTCCTTCACTGACTTTGGTGTAGGCCATTCGCTGACTGCTGAAACTTTTGCTGGATCCACAGAAATTCCTTCTCCTGATACGATATGTCCAAGAAAACCAACTTGATTTAGCCAAAACTCGCACTTGCTGTACTTGGCATAAAGCTTATGTTGTCGAAGAGTTTCCAGGACAATTCGTAGATGCTCCGCATGCTCTTTCCGACTCTTAGAATATACCAGGATGTCATCGATAAAGATGACAACAAACCTGTCTAAATACTCCCGGAAAACTTGGTTCATTTGGTTCATGAAGATTGCTGGTGCATTGGTCACTCCAAATGGCATTACTAGAAATTCGAAATGTCCATAGAGAGTTCTGAAAGCTGTTTTGTGAATATCAGCTTCCTTGACCTTCACTTGATGATAACCTGAACAAAGATCCAATTTAGAGAAATTATAAGATCCACTTAGCTGATCGAATAAATCATCGATGCGCGGGAGTGGATACTTGTTCTTTATAGTGACTTCGTTCAAGGCCCTATAATCGATGCACATTCTGTATGAACCTTCCTTCTTCTTTACCAGTAGCACATGTGCTCCCCAACTTGAAGTGCTGGGACGAATCCATCCTTTCACCAGTAATTCGTCCAACTGTGTTCGGACTTCCTTCAATCCTTCCAGACTTAGTCTATAAGGTGCTTTGATCACCGGTTGTGCTCCTGGTACTAAGTCAATACTGAATTCAAGAGCACGATCGGGAGGCAAACCTGATATATCGTCAGGAAATACATCGCCGAACTCTCGAACCACATCTGGTCTTGATTCCTCTTCCGCTTGAGCTGCCGCAACTACTGCTTTCCTTGGCTTCGCTTCGTAGGTACTTGGCTCCAGGGTACGATCTCCACTCTTGAAATAGAAGACCGGATGGTCTGGAATCTCGAATACTACCCTCCTTTGACGACAGTCGATGGTAGCATAAAAGGTTCCAAGCCAGTCCATTCCTAGAACCACATCGAAGTTCGGTATGTCCAGCACCTTGAAGTCAGCATAAAACTCTCGACTGCAGACGACGACTGGACACAGGCTGTATCCCATAGTTTCCTTTAGAACGCCATTTCCAGAACTGACATTCCAGCTGGATACAAGCGGTGAGACTGGAATCGCATGGGTTCGGACAAACCGTTGCGACATAAAGAAGTGGGATGCTCCAGTATCAAACAGTGCAAGTGCAGGTAATGAAGCTACTAGGATTGTACCTAAGGTATATGGGATAGGTTTTAGGTATAGGGAAAGTGTGTAGGTAACCAGGACTAAAAGATAAGTTTGAGAAGGAAAGTTTACCAGTAATGACTTGGCCAATGGCCTCAGCTTCTTCTACAGACATCATGAAAGCCTGGCGCTTTGGCACATTCCTCCTGGCCTGAGGAGCATTCCTCGGAACGTTCTTTTGAGCTTGATGGAACTGACGAGGAGGTGGTGCAGCTTGTGGTCCCCTGGGTGTTGCAGGCAGTGCAAGTCTTGGAGCAGGTGCCTGAAGAGCTGGTCGCTGGGAATAGGTAATTGCTGGCCTGGGTGCAGCAACTGGGTTCTGTCTTTGGGGACAAGACCCAATATCGTGAGTAGCTGAGCCGCAGACTAACCAAAGACGGTTGGCTCGAGGCAGTCCTTCATCATATGTCCAATTCTCTTGCAGTAGGTGCAAAAGGCTGGGCTAGGACGATGGGTTGGTACTCCGGGTCGCCTTGGCACGAAAGGTGGTCTGGAAGAGGCTCCACCTGCCATCTGGTTGGCAAGGCGTTTGACTCCTGTAGACTGGGGTCTGCCCCTCTCTTTTATCACTGCCTCATAACTGCGGGCAGCTTCTAGAGCTTCCTCATGAGTCAAAAACTTTCCTGTGGCTAGAGCAGCCTTAATCTCTGTGTCCAAACCTTGTTGAAAGCGACGGGCTCTGATCTCGTCCGTCGGTATCAAGTGTGCCGCGAATCTGTTTAAAGATTGTGTTAGCTGTGTAGTATGTGATAATTAAAAATTGAACTATTGTGACATATCTTACCGGCTTAACATGGTGAATTCAGCATCGTATTCATCTACTGATTTATCCCACATTGATCCCCGTTGTAGATGTATAAACTGCTGCTCCATTGCAAACCTGGAAGTCACAGGGAAGTATTTCGCGTCGAACTTCTTGCGAAACGTTTTCCATTCAATCGGCTGTACCAGACGACTTTCTTCCGCCTTCCACCAGTTGCTAGCATTATCCGTGAGCTGTAGTTTTGCTACACGGACCCAAGCGTTGTCTGGCACTTGAGCTGCTGTCAGATCATCTTCGATGCTTTGTGCCCATTCTTCCGCTTCAAGAGGGCTTCCTTTACCAGAGAACTGCTTGGGGTGTAAAGCCCTGAATTGCTTTACTCCCAGCGCATCGGTCTCAGGACGGTTCAGAAGTTGTTGCTGTCCCTCGAGAAGACTGCGGATCTCCTCAAATAGCATTGTTTGCTCGGTGGGTGGTGCAGGAACAGCTGGTGTAAGAGGTAGTGCTGAAGGGGTGTTGTTGACGTTAGTGCTGGTGTTGTTCGGGGAATCCATAACCTTGAAGAAAAATTCAGGTTAGGACAGATTCAAATACATGAAATGATAAGATTCAAGGAATAGAAATTTACAAGATTCAAGGAACATGAATTGTAAAGAATGTTTTAGTTGCGGGTTCTTGTGTTATATTGCTTAGGTTGTTCAAGCTAACCAGAACTGCATGACAGGAATTCATATAGCTCTGACCTGCATGGGCCACCAACAAAACCTGTCACGCCCCGCTTCCTAGTGTACGGCGAAGGGGACGCGGCAAGATCCGCTACGTATGTACTCAGAAGTACATACGCTAAGCGTAGCTAAGCAATATAGAAATAAATACACAAGAGACAAGAGTATAAAAAGAGCAGCAACTTTTATTTATTAACATTCTTTGTACAATACATGAAAAAGAAATACAACTGAAATAAAGATGCCTAAACAGTGGCATAACAGGAAATGAAAAAGTACTGAAAAGAAAAGTGTATAATGAAATTATACTGCAGGGTCTTGAGTAAACTTCTCCAAGTCTTCTTGTGATGCCTCAACTTCTGCCGGGTCCAAGCCACCTGACGACATTCAAAGAAGAAAGAAATAGAATGTCGTCAGCGAACAGATCGCTCGGTAAGTCCCAAACGTAAGAGGGAAATAAAGAAGACAGAATAAGAAGATACATTTTAAAGTGTAAACTATTGTTGTAATGTTATGTCAACGCTGTTGTTTGTAGCTTGGTACAGAAGGATGCCAGTGTATACGAGGGGGGTCTCTATATGCTAGAGACCAGGGCAAACGGAAAGTACAAGTAACCGTTAAGCCACGGTAAAACAGCAACGGAATATAGGTTAGGTGTCTTAATCTGACCACCTCGTGCCACCTTTAACACCTTCCGTGCCAATCTACCCTTAAACCCCGTAGTGTTTTAACAGTATTGTTGTATTGTTTTATGTAAGTTGGATGACTGACCAAAACCATGATATAAGTTAACGGATTGTATCAGGTAATTGGAATAACGGAATAATGGATGTATATCCATGGTTTGATTCAGTCAAGTTGAATAGATTGTTAACTGGATTCAGGGATTCATGTGTTCATATTGAGTTGGAATATTAAAGAATATAGATTGACTTGAATCATATTCAAGTCAGAAATAGTCAGACTCTAACCCGAGTCAGACTAAAAGAAAGGTAATTTGAAGTTCTATAATTGTTAGGGTCCTTATTGTAATTTATAAAACTTGAGGGGGTTTTATGTAAAAAGTACTATTGTATAGTTTTCAAGATACACCTCAAGTATTTATTATTCGTCTTTATAGTTATAATGAGTGTAAATTTTATTTGTGTTATTCTAGTGAATATATCCTAATAAAAGTATTAATTGATTTATTTGAAATTCATGGTATTTTAACGTAACTTTTAATCTTGTAATTTTTAGAAAAAGGTGGAAACTTATCTTATAATAAAATAGGTGTTTAAATGATAAATATACATATGTTAATACAGAATAATTTTATATAAATATTTTATTTTCCAAAAATCTCATTTTTCTTAAATGTCGTATTTTAAACCTTTCGAGACCGAATGCTCCTTGCGGAGGTCTGAATCTCGCACTACTAAGCTCGAGGGTGCACGATAAACCGTACAATCCCTAACGAGTTCCCCAAATGTGGTTTGTAGTGGAGCTTTGCAAAGATTTAATAAATACTATTCATTTAGAAAACGGTTTTATAAAAATAAGGTATTTATTTGTAAAATGATGTAAATTTCCGTATTTTAGTTTCTAGGGTTTCCTATGCTAGCTAGCCTATTTCTAAGGTCTAAACGACAAGTCATTAGAAGCCTCAAATCGCTTCTTCACCGCCAATTGTGGCCAGGTAAGTACAAGTGAGGAGGGAGGGATCCGCTCACGAATCGTGAGGCGGGCCTTTTAAAGTTACCCAAGCTCACTTACCTAGCCTAGACACCACAAAGTCGGTTTAGATAAACGATCGATGTCCACAACTTATCGTATTTTCCTAGCAAGAAATATTTATTTAAAAATGTAACAAATCTAGACCTTTAAGAATGGTGTTATGAAGATTATGGTATTTTACTGAAAATTTCGTTTTATCGTATTCTAAATTTTTATGAAATCATTTTAGGGTTTGTATTTATGTGTGGGTAGAGGTAGGTTGTTATCTTGTGCTCTACTTTAATTGTATAGTAAGGTTAAGGGTTAAATATGATAAACTAAACATGAGGGTATTTAAGTGAAAGAATACGGTATTTGCAAAAGTTATCATTTCATGTGTGAAAACTCATTCAAATTAATTTTTACAAGTTTAGTGGTCAAGATGAAGATGTTTAGGAATGATAGAATTGATTAGAAGAAGAAAATTAAACATTATGGTATTAATGTGAAAAGAATACGATATTACAAAAAAGCTATCATTTCATGTGAGAAACTTTGTCCAAATTAATTGTTATGTGATTAATAGTCATTATGAATATATTTAGGTATTATGGAATTGGTGACAAGTGAGATTTTGTAGAAAAAACCGAATCGAAAATTGGTTTGTTCCAATTTCCGTCGGGTTTCATAAGTTCGTATTTTTGAGAAGTAGAAAGAAGAAAAGAACGGGACATACGGGTTTCGATCTATACTAACGAGTATAGAGGAACAAGGTGAGTGGTCGAGGCTTTGTTTAGTCGCCGATTGTTTCAAAGAACGTCGCCGGAAATCCGTCAGCGCTTCGCCGTGAACTCGGTTTCAAAGCACACCTTTCTTGTGAAAATTTCAAGAGAGTAAACCTAGTGTTTTGGGATGAGAGGGTAGAGGGTAGGGGGTCTATTTATAGGGTAGCTAGGGTAGGGTAGGTGAAAGGTTTTCTTTATTAAAAAAAATTGTAAAAATTTAAAAAAAACATTAAAATTTGTAGTAATTAGGGTGTGTTTAAAATTCTGGAACCGATCTATTAAAATGGAGTGAACAGGGGGTTATGGAATGCAAAAGGCCACATTTTTGGTTTTGGGAGCTCGGCCATCCGACCGAGTCCGGCCGGCGGGGCCGGCCGATTCGGCCGGCCGACCGACCGACTCGGCCGATCCCGGTCGAGTTCGGAGACCGTCAGGTGCGGGGTTCTCTGATGTAGACTTTAGTATACTCCGTTTTTAGGGTTCAGTTCATCATTTGGGAGTTATGGCCTGTGGACTGTTGGGCTTCCAAAAATTTTAAATGGAAAATAATCTAAAAATAATGTGGGGCATGGGATTCGAACTCTGGTGGCTTGGTTCAGCAATGCAAGGTATTACCAATGAGCTACAAGATCCTTCTTGTAATTATTGTAGGAAATTAGATACTTAAGGTGATATCAGCAACATTAAATACTCCAAGTATACTTCAAATTTAAATCAAATTTATGTATACAAAAATTGGAGTTGTTACACTAAGTTGGAAATATTCAACCCTTATGTTTCACGCCTCCTATTTATTTAACCTCAGATCCTATACGGTTTTCAATTTAGAAAGATCTCTGTATCTCCTGAGTTCTTCTTCTAAAGTGTGGTCTCCAATCAGGGATTTTTATAATCATTATAGAAAACATAAGTCTTATTCTTCATCCCTATCTTTCCTCCAAACATCGATTGTATACCCCTACGTGTGTGTAAATTCTCACCCTTACATTTAAGAATTCAATTCAAGCTATAGTACCCATGCCTTAATACCTAATACCACTTCTTTTCATTAATGGATGGACGGTTTTGCTCACACATCTTTCATGCGATTATTAATGCCTCTTGAAGTACTCACAGCCGATTACTAAATGTATGAGCTTAAAGCGTAAATAGCAGTTTTCAGGTCTTGACTTTATTTATTTATTATTATTTATTTTTTTTTAATTTTTTTTGCAAGTCCGGATATATTTTTCAATGATGCTCTTATGGTGGTTCGCTTTAAATACCGTTTTTTCTTTCATACTAGGCTTTTAGGCAAGAGTATTTCTAGGTATCCTCTACTATCCCAAGTTTGAAGGTGCGTGTATGTGCAGTTTGTAGGGTATATATATTTTAAATTTAGACTCAAGAATAGAAACTATTTTTCAAACCTATCTTTCAGTAAAGCTTCAATACTCTCCCTTCATCTCGACTTAACTAAAGAACTGAACTCAAGATTACCTATTTCTCAAAAAAAAACTGTAAGGACGTATAATTACCAAGGTTAAATAGAATGAAGGTTATTTTTAGGGTTTTCAATTCCGAAGCCTAGGATTTAGTTACTTCTAATATATCAACTAAATTTCCAGAATAACAATCTAAGTTACCCTACTAGCTAACTTGACGACAAAGTTTTTATGTTTTTTGGAAAAAAATTCAAATTTTATCGGTTTTTAATATGTATACAATGCAGAATACACAATATACACATGATGTAGATAAATGCAGTGCTCAACCCCAAATCCGAGTTTTACGATGTCCTCATCATTGCCCCCGTCTCCGGTAGCTAGACTTAGACATCAGGGTGAGCATTTTATTTAAAGAAAAAGAAAAAACCTAAGACTAATTACAACATATACAAGTTAAAAGATTGGGTTAGTCCAGAAAGTAATACCAGCCATTTAAAGATTTTGTCTATATAGTGCAATGGCTGGTAAAAGAATATGTATATACAAAAGAAAAAGAAAAAGAAAAGGTATATGTTAGATGTCAGTGAAGGGGCATGGGCGTGGAAAAGTGGGGATCAGAAGACGTTGAAGGTGAAAATGAAGTTTTGAAGAGGTCAAAGAATTATTTCCTGAATGAATTGAATGTTCAAAAGGCACATGTTGAGTTCCAAAGTCAAGTTTGTGTAAAAACTGGAGTTCATCCGCAAAAAGTTCAGCAAAAAAAAGGTTTTTAGGATGTTCCCAAATTGATCCTGACTCAAACTCACCAAGAATATCAAGTTCATCCGCAAAAATTTCCTCAAAACTCGATATGAAAGAATATTTTTCAACGCTGTCTTCTTCCCTATGATTTTTCACAATCCTACTCTTATCACTATGGTTTTCTAACTCTCCCAATACCATTTCTTCCTTATCACATTCACAAATGGGTAGGTATATGTCATCCAAAAATGTTGGTTCCCACACTAACAATTCTTCCGAAACAATATCACTGGGTGATACAAAAATTGTGGGTTCCTAATCATTTATCTTTTCTGACAATCTATCCAAACCATACCCGTAAAAATCACAAGATTCCTCCTCAAAAATTGGAATGCACAAATCAGTTGGAGGCCTTTCTTGTGCGTCCTGATAACACTCAGTCAATTTAATCGTATCATCATCTATGAAATCAACAAAATTCGTTTGATCGTTTATCTCACTCTGATGACTTCCTAGATGACATACATTAACACTATTTGGTTCTGATTGACTGTGTTCACTCCTTTGAATCCTCACAGCTAAATGTTTCGTGTGTTTCTCTATTCTAGCCAATGATTGAGCTTGAGCAAGAAACAATTGCTTAGACTGCTGTATGAACAGGGCTAGCGTAGAAGCTGATTGATTCTCGACCGCAGTCATTACTTCAATACCTTTCTCTAAAGTGGTCAACCTAGCATCCATCTCACTATCATTCCTTAATGATGGTTCAATTGTTTCGGTTGAAGGGGTTGTGATGGTGCTGATGCTAAAGCAGTCAGTCTGTCGACCTCTTTCTCTAAATCTTCAATCATTAGGTCTCTAATTGAAGTAAGACTGGGTTCAAGAGTGTTAGGTGGGTGACCATTATCAAAAATCTGGGACGGTTTGTCACCCCTAAGAAAGGACAGTTGTCATGAATGTGGGAAGAATTTTGGCAATTTGAATATGTGAATTGGGATTGAGTATAAACAAAAGAATAAGAATCGTGAAAAATTGAATTAAATCGTGTATCACCCATATTAACAAGAATTCATAAATATCACAAACACAAAGAATATCACATCCCTAGCAGTCTACGGTATGCTAGTCAACTAGACGTGCTCAAGAACCTGATTGTCGAAATAAAACTGTGTCGAGAAATGGGCTCAAGATATACGGATCACGAAGCCAGGTAAGTGCAAAAGAGAAGGGGAGGTTCTCCAACGCTTTCGCGAAGTTCCTGATTGAGAGCTGTTTTGCGTACGTGCGTTATAAAATCAAAATTAAGAATATATTGCAATCAATAACGGTGTCGCTTGGTAGCTAGCTGGTTGAGTACGGGTTGATCCACAGGAAAATCGTGTTCTTTCTTTAAGTTCTAACGAGTTAAGTCCTAATGAAAAGGTGGTTTTGTTTTACGATCTAAGAATGAGTTTAAATTGATTTAGAGAGCTTGCTAGGGTTAGGATTAGGTTAGTTTGGAAAAATAACTCTACTCACTACTTCCTTTGCCCTAATTAAGAACATAGCTGTTAGGATAATAGTCAACGAAGGGGATTAGCACGACTAGGAAGAAACGTAGTTTCTTCCTTTTGGTCCTTGTCTATCCTTTCTTAACTCTTAGCCCTAACCTCTATTTGAATTAACCACAACCGGTCTAACTAGGGAATTACCGCTATCTCGTGGGATAGGGTGCCGTAGTGAGCGGTGTGTGTTTGATTCAAATAGAGTCCTAATTAAAATATTATATGGGCAAGAAAGGAGTGAGAGATTTCCATCTCTCAAACCTACCCAATCCTAACCCTAACAAGTGAGGAACTACTCACTCATTAGGATATTAACAATGGAATTCATTTTTTATAATTTTTTTCTTTTTAATAAACTAATTAACTTGGAGATAAAAAATTGCAGAAATAAAATTTGAATGGAAAAATTACAAGATAAAAAAACTTACTTTGTTGACACCTCTTGACGATTACAATGAATAAAATTTTAATCTAGAAATTAAAAGAGGCATGCCCCAAAAGAGGCTGTAGGCTTTCCTATTTATAGACAGGAGAAACCCTAAGTTTTACATCTGATCCATACTTGAAATTACAAGGCTACCCTAAGAAAGCCTAGTCAAAGTACCGACACGTGCACCGACACGTGCACTGCACGGCCGCGGATCCGCGGCAGAATCCCATGTTTGGCCACGGATCCACGGCCATATGGTGAGATCTCTGGCTCATTTCTTCAGGGTTGCTTCATGTTGCTTTTTCCTTCTTTTTTCTTTACTTGGTTCTTCAGAATCTTTTCTAGTTTCTTCCAGATTTCCAACAATGCAGAATTTGTGGACTTTTACCGTTAGCTTTACGTTGAAGTCTTGAATCTTGTGCTGCCCTTGTGCTTTGTGCAATTGAACTGTTTACTGATCTTCATTTGTTCCTTGAACTAGTAGGTGGCATCATACAGATTCATCTATTTGTTGGTCGTAGTCTCACATTTGTAGCGTCATTTCCTGAATTTCACTGTATTGTTCTGACAACCTGTAACCTACAACTATTTAGCAGACATGGATCAAAAGCACCTATTTATTTGTAATATGATTAAAAATGGGGAATATAATAATGCAAAATTCTGATATGAACAAATACCCCCAAACTAATCTTTTGCTCGTTCCGAGAAAAGCTATTTTTATTCTCGAAAAATCCTAACCTCACTTTCGCAGGGAACGCGATTGCTCAGAGCACGTGCAACAAGCCGTTAAACCTCTGGTGTCCCTAGTAGGAGGAGTGTTGTCTCCTGAGGGTTTTCAGCGGATACTACCCACAAAATCCGATCAATTTGTCATGTTGATTTTCATTCTTCAATTCGGTGTTCTAGCAAGAAATTCTATTAACTTCAACTTAGAAATTATCAACCCATATTTTTCACACTCACTTATCATTTAACTTAAGATTGTATTTGTTCTGTAAATTTATTAAGCTTTCAGTATCTTTTGAATTTTCCTTCTAAGGTTCCATCTCAACCTAGGAATTTTTATCATTTCTACTGGACGTATAAGCCCTATCTTTCATTCCTATCTCTCATCAAAACCCCAAACATATACCCCTACGTGTGTATATATCACCCCTACACTTGGAAATTCAATTCAAGCTGTCATACTCTTGTCCATCGTCCAAAGTACTGTTAGTTGGTGAATTTTAGATGAAATTACTCACACATCTTTCATGCGACCGTTAATACTTCTTGAGCTACTAACGACCGATTACAAAATGTGCTTGCACATTTAGGCGTAATTCCTCGTCTTGTAACACCTAAGGTTTTAGCAATGACTCCCAAGCTAGTTGGTCTAAGGCACTAGGTGATAAAGCACCCTCGCTATATATATTTTTTATTTTACGCAGCCTTAAGTAATTACAAAATCAGTGTTCATTTTTTTTCTATCTCTTTATTCACACTTATACTATTATTTAATATTTTTCTCATACTAAGGATTTTAGACAAGAGAAATTCAAGGTATCCTCTACTATCCCAAGTTTCAAGGTGCGTGTAAGTGCGAGTTGTAGGGTATATATTTTCAGAATTTAGACTAGATTTGGAATTATTTTTCAGACTTACACTTCAATAAAAATTTCAATACTCTTCCCTTATTTTGACTTAGCCCAAGAACTGAACTCAAAATTTGCCTATTTCTAAATAAACTATAAGGACATATATTTTCTACCGCTAAACTTTAAGAAAGGTTATTTTTAGGGTTTTAATTTACTAAGTTTAGGGTCTAGTTTTTCCTAGCTAGTTAACCGTCTTGTCAAATTTAAGTCAAATATGGCCAAGTTGAAATTTTTTTATCTTTTTAGTTTTTCAATTTTTTATTTGATTTTACTTTTATATATATTTTTTATTTTTATTTTTTCAATTTTTATAATTTTTTTTATAAAGATACAATGCAGAATTAAACATGCAAAGAAAGGAAAGAAAAAAAATGTTCAAAAATTAAAATATGTAATGCAATGATAACTATTTACAAACCACCTCCTCCCCCAAACTTACCAAAAACAGTGCCCTCACTGCTCATGCCCTCGTCGTGTCCTTGAACGTGAACGAGAACGTTCCTCTCTAGCTAGCAGGGTTCTTATCTTCTGCTCTACTTGTGTTAGACGTTGATCATGCTGCGTCATCATTCCAATCAATCTTTCTATGCCCCTATTGTTTCTTCGAAGTAAGCGTGCTTAAGCAGCAGGGGTTAGCTCTTCATCGCTCGCGGTCGAGCTGGAGCTGGGTGTTACGGCGGGTACATCCTCGGCCAGCTCGGTGCGCGACCATAAATCAGTTAAGCGAGTGTAAGATGTAGAAATACCCTCCAAAAGGGGTCTAACAGGAATACCACCATGCATATAAAAGTCAAACTCCTCCACGGGGAGGAAATAGCGACACAGTTGTGTCACTAACATGGGGCATGGGTAGTTAGCAGCCTTTTTTCCCGCTCCTATAGAATTAAGTAATACCGTGCACATGTCGTAACTGGGGTTCCTGGTCATAAGGGTGTGCACAATATGGAGCGATGGTGTGAAGAATGTTGTATTATGTGAACTGCTAAAAATGTTGTTTTGTGCCCAACGGCACACAATCAGGACGTTTGCAAAGAGGATCCTAGCTTGGATGCCTTTACGTGGCTCCTTCGAACAGTCAGTACCCATCAAGGGTAAATAATCCTCGAATTGGAGGGGTTGGTCATGAGTAGGTAGTCTAGGTATTAAGGTGACTTTATGGATGAAGTCCCCTATCGATTATGATTTCCCTATCCCTCCAATTAAGCCTTATATATCCGTGTTGAGATAGGCAACCTTCCTGCATGCACTCGTAAAAACGAGTAACTAGATCTGGATGAGCGTAGGCATTGGGATGATTGAAAATTAAAAAGTTCCACCCTCGCCGTGTGATCTCATCACCAAAATAACTTTTGTGTGTGTGCAAACATTTGAGAAAAATCTCGTTCTAATTGCATGGTTGGTGCCATTCAGAGAGTTCACAGATTTTTTTAAAAAAAACTTTAACAGAGAGGGAGAGATGATGCAAACCTCCTCTGAAAAAATCAGAGGGAGAAAAGGTAGTGGCGCAGCGGATCAGCGGCAGGAAGCAGCGTATGGCGGCGGTTGCGCGGTGGCTTGGGGCGATCTCCTTCTTCTGGCTGCTGCGGATTCTAAGGTTTCCTGAGAGGAATTTTTAGGGTTTGGTAAAAACCCTAGAGAGGCCGGGTTCTATTTATAGGGGGAATGTGTTGGTTATTTTCAAAAAATCCCTCTTAAAAAGAGGAAATTATTTGTAAATAAAAATTTTTTTATTATTTTTATTAAAAATGGAAATTTACAAAATACCCAAAAAAAATTATTTTCAATTTTTTTTACTTTTATTTTGTTTTTATATAATTACAAGTGATACATAACCCCAAACTTATTTGAAACAGTGTTTTGGCTAGATAATCGAAATTTAGGGATAGATGGAGGAAGATCAGTCAATGTAAATCGGCTCATGCAAAAACAGGTGCTCCACCGAAGGGTCCACGGTGAAGAACGGTTTAAGTCTATGTCCGTTCACTTTAAATAGTGAACCGTACTTCGGATTTTCTAAATCGACCGTACCGTGCGGATAAACCGTGCGTATCAAAAATGGCCCTTTCTATCGAGATCGGAGCTTTCCGGGATGGAAGTGCAATCACGTGTCGTAAAGTAAAACCTATTAACCAGGTTTGAAAGTTTTGTGCATAAGGTGTTTATCGTGAAACACCTTCCTACGGTTTTTTACGACAACCGCATTCTCGTAAGCTTCATCCCGAAGCTCGTTTAATTCTTTCAATTGCAGCTTTCTATTGCTGCCCGCATCTCCTAGAGATAGATTCAACTCTTTTATTGCCCAAAATGCTCTATGCTCAATTTCAACTGGGAGGTGGCAAGCCTTTCCATAAACAAGTGTATACGGAGACATGCCAAGATCGGTCTTATAGGCAGTTCTAAATGCCCAAAGGGCATCAGTAAGTTTTGACGACCAATCTTTACGGTTTTTGGAAACCAATTTTTCCAATATCTATTTAATTTGCCGATTTGAAATCTCGGTTTGCACACAAGTTTGGGGATAATAAGGCGTTGACAGCTTGTGATTAATGGAATATTTCCGCATTAAGGACTTGAAAGTCCTATTACAAAAATGAGATCCATTATCGCTGATGATTGCGCGGGGGTGCCCAAAACGAGAAAAAATGTTTTCTTTGAGAAATTTAACGACAACCTTGTTGTCATTAGTTCGGCTGGGCACAGCCTGGACTTATTTAGAAACATAGTCAATAGAGAGGAGAATATACACGTTCCCAAAAGAATTTGGAAACGGTCCCATAAAATCTTTCCCCCAAACATCAAAAATTTCAACAACCAATATTGGTTGGAGAGGAATTTCATTTCTCCTAGATATCTGGCCCAAGTGTTGGCACCGGGAGCATGTCTTGCAGTACTCATATGCGTCTTTAAAAAGTTATGGCCAATAGAAGCCACACTGCAAGTTCTTTTCTGCTGTCTTTTTAAGGCCAAAATGCCCGCCACACGCTTGATCGTGGCAAAATGACAGCACGCTCTTAAACTCATTGTCGGGGACACACCGATGAATAATTTGGTTGGGACAGTATTTAAATAGATACGGTTCATCCCAGTAAAATTTTTTTACCTGGGATAGAAATCTGAGTCTGTCCTGATTCGACCATTTGTTTGGTATAAGCCCGGTGGCCAAATAATTTACAGTATCTGCGAACCAAGATTCGCATGACACAGTTAAGAGCTGCTCATTTGGAAAAACGTCTTTTAAAGGGAATTGAAGAGTCGGCGAAGAAGGGAGGCGTGACAGGTGGTCGGTGACTACGTTTTCGCATCCTCTCTTGCCTCTGATGACAAAGTCGAACGCTTGTAGTAAGAGGATCCAGTGTATTAGCCAAGATTTAGCATCCTTCTTACCAAAAATATGGCGAAGAGCTGAGTGGTCAGTGTAAACGATGACTGGAGAGCCGATTAAATAGGTCCTGAACTTTTCTAATGCAAACACAACATCTAAGAATTCCTTCTCAGTTGTTGTGTAATTTAATTGGGCCTCGTTAATAGTTCGGCTAGCGTAATAAATTACATCTGGCATCATATTAATGTGTTGTCCAAGGACAGCACCAATGGCAAAATCAGATGCATCGCACATAATTTCAAATGGATGCGTCCAGTCAGGAGATGAAAGAATTGGAGCAGAAGTAAGTGAGTTTTCAATGACTCGAACGCCTTCATACAGCTCGAGTCGAAATCAAATGTGGTATCCTTGGCCAACAAAAGAGTCAATGGTCTAGCTATCTTGCTAAAATCCTTGATGAACCGTCTATAGAAACCGGCATGGCCAAGAAAAGCACGAATGTCTCGGACGCATTTGGGAGGAGGAAGATTGGAAATGACTTCAATCTTAGCTTTATTTATCTCTATGCCATTTTGCGAGATGATATGTCCTAAGACAATACCTTCTCGTACCATAAAGTGGCATTTCTCCCAATTTAAGGTGAGGTTCTTATCCTTACAACGGGTAATGGCTGTGTCTAAATGTAGCAAACACTCATCAAAGGAGTCGCCGAAAATGGAGAAATCATCCATGAAGATCTCCAAGAATTTTTCAACCATGTTTGAAAAAATACCCATCATACACCGCTGGAAGGTAGCGGGTGTATTGCATAACCCAAAAGGCATGCAACGGTAAGCAAACGTACCGAAAGGACAGGTGAATGTGGTCTTGTCTTGATCCTTTTCGGCGATAGGAATTTGATTATAGCCGGAGTAGCATCCAAAAAGCAATAGAATTCATGCCCAGCCAATCGTTCTAGCATTCAGTTAATAAAAGGTAATGGAAAGTGGTCTTTCTGTGTCGTGGCGTTGAGTTTTCTATAATCCATGCATACTCACCACCCAGTTTGGGTACGAGTAGGTATTAACTCATTCGCCCCATTAGTTATTACCATTATGCCCGATTTCTTTGGGACAGCATGAATGGGGCTAACCCACTGGCTATCAGAGATAGGGTAAATGATGCCACTATCAAGACATTTTATGATCTCCTTTTTAACTGCCACCTTCATTACTGGGTTCAGGCGTCTCTATGGATCCGTTGCTGGCTTGGCATCATCCATCATATGAATATGATGTTCAACAATTAGGGGACTAATCCCCTTGATGTTCGCCATAGTCCAGCCAAAAACTTGTCGATTGCTTTGTAAGACCATTAAAAGGGCTTTCTCTTGCTCGGGGGCTAGAGAAGCCGAAATGATAACAGGAAGGGTCTCATTCTCACCTAAGTAAGCGTATTTAAGGTAAGACGGCAATAGCTTGAGTTCGAGTGTTGGAGGAGAAACAATTGAAGGTAAAATCGGTGAAATTGTCTCAAACTCGAAGGATTCCAACAGAGGTTCAAAATGAGTGTAAGCAGCCGAGACGGATGGTTCAATTATCTCATCCGAAAATTCAAAGGATTCAAACTCGGGTGGTGATGGTTCAAGATCGTTCGTGAAAGTGAAACACTCGTAATCATTCTCGGGTGTGAAAGCAATATCAGAATCAAGGAGGAACGCACTAGTGGCGTCAAAATTGTTGTGATCGAACGGAAAATTTTCGAGCTCACAGTCCTCCTGGGTGATCTCTTGGATCGAGCAAAAATCAAGTATATTAGCATTAGCTTCGGCGGGCTGATTCCCCAACTTTAAAATGTTGAGTTCAATTGTCATATTTCGAAAAGATAGGTTCATCGAACCATTTCGACAATTGATCACCACATTAGAAGTTGCAAGGAATGGTCGACCGAGTATCATCGGAATTTGACTCCGAGGGTTAGCTACAGGCTATGTGTCCATAACAATGAAATCAACGGGGAAAATGAAGTCCCTTACTTTAATTAACACATCCTCTAACTCACCCTAGGATGAGTGATGGATCGGTTGGCCATTTGGAGAGTACAATGTGTGGGTTTCAGCTCTCCAACGCCTAATTGTTCATATACTGAATAGGGAAGCAGGTTAACACTGGCACCAAGATCTAAAAGTGCGCGGTTGATGTTCTTATCCCCAATAGTTATTGAAATTGTAGAACAGCCAGGGTACTTTTCTTTTTGAGGTAAAGTTTGGATAAGATCATCACTTACTGCACTAGCCAAGAAAACTTTCTTAGGTACCTGTGATTTCCTCTTCTTGGTGCATAAGTCCTTCAAGATTTTAGCGTAAAACGGGACTTGTTGGATTGCATCCAAAAGAGGTATGTTAATGCTAACCTGTTTAAATAACTCCACAATCTTCTCCATTTGTGGAGTTTGTTTATTGGATCTCAACCTGTTTGGAAATGGAATATTTTGAAAATTTGTTGAGTCCAATGTTTGTGGAATAGATTGCGGAGTTGGAACGGATCCCAGTGTTGGTGTTTTCGTAGAGTGAGATGTGGGTCCGTCCGGATTGGTAGAAGAAATAGAGCCTTGTGAAGAATGAATAACAAGCTCTGAAGATGAAGATGAAGATGAAGATGAAGAAGAAGAAGTGGCGCCTGGGGTGCCATCATCATTGCCAACATTGTTGTGTAAAACTCTTCCATATCTCAATGTAGACACGGCACTCATATTATAGTTTTGTTATTTAAGAGCAACATGTGCATTTTGTGTGTGACCGGGATTTGGCAATGGTTGAGATGGAAGCTTTCCATTTTCTCGCTCGCTTAACGCATCATTCAGTTGTGCAATTTGGGCTTCACTTGTTTTGATACTTTGATCATGTGAAGCAGTGTGTTGCACTAAAGACTAAATGGAAGACTTGATATTGATGGAGGATTGAGTTGATTGTTTTAGAAATGCATCCAGGTTTCGTTCTAGCGAAGAAACCTTATCGTTATTTGGCTGAACAAAATTGTTTTGAGGAAAAGAGTTGTTTGGTGCGAAATTGTTCATTTGACTTTGGTAAGGTTGGGGTTGGAAAGGTTGCTGATATTGAGTTTGTTGAGGGGCTTGTTGTTGTCGAGGAGGCCTCTGAAAATTGTTGTTGCCTTGGAATTGTTGTTGTTGATTTTGATTCCAAGCAAAATTTGGGTGGCTCCTCCAACCAGGATTATAAGTTGAAGAGTATGGATCATTTCTTTGTCTCTACCGAAAGGCAGCATTGACTTGATCCTGTCCTTGAGCAGGTGGGTTGTAAGGACACTCTTCGGTCAAATGGGATGGATCCGAACAACAAGCGCATATAGTGCGAGTGGGTAAAGCAGGGGCTGGAGAAGGCGATGAGAATTTGCTCTCCATCGCCTCTAGTTTTTTCGTGATTGCGGCCATTTCGGCCTTCATTGTAATCGATATATCAAGTTGATGAATGCTAGCCCTAAATTGACCGGAAGAGGTAGATGAAGTGGTCGAAGTGGTCTGTCTAGTGCTTTCTGAAGGGTTTGTTTAGCACCCTATGAAGGGTTTTGAAGCATCACATGTCCAAAAGTTATGTTTTTTATTGTGCTAAACAAACACGCAAGTGGATCGATCCTAGAAAATTAGGTTTAGTAAACTTTAAACTAGAAAAATCTAGGGTTTGAAGGCTACAACCTTTGTAGCTCCCCTTTGCAAGACTCCTTGGTGTCTTGGGTGTTGAATCGAGGTCCTCTTGAACTCCCCTTGTGTCCACGACGATCCACCGCGGAGATCTCCGTCCAAGCTCGCTACTTCGTCAAACCGAAGATAACACTCTAAACAAAACGGCTAAGCTTGTGTAGAATGTTGTTGTGGCTATGGATCTCACTTCAAAAACCTTTCTTTGATTGTGTTTGACTCACTAGAAAAAAACTAGAGCGGAGAAGATGAAGGAGGATGAAAATGGTGGCTATTTCTTTTCAAGAGGTAAAATGATAACCATAAGGTTAAGCTTGCAAATGAAATAAATATCACTATATATATTTATTCCTTCTTGACTCCAACCATGATTAAATGATAGATGATTAATTTAACCTGGGTTTAGAATGATAAAGGAAAGGATAACCATGGTTTAGTGGTAGGTGAACATGGTTAGGTTAGAAGAAGCATGTAGAAACTAGCATAATTATCCTTTCCTTTTCATTTTCTTTTTAAATCCATAATCAAATAATAATCCATTAAATAATCTATGGTGTGAGTCTAGCATTGCCACCATTTCCATATGCTAACAACCATGATGGATGGTTGTATGTATGTGTGTATGTATGCACATCCATATGTGCAAGAAACTAGCATAAAAGAAAGAAAGATAAACACACATGCATGCACACATCCATCATCCTTGAAAATGTTTTCAAGTGAGAAAAACTAATGGTTAAATGATAAATCAACTTTTGATTTATCAATCCGGCCATATCACATATGACCTTACCAAAAGCAAGCCGCCCGATCAATGTACAGTATCATATACGCACATTTCAATCGGGTGCATGCGCATATCGCATACGCGCACCACAACGTTTCGCCTGAACTGAGCAACTCTTTTGTGGGACTCTAAGACTCGTCAATACGCCGGCAGAGGGTAATGATCATATCAAGTACCCTCGAGCCGCAAGCGGTCAGCTAAACGTAACGGCCACCCGGGTATTGAGCGATCAGAAGATAACAAGCGAACCTGTTACAACTCCCGTCGAGCCATCCGGCAACACTACCGTACAGTCCGGTCTCTTCGTCAGATATGCTGCATATCGAGCCTCGGGATGGTGACGTCGACCCCAATAACTCAATAAGTCATGTTGGTGAATGGTCTATAACAGATCGAGAAACTACTGATAACACTTACCAGCAAATCTCAGCAGCCCTGGCCAGGGACTTGCTGTTATAACCAGTCGAGCACAGCACAGCATCAACTCCCAATACCGGGAGAGACGAAACCCCTCCTATCGCTCATTGCCTTCGTGTGTCTCGGGACTGTACCCAACGGCCACCTGTTTGCACGACTCAGTAGAGCCATGGTAGGGTGGCAATCAAAGTACAGTGGAAGAACACACAAGGCTCTATGACGATCTCGGGTCTACAGACTAACCTGTACCAGTGTCACCTGAGAACTGCTATCCGACGATAGATATAATTCCATATAGGAGTTCTCGGCGAGTCCGTCCAGTGTACCCAGTCACCACTGAGCACCCGTATATGATCTTGATGTCAAACATCGATGAATGTGGGAACATCCATTGCCCATCACATGGGTTTAGTATCATATACGCTAGTCTACTCTGGTATATCGATGCCCCGTCTCGATACACCTCCGACTAGGGACATTTCAGGATATGCTTATAGACTACAGATGTCCCACTAGTATGATCTCCATCATAATCAGAGTAGTCAAGCCGATATCCTTAGGGCTTTATCAGCATGTATGAATGAATAGAAGCATGATCAAATAAACATGTCAGATAAAGAAGTACCAGATAGCATACTATCATGTCGAGCAAGAATGCAAACTGAATATATATACATGTATAGATACATCCACTATCACATAATGGCCTCTAGGGCATACATATATCCAACAATCTCCCACTTGCACTAAGGCCAGTTATTGGCGTATCTCATACCCAACATCTCAAAAAGTCGCTCATGCTGCGGCTGAGGGAGGGCCTTGGTGAATGGATCCGCGGCGTTGTTCTTTGTGTCAACTCTCTTAATCTCGATCTCGCGGCGATCTACAATCTCCCGGATCAAATGAAATCGCCTCAGGATGTGTCTGGACCGCTGATGGGATCTGGGCTCCTTGGCTAACGCCATAGCCCCATTATTATCACAATACAAGGGTATTGGATCAATAATGGTTGGAACTACTCCTAGCTCCGAGACGAACTTCTTCATCCAGACGGCTTCCTTGGCGGCATCATTTGCAGCAATGTACTCAGCTTCCATCGTAGAGTCTGCAACGGTATCCTGTTTGGAACTCTTCCAACTCACCGCCCCTCCATTGAGGGTAAACACAAACCCTGAGATAGATTTGCTGTCATCCTTATCGCTCTGGAAGCTCGAATCGGTAAAGGCCTCCATTTGGAGATCTTTATTACCATACACCAAGAACAATTCTTTAGTCCTTCGTAAGTACTTAAGAATGTTCTTCACAGCTGTCCAGTGGTTCTCCCCTGGGTTGGATTGATACCTGCTTACAACACTAAGTGCATAAGCTACATCTGGGCGTGTACATAACATCGCATACATTATAGATCCTGCTGCCGAAGCATAAGGTATAATGCTCATGCGAGCTCTCTCTTCATCGGTCTTTGGATAAGAATCCTTGGAGAGAGTGACTCCATGGCAAGCGGGTAAGGCACCCCGCTTGGAGTCTTCCATACTAAACCTCTTTAGGATGGTGTTGATGTACCTGGTTTGGGACAATCCCAATAACTTTTTAGATCTATCCCTATAGATCCTTATGCCCAGGATGTATGTGGCATCACCCAGGTCCTTCATGGAGAACCTCAGTGATAAGAATGATTTGACCGACTGTAGCATAGGAATGTCATTTCCTATCAGAAGAATGTCATCCACGTACAATACGAGGAATGTGACAGCTCTTCCTACAGCCTTCCTATAAACACAAGGTTCATCTGGATTTTTGATGAAATCAAACTCTTTGATAACATCATCGAAACAGATGTTCCAACTCCAAGATGCCTGCTTTAACCCATATATGGATTTAAGCAATCTACATGCTTTCCCGCTGCTCCCACTGTCAATGAAGCCCTCTGGCTGATCCATATAAACGCATTCTTCTAAATCTCCATTTAAAAATGCTGTTTTAACGTCCATCTGCCAGATTTCATAGTCGTAGTGAGCAGCAATAGCAAGTAGGATCCGAATGGATTTAAGCATGGCTACGGGCGAAAAAGTTTCGTCATAGTCCAATCCTGGTCTTTGACGAAAACCTTTCGCCACAAGTCTTGCCTTATAGGTCTCTACCTGCCCATCCACACCAATCTTTCTTTTAAAGATCCATTTGCACCCTACAGGTTTTACCCCAGGGGGTACAACGTCCAAAGTCCATACTTTGTTGGTGTACATAGACTCCATTTCGGATCTCATGGCATCCAGCCACTTCACAGAGTCACCACTCATGATAGCTTGCTGAAAACTGGTAGGATCATCATCTTCCATGATACAGTCTTCTCTGTCACCATCAATGAGGAAACCGTAGTACCTCTCTGGTGGGCGAGAAGTCCTACCAGACCTACGGAGTGGCCGAGGTTCTTCAGTTTCTGTTGCAACAGCTGGTTCAACCAAATCGTCATTTGTAGTTTGTGTCTCCAGAACCTCTTCTAGATCTATCATCTTGCCATCATCTCTATCTGTGAAAAACTCTTTTTCCAAGAATGTGGCATACTGAGAAACAAACACTTTTTGTTCCTCTTTGTGGTAGAACAGATATCCATAAGAATTCTTTGGATATCCCACAAAGTTACACATGACTGACCGTGTCTCGAGTTTGTCCGGATTCTGCTTTTTAACATAGGCCGGGCAACCCCAAATCTTAATTCTTTTAAGAGATGGTCTCTTCCCATTCCATATCTCATATGGCGTGGTAGACACGGCTTTGGTTGGAACCCTGTTTAGCAGAAACGCTGCAGTCTCCAATGCATGTCACCAAAACGAGACTGGTAACTCAGCGTCACTCATCATGGACCGGACCATATCTAATAGGGTCCTATTCCGTCGTTCTGACACACCGTTGTGCTGTGGTGTGTAAGGAGGAGTGAGCTGAGAGAGAATCCCATTCTCTTTTAGGAAGTTTGCAAATTCTGTACTGAGATACTCTCCACCTCGATCTGATCGAAGCATCTTAATACTCAAGCCGGTTTGTTTTTCTACTTCTTGTTTATATTCAATGAATTTCTCGAAAGCGTCGGACTTGTGCTTTAATAAAAATACATGACCGAATCTTGAGAAATCATCAGTGAATGTAATGAAGTATGAAAAACCGCCTCTAGCCTGTGTAGACATTGGCCCACATACATCACTATGTATGAGGCCAAGGAGCTGAGTAACTCTTTCTCCGTGTCCGGTAAACGGAGTTTTGGTCATTTTACCCTTGATACAAGACTGGCAAGTCGCATAAGATTTATATTCAAAAGGGTTTAAATATCCATCTTTATGTAACTTGTTTAGTCTTGTTTCGTTAATATGACCAAGTCTACAGTGCCAAAGAAAAGCTTCATTTAATTCTGAAAATTTTCTTTTATTAGTGTGTTGTACACTGAAAACTGTGTGTTGATTTAGGACATATATTCCGTTATTAAGCGTACCATACCCAACCAACATTTGATTTAGGTGAATGTTCATAACATTGTTCTGCAACACAAAATTATATCCTTCATTGTCCAACAAAGAAACGGATATTATATTACATAGCATATCAGGTACAAAATAACATGGATTCAAAATCAAAATACATCCAGATGGCAACCCCAAGTGATATTCTCCCACTGCGACTGTATGTACTGTTAGTGTACATGCCCTAGAGGCCATTACTGTATCATACTAGTTTGTATATTACTTAATGGATGCTTGGGATATTCACCCTGTATATACAATCTTGCTCAAAATAGTAGTATGCTACTTGGTTTGTTTCTACTTCAATGTGTACTTGTGTTTATTTCAGTATATCACTTATACGCATTAGTGGAGCCCTTAGGATCTTTGCTTGATTACCAGCGTTGTGATGGCAGTCACACTAGTGGGGGCTGGGTAATCTATAAGCATATCCTTATTCAGGTCCCTGGTCGCAGGACTATCGAGACAGGGCATCGATACTCCGGAGTAGACCAGCGCATGCGCTTCTCATCCCAGTGTGGGAGACGGTCTGTCCCACAGCCGTCAGTACGTCGTACTTGAGATAGTATGCGGGTGCTCGTTAGGTTACGGGTACACTGGACAGGACTCGTCGGGAACTGACTAGTTGGTATTATACCTATCGTCAGTTATCGGTTCCCAGGTGACATGAGTACAGCTTAGTCCGCTGACTTGACACTGTCACTTCGCCTCGGGTGTGTTCCCACTGTACTTTGATCACTACCCTACCACGGCTCAAAGGAGTCGTGCAAACAGGTGGTGGTTGGGTGCAGTCCCGAAGCACTTGGAGGCAGTGACGGTTAGACAGGATTTGTCTCTCCCGGTATTGGGGGTTGACATCGCGCTGTGTCTAGGAGAGCCATTACACGAGTAGTCCCTGGCCAGGGCAAACGAGATATACTGGTAGGTTTCCAGTGTTATCTCAGGGTGTATTGGGCTTCACTCCGGCACGACTTGTACCGCTATTGGGGGACTGACGTTTACCGCCCCCTAGGCCCGCCATGCGATGTATCAGACGAACAGACCGGACTGTACGGATAATGTCACACTCAGGCTCAGTAGGAGTTCAGATGGGTTTCGCCTCGTCGGTCTTCTTGTCGGCATTACCTGGGGACCGTTACGCACAGCTAGTGCCGCTTGCGGTCTGTGGTTAAACCCACTGCCAGCGTAGTGTCGAGTCTTTAGAGTCCCACACAGAAAGCTTTTCGCCTTTAGGCAAAAGAGTAGAGGTCGCATGGTATTGCGACAGGTCGCATGGTTTTGCGACAGGGTTCGGTCACATCCGTGCACTTGTGCACGTACAGTGTCCGGACAGTTTACACTAGCGGGCTTTGGTTTAAGCCAGATCCTAGTGTACCTTATGGGATTGGATTTATCCAGTTTGCATTCGTGTTCCTCGGAATGCGGATGCGGGTGTGTATGCACAGTTGACAGGGAGGCAGAGGCTGCGGATTCTCATTAGGGTTGTTGACAGTTGACCGTTGACTATTTGACTTTATGCTCAACCCTAATGAGAATATGATATATGATTAACTATTATATTAATTAAGTATTATGGTGATATGGTTGTTGACTTGTTGACTTTTGTTGACTTGTTGACTTTGTTGACTTGTTGACTTTTGTTGACTTGTTGACCGGTTGACTAGGCTTGACTAGTTGACCATCATGATAACCATGGTTATCATTTCATGCCAAAGACTTTTACTTGCTTGTTCATTTGAGTAAAATGAGTGCATGACATGATAAGGTTATGGTTGCTTCTAACCATCACATAAGACTTTTTTGATATGATGAGTTATGATCACTTTGGATTATGAGAGGGTGAGAGACAAAATACTTGCTCATTCTTTCTTGCTCATTCTCTCTCTTGTTCTTGAGCTCTCCTCTTGCTCTCACCCTCAACCTCTTGCTCCCTCACTTGATCTATGGTTCTCTTGTCTCATGAGTTGAGAATCAAGAACCATAGATAAAATCCCATTCTAAATCATCTCTACTCATTCTAGTTCACTAGGTTTGGCAAACCAAGTGAACTAGTTTCTTCAAAGAACGAAGAAGGAGCTAAAGGTTGGAGCTTTCAAGTGGATCTATCTTCGGCGTACGGAGACAACGAGAAGGAGCCATCGAACCACCATCGGAGCTTGAAGAGAAGGGGTTCAAGTTTAGGTATAACCATCTTCATCCGAGTAGCTAAATATCTTTAGCTTAGTATGCTAGTTTTAGTTTAGGTAAAGATCCCGACCTAGCTTAGTCCATGTTGCCTCTTGCGTTAAAATTTTGATTTTATACCGTTTCCGCCTCCCCGTAAGAACCGGGGGTCGCAACGTGGACTTACAGTGGTATCAGAGCCTAACTAAACTTAAACTAGCTTGGTAGTAAAGTGTAACGAAGTTCGGAACCGGAAAAATCCAAAAACCAAACTTTTACAAAAACTGAGTTTCTGTTGAAATTTTTTTGGCTCAAAATGAAAAACTTTACACTTGTAAATTCGGCTCAGGGTTTTGTGTGAACACCCAAGAAAAACGATACAGTAATTCGTCCAAACCGCCGCCCTTCCGCCGCGCGAGCTAGGCATCCGCCGCGGAACCGCCGCGCTTTGTCGTCTTCTGTGCATCGTTTTTCGTGCAGAGTGTGTCTGTGTTGGTTTTGGGATTTTTGGAATATATTATATGTGCCCAGATTTTCCAGAAAAGAAATTTCCTTTTGGGGTCCTATAATTCCGTATTTTTTCCGAACTTCACTGCACTTTGACTATGATGGTTATATCTGTAATGTTTGCATGTATTGAACGTCGGCTAATCGCTATAAGTCGATTGGTCGGGGTTATACATGATCTGTAATGTGCTGGAATGTGTATATAAATATGTTGGATTGTCGCGGGTGAATAGCCGGGGGTTGTGAGACGAGAGTTTTCGTTTCTTGCAATTCATGTAAATCTGTAAATTGATGTAATAATTATTTGTATGGCCGCACAAACGGGAAGGGGTTGTAGCCGTCATTGTATAATTTCTTTTTACTGTTTTTACTCCTAGGATAGACCCATGGAGGGGTTCACAAACTACCGGGTATGCCGAAGTGTCGAGTGGCCTACTCATGGAGATGAGGGAGGTTGCTACGCTTCGGGTACTTGGCGGGTAGTTTGCCGCACCCGTAGGGGTCTTGGGTGGGGTTTTGGCTATTCACCGCGACCGTGTTATCTGTTTTTGTTACAGGCTCGTACAAATTACAGATTGCTAGTATATCCAATGTATTTATCTGTGATCTGAAATGTTTATCATTGCAGTATATCTATATATGATATTATTTAGGCGTTGCTTATGTTTTACAGACGCGCTAGCCCAGCCCCCGCTCTGTCGTTAGTTAAGTAACCTAACGGGTAATGACGGGGCCCCGTGGCGAATGCGAATGGCATAAGCGTACGTCATATTTTGGTTGTTTTCTGCAATGGTAGGATTAAATGATGGGACGCATTAAAAGAACTAATGCAAGAATGTCACGCATTAAAAGAACTAATGCAAGATAATAAACCAAGTTAAAGTCGTTGGAACACTTTCGAAAAACCACTCGGTTCTTTTCAAAACAAACTTTTAAAATACGGAGTTTGAGCCACTCCATTTAAAAGCTATCTCGTTCCATCGACCAAATCAAGTTCACTACGTTCACGGTTTTGCCAAAACCATCCGTAGCCCTCCATCATTTCAGTTAAATATTCGGTAGTATTCAAGCTATGTATTTTGACCTCACGCCAAGGCATAGTGATTGGTAGCTGCCGGATATTT
Source organism: Agapanthus africanus (assembly GCA_030015575.1). Classification (NCBI taxonomy): domain Eukaryota; kingdom Viridiplantae; phylum Streptophyta; class Magnoliopsida; order Asparagales; family Amaryllidaceae; genus Agapanthus; species Agapanthus africanus. The sequence continues at coordinate 25,800,248 of JASDDO010000006.1, read as the reverse complement.
ATCTGTTGCATAGATAGAATGCGTTGGTTTGAGACAGTCGTACTGCCATTTTGGCCTACGTCAAGGGTATGTACGGGTGGGTTCAAATTAACCTGGATAATGATGGGACGAACTTGACATGTGACTTATGACATTTTGACCTCACGCCAAGGTCATAAGAGCATGGGGCAAAAATCCACATCGGGAGTTTCATAAGTACTGAAACTTGCTAGATTTGCATACCATTTGGAGTGTGATTATTCTGGTAGGATTCCTTCAGTTTCGTCACGCGATGATATTTGGATCCCGATCCTACTGTGAGTATATGCTACTCCTCGGGAAATTTCTCACTTAACGATCAATGCTATAAACCTAGTAGGTGCCTAGAAAGGTGTTAGCGGGGCTACGCGCCCAGGGAAAAGAGGTTCTTTAATTAAGGAACTTCGCGAAAGCGTTGGAAAACCTCCCTCGAAGTACCGACACCGGCCTGGCTGAACGGTTAAGCAAGTATTGTACGGTGGGATTGATCCCGACTAATTCTTCCTTTATGGTTTAAGGAGGGATTCGAGAAACAGTGGGAGCCATCCTGTTTAGACAAACTAAAAACCACTCTAAACTTGCAAGAGCATCATGCTGAGTGTTTCTTCTTCTCTCTCCTAATTGCAGCGACCAATCAACATGACTGGACTTAAGTTACTCCTAGATAAAAACAAACTGACAGGGCCAAACTACAAAGATTGGCTCAGGAATGTCACGATAGCAATCACTTATGACAAGCTGGGGTATCTTCTTACCACCAAAGCTCCCCCTGTCCCTGGTCCAACTTCCAGTGTCGCGGATAAGGAAATCCGCAAGACTTGGGAGATTGATAGCGCGAAGGCCAAGTGCCTCCTGCTTGCCTCGATGGACAACGAACATCAGAGGAGGCATGAGAATATGGACATGGAGTCCATATTGCTCCATACAAAAGAACTGTATGGAGAGCAATCATGTATCGCAAGATACGAAGCGTCGAAAAAGTTATTTTCGACAAGAATGGCCGTCGGATCATCAGTAGCCGAGCATGTGCTAAAGATGATCGGCTACATTGAGGAGCTCGCTGACCTAGGGATCACATTGGAGGCTGAACTCTATACGGATATAGTTCTCCAGTCCCTTCCTTCCACTTACGCCCAGTTCATACTGAACTTCAACCTGCAAGAAAAAGAGGTTGAACTTTCAGAGCTCCTCAACATGCTGAGGAGCGCAGAGGGCACCCTACAGAAAGGTAGGGATACATCCACTTTGTTTGTAGGAGGATCATCTTCTTCTAGGTCCAAGGCGAAAGCCAAGGGAAAGAAGAAGAAGGCCCCCGCCAAACCAAGGGGCGGTGTTAGTAAAGTGGATACGAAGGGAAAAGCAAAAGCAAAAAAGATAGCGGGGAAGCTTGTGGATAAGGAAGAATGCTTCTATTGTCATAAGAAAGGACACTGGAAGAATGATTGCAGGGCCTGGAAGGCCAGAACACAGGAATTGAAGCAGGTTGCAGCTTCAGCTTCAGGTGTGTATGTTATTGAAAACTGTCTTTCAATAAACTCTACTTCCTGGGTATTGGATACCGGATCAGGATCTCATATCTGTAATTCTTTGCAGGCGTTGAGAAACCGTAGTGTTTTGAAAGCAGGTGACATGACCCTCAGAGTTGCAAACGGAGCTAGCATGGATGCTAAAGCCGTGGGGGACTATCACCTGGGAATGTCAGATGGACATGTTTTGGTTTTGCGTAATTGCTTTTTTGTACCCAACGCAACTTGTAATATCATTTCTGTATCTTTAGTTTCTAAAGAAGGTTATGAATTTGCGTTTGTAAGTAATGTTGTAAACATTCACCTTAATCAAGTATTGATTGGGTCAGGTACTCTGAGTAATGGTATATACGTGTTAAACCAACCACAGATTTTTAATGTCCAGAATACACACAAAAGAAAGTCTCCAGAAATAAATCAGACTTTCTTATGGCATTGTAGATTGGGTCACATCAATGAGAGAAGGTTGACTAAGTTACATACAGAAGGATATTTGAATGCGTTCGAATATCAATCGTATGCCACTTGTCAATCTTGTCTCAAAGGAAAGATGACAAAGACTCCGTTTACTGGACATGGAGTAAGAGCGAGCGAGCTCTTGGGACTCGTACACAGTGACGTGTGCGGTCCAATGTCTACACATGCCCGAAGCGGACATTCTTACTTCATTACTTTTACGGATGACTTCTCAAGGTACGGTTATATCTTCTTAATGAAACATAAGTCCGAGGCCTTTGGAAAATTCCAGGAGTATAAGAATGAAGTAGAGAAACAGACCGGCAAAAGTATTAAGATTCTAAGATCGGATCGAGGTGGAGAATACTTAAGTGCCGAGTTCCTGGACTATTTAAAAGAGAACGGAATTCTCTCTCAGCTTACTCCTCCATACACCCCGCAACATAACGGTGTATCGGAGAGACGGAACCGCACCCTATTGGATATGGTGCGGTCCATGATGAGTAACGCTGAGTTACCGCGATCATTCTGGGGGTATGCGCTAGAACCAGCCGCATACCTTTTGAACCGAGTTCCCACTAAGACTGTGCCTACCACGCCATTTGAGATATGGTGTGGGAAGAGACCCCATCTTAATCACATTAAGATATGGGGAAGTCCAGCTTTTGTCAAAAAGCAGCATGCGGACAAGCTCGAGGCACGCTCAGTACTGTGCAAGTTTGTGGGATATCCAAAGAATTCCAAGGGATATTTCTTCTACTGTGAAGAGGAACAAAAAGTTCTTGTTTCTCGACATGCCCACTTTCTAGAACACCAGTTCATAGAAAAAGAAATAAGTGGGAGCGCAGTAGAACTGGAAGAAATTCCAGAACCACAGACTGTTACTGAAAGCTTGATGGAACCAGAGGGTTCAACAGAACAGGACATTCCTACGCCGCTCCGCAGGAGTAGTAGGCAGTCTCATCCGCCCGAGAGATACTACGGTTTTCTCATAGACGGGGATAGAGAGGATTGCATCATAGATTATGATGAGCCTACTAGCTTCCAGCAGGCCGTTCAGAGCGTTGACTCAGTGAAATGGCTGGATGCAATGCGGACCGAAATGGAGTCCATGTACACCAACAAGGTATGGACGTTGGACATTGCTCCAGACGGGGTAAAACCCGTAGGATGCAAGTGGATCTTCAAAAGGAAGATTGGTGTAGATGGACAGGTTGAGACCTATAAAGCTAGGCTGGTAGCAAAGGGTTTTCGTCAAAGACCTGGCTTGGACTACGACGAAACCTTTTCTCCAGTAGCCATGCTGAAATCCATTCGGATCCTTCTTGCCATTGCTGCCTTCCACGATTATGAGATCTGGCAAATGGACGTAAAGACAGCTTTTCTAAATGGAAATTTAGAGGAGTGTGTCTATATGGACCAGCCAGAGGGTTTCATTCAGAGTGGGAGCAGCGGAAAGGTGTGCAAGTTGCTTAAGTCCATCTATGGACTAAAGCAGGCATCGCGGAGTTGGAACATCTGCTTTGATGAGACGGTCAAAGAATTTGGCTTTATCAAAAATCCAGATAAACCATGCATCTATAGAAGATTTGTAGCGAGAACTGTAGTATTCCTCGTTTTATACGTGGATGACATTCTCTTAATAGGAAATGACATTCCTATGCTACAATCTGTCAAGGGGTTCTTGTCACACAGGTTCTCCATGAAAGACCTGGGTGATGCCTCATACATTCTGGGTATCCGGATCTACCGTGAAAGATCCAAGAGGATATTAGGACTTTCGCAGTCCAGGTACATCGACACCATACTGAAGAGGTTCAGTATGGAAGATTCCAAGCGCGGTAACCTACCGGCTTGTCACGGGATCACCCTCTCTAAAGAGATGTCTCCCAAGACTGATTTGGAGAGGGATCGCATGTCTATTATACCCTACGCTTCTGCGGTAGGCTCTATAATGTATGCGATGTTGTGTACCAGACCGGATGTAGCTTATGCACTGAGTGTGGTAAGCCGGTATCAGTCTAACCCTGGGGAGAAACACTGGATAGCGGTAAAGAACATTCTCAAGTACCTGAGAAGGACTAAGGAGATGTTCTTGGTGTATGGCGGAAAAGACCTCCAGATCGAGGCCTTTGCTGACTCCAGCTTCCAGAGTGACAAGGATGATTCCAAGTCCATGTCGGGTTTTGTCTTTACCCTCAATGGAGGGGCGGTGTGTTGGAAGAGTTCCAAACAGGAAACCGTTGCAGACTCGACGATGGAAGCGGAATACATCGCTGCATCTGATGCCGCAAAAGAAGCTGTCTGGATGAGGAAGTTCTTGAAAGAACTTCAGGTGGTTCCGTCCATTGTTGATCCAATACCTCTGTATTACGACAACAACGGGGCTATAGCTTTAGCGAAGGAACCCAGGTCCCATCAGAGATCCAGGCACATCTTGAGGCGGTATCACCTGATCAGGGAGATCGTGGATCGCCAGGAGATCGAGGTTCGGAGAGTCGCTTCAGAAGACAACACTGCAGATCCATTCACCAAGGCCTTGCCCCTGACTCAGTTCGAGCGGCTGATCGAGATGATAGGTCTTCGATACGCCAGTACATGGCCTTAGTGCAAGTGGGAGATTGTTAGTGTATATGCCCTAGAGGCCATTACTGTATCATACTAGTTTGTATATTACTTAATGGATGCTTGGGATATTCACCCTGTATATACAATCTTGCTCAAAATAGTAGTATGCTACTTGGTTTGTTTCTACTTCAATGTGTACTTGTGTTTATTTCAGTATATCACTTATACGCATTAGTGGAGCCCTTAGGATCTTTGCTTGATTACCAGCGTTGTGATGGCAGTCACACTAGTGGGGGCTGGGTAATCTATAAGCACATCCTTATTCAGGTCCCTGGTCGCAGGACTATCGAGACAGGGCATCGATACTCCGGAGTAGACCAGCGCATGCGCTTCTCATCCCAGTGTGGGAGACGGTCTGTCCCACAGCCGTCAGTACGTCGTACTTGAGATAGTATGCGGGTGCTCGTTAGGTTACGGGTACACTGGACAGGACTCGTCGGGAACTGACTAGTTGGTATTATACCTATCGTCAGTTATCAGTTCCCAGGTGACATGAGTACAGCTTAGTCCGCTGACTTGACACTGTCACTTCGCCTCGGGTGTGTTCCCACTGTACTTTGATCACTACCCTACCACGGCTCAAAGGAGTCGTGCAAACAGGTGGTGGTTGGGTGCAGTCCCGAAGCACTTAGAGGCAGTGACGGTTAGACAGGATTCGTCTCTCCCGGTATTGGGGGTTGACATCGCGCTGTGTCTAGGAGAGCCATTACACGAGTAGTCCCTGGCCAGGGCAAACGAGATATACTGGTAGGTTTCCAGTGTTATCTCAGGGTGTATTGGGCTTCACTCCGGCACGACTTGTACCGCTATTGGGGGACTGACGTTTACCGCCCCCTAGGCCCGCCATGCGATGTATCAGACGAACAGACCGGACTGTACGGAGAATGTCACACTCAGGCTCAGTAGGAGTTCAGATGGGTTTCGCCTCGTCGGTCTTCTTGTCGGCATTACCTGGGGACCGTTACGCACAGCTAGTGCCGCTTGCGGTCTGTGGTTAAACCCACTGCCAGCGTAGTGTCGAGTCTTTAGAGTCCCACACAGAAAGCTTTTCGCCTTTAGGCAAAAGAGTAGAGGTCGCATGGTATTGCGACAGGTCGCATGGTTTTGCGACAGGGTTCGGTCACATCCGTGCACTTGTGCACGTACAGTGTCCGGACAGTTTACACTAGCGGGCTTTGGTTTAAGCCAGATCCTAGTGTACCTTATGGGATTGGATTTATCCAGTTTGCATTCGTGTTCCTCGGAACGCGGATGCGGGTGTGTATGCACAGTTGACAGGGAGGCAGAGGCTGCGGATTCTCATTAGGGTTGTTGACAGTTGACCGTTGACTATTTGACTTTATGCTCAACCCTAATGAGAATATGATATGTGATTAACTATTATATTAATTAAGTATTATGGTGATATGGTTGTTGACTTGTTGACTTTTGTTGACTTGTTGACTTTGTTGACTTGTTGACTTTTGTTGACTTGTTGACCGGTTGACTAGGCTTGACTAGTTGACCATCATGATAACCATGGTTATCATTTCATGCCAAAGACTTTTACTTGCTTGTTCATTTGAGTAAAATGAGTGCATGACATGATAAGGTTATGGTTGCTTCTAACCATCACATAAGACTTTTTTGATATGATGAGTTATGATCACTTTGGATTATGAGAGGGTGAGAGACAAAATACTTGCTCATTCTTTCTTGCTCATTCTCTCTCTTGTTCTTGAGCTCTCCTCTTGCTCTCACCCTCAACCTCTTGCTCCCTCACTTGATCTATGGTTCTCTTGTCTCATGAGTTGAGAATCAAGAACCATAGATAAAATCCCATTCTAAATCATCTCTACTCATTCTAGTTCACTAGGTTTGGCAAACCAAGTGAACTAGTTTCTTCAAAGAACGAAGAAGGAGCTAAAGGTTGGAGCTTTCAAGTGGATCTATCTTCGGCGTACGGAGACAACGAGAAGGAGCCATCGAACCACCATCGGAGCTTGAAGAGAAGGAGTTCAAGTTTAGGTATAACCATCTTCATCCGAGTAGCTAAATATCTTTAGCTTAGTATGCTAGTTTTAGTTTAGGTAAAGATCCCGACCTAGCTTAGTCCATGTTGCCTCTTGCGTTAAAATTTTGATTTTATACCGTTTCCGCCTCCCCGTAAGAACCGGGGGTCGCAACGTGGACTTACATGTACATTGGAACCATTTCCAACGCGGAGAGTATGGTCACCTGTCTTCAAAACCTTGCTATTTCTCAGCCCCTGCATAGAATTGCAAATGTGAGAACCTGAACCGGTATCCAATACCCAGGAAGCAGAGTTTATAGAAAAACAGTTTTCAGTCACAAACACACCTGAAGCGGAAGCATCACCATGCTTCTTCTTGAGACTTAAGTACTCGGTGCAATTGCGCTTCTAATGTCCTGTCTTGTGGCAATGAAAACACTCGCCTTTCCCCGGGTCTCCAGCCGTGGACTTTCCCTTTCCCTTCGCCTTTTTAACTCCTCCCTTAGGATTAGTGGGTTTCTTCTTTTTCTTTCCCTTGGCCTTAGCTTTTGGGCGAGAAGAAGAAGACTGTCCAATGGTCATAACGGGAGTCTTTGCTGACTTCATAGTGCTCTCTGCACTCCTTAACATATTAAGGAGTTCAGGGAGGTCCTTCTCCATGCCATGCATGTTGAAGTTCACTATGAACTGAGCAAAGGTGGAGGGGAGGGACTGCAGAATAATATCTATATATTGTTCATTGTCCATTGTCCATCCGAGGCCCTCAAGCTCTTCTATAAGAGCTATCATCTTCAAAACATGGTCTCCTACTGGTGCGCCAGGGGCCATCCGCATCTGAAACAATTTCTTTGATGCTTCGTATCGTAATACGCGGGACTGCTCCCCATACAACTCCTTTGTATGGAGCAATATCCCGTGAATGTCCATGTCCTCGTGTTGCTTCTGATATGTGTTGTCCATCGATGCAAGCGCGAGGCATTTTACCGTGGCACAGTCAGCGTCCCATGTCTTGCAGACTTCAATGTCCGCAATTGAGGACTTTGGGCCTGGGACGGGCGGGGCTGAAGCCGTGAGGACATATGATACTTTATCATAAGTCAAGGCGATCTTTAGATTCCTCAGCCAGTCTTTATAGTTAGTCCCATTCAGTTTGTTCTTATCTAGTATAAGCTTAAGTCCAGTCATTGGTATCTGCCATTAAGAGAGAGAAAAGAATACACTCAGCGAAAGCTCTTGCACAGATTAGATTGGTTTATTATCTTGTCTAATCGATGTTTCCCACTGCTTTTTATCAAGTTTTCTTTCAAACCTTAAAAAGAAAAACTAGCCAGGATTAATTACAGTCTACAGCTTCGCTAACCGTTTAGCCAGGCCAGTGTCGGTACTTTGAGGGAGGTTCCCCGTGCTTTCGCATGGACCTAATTAGAGTAAACCTCGTTTTCCCAGAGGCGGAGCCCCGTTAACACCTTTCTAGACACCTAATGAGTTAGCTAATTGCAAACTGTAAAACTCTCCTAGGAGCAACTATTGCCCACAGTGGGATCGGGATCCAACCATCACATGGAAGGTATGCAATCTCATTGCAAATTTCAACACTTGAAATTCCCGATGTAATTTTTACCCCTAGTACTTATGACCTTAAGTATGGTCAACAAATCATAAGTACCAGTCAAGTTCTACCCGTCATTTCTTGATCAATTAGACCCACCCATATGACCCTTAACTATGGTCAACAAAGACGCATGAATGTCCTAATTAATCTGCATCATATGCAGTGTAGGAAGACATCACTTAGCTACCGTACACTACGCCTTAACTAAAGTCAACAAACGTAGCACGAATACTAAGTACTCTACTTCCTAAAATCACGGAGGGTTGCGAATGATTTTTAAGAAAATCTTTAACGCTTTGAACTTGATATCGTTGTAGAATCAAACAGTTTTCAAAAGGAGTGGCTTAAGCTGCGCAGTTTTGAAATGTAGCTTTTTCATAAATAGCCGAGTAGTTTTTAAATCCGATTCTACAACATCTTTTAGGTTTATTTTCTTTACATTAATCACATTAATGTAATCCCATCATTTAAGTCCTTAAGCCAATCACAGAAAAGAAACGAAAATAACACGTACGCTTATGCCATCCGCATTCGCCGCAATGCTCCGTTATGCACCGTTAGGTTACTTAACTAACGGCATACCGGGACGGGACTAGCGCGGGTGTAAAACATAAGCAACATCTATTATATATCATATATATAATAAGTCATTCGTCTCAGATTTCACAGAACACAGGCAGCAGAAATATAGATATAACGTAGGATATACTAGGACGTCCGTATTTAGTATTTAGCCAGAATAGAAAATACGGATTCCACAGTTGCGATGAATAGCCAAGCCTACACCCTGGACCCCTACGAGAGCGGCAAGTGACCCTACCAATCCTGGAGTTTTGGAGACCCGGTCTCGACTCCTCGAGATGGCCTCCCACTGAACCCCAGAACCTGGTCACCTGTGCTCCCCTCCTTGGGTCCATCCTAATGCGGAAAAGTAAATAATATACAACACTGGTGACACAACCGCAACCTGGAAGTGCCCCAAATAAAAGAATATTACATTTGAATTTACATGAATGAAAATATAAAAATCTCATCTCACAAAACTCCCCGGCTATTCGATCGCGACAATCCTACACATCATATCACAGCAACACATAATATCACCAACGTAAGTAAGTATGTATACCCCAATTGTCGTTGATGTATAGCAACGAAACCGGCGATATCTAACATACTACACTTACGGTCACAGAAAAGAAAGTGTAAAACTACAATATTTGGAATCCAGATTCTTTTTAGACATCATAAATGCGAAATATCACATATTTCGTATTTCATGCCTACATTATATGAATTCCACATATTGTATCACATTCCAGACAAACAGACAGTATTAAAGTTTTCGAACGAACAATCAAGCACCCAAGATTCACTAAAGCTCAACACTTGAGCAGGGTTCAAAAATCCGGAGTGTGACACAGTAGCGGCGGTCCAGCCGTAGAAGGGTCAAGCCAACGCCTCACATGTGGCACGCCGTACTGCCCCAAACCCTAGGGTTCAAAGGGCAGTTCGAGACGGTCACATAATCGAGTTAAGGTTTGTTGTCTTCTAGAGGGACCACCGCAAAAAGACTTGCACGTATCTCCAAACTATTTAAACCCCGTGAATATTGAGTAAATGATATTCGTTCAAACACTTCAATACTTTCTACTTTACCCGGAAAAGAAAGCGAAATGAAAATTCCGATCGAAACCACGAGTCTAAAAACATCTCCAGAATTTTTCAACAGCAGATTCAGATTAAATATACTCAAAATATACTGTAGCAGGTAATGAAAATTACTGTGCAAAAAATTGTCAAAGAGCCCCTTATCTGGCCGCGGATGCGCGGCCTAAGCTTGCTTATGTCGCGCTTCCGCGGCCAAAGTTACTGTTCACGGCCACGAATTTTCCAGATTGTCTAATTTTTACCTGCTATATTTTTTGAGAATTTTTAATTCTGAAAAAAGTCAGTTTTTAAAAAAATTTCCAGAGAGCATTTTTAAAAGTCGTATTTTTGTTTCGATCGGACTTTTTACTTCGCAAAAAGGTCGCCTAACGTTCTAGGTCGGCTCTGATACCAATGAAGGGTTTGTTTAGCACCCTATGAAGGGTTTTGAAGCATCACATGTCCAAAAGTTATGATTTTTATTGTGCTAAACAAACACGCAAGTGGATCGATCCTAGAAAATTAGGTTTAGTAAACTTTAAACTAGAAAAATCTAGGGTTTGAAGGCTACAACCTTTGTAGCTCCCCTTTGCAAGACTCCTTGGTGTCTTGGGTGTTGAATCGAGGTCCTCTTGAACTCCCCTTGTGTCCACGACGATCCACCGCGGAGATCTCCGTCCAAGCTCGCTACTTCATCAAACCGAAGATAACACTCTAAACAAAACGGCTAAGCTTGTGTAGAATGTTGTTGTGGCTTTGGATCTCACTTCAAAAACCTTTCTTTGATTGTGTTTGACTCACTAGAAAAAAACTAGAGAGGAGAAGATGAAGGAGGATGAAAATGGTGGCTATTTCTTTTCAAGAGGTAAAATGATAACCATAAGGTTAAGCTTGCAAAAGAAATAAATATCACTATATATATTTATTCCTTCTTGACTCCAACCATGATTAAATGATAGATGATTAATTTAACTTGGGTTTAGAATGATAAAGGAAAGGATAACCATGGTTTAGTGGTAGGTGAGCATGGTTAGGTTAGAAGAAGCATGTAGAAACTAGCATAATTATCCTTTCCTTTTCATTTTCTTTTTAAATCCATAATCAAATAATAATCCATTAAATAATCTATGGTGTGAGTCTAGCATTGCCACCATTTCCATATGCTAACAACCATGATGGATGGTTGTATGTATGTGTGTATGTATGCACATCCATATGTGCAAGAAACTAGCATAAAAGAAAGAAAGATAAACACACATGCATGCACACATCCATCATCCTTGAAAAGGTTTTCAAGTGAGAAAAACTAATGGTTAAATGATAAATCAACTTTTGATTTATCAATCCGGCCATATCACATATGACCCTACCAAAAGCAAGCCACCCGATCAATGTACAGTATCATATACGCATATTTCAATCGGGTGCATGCGCATATCGCATACGCGCACCACAACGTTTCGCCTGGACTGAGCAACTCCTTTGTGGGACTCTAAGACTCGTCAATACGCCAGCAGAGGGTAATGATCATATCAAGTACCCTCGAGCCGCAAGCGGTCAGCTAAACTTAACGGCCACCCGGGTATTGAGCGATCAGAAGACAACAAGCGAACCTGTTACAACTCCCGTCGAGCCATCCGGCAACACTACCGTACAGTCCGGTCTCTTCGTCAGATATGCTGCATATCGAGCCTAGGGATGGTGACGTCGACCCCAATAACTCAATAAGTCGTGTCGGTGAATGGTCTATAACAGATCGAGAAACTACTGATAACACTTACCAGCAAATCTCAGCAGCCCTGGCCAGGGACTTGCTGTTATAACCAGTCGAGCACAGCACAGCATCAACTCCCAATACCGGGAGAGACGAAACCCCTCCTATCGCTCATTGCCTTCGTGTGTCTCGGGACTGTACCCAACGGCCACCTGTTTGCACGACTCAGTAGAGCCGTGGTAGGGTGGCAATCAAAGTACAGTGGAAGAACACACAAGGCTCTATGACGATCTCGGGTCTACAGACTAACCTGTACCAGTGTCACCTGAGAACTGCTATCCGACGATAGATATAATTCCATATAAGAGTTCTCGGCGAGTCCGTCCAGTGTACCCAGTCACCACTGAGCACCCGTATATGATCTTGATGTCAAACATCGATGAATGTGGGAACATCCATTACCCATCACATGGGTCTAGTATCATATACGCTAGTCTACTCTGGTATATCGATGCCCCGTCTCGATACACCTCCGACTAGGGACATTTCAGGATATGCTTATAGACTACAGATGTCCCACTAGTATGATCTCCATCATAATCAGAGTAGTCAAGCCGATATCCTTAGGGCTTTATCAGCATGTATGAATGAAAAGAAGCATGATCAAATAAACATGTCAGATAAAGAAGTACCAGATAGCATACTATCATGTCGAGCAAGAATGCAAACTGAATATATATACATGTATAGATACATCCACTATCACATAATGGCCTCTAGGGCATACATATATCCAACAATTTCCCACTGAAGTGTTTGTTCAGCAAGATCGTCGAGAAATTGCCAAGCTTCCTTGCTCGATTTGGTTAGGAAGTGACCTTGACAAATGGTTTCTAGCAACTGCTTAGTTGCTGGGTTCAGTCTTTCGTATAAAATTTGGCAAAGTTGCCATCTCTCAATACCGTGATGAAGGCACTGAACAAGAAGGTCTTTAAATCGTTCGAAACACTTCCAAAAGGGTTCGGAAGGAAGCTGGGAAAATTGATTAATTTCATTGCGAATTCTCACGGTCTTGTAATGTGGGTAAAACTTTTTAAGAAAAGTTTTAACAAACTCTTCCCAACTTTTTATGGAATGCGATGTTGTACTATAGAGCCACTTTTCAGTTAGGTCGCATAAAGTGAAGGGAATGACTCGTAGCCTTATAGCATCATCGGAAAGTTGGGTGGTCTTCATCATTGTACAAACATTCTAAAATTTGTTTATGAAGATATAGGCATCTTCACATTCCAGCCCGTGGAATTTAGGTAACATGTTGATGAAGTGGGGCTTAATTTCGAAATTATCCCCATTAGCCGGCGGAAGTGAAAGACAAGTACGAAGTGCGAAGCGGGTGGGATAGAAAAGATCCTGGAGCGCGATTCGCTGGGGCGCTTGAACAGGAGGTAAAGGGTTGTTAGGATTGAATCCTGACATCTCTTTAGAAGATGGTTAATGTGAAGATGAAGGTAAAGATGATGAAGTGGAGGGAGTTTCAACTTCGAAGTCGAACGTGTCGTCAGTAGGGACTAACGAGATACGGACTAAACGGGCGCTAGTGTCCTTAGTCCAACCGGACATTCACTATACGAGTTGTAGTGTAGTCAAAAAGCAGAAAGTGAGGGTGTTCCCTGTAGGGTTCCTAGGCACACTAATGAGGTCTCACAAGGCATCAATCATGCCAATTTCAAATTTTACATGTGCCGAGAGACCCTAATACGAATCGTTAACTAGAGATTAGGCGAAAACTATAACTAGTAAACTGCTTTACTAATAAGTGAACGGAAATACAACCTTTGTAGATCCGGTCCTCCACCTCCATAGCTCCGTGATGATGTCTCCTCGCTGCGATCATCGGATCCCGGGCTCTAGCGTCGGCTTCATCGGAGAAATGGGCGGGCTAGGTCATCGACTTCGATGCCGAAGATGATCTACGTCGAGGCATCACAAGATCAAGCTCCCACTTCACCAAGTCATGAAACTTGTGAAGAAAACACCCTGTACTACTTGGCAAGAGGTAGAGGATGAAGAAATAGGAAGTGGGTTCACTTTAGAATTGGATTTCTCACTCTTTTTGTCAAGGCACCATTGTTGGTAGCAAGCTTCTTCATCTTGAAGAAGGAGAAGAAGAAGAAGATAATATGATAAGTCTTATTCAAAAAAGAAAATAATATGAATACTTATCATATACCAACCATGGTTAGGTGTAGAGAATAGACTATGGTTAGTTTGAATGGTTAGGGTTAAGCATGAAGACAAAATGGTCACTTAGTCAAAGCTTCATGAAGCTTCAACAACAAACAAAGAAAGCCACCATTTTCTCTTTATCTTTTCCAAAATAAATAAACAAAATAAATAAATGAATAAGTAAACAAAACCCTAACCATTCATATAACCATGGTTTAATCATACACACAAACTCAAGTTAGCATGTATCATCAAACATGATACAAACAAGTGTACAAAAGTATATCACATATACAACTTGTGAACTTCAAGTGAGAAAATCCATTTAAAGTGAACCAATACTAGTTAATGCAAAATAATATATCAAATATATAATTATACATTAAATCATTAAATCAACACTTGATTTAACGATCCGGTCATATCGCATATAACCGACTAATATCCAATGTATCGGCTTATCGAATCAATCCTTGATTCGATAACTAGGTTATATCGCATACAACCATTCGACACATTCATCGCGAGAATGAAATACGGTATCACATACACGCATTATTCTCGGTCCCGCACATATCTCATATGCGCTCCTATTTCGTTTCGCTTGAGCCAGGAAACCTCTGTGTAGGACTCTAAAGACTCGTCAATACGCCGGCAGCAGGTGATGATCATATCAAACACCCACAAGCCGCAAGCGGTCTGCTAAACGTAACGGCCACCCGGGTATTGAGCGATCAGAAGATCGACGAGCAAGCCCGCTCACACTCCTGTGAATCCAACCAGTAACACTTACCGTACAGTCCGGTCTGTTCGTCTGATATGTCGCATATCTCGCCTAGGGATGGTAAACGTCAGACCCCAATAGCTCGATAAGTCGTGTCGATATGAGGTCTATAACAGTTCGAGAAACTACTGGTAACACTTACTAGTAAATCTCAGCAACCCTGGCCAGGGATTTCCGGTTATAGCCAATCGAACACAGCGCAACATCAACTCCCTATACCGGGAGAGACGAATCCCCTCCTATCGCTCATTGCCTCAATGTGTTTCGGGACTGTACCCAAAAGCCACCATTTTGTACGCCCTCTTGGACGTGGTAAGGTGGAAATCAAAGCACAGTGGGAACCACACAAGTCTCTATGACGATCTCGGGTCAACAGACTACTCTGTACCAGTGTCACCAGAGAACTGCCATCTGACGTAAGGTATAATACCATCTGGGAGTTCTCGGCGAGTCCGTCCAGTGTACCCAGTCTCCACTGAGCACCCGTACATCATCTCCGATGTCAAACACCAATGGATATGGGATCATCCATCGCTCATCTGTATGGGTCGAGAAGGTATACGCTAGTCTACTCTGGTATATCGATGCCCCGTCTAAATACACCCACGACTAGGGACCTTGAAGGATGTACTTATGGACTACCATGTCCCCACTAGTATGATCCGCATCATAGTCCAGGTAGTCAAGTACACATCCTAAGGGCTTTACCAACATGTAACAGAGAGACAATCAGTGTACACGTTAAGGTAAAGATCAACCAGATAGCATACTATCATGTCGAGCAAGAAAGTCCTCCATATATATGTCCAAGCATCCACTACAATATACATCCCGTGTATAGTAATGGCCTCTAGGGCATACATATAACTAACAATCTCCCACTTGCACTAGGTCCATCTGATAGTAGTGGTTGTAGTATCTCATACTCAACCATCCCATAAAAGTCTCTCTCTGGGAATAGGCCTTCGTGAGTGGATCCACCGTGTTATCCTCTGAGTCTGCTCTCCTAATCTCGATCACCCTGGAGATCAACCATCTCCATGATCAGGTGATACTGCCTTAGAATATGTCTGGATCACTGATGGGACGGGAGTTCCTTGGCATAAGCCACAACTTCATTGTCACACAATGGGAGGAACGAAGTTCATCTCATGAACTAATATATACCCAGACTGCCTCTTTGGTAGCATCTTAAGTAGCGATGTATCCAGCCTTTATCGTCTAGTATGCCACGGTATCAAGCTTGGAACTTTTCCAACATACCGTCCCTTTACTGAGGGTAAAGACAATGCCTGTGACTGACATTCGGTCGTCCTTATCACCCTGGAACACTTCCAGTGATTCTCCCCAGGATCAATTGATACCATCTCACTACATCTAGTGAGAATCCTAACATCCATTTAGATCTATCTCATAGATCCAAAACCCAGGATTTATGAGGTATCATTAAATCCTATATGGAGAATCCTTGTGATGAGCGGAGATTGACCGAGCGTAGCATAGGAAACTCCTTTCTTATCAAGAGTATGACATCCACGTACTCTACGAGGATCACCACCATACTCCCTACTACCTTTTTGTTTATACAAGGTTCATCTACCATTTTGATGATGTCAAACTCTTTGACTAATCCATCAAAACAGATGTTCCAACTCCGCGATGCCTGCTTTATCACATAAACCATCTTGCACACGTTTCCGCTGCTCCCACTATCTACGAAGCCCTCTGACTGTGTACTTACAGACTCTCTTTTCTGAAACATCATTTAAGAAAAGCAGTCATGACACCCAACTGCCAGATATCGTAGTCATGGTATGAAGCCGTGGCAAGTAGGATCTGAATGGACTTAAGCATAGCTCCTTAGAAAAGGTTTCATCATGATCCATACCTGGTTAATGATGCAAACCTTTAACAAGTCTAGTTTTGAAAGTCTCAACTTTTCCATGTACACCAAGTAATCTTCTCAAGATATACTTGCTCCTGATGGGGATTTAACCCTTCAGATAAAGCAACTAAAGTCCATACTTTTATTGGTGTATAAGGATTCCATCTCAGATCACTAAGCATCCAGCCATTCTTACAGAGTCCCACTCCTGATGGCCAGCTCGAAACTAGTTGGGTCATCATCTCATGATGCAATCCTCGCTCCAACTGTCATAGAGAAACCGAAGTATCTCTCAGGTGGGTGAGGAACCCTACTAGATCGGCGGAAAGGCTGAGGTTCGTTGGAAACAATTGAATCCTTTGGTTCTACCAAATCACCAGCTGCAGTTTGTATAGCTGGAACCTTTCCAGTTCTACATAACAGACTTTGCCTCGAGCTTGTCCGGATTTTGCTTTTAGACATAGGCCGGAAAATCCTAAATCTTAACAAACTTAAGATATGGACTCTTCCCTTTCCATATCACATATGAAGTGGTAGGCAACTGATTTGATTGGAACCCTATTCAATAGGTATGCAGCTTCTCAAGTGCATAACTCCCATAAGGAAATAGGTATCTCAGTAGTACTCATCATAGAGCACACCTTATCATATAGGGTGTGATTTCTCCGCCCCGATATACCATTGTGCTATGGTGTATACGGAGGAGTAATGCTGAGAGAGAATCTCATTCTCCTTTAGAATAATCCAGGAATTCCATGCACAAGTATTCTCCTCCCTGATCTCATCATAGGACATAATACTTATACCCGTATTTTGGTTCTCTACTTCTAACTTATATTCCGTGAATATCTCAAAAGGTTCGGACTTGTGTTTCAACAGGAACATATGTCTGAATCTTGAGAGATCATCAGAGAATGTAATGAAGTATAAAGAACTGGTCCTGGCATGTGTAGACAGGGAACCTTTATACATCAACATGTATCATCCCAAGAGTTCACTAACTCTTTCTCTGTTTCCAGTAAACAGAGCTATGGTCATCTTATCTTTGTGACATGACTGGCAAGTTTCATAAGATGTAAATTCAAACAGATTTAAATATGCATCTAAATGTAACTTCAGCCAGTCGGGTCACATTGATATGACCTTGTCTACAATACCTCAAGAAGGATTCGTTCAGTTCTGAACTCTTCCTCTTGTGTGTGTTCTGTATACTAAGAACTGTAGTTTGATTTAGAACATTAATGCTTTTAGATAACGTGCCTGAACCGATCAACTTTTGATATAGGAAATGTTCAAAACATTATCCAACAATACAAAATTTTATCGTTTCTTTACTAATAAAGAGACAAATATGATTTTGTATATCAGGTTCGGTATCTAATAACATTCGTTCAGAATCAATGTATTGGTAATACAGGGTGACAGTGACCAACAGACTTGGCTGCAACACTTGCCCCGTTTTCTGTCTCATGAAACTTATCACCCGTTCTCAGTTCTCTACCTATCTGTAGCCCTATGTAACAGATTACATATCTGGGATCCTGATCCGGTATCTAATACCCAGGACGTAGAGGATACAGAGAAACAGTTCTTTGTAATGAACACACCCGAAGGAGATGCATCATATACACTTTCTTCGTTTGGGTGGCATAGGAATTCTGGTATTCCCCAATTTCCTGCTCTGTCTTATAACAATTATAAGTTGGAGCGGGACCAACGTTCCCCAGCTCAGTATAACAATCGGGTTCGGTCAATATTCCGTATTATTATCTTGATTAAGGCGTGACATGGTCGCTACCTGGAGAGAGAGAAAAGAAAACACTCTGCGTATGCTCTTGCAAGATCAGATTGGTTATTATTTTATCTAATCAGGATGGCTCCCACTGCTTTTATCAAATCTTCCTTCAAACCCTAAAAGGAAAGACTGGCCGGGATTAATTACACACTACAAGTTCGCCAATCTTTCAGCCGGGCCAGTGTCGGTACTTTGAGGGAGGTCCCTTGTGCTTTCGCACGAACCTAATTAATGTAAACCTCATTTTCCCAGAGGCGTAACCCCGTTGACACCTTTCTAGACACCTACTTGATCGGCTAATTGTAATGTGTAAAACTCTCCCAGGAGTAACAATTACTCGCAGCGGGTATCGGGATCCAACTATCTCATAGAAGGTATGCAATCTCATTGCAAATTTCAACACTTGAAATTCCCGATAATATTTTGTTAGTTGTATGTATTCCCTAGAGGCCAGTATTGTACAGATGATGTATATTATATTGGATGCTTGGACATATATAGAGATGACTTTCTTGCTCGATATGATAGTATGCTATCTGGTTGCTCTTTATCTTAACATGTACACTTGTCTCTCCAGACTGTCTTATGGTTACATGTTGGTAAAGCCCTTAGGATGTGTACTTGACTACCTGGACTATGATGCAGATCATACTAGTGGGGACATGGTAGTCCATAAGTACATCCTTCAAGGTCCCTAGTCGTGGGTGTATCGAGACGGGGCATCGATATACCAGAGTAGACTAGCGTATACGCTTCTCGACCCATGAGATGGGCGATGGATGATCCTATATCCATTGGTGTTTGACATCAGAGATGGTATACGGGTGCTCAGTGTAGACTGGGTACACTGGACGGACTCGCCGAGAACTCCCAGATGGTATTATACCTCACGTCAGATGGCAGTTCTCAGGTGACACTTGTACAGGTTAGTCTGTAGACCCGAGATCATCATAGAGTCTTGTGTGATTCCCACTGTGCTTTAATCTCCACCTTACCACGTCCATGAGGGCGTGCAAAACGGTGGTCTTTGGGTACAGTCCCGAGTCATATGGAGGCAATGAGCGATAGGAGGGGTTTCGTCTCTCCCGGTATTGGGAGTTGATGTTGCGCTGTGTTCGATTGGCCGTAACGGGGAAGTCCCTGGCCAGGGCTGATCAGAGATTTGCTGGTAAGTGTTACCAGTAGTTTCTTGACCCGTTATGAGCCTCACATCGGCACGTCTTATCGGTTATTGGGGTCTGACGTTTACCACCCCTAGACTTCATATGCGACATATCAGACGAACAGACCGGACTGTACGGTAAGTGTTACTGGTTGGATTCACAGGAGTGTGAGCGGGCTAGCTCGTCGATCTTTTGATGGCTCAATACCCGGATGGCCGTTACGTTTAGCAGACCGCTTGCGGCTTGTGGGTGCTTGATATGATCATCATCTGCTACCGGCGTATTGACGAGTCTTTAGAGTCCTACACAGAGGTTTCCTGGCTCAAGCGAAACGAAATAGGAGCGCATATGAGATATGTGCAGGACCGAGAATAATGCGTGTATGGGATACCGTATTTCATTCTCGCGATGGATGTATCGATTAGTTATATTCGATGTAACCTAGATATCGAATCAAGGATTGATTCGATAAGCCGATACATAGAATACTAGTCGGTTATATGCGATATGACCGGATCGTTAAATCAAGTGTTGATTTAATGATTTAATGTATAATTATATATTTGATATATTATATTGCATTAACTAGTATTGGTTCACTTTATATGGATTTTCTCACTTAATGTGCAAGAAGTATATGTGATATACTTTTGTGCACATATTTGTATCATGTTTGATGATACTTGATCACTTTGTTAAGTGTAAAGAATTAAAACTATGGTTAAGTGTTGATTAGGGTTTTGCATATTCATTTATTTATTTATTTATTTATTTGAAAAGGATTATGATGAGAATGGTGGCTTTCTTTATTTTAAGTTGAAGCTTCATGAAGTTTTGACTTTTGTAACCATTCTTGTCATCATGCTTAACCCTAACCCTCTCAAGTAACCATGGTCTATTCTCTACACTTAACCTTAGTTAGTGAATGATAAGTATTGATTTATTTTTCATTTATCAAAATACTTATCATATTTCTAGCTTCATCTTAAAGAGAGAAAGCTTGATGCCATCAATGGCATCTTGAGTTCTAATGTGAGAAATCCAATTCTAAAGTGAACCCACCTCCTATTTCTTCACCCTCTACCTCTTGCCAAGTTGTTTTGGGTGTTTTCTTCACAAGTTTCACAAATTTGTGAAGTCGGAGCTTGAACTTGTGATGCCTCGACGTAGATCATCTTCGGCACGAAGCCGACGACCTAGTCCGCCCAAATCTCCGATGAAGCCATCGTTTGAGTTCGGGATTCGAGATGGACAGCGAGAGGATGCCTACATGGAGCTAAGGAAGTGGATAACCGGATCTACAAAGGTTGTAGCTCTCTTCTTTTAGTTAAGTTGTTAACTAGATTTGTTTTTCGCCTAGAATTCTAGCCGACGATCCGTATTAGGGTTTCTCGGCACCCATAAAATTTTAAATTGGCATGGTTGATGCCTTGTGTGACCTCTATAGTGTGCCTAGGAACCCTACAGTGGTATCAGAGCCTAGCTAGAGCCTTAGGCGAAGTCTAGACAATGTTTGAAACCCAATCGAACCCGAAAACCTAACTTTTTGATGCTCTCTGGACTTTTTCTAAAAACTGGGATTTTTCCGGATTAAAAATTGCTAAAAAATTCGGCAGGGCAATCTATGAATTACGATGCAAAAATATCTTACTGAAGAGTCTAAAGTGCGGCGGAACCGCGGCAGAAGCCTTGCTTCTGCGGCGGTTCCGCGGCAAATTTATTGAATTATAAAATAATTTTTGCACAGTAACTCATTGATTCAGGTGTTGGATTTTTTGGGAATTTTTAAAATTTATTCAAGAGTTGAATATTCCAGGTTGTTTTGGGGATTCGATGATTCGATCGGATTATCAGATTTTGTCTATGTGGATTCCGGATAATTTTTTGAATTTGTTAAAAAGTTCGACCGGATATAAATACCCAACTTTTCCCCTGTCGGAAAATTTCCAAGTGTTGGATTTTTCCGTAGTTTAACGACGTTCTAAGTAGTGCAAGTAACTCGATGGACCCTCTAGAAGACAACAAACCTTAACTCGATTATGTGACCGTCTTGAACTGCTCTTTGAACCTTCGGGTTTGGGGCAGTACGGCGTGCCACATGTGAGGCGTTGGCTTGACCCTTCTACGGCTAGACCGTTGGTACTGAGGCACGAACTGAATGTTGTTAGACTTATTTCATGTGTTGATCTGTATCGGGAAAACTTGGGTGTTCGATTGTTCGATCGGAAAGTTTGACATTTTCTATTTATCCGGAATGGGATACAATAATTGGAATTCACAAGAAGTTATGAGATAACTGAATGAATGTTATAAATCTAGCAATTTAGTCCCACATGATATTGAAAAGAGTTTTCGATAATGAGACTAAAATGCGGGATTTATATCTGTTAGGCATGTGATGTCTAAGTATTTCATTTGATTAGGCATGCGATGTCTAAAGAGGTTGCGGATTCCAACTGTTGTAGTTTTACACTTTCTTTTCTGTGACCGTAAGTGTAATATGTGATATCGCCGGTTTCGTTGCTATATGTCAACGACAATTGGGATGGACATATTTACTTACGTTGATGACATGTGATGTTATGTGTTGCTGGATATGTTATATTGGATTGTCTTGTTTGAATAGCCGGGGGTTTATGTGAGATGAGTGTTTTTCATTTTCATTCATGTAAAAACTTGTATGTAATATTCTTTTATTTGGGACACTTCCAGGTAGCGGAAGTTGTCACCTTTTGTATATTATTTACTTTTCCGCATTAGGATAGACCCAAGGAGGGGAGCACAAGTAACCGGGTTCTGGGGTCCAGTGGGAGACCAACTCGAGGAGTCGAGCCCGGGTCTCCTAACCCTAGAATTGGCAGGGTTGCTTGCCGCTCTCGTAGGGGTCTAGGGGTGTGGGATTGGCTATTCATCACGACCGTGGAATCTGTGTTTTATACTGGCTCGTATTGAAAACACGGACGTCCTAGTATATCCAATATTTCATATGATTTTTTCTGCTGCGATATCTGTGATGTGATCATGTGATGTTCTGTGATAGATACAGTATATAGTATATATGATATATTATATAGACGTTACTTATGTTTTTCACCCGCACTAGCCCTGCCCTGCTCTGTCGTTAGTTACCTAACCTAACGATGCATGAGGGGACATCGAGGCGAATGCGGATGGCATAAGTGTCCGTCGTATTTATCTGTGATGTTTAGGTATTTAAATGATGGGACTTCATTAATGTTATTAATGAAAGAAAAGAAACCTAAGATGTTGTAGAATCAAATTTTTAAACAAAACAGGTAGCTACAGTTCTTGCTTTGCACAGCGGTATATGTGATATATCCTGCACCTTATTCGATGAGGAAAGGACCGAGATCCCTTCACCAGGAGTGACTCCTTTAGCAATAACTGGCAGATGCTACACACTCTGTTTGGTTATTGATTGCTTTTAAGAGTTTTTGCTTTGCACAGTGATATATATGATATATCCCGCACCTCATTCGACGAGGAAAGGACCGAGATCCCTTCACCGGAAGTGACTCCTTTAGCAAAACTAGAAAAGCCTCAAAATCACTCCATTTCAAAACTTAATTTTGATTCTACAACGATATCAAGTTCATTATGCAATAGGTTTTCAGAAAAACCTGTCGTAGCCCTCCGTCATTTCAGATAAGTCCTATTTAGTATTCGTGCTACGTTTGTTGACCTCCGTCAAGGCGTAGTGTGCGGTAGCTAACTAGTATTTATCTGTTTATGCATATGATGCAGATTGGATTAGGATAGTCGTGCGGCCTTGTTGACCTCCGTCAAGGGTCGTGCGGGTGGGTTTAATTCGATCAAGAAATGACGGGTTGCACTTGACTAGTAGCCTATGCTTTGTTGACCTCCGTCAAGGTCATAGGGTGCTAGGGGCAAAATATTATCGAGAATTTCAAGTGTTGAAATTTGCAATGAGATTGTATACCTTCTATGAGATAGTTGGATCCCGATACCCACTGCGAGTAAGAGTTACTCCTGGGAGAGTTTTACACATTACAATTAGCCGATCAAGTAGGTGTCTAGAAAGGTGTTAACGAGGTTACGCCTCTGGGAAAACGAGGTTTACATTAATTAGGTTCGTGCGAAAGCACGGGGGACCTCCCTCAAAGTACCGACACTGGCCTGGCTGAAAGATTGGCGAACTTGTAGTGTGTAATTAATTCCGGCTAGTCTTTCCTTTTAGGGTTTGAAGGAAGACTTGATAAAAACCAGTGGGAGCCATCCTGATTAGATAAGATAATAACCAATCTGATCTTGCACGAGCTTACGCTAAAGTGTTTTCTTCTCTCTCTCTCCAGGTAGCGACCATTTCATGCCTTAATAAAGATAATAATATGGATGTATTGACTGAACCCGCATGTTATACTGTGCTGGGGAACGTTGGTTCCGTTCTTTCCTATAAGAGTTATAGGACTGAACAGGATATAGGGGAATACCAGGATTCCCATGCCACCCGAATGAAGAAAGTACATGTTGATGCATTTTCTCCGGGTATGTTCGTTACAGAGAACTGTTTCTCCATTTGCTCCACGTCCTGGGTATTAGATACCGGGTCAGGATCCCATATATGTAATCAGTTACATGGGCTTAGGAAAGGTAGAGAACTTGGAGAAGGTGATAAAGACATTAGAGTTGGAAATGGTGCAATTGTTGCAGCTAAGACTGTCGGAGAATATCACCTTGTATTACCAACTGGTAATACATTGGTTCTGAACGAATGTTATTACATGCCGAACCTGATATGCAACATTATATCGGTTTCTTTATTGAGTAAAGAGGGATATAATTTTGTATTACAGGATAATGTTATGAACATTTTCCGTAACCAAAAGTTGGTTGGATCAGGCACGTTGTGCAATGGCATTTATGTTCTAAATCAATCAACAGTTCTGAGCATAACAAACATACACAAGAGGAAGAGTTCAGAACTGAACGAATCCTTCTTGTGGCATTGTAGACTGGGTCACATCAATGCGACACGATTAGCTAAGTTGCATAAGGATGGATATTTAAATCCGTTTGAATTTTCATCTTATGACACTTGCCAATCATGTCTCAAAGGCAAGATGACCAAAGCTCCGTTTACGGGACACGGAGAAAGAGTTACCGAACTCTTTGGACTGATACATAGTGATGTATGCGGTCCCATGTCTACACATGCCAGGGATGGTTCTTCGTACTTCATTACATTCACTGACGATCTCTCTAGATTCGGATATGTGTTCCTGATGAAACACAAATCAGAAGCTTTTGAGAAATTTAGAGAATATAAACAAGAAGTCGAGAACCAAACCGGAAAAAGTATTAAAATCCTACGATCTGATCGAGGAGGTGAATACTTGAGCATTGAATTCCCGGACTTCCTAAAAGAGAATGGGATTCTCTCTCAGCTAACTCCTCCATATACACCACAGCACAACGGTGTATCGGAGCGGAGAAACCGCACCCTATTAGATATGGTGCGCTCTATGATGAGTGTAGCTGAGTTACCTATTTCCTTCTGGGGATATGCACTGGAAACAGCAGCATACCTACTGAACAGGGTTCCCACCAAATCTGTGCCTACCACACCATATGAGATATGGGAAGGGAAGAGACCATATCTTAATTTTATTAAGATATGGGGTTGCCCGGCCTATGTCAAAAGACAAAAACCGGACAAACTCGAGGCAAGATCTGTTTTGTGTAAATTTGTTGGATATCCCAAACATTCACGAGGGTATATCTTCTACCACAGTGAGGAACAAAGAGTATTTGTTGCTCAACATGCCACCTTTTTAGAAAAGGAATTTCTTGCAAAAGAAATTAGTGGCTCTGAGGTAGAACTGGAAGAGGTTCCAGCTGAACAAAACACAACAGAAGATTTAGTGGAACCAGAGCATTCAGTAGCTCCCGACGAACCTTAGCCTCTTCGCCGATGTAGTAGGGTTCCTCGCCCACCTGAAAGATACTACGGTTTTCTCATGGATGGTGGGAGCGAGGATTGCATCATGGAGGATGATGACCCAACTAGCTTCGAGCAGGCCATCACGAGTGGGGACTCAGTGAAATGGCTGGATCCTATGCGGTCCGAGATGGAATCCATGTACACCAACAAAGTATGGACTTTGGAAGTTGCTCCTGAAGGGGTGAAACCCATTGGGAGCAAATGGATCTTCAAGAAAAAACTTGGTGTAGATGGGAAAGTGGAGACTTTCAAAGCTAGATTTGTAGCAAAGAGTTTTCGTCAAAGACCAGGTGTGGACTATGACGAGACCTTTTCTCCAGTGGCTATGCTTAAATCCATCCGGATCATGCTTTCCATCGCTGCATATCATGATTACGAAATCTGGCAAATGGATGTTAAGACCGCCTTTCTAAATGGTGATTTAGAAGAGTGCGTGTACATGACTCAGCCAGAGGGCTTCGTAGACAGTGGGAGCAGCGGGAAGGTGTGCAAGCTGCTTAAATCCATTTATGGATTAAAGCAAGCATCGCGGAGTTGAAACATCTGCTTTGACGTCGTTATCAAAGAGTTTGATTTCGTCAAAAACCCAGATGAACCTTGTATCTACAGGAAGGTGGCAGAGAGTAAGGTTGTCTTCCTCGTATTGTACATGGACGACATACTCTTGATAGGAAATGATATTCCTATGCTGCAATCGGTCAAGCTCTTCTTATCACAAAGATTCTCAATGAAAGATCTTGGTGATGCCTCCTGCATATTGGGAATCAGGATCTATAGAGATAGATCCAAAAGGATATTGGGATTGTCCCAATCCAGGTACATTGACACCATACTAAAGAGGTTTAGTATGGAAGAATCCAAGCGTGGGAACTTGCCCACGATCTCTGGAGTCACTCTCTCCAAAGAGATGTCTCCCAAGACTGATTTGGAGAGAGCTCGCATGCAAGGGATACCCTATGCTTCGGCTGTAGGCTCTATCATGTACGCGATGCTGTGTACCAGACCCGATGTAGCATACTCACTAAGTATAGTGAGCAGGTATCAAGCTGATCCTGGAGAGAGTCACTGGACAGCTGTGAAGAGCATTCTCAAGTACTTACGAAGGACTAAAGAGATGCTCTTGGTGTATGGTAACGGAGAACTCCAAGTAGAGTCCTTTACCGATTCGAGCTTCCAGAGTGATAAGGACGACTCTAAGTCACAGTCGGGATTTGTCTTTACCCTTTACGGAGGGGCGGTTAGCTGGAAGAGTTCCAAGCAGGAAACCGTGGCAGACTCGACGATGGAGGCTGAATACATCGCTGCCAACGATGCTGCCAAAGAGGCTGTCTGGATCAAGAAGTTCATTACTGAACTGGGAGTGGTTCCATCCATTGAGCATCCAATACCTTTGTATTGCGATAACAATGGAGCGGTGGCTTTGGCCAAGGAACCCAGGTCCCATCAGCGATCCAGGCATATTCTGAGGCGGTATCACCTGATCCGGGAGATAGTTGATTGCCGGGAGATTGAGGTCAGGAGGGTTGACACGAAGAACAACACGACGGATCCACTCACGAAGGCCATTCCCCAGATACAGTTTGAGAGACTCTTCGGGATGCTCGGTATGCGATACTACAGCAGCTGGCCCTAGTGCAAGTGGGAGATTGTTAGTTGTATGTATGCCCTAGAGGCCAGTATTGTACAGATGATGTATATTATATTGGATGCTTGGACATATATAGAGATGACTTTCTTGCTCGATATGATAGTATGCTATCTGGTTGCTCTTTATCTTAACATGTACACTTGTCTCTCCAGACTGTCTTATGGTTACATGTTGGTAAAGCCCTTAGGATGTGTACTTGACTACCTGGACTATGATGCAGATCATACTAGTGGGGACATGGTAGTCTATAAGTACATCCTTCAAGGTCCCTAGTCGTGGGTGTATCGAGACGGGGCATCGATATACCAGAGTAGACTAGCGTATACGCTTCTCGACCCATGAGATGGGCGATGGATGATCCCATATCCTTTGATGTTTGACATCAGAGATGGTATACGGGTGCTCAGTGTAGACTGGGTACACTGGACGGACTCGCCGAGAACTCCCAGATGGTATTATACCTCACCTCAGATGGCAGTTCTCAGGTGACACTTGTACAGGTTAGTCTGTAGACCCGAGATCGTCATAGAGTCTTGTGTGATTCCCACTGTGCTTTGATCTCCACCTTACCACGTCCATGAGGGCATGCAAAACGGTGGTCTTTGGGTACAGTCCCGAGTCACATGGAGACAATGAGCGATAGGAGGGGTTTCGTCTCTCCCGGTATTGGGAGTTGATGTTGCGCTGTGCTCGATTGGCCGTAACAGGGAAGTCCCTGGCCAGGGCTGATCAGAGATTTGCTGGTAAGTGTTACCAGTAGTTTCTTGACCCGTTATGAGCCTCACATCGGCACGGCTTATCGGTTATTGGGGTCTGACGTTTACCACCCCTAGACTTCATATGCGACATATCAGACGAACAGACCGGACTGTACGGTAAGTGTTACTGGTTGGATTTACAGGAGTGTGAGCGGCTAGCTCGTCGATCTTCTGATCGCTCAATACCCGGATGGCCGTTACGTTTAGCAGACCGCTTGCGGCTTGTGGGTGCTTGATATGATCATCATCTGCTACCGGCGTATTGACGAGTCTTTAGAGTCCTACACAGAGGTTTCCTGGCTCAAGCGAAACGAAATAGGAGCGCATATGAGATATGTGCAGGACCGAGAATAATGCGTGTATGGGATACCGTATTTCATTCTCGCGATGGATGTATCGATTGGTTATATTCGATGTAACCTAGATATCGAATCAAGGATTGATTCGATAAGCCGATACATAGAATACTAGTCGGTTATATGCGATATGACCGGATCGTTAAATCAAGTGTTGATTTAATGATTTAATGTATAATTATATATTTGATATATTACATTGCATTAACTAGTATTGGTTCACTTTATATGGATTTTCTCACCTGATGTGCAAGAAGTATATGTGATATACTTTTGTGCACATATTTGTATCATGTTTGATGATACTTGATCACTTTGTTAAGTGTAAAGAATTAAAACCATAGTTAAGTGTTGATTAGGGTTTTGCATATTCATTTATTTATTTATTTATTTATTTGAAAAGGATTATGATGAGAATGGTGGCTTTCTTTGTTTTAAGTTGAAGCTTCATGAAGCTTTGACTTTTGTAACCATTCTTGTCATCATGCTTAACCCTAACCCTCTCAAGTAACCATGGTCTATTCTCTACACTTAACCTTAGTTAGTGAATGATAAGTATTGATTTATATTTCATTTATCAAAATACTTATCATATTTCGAGCTTCATTTTCTTCTTCATCTTAAAGAGAGAAAGCTTGATGCCATCAATGGCATCTTGAGTTCTAATGTGAGAAATCCAATTCTAAAGTGAACCCACCTCCTATTTCTTCACCTTCTACCTCTTGCCAAGTTGTTTTGGGTGTTTTCTTCACAAGTTTCACAAATTTGTGAAGTCGGAGCTTGAACTTGTGATGCCTCGACGTAGATCATCTTCGGCACGAAGCCGACGACCTAGTTCGCCCAAATCTCCGATGAAGCCGACGTTTGAGTTCGAGATTCGAGATGGAAAGCGAGAGGATGCCTACATGGAGCTAAGGAAGTGGATAACCGGATCTACAAAGGTTGTAGCTCTCTTCTTTTAGTTAAGTTGTTAACTAGATTTGTTTTTCGCCTAGAATTCTACCCGACGATCCATATTAGGGTTTCTCGGCACCCATAAAATTTTAAATTGGCATGGTTGATGCCTTGTGTGACCTCTATAGTGTGCCTAGGAACCCTACATATTTTGCCCCTAACATGCTATGACCTTGACGAAAGCCAACAAACCATAGCCCGCTAGTCAAGTTCAACCCGTACATTTCTTGATTGAATTAAACCCACCCGCACGACCCTTGACGAAAGCCAACAAAGCCGCACGACTACCCTAATCCAATCGTATCGTATGCAGCAGATAAGCAGCATATAGCTACCGCACACTACACCTTGACGAAAGCCAACAAATGTAGCACGAATACTATATACAACTTATCTGAAATGACGGAGGGCTACGACAGGTTTTTCTAAAAACCTATTGCGTAATGAACTTGATATCGTTGTAGAATCAAATGATTTTAAAATGGAGTGTTTTTGAAGCTTTTCTAGTTTTGCTAAAGGAGTCACTCCCAGTGAAGGGATCGTCGGTCCTTTCCTCATCGAATGAGGTGCGGGATATATCATATATATCACTGTGCAAAGCAGAAACTATAGAAGCAATCAAAAGACAAATCGAGAGTTGTAGCATCTGCCAGTTATTGCTAAAGGAGTCACTCCCGGTGAAGGGATCTCGGTCCTTTCCTCATCGAATAAGGTGCAGGATATATCATATATACCGCTGTGCAAAGCAAGAACTGTAGCTACCTGTTTTATTTTTGAAATTCGAGTCCATAACATCTTAAGGTTTCTTTTTACTTTCATTAATCACATTAATGAAGTCCCATCATTTAAAGTACCTAAACATCACAGATAAATACGACGTACACTTATGCCATCCGCATTCGCCTCGATGTCCCCTCGTGCACCGTTAGGTTAGGTAACTAACGGCAGAGCGGGGCAGGGCCAGCGCGGGTGTAAAACATAAGTAACGCCTATATAATATATCATATATACTATATACAGTATTTATCACAGAACATCACAAGATCACATCACAGATATCGCAGCAGAAGAAACATATGAAATATTGGATATACTAGGACGTCCGTGTTTTCAATACGAGCCAATATAAAACACGGATTCCACGGTCGCGATGAATAGCCAAACCCACACCCCTAGACCCCTACGAGAGCGGCAAGCAACCCTACCAATTCTAGAGTTAGGATACCCAGACTCGACTCCTCGAGTTGGTCTCCCACTGGATTCCAGAACCCGGTTACTTGTGCCCTCCTCCTTGGGTCTATCCTAGTGCGGAAAAGTAAATAATATACAAAGGGTGACATCTTCCGCAACCTGGAAGTGCCCCAATAAAAGAATATTACCTACAAGTTTTTACATGAATGAAAATAAAAAAACACTCATCTCACATAAAAAAACCCCGGCTATTCAAACACGACGATCCAATATAACATATCCAGCAACACATAACATCACATGTTATCAACGTAAGTAAATATGCGCATCCCAATTGTCGTTGACATATAGCAACGAAACTGGCGATATCACATATTACACTTACGGTCACAGAAAAGAAAGTGTAAAACTACAACAGTTGGAATCCGCAAACTCTTTAGACATCGCATGCCTAATCAAATGAATTCCTTAGACATCGCATGCCTAACAATTATAAACCCCGCATTTCAGTCTCTTTATCGAAAACTCTTTTCAATATCGAGTCGGGCAATTCAACAAGATTCCCGACACCCGGTACGAATGCTCGTCGCAAACTTTAGTAGACGGCTGCACCCCTGATACCGTCGACGAAGTGCACTAAGGCGGAACACCGCTACCGCGAGCACCCGACGGATGCTTTCGACGACGGGGTTCTCTTACAGTCACTTGGTCGGGGCTATGGGATGAGGCTGTCTATTATGTTTACCCGGCAAGTATCCGCGTACCCTACGTGATTGCGACGGAATTTTGATCACATCAAAATCCCGTGGCAACCAATCAAGTGAGACTAAACTGCTATGTTTATAACATTCATTCAGTTATCTCACAACTACTTGTGGATTCCAAATATTGTATCACATTCCAGATAAATAGAAAATGTTAAACTTTCCGATCGAACATTCCCAACACCCAAGTTTTCCCGAAACAGCTCAACACATGAAATAAGTTTAAAATCATCCAGTTCATGCCACAGTACCAACGGTCCAGCCGTAGAAGGGTCAAGCCAACGCCTCACATGTGGCACGCCGTACTGCCCCAAACCCTAAGGTTCATAGGGCAGTTCAAGACGGTCACATAATCGAGTTAAGGTTTGTTGTCTTCTAGAGGGTCCATCGCGTTACTTGCACTACTTAGAACGTTCTTAAACTATGGAAAGATCCAACACTTGGAAATTTCCCGACAGGGGAAAAATTGGGTATTTATATCCGGTCGAACTTTTTAACATATTCAAAAATTATCCGGAAAACACAGAGACAAAATTAGACAATCCGATCGAAACACCGAGTCCCCAAAACAACCCAGAATACTCAACTCTTGAGTAAATATTAAAATTACCCAGAAAATACAGGAGTCAAATATAACAATTACTGTGCAAATTATAGTCAAAGAGTCAACAAAATGGCCGCGGAACCGCCGCGCCACGTGGGGTAAGGCCGCGGTTCCGCGGCAGTTTGACGGAGTTAGGGCACCGTTTTGCACAGTAATTCATATAAAACCCTGCTCATTTTTCTGCATATTTTTAATCTGGAAAAATCCACAGTTTACAAAAATGTACAGAAAGGGGTGAAAAGCGGGGAATTCGGGTTCGATCGGACTTCTAACATCGTCTGCGCATCGCCTAAGGCTCTAGCTAGGCTCTGATACCACTGTAGGGTTCCTAGGCACACTAATGAGGTCTCACAAGGCATCAATCATGCCAATTTCAAATTTTACATGTGCCGAGAGACCCTAATACGGATCGTTAACTAGAGATTAGGCGAAAACTATAACTAGTAAACTGCTTTACTAATAAGTGAACGGAAATACAACCTTTGTAGATCCGGTCCTCCACCTCCATAGCTCCGTGATGATGTCTCCTCGCTGCGATCATCGGATCCCGGGCTCTAGCGTCGGCTTCATCGGAGAAATGGGCGGGCTAGGTCATCGACTTCGATGCCGAAGATGATCTACGTCGAGGCATCACAAGATCAAGCTCCCACTTCACCAAGTCATGAAACTTGTGAAGAAAACACCCTGTACTACTTGGAAAGAGGTAGAGGATGAAGAAATAGGAAGTGGGTTCACTTTAGAATTGGATTTCTCACTCTTTTTGTCAAGGGACCATTGTTGGTAGCAAGCTTCTTCATCTTGAAGAAGGAGAAGAAGAAGAAGATAATATGATAAGTCTTATTCAAAAAAGAAAATAATATGAATACTTATCATATACCAACCATGGTTAGGTGTAGAGAATAGACCATGGTTAGTTTGAATGGTTAGGGTTAAGCATGAAGACAAAATGGTCACTTAGTCAAAGCTTCATGAAGCTTCAACAACAAACAAAGAAAGCCACCATTTTCTCTTTATCTTTTCCAAAATAAATAAACAAAATAAATAAATGAATAAGTAAACAAAACCCTAACCATTCATATAACCATGGTTTAATCATACACACAAACTCAAGTTAGCATGTATCATCAAACATGATACAAACAAGTGCACAAAAGTATATCACATATACAACTTGTGAACTTCAAGTGAGAAAATCCATTTAAAGTGAACCAATACTAGTTAATGCAAAGTAATATATCAAATATATAATTATACATTAAATCATTAAATCAACACTTGATTTAACGATCCGGTCATATCGCATATAACCGACTAATATCCAATGTATCGGCTTATCGAATTAATCCTTGATTCGATAAATAGGTTATATCGCATACAACCATTCGACACATTCATCGCGAGAATGAAATACGGTATCACATACACGCATTATTCTCGATCCCGCACATATCTCATATGCGCTCCTATTTCGTTTCGCTTGAGCCAGGAAACCTCTGTGTAGGACTCTAAAGACTCATCAATACGCCGGCAGCAGGTGATGGTCATATCAAACACCCACAAGCCCGCTTACACTCCTGTGAATCCAACCAGTAACACTTACCGTACAGTCCGGTCTGTTCGTCTGATATGTCGCATATCTCGCCTAGGGGTGGTAAACGTCAGACCCCAATAGCTCGATAAGTCGTGTCGATATGAGGTCTATAACAGTTCGAGAAACTACTGGTAACACTTACCAGTAAATCTCAGCAACCCTGGCCAGGGATTTCTGGTTATATCCAATCGAACACAGCGCAACATCAACTCCCTATACCGGGAGAGACGAATCCCCTCCTATCGCTCATTGCCTCCATGTGTTTCGGGACTGTACCCAAAAGCCACCATTTTGCACGCCCTCTTGGACGTGGTAAGGTGGAAATCAAAGCACAGTGGGAACCACACAAGACTCTATGACGATCTCGGGTCAACAGACTACTCTGTACCAGTGTCACGAGAGAACTGCCATCTGACGTAAGGTATAATACCATCTGGGAGTTCTCGGCGAGTCCGTCCAGTGTACCCAGTCTCCACTGAGCACCCGTACATTATCTCCGATGTCAAACACCAATGGATATGGGATCATCCATCGCCCATCTGTATGGGTCGAGAAGGTATAAGCTAGTCTACTCTGGTATATCGTTGCCCCGTCTCAATACACCCACGACTAGGGACCTTGAAGGATGTACTTATGGAAAACCATGTCCCCACTAGTATGATCCGCATCATAGTCCAGGTAGTCAAGTACACATCCTAAGGTCTTTACCAACATGTAACAGAGAGACAATCAGTGTGCACGTTATGGTAAAGATCAACCAGATAGCATACTATCATGTCGAGCAAGAAAGTCCTCCATATATATGTCCAAGCATCCACTACAATATACATCCCATGTATAGTAATGGCCTCTAGGGCATACATATAACCAACATTCCCCTCCGGAAGACGCGACCGGGACGTTGGGACGTCATGGCCTGAATTCCGAGGGCAGATGCTATTTGGTGCTATCCGTCCACCTCTCCGAAGATGCCAAGTTGATTTATGGCACCGTGTATCGAAGGTTTAAACGGATGCGGCCGATGTCGCAGACTTCATCAGATTCCCCCTCATGGTGAGGGGATTTTGATTGTGGGGACGCTCTTCTCTGCAGGCGCAAGCCCCTGCAGTTAATTACGCTATCGCATAGCGGTAATAACTTTCTCCTTCTCCAGATGGTCACTTCGTGTCGTGGGTGTTTGTTTTGTTTTTGGTTGCCCGTGGATTGTATACGGAGACTAATTTATTTTGTCACCCGTAGGAAGTGGATTAATCCAAATCCGTATTTTCTTAGATTTGGGTTTGGGGTTGTGTTTAAGAATACGTTAGTCTCATTTGAGACAAAGATCAACTTAAACATTTGTTAAGGATACGTTAGTCTAATTTTAGACTAAGATCAACTTAACGGGATCGTTTAGATCCACAAAAGAGCATTTGGACTCTATTGTTTAGTTTAGGGACATTGCGGTCGATTAGTTTAAGGACATTACGGTCCATTGTTAGTTTAAGGACATCTCGGTCCAAGGTTAAGGACATCGTAGTCCATGGGTTTAAAGGGACCCCACAATCCGAGGTTAAGGACATCATAGTCCATAGGCTTAAGGACCCCACAGTCCAGGTTAAGGACATCGTTGTCCGTGAGTTTAAGGACCCCACAGTCCATAAAGTGTTTAGTTGTCGAGATCCGTCACCTTTCTGAAGACCTTGAAGGATTATAACGACAAATATCAGAGGAGTAAAAAGATGTACCCTTGAACCTGTGTGAATTGGTTGAAAGATCTGTAGTCCAATTTGGAACTAAGACCTGTTAAAATATTCATGAGCAGATCGGATCAATTAATATGGGTTGAGGACTTATAGCCAGTCTTGGGCTAAGTCTAACAAATGTTTAATATTTTTGTTCTGGCTGTTGAGCCTTTATTTGGGCTTGGCCCTTTTAACAATGCTGAGCATTAAATCTTGGCAAAAATCTTCTTTTTTGTCTTGTATTGAATGCAGAGCATTCATCAGAGCTCTGGCTTATTAAAGAACAATTTGTGTTCAGTCAGTGCAACATATGGTGCGCTAGGCGCTTTGCGATAATCAAAAAGCGCAGTGCGCTTCTGCCACGTGACACACATGCAAGAGACACGTGTCACGCTCTGCCAGATGATGAGCACAGATGCCAGTTTGTGAGCGCTGAGCGCTAGTCCATGAGCGCATTTCTCAGGCGTATACGTGAATGACACGTGGTGCGCTTGGCACTGAGCGCCATCCCATGAGCGCAGTGCGCTGTCTAAGAAGCGCAAAAGCGCAAGCTATTTAATTGGCTCATTTGGCGCTGAGCGCCGATCCAGAGAGCGCTAAAGCGCATTTCAAGAGCGCAAGGCGCATTTCAAAAGCGCTGGGCGCAGTTGATCAATTTTATGATCTGGGAACAAATTTGTGTTCTTTTTAAAAGGGACTTTGTCTCAAGATTCAAGAACAACAGTTCTTATTTTTTTAAAGGGCTTTGCCTTTATAGATCCATGATCTCTAAGAAAATTTAATAATTTTCTCCTCCTTTATGATGAGATGATCATGATCTTAGAAAGACAATTTATCTTATGGATCTATGATCTGTGAACGAAGTAAATACTTCTTTGTTTTTTATGATGAGATCTTTTGATCTTTTTATAAAAGACCTTGGTCTTTGTAAATCTATGATCTTTTTTAAGAAGATAATTCTTCTTTTTAATAGATGATTTCACCTCTGTGTTCATCATTCATCATCTTTACCTTGAAAAAATATCTTCATGCAAGACCTTGCTCTCTTTCTTTTGAGTTTCTTAAAGTTTATAGGGGGTTTCTCTATTTTTGTTTCTTCTTTCTTCTTCATTTTTTTATTTTAGAAAGAAGGATCATTGGTCGTTGGGACCCACTACCTCTCCGACGATACTAAGAGGTTACAGTACCATATATCGAAGGTGTAGAGGGATGTACCCTTTGAACCATGTCTCACTCATCAAGAGGGAAGAACAGGATGGAGCTTAAGCTTCTCGCTGCTGAAAAAGATTTCTTTGCATTCGCGCATGTGCGTCGCACGTGTTAGGTGTACATGCATCGCACGTGTTGGGCGCATATATTTGCACGTAGCGTACATGGAGCTTGCGCATATGCGCATTATGGGGAGGAACAGGCTCCTATGGAGAACGAATCTCCCTTTAATATTATTGAATATTCTCATATGGTGCGACATGCGTTGCATGTAGTGCACGCATGGCGAGCAGACGTGCGTTGCACGTAGCGTACATGGCGCTTGCGCATATGCGCATTATGGGGAAGAGCGGGCTCCTTACTTGGATAACTAAGCTCCTTTTAATATTATTGAATATTCTCATATGGTGCGCAAGTGCGTTGCACGTAGTGCACGCATGGCGGGGATACGTGCGTTGTACGTAGCGCACATGGCGCTTGCACATATGCGCATTATGGGGAGGAGCAAGCTCCTAACTTGGAGAACTGTGCTCCTATGCAGAACTAAGCTCCTTTGAGAATTGAATTCTTTGAGAATTGAACTCTTCCTTTTCTAAGAGGTATCCCCTCTTATTTATATGGTAGTGGTAGAGAAGTAATCTCTCTTTTTCCCGACGTGGGACTAAAAATGCATCTCCCATGTAGTAGAGCATTACTTTAGATTACACGTGCGTAGCATATTTGCTCATAACTTTTGATCCCGGATGAATTATGAGGCCCATAATATATCAAATCGAAGGGTTTTTCGAGACATTCTCGATACCATAAGAATTTAGCTGTTTCTCATTCAGTATTTTTTCAAAATATATCCCAGAAAATACTGGTTCGCATTTTCTTCCTTAGATTTCACGCGGGTAGCAAATTTGCTCATAATTTTTGATCCCGGATGAATTATGAGGCCCATAATATATCAAATCGAAGGCTTTTTCAAGAAGCTTTCAATACCATCAGAACTTATCTATTTCTCATTCGGAAATTTTTCAAAATACAGCCCGGAAAATACTGGTTCACATTTTCTTAAGCGAATCGCTGCCATTTGATAACTTGGGCTCTTTTGCGCAGAAATTTTTGGCGGGAACAAATGCCTCCCACTACTTTGCCCACGTAGGTATGTACGTGGGTTAAGTAGTGCAGAGTAATACATAGCATATGACCAGTTTCGGACTGGTATATAACCTTTAGAATCTTGGTCTGAGAAGATAACGAGCGGACATAAGCGTCGTCATCTATCATTGACTCAAATCTCAACTCTTAATGGATATAGTTCAAAACCCTGAGGTTCATGAGCTGCACCCTTCTATTTCTTTATGTCTTGATCTGGTGCAAAGTAGTTTATGTACTCATTTCAGAGCTTGTAGTTTATTCACTCATCCCGGGGTCTCTAGTTTATGAACTCATTTCGGAGCTTGTAGTTTACTTCACTTGGGTTTGTAGGCAAACTTGTCCTAACGTTACAGTTAATGCCCGCTCTTTACGACAGAGGTCCGTTAGGGGCTATGGTACTAGCGTTTTTTTTCCGTCGTACCGTCGCGTTAGCTGATGCATTTCCCGATATGCAGTCTTGCTGTTCGAGTAGCCGCGCGAATGTCGTGTCTGTGATCCCTTCGGGGATGGACAAGACGTCTTCAAATGATCTTCCATGTCACATTACCGTCGGGAAAGCATATTCTTCCTTGAAATCGTGAGGATTTCTAAGTGTTCATCGCCTCCATGAGTCGCAAGGATCTCACTCAGGTATTTTTTCCTTATGAATCATGAGGACCCGTAAGTAGCTTCTTCATTTCAGTGGCATGTAACTTCGGCGAATGTGGCCTGTAGATGGTTCATCTTAACCTTTTCGTAGGGTATGATGGCTTAGGAAACAGGTTCAGGTCTGTCGCCTAAGACTTTTCAACTTTATGAGCCGTGAGAGTCTCATAAAGACTTTTCTCCCTACAAGTCGAGAGGATCTCGCAGGTGTATTTTCTCCTTAGGAATCGTGAGGATTCCTAAGTGTGTTTTCTCTTGAGAGTCATAAGGATCTCACAAAAGAGTTTTCTTCCTTACGAGTTGGGAGGACCCGTAAGTGATGGATGAGGTTGACATTATCCGTATTTCACGGGGTCATTGGATGACGTATTTCTGAGACGGGGTCATTTGGATGACGTATTTCCGTGACGGGGTAATGTGGATGACGTATTTCCGAGACGGGGTCATTTGGATGACGTATTTCCGCGACGGGGTCATGTGGATGTTGTGTTTCCGCGAAAGGGTCATTTGTTGACGT
Source organism: Agapanthus africanus (assembly GCA_030015575.1). NCBI lineage: Eukaryota > Viridiplantae > Streptophyta > Magnoliopsida > Asparagales > Amaryllidaceae > Agapanthus > Agapanthus africanus. The sequence continues at coordinate 25,761,714 of JASDDO010000006.1, read as the reverse complement.
ATTTCTGCGACGGGGTCATATGGACGACGTATTTCCGTGACGGGGTCAGTGGAAGATGTATTTCTGAGACGGGGTCATTTGGATGACATATTTCTGTGACGGGGTCATGTGGATGACGTATTTCCATGACGGGGTCATGTGGATGAAGTATTTTCGAGACGGGGTCATTTGGATGACGTATTTCCATGACGGGGTCATGTGGATGACGTATTTCCGCGACGGGGTCATGTGGAGGACGTATTTTCGAGACAGGGTCATTTGGATGACGTATTTCCACGACGGGGTCATGTGGATGACGTATTTTCGCGACGGGGTAATATGGATGATGTATTTCCGCGACGGGGTCATTGGCTGACGTGTTTCCATGACGGGGTCATATGGATGACGTATTTCTGAAACAGGGTCATTTGGATGACGTATTTCCATGACGGGGTCATTTGGATGACGTATTTCCGCGATGGGGTCATTTGGATGACGTATTTCCGCGATGGGGTCATATGGATGATGTATTTCCGCGATGGGGTCATGCGGATGACATATTTTCGTAACGGGGTCATGTGGATGACATATTTCCGAGACGGGGTCATTTGGATGATGTATTTCCGTGACGGGGTCATGTAGATGACGTATTTCAGAGACAGGGTCATTTAGATGACGTATTTCCGTGATGGTCCACGACGAGGTCATGTGGACGACGTATTTCCGCGACGGGGTCATTTGGATGACGTATTTCTGCGACGGGGTCATGTTGGATGACGTATTTCCGTGACGGGGTCATTTGGATGATGTATTTCCGCGACGGGGTCATGTTGATGACGTATTTCCGAGACGAGGTCATTTGGATGACGTATTTCCGAAACGGGGTCATTTGGATGACGTATTTCCGAGACGGGGTCATTTGGATGACGTATTTTCAAGACGGGGTCATATGGATGACGTATTTCTATTACGGGGTTATGTGGATGACGTTTTTTTGCGACGAGGTCATTTGGATGATGTATTTCCGTGACGGGGCCATATGGATGACGTATTTCCGAGACTGGGTCATATAGATGACGTATTCCCGTGACGGGGTCATGTGGATGACGTATTTCTGCGACAGGGTCATTTGCTGACGTGTTTCTGCGACGGGGTCAATTGGATGACGTATTTCCGCGACGGGGTCATTTGGATGACGTGTTTCCGCAACGGGGTCATGTGGATGACGTGTTTCCGAGAAAGGGTCATTTGGTTGACGTATTTCCGCGATGGGGTCATTTGGTTGACGTATTTCCGCTACGGGGTCATTTAGATGATGTATTTCCGTGATGGGGTCATTTGGATGACGTATTTCCGCGACGGGGTCATGTGGATGACGTATTTCCGTGACGGGGTCATTTGGATGACGTATTTCCGCGACGGGGTTATGTGGATGACGTATTTCCATGACGGGGTCATTTGGATGACGTATTTCCGTGATGGGGTCATGTGGATGATGTATTTCCGCGACAGGGTCATTTGCTGATGTGTTTCCGCGATGGGGTCATTTGAATAACGTATTTCCGCAACGAGGTCATTTGGATGACGTATTTCCGTGACGTGGTCATGTGGATGACGTTTTTCCATGACGGGGTCATTTGGATGACGTATATTTCCGCGACGAGGTTATGTGGATGACGTATTTCCACGACGGGGTCATTTGGATGACGTATTTCCGCGACGGGGTTATGTGGATGACGTTGCGTCTGTTGTAATGAGAAGAACATGGAAGTGGTCTCTAGGTTGTCTGTGAACCGTCGAGATTCGGAGTAGGGACTTTGCCATGGCTCCATGGTTTATTGTAGCGCCTGAACCCTGCTGGAATGAGGAGGAATGCTATTGACGATCTCTAGAATGTCTGTGAACCCTCGAGATTTGGCTTCGTTTCGATGAAGCCTGGTGGGAAGGTATGGTTCCCTCTTTGTTTGTGTTCCTAGATTGTATACAGGAATCGATGTGATTTCACATGTATAGCATAAAGTTTCATTTTATATATTTTTCTTTCCGCAATGCTCTATCATTTCAGCTTTTATATCGCGAGAGTCGCGATTGCCCAATCATTTTGGCTATTTTTTCGCGGTGCCTGATCAGTCGAAAATATTGCATATTTTAACTGGCAATTTCCTTATCATTTGCATCCATATAGAAGTGTACGGTATTCATAATTCACATATTAGCAAATCGGTCGCAAAATATCAGATTACATGTATTCGACCTTAAAATCGGCATTTCTAGGGAAATTGACTGCATTGCATTACATAGCATATTTTCCATATCTTGCAACCCCTGTTTCGAAGTCTGTGCAGGAAAAGAGAAGCTTGCTCGATCATTACAGTGCTCGACCATTACAATTGCTCGTAAACTCACTTAACTCAAATCTGGTATCAACACAGAAGAGGAAGTACAAATCTAAACATCAAAGGAATCTAAAAACAGCAGTCCAAGACCACAGAAGAAAGCCCAAGGCCCAAGCCCATCAATGCGCGGCGGAAGGGCGGCCAATGCCAGGTTCTTGCGGCGGAAGCGCGGCCCAATGATGACGTCAGCTCCCCAATTTCAGTGCACAACTCCTGTACTATGGCCCACTGCTCAATTATGCACACAAACTTCCAGATAATTCCAGATACTTCCTCCAGATCAGCAAACACCTAAACTAGCCTAATACTTCTAGAACTTTCCCTAAAACCCTAGCTTAAACCCTAAGCTAACTCCTAACAAACTCCTTCTAGAAACTCTTCAACAAACTTTGGGAGGGAAAGTTCTAATTCAAACCTAAACCTAGGGTTTGGGAGTTCTATAAATAAGACCCTAGGCTCACTCATTTCTCATGTTGGCAACCTTGGGAAAGTTTAGAAAAATCAATCCCATTCTTCATCTTCCTCTTCCTTAAGTTTAGTGAGAGAGCTTGTCGGAAACCCTAACCCTAAATCCAACCACAATTCAAGATCTTGAGTGCAAGCCAAGCAAGATGCCTTCAACCCTTTTATGAGCCGAGCCGATCTTCAATCGGGCAAGAGATCAAAGAAGATCCACGATCCACGGAGACGAGCGAAGCCGAGTCAACGATTGATTTCTTCTTCTTGTAGATTCTTGAAAGAATGTATTGAAATTGTTGATTAAATAAAAGGTGATATTCTTTTATCTTGTTTTCTTTAAATTCCGCATCATGTTATCTTTACACTTCTTGAATATTATCTGTGTGGTGATGTGTGAATAAAACTCCGCTCGTCGAGGAGTCGAGACGATCTTTAGTATGATGATGTAACAAATTTGTAATCGATTCTTGAATCCCACGAGTTTGTAAACCCTAGCAAGTTCAAGAACCGACAACCCATTTCGTTACGATGCTTTCTTGAATGATATCGCTCGAAATGGGGGAGTTAGGATCGTTTCTTGAAATTGCTAGAGGCTAGAATGTGAATGATATCGACAATAGAACAAGGGATAAGATGAAACCCTAGTTTCACTATAAAACCCTAACTCTTGTCGATCATCATCGATCTAGTATCAATCCTTCGAAGGACAAGAACACGAAACCCTTTAGATTGCATCACGTCTAAAGATCCGATCGATTCCTACGAGCCTCTCTTATATTCTTGATTGTTGATTGGAAATATTATCAAAACAACCGATTCTTGATTGTTTATAGTTTCTTGATTCTTGAGTAAAGAATAGTGACACTCGAATACAAATCACATCTTGAATCATGTTTTCGTTTATTGTTGTTTAACATTTCATTTCAAACGTATCAAAATACAATTGAATTGCACAATCCCTGTGGACGATCCGCACTCATTCATTAACTACATCCGACACCGTGGTTTGATAGCGGTCAATATAATTTTTTGATTGTCGTTACCTTTTACATATACACGTCAGAAAATGCATCAATCAAAATGGCGCCGTTGCCGGGGATCGCGCTAATTCATTTGCATTTATAGTTTGAAGTGAAAGAATTATTACGTTTTACTTCTTGAAATCAAAATTCGTACAAACTCTTACACGTGTGTTGTGATTTGATTGCAAGGTGATCTGGAGCATTCTGTTCTGTGGAAAAATTTGTTTGAATATATCAGAGAGCTGTAGATAGCAACAGGAGCTTGCTGAAGAAAAATTGTTCACTGTTCCCAAGAACTGACCGCTCATCCGCGGCATATATATGGTTCTTGCGGCGGAAGCGCCGCATACTTGAGGGTTCTCTGGAAAATTTTCCAGCAGGTATTTTCTTGCTCTCTCCTCTCACCCTTTTTAGCTCCAACTAACCCTTTGCTGCAGGATTATTTGCAAATAAATCGCAGCGCGCAAAAGCAAAATTAAAATTGTGTGTGATTTTGATTTCTTGGTTGTTTGCATTCTAATACGGAAATTTAAGGGGCACGGCCAAATCCAAATTAGGTGGGGATTTCATTACCCTTCCTAGGCCCCGAAAATCGTCAAACTTGCATCCGCATTACCCCCATTAACTAAAAGAAATCTAGAGAAGACTCTAAGGACTGTCGCGCTCAATAGGACAAGAGAAGGTCGTGGGTAATTCATTGCTTATCCGCGTTTTCTTGTGGTGCCTAAGGCGAGTGTGTCTAAGGCTAGTGGTTATTAATTAGGTCCACTGTAGTGGTGGTTCCTTCCCACTTACCTGGCACTTATCCGGCCACAGGGGGACAAAGAGGCAGTGGAGGATTCTATCCTGCGGCTTGTCTTTTGGCAGTTAGGAGCGGTCTAGAGATGGACCTAGGTGACCATCAGATTCTAGGGTTTGTGTGCTGCATTTGTTTTGTCGCATCATTTTTTCAAAATCCGTCCCTTTTTTTTTTTTAAAGCAAACACCGCATTCATTCACCCCTAATTATAAGTCAACGCTGCCACTTGTACTAACCCTTTTTAGTGCAAGATAGGCTGGACATGGGATTCTAGTGCCCGTTTAGTCCGCGTACCCTTTATCGACTCCGAAGTCGATATTTCTCCATTTAGCTTTTCTTTACCCACTACCACACCCACACCGATGGATCCGAATCCATCGAACTTCTTTAACCCTAATCTGCCACCGTCCGTTGGTGCGCAGAATCCTACTCCACCCCACATTTCTCTCCAGGAAAGATGCTATCCACATAGAGGTCCTCTTTCGACCTGCTTATCCACACCACCAGCCAATGGGGATAACTTTGAGATTAAGCCCCAGTATATCAATCTTTTACCCAAATTCCACGGACTCGAGACTGAGGACGCTTACGTTTTCATTACCAAATTTGAAAACGTATGCGCAATGATGGGTACGTCACAACTTTCAGTGGATGCTATGCGTCTACGACTTCTCCCATTTACCTTGTGCGATATAGACGAAAAGTGGCTATATAACACTACTGCACACTCTATTACGAATTGGGGAGAATTCGTCGCAGCATTCCTTAAGAAATTTTACCCAATACAAAAGACAGCTCGAATCCGTAGCGAACTGAATCAATTTGCCCAGCTCCCCGCTGAACCATTCTCTCAATGCTTTGAACGTTTCAAGGATCTATTGGTTCAATGTCCTCATCACGGCATCCCGAGATGGGAGCTTTGCCGAATCATATATGAGGGCAGTAACCCTAACACTAAACAGAGCCTTGAAAACATGTGTCAAGGTACCTTCATGTCTAAGGATGATGGGGAAGCTTGGCGATACTTAGAAGAGTTCACTGAAAAGTCCTTACAGTGGGAAAGTCCATCATTTAGGAGTGGCAACAACCAATCAGATGTTTCCATAGGAGTTAGAGCTGACATTTCAGCTATACAAAAGAAACTCGAGACTATGGAAAACAAATTTTTAGCCGCCTCCCTTAATCAAATGTCACTTTCCAAAACTGTATGTAGCTGCTGTTCTGATCCGTCTCACTTGACGGAAGAATGTCCGTTTCAAGGTCGTGAGCATACCAATGCCGCATTTCAACGACCTAGAAACGATCCTTTTTCTTCCACATATAATCAGGGATGGAGGAATCACCCTAATTTTTCTTGGAACCAACCACAATCACAAAACACGGTTCCAAACCAAAACAATTTTCAAAGGGTCCCTCCACCACAACAGCAGCCACAACTTCAATTAAGTCAGCACCCCTTTCAAGCACATAATTTTCAAAATACGGTCAACACACCTGCACTGTCTAGTCCTTTACAGTTGACCGGGACTGATGAATCCTCTTCTTTTGTACAATACATGAATTTGATCTTAACAAATATCATGCAAGTTTCGGCTGAAATGAAATCTTCCGTCGATGACATGAAGAAAAACTCTGCGTCCCAAAACGAGAGTATTAAATCGATGGAAGAAGAAATTGCAAGATTAAAAGCCGAACTAAGTGCAAGAGAGAAAGGGAAACTTCCAGCTCAACCCTTACCCAATCCTGGTTATTCACATCATGTGAATGCAATCACCACGTTGAGATCTGGAAGAGTGCTTGACAATCATGTTGGGGAAGAAGTTGATGATACTGATAATCCTATTAACACCCCGGCTGAGACCTTTCCACACATACACACACACACTTCTGACCCTACTTCTTCTACCCCACCACCCTCTTCCGAGCCTATTCTCCATTTCCCAAAAGCCTCGCCAATACAGCCCACCTCTTTTACCCCTCCACGGACGATCCCCACTTCTATACTGGGATCGGTTCCACACACACTTTCTTCTCCTATGATGGACCCAGCACTTATTGCTAAAGCACCTTATCCTAATCGGTTAAGGGCTAACACACCAAGTCCACAAATGGAGAAGATCACTGAGATGTTTAAACAGGTTAACATCAATATCCCTCTTCTAGATGCAATTCAACAAGTCCCTGCATATGCTAAAGTTCTTAAAGATTTTTGCACTAGAAAGAGGAAGAAACAAATGCCCAAGAAGATATTCATGGCTAAGACAGTAGACACAGCTTTCCCCCAGCAATTACCGAGGAAACGTAAGGATCCTGGCTATCCTATGATTTCCATCTCTATTGGGGAGAAACACATTAACCGTGCTCTACTAGATCTTGGGGCAAGTGTTAACCTGCTTCCTTTCTCAGTTTATGAGCAGTTAGGAATCGGAGAGTTGAAACCATCTCCATGCACTCTCCAGATGGCTGACCGATCAATCACCAGACCTAGGGGTGAACTAGAGGATGTGTTAATAAAAATCGGGGAATTTATTTTCCCTGTGGATTTTATTGTAATTGATACACAACCTGTAGCGAACTCACGGAATCAAATTCCGGTGATTTTAGGTCGCCCCTTTTTGGCCACTTCCAATGCTATCATCAATTGTCGTAACGGTTCCATGACCCTATCCTTTGGAAACAGGACAATTGAGATGAACATTTATAAGTTAGGAAGTGTACCCTCCGAACCTACTGTTCAGGTCTGTTCTGTCGACTTAATGGATGTCGACAGCAGCGAATTAGATGATCCTTCTGATACTGATCTTGACTCTTTTCATACGTTGTTATTTGACCCAACTATGTATCATACACATACGGACTCTTCCACCGAGATGTCCGGGTCTACAATTAACACGGATTATGAATTGATTTTAGAGTCTGAAGATCACCCCGCACCTTGTGATGACATTATTCTTCGGGGTATAGATGAAACTTTTGAGAAAATCTTCGCTGATGAACTCGCATTTCTAAATAGCACGGGTGTTGAGATGAATCATATCCAAATCAATGAAATTGAACCTCCACCCCTTCTTCTGAAATGTAAGAAGAATGCGAGTAATCCATCACATACACTGCATCGTCTCTCCAAAATGAGACGCACACACATTCTATTCCATCACTTACCTTTTCCCCACTTTTTCTTCCACCAACCCGAGCACTGCATTGATAAAATTTTTGAATGTTTGGTGTTAACCTTCGGTCTTTGCAAAGCTTGGCATCGACCAATGATTTTTTACCCCCACTTGTGATTTTCAAAGTTTAACATTGCATAATTCAAGTTCGGGAGGGTATAATTTTTCTGGCTCCTGAAAAGAGAATTTTTTACAAAATGATGAGCCAAAAATAAGTTTGGGGGAGGATCTTCACTTAAATATTTTGCCCCCACTAATAAATTCCTCCCAAGCTTACAGGTTTTTCGAGATTTAGCAGAAGGCAACAGTGAGGACACTGTTGAAAACAAGTTTGGGGGAGGTTTGTGCTTATTTCTGCATCATTTGCATATCATCTGCATAAGCACAAAACATTTCCTTGAAAATCTATAAAAATTGAAAAATTTTCAAAACCCATAAAAATTTAAAAATTTTCAAATATAAAAATAATTTTAATATTTACACTTTTTGTATATAAATAAGATAATGAAAGTTTAGAAAGTGAAAAGTTACATCCATGAGATTAGAAAAATTTTAGAAAACCAAGAAAATTAGAAGTTTTCTTATACGAACTAGTAATAAGTAGTTATGAGCCGTTGTCCCAAGGGTTAGTAAGATGAAGGACGTCACTAATCTGAGGATAAAAATAAGTCTGAAAAATAGTTTCTATTCTGGAAGCCAAACATTTTGAACGTGGCTACCCTGCTATTCGCACTTACACACGTCTTGAAGCCTGGGATAGTAGAGGATACCTTGAAATGCTCTTGTCTTAAAGCCAAAAGTATGGAAAAAAAAATATGTGTTTTAAAGTGGTGAGAAAAATGGATACTGGTTTTGTTATCACCGAGGGCAATAAAAATATATAGCAAAAGGGTGCTTCTTCACCTAGTGCCCCAAGGTCAACTGGTCTGGGAGTCACTGCTATGCCTGAGGTGGTGCAAGACGAGGAAAATACACCAAGCATGCAAGCACATTAGTAATCGGTCGGTTAGTACCTCAAGAAGTATTAACGGTCGCATGAAAGTGTGTAAGCAATCTCGTTTGCCAAGAAGTACTGAGGCCGATGGGCAAGGGTATGATAGCTTGAATTGAATTCTCCAGGTGTAGGGATGTCTTTACACACACGCAGGGTGATATGATCGATGTTTGGAATAAAGATAGGAATGAAGAATAAGACGATGTTTTATTGAGGGAGGACGTGATTTCTGACATCTTTTCATGACCATTAAGATAGGGCTCATGACAACCGAAAAGCTAGCTTAGTTGGAAACCCTAATTTTCAAAGCTTTTCTTTTACGATTCTCTTCTTTAAATGTAATATTCATGATCTTGCTTTTATTATTGGATTTTGTGGGTGCAATCCACTGAAAACCCTCAGGAGACAACACTCCTCCTACTAGGGACACCTAGAGGTTTAAAGGCTTGTTGCACGTGCTCAGTGCAATCGTGTTGCCTACGAAAGTGTGCTAGTTAGTTTTTCTCTTTCTTTATTTTCTCCTTCTCTCTTTTTAATAAAACATTCGCTCGAGACGATCAAAATTAAGTTTGGGGGTATTTGATCAGTCGAAAATATTGCATATTTTAACCGGCAATTTCCTTATCATTTGCATCCATATAGAAGTGTACGGTATTCATAATTCACATATTAGCAAATCGGTCGCAAAATATCAGATTACATGTATTCGACCTTAAAATCGGCATTTCTAGGGAAATTGACTGCATTGCATTACATAGCATATTTTCCATATCTTGCAACCCCTGTTTCGAAGTCTGTGCAGGAAAAGAGAAGCTTGCTCGATCATTACAGTGCTCGACCATTACAATTGCTCGTAAACTCACTTAACTCAAATCTGGTATCAACACAGAAGAGGAAGTACAAATCTAAACATCAAAGGAATCTAAAAACAGCAGTCCAAGACCACAGAAGAAAGCCCAAGGCCCAAGCCCATCAATGCGCGGCGGAAGGGCGGCCAATGCCAGGTTCTTGCGGCGGAAGCGCGGCCCAATGATGACGTCAGCTCCCCAATTTCAGTGCACAACTCCTGTACTATGGCCCACTGCTCAATTATGCACACAAACTTCCAGATAATTCCAGATACTTCCTCCAGATCAGCAAACACCTAAACTAGCCTAATACTTCTAGAACTTTCCCTAAAACCCTAGCTTAAACCCTAAGCTAACTCCTAACAAACTCCTTTTAGAAACTCTTCAACAAACTTTGGGAGGGAAAGTTCTAATTCAAACCTAAACCTAGGGTTTGGGAGTTCTATAAATAAGACCCTAGGCTCACTCATTTCTCATGTTGGCAACCTTGGGAAAGTTTAGAAAAATCAATCCCATTCTTCATCTTCCTCTTCCTCAAGTTTAGTGAGAGAGCTTGTAGGAAACCCTAACCCTAAATCCAACCACAATTCAAGATCTTGAGTGCAAGCCAAGCAAGATGCCTTCAACCCTTTTATGAGCCGAGCCGATCTTCAATCGGGCAAGAGATCAAAGAAGATCCACGATCCACGGAGACGAGCGAAGCCGAGTCAACGATCGATTTCTTCTTCTTGTAGATTCTTGAAAGAATGTATTGAAATTGTTGATTAAATAAAAGGTGATATTCTTTTATCTTGTTTTCTTTAAATTCCGCATCATGTTATCTTTACACTTCTTGAATATTATCTGTGTGGTGATGTGTGAATAAAACTCCGCTCGTCGAGGAGTCGAGACGATCTTTAGTATGATGATGTAACAAATTTGTAATCGATTCTTGAATCCCACGAGTTTGTAAACCCTAGCAAGTTCAAGAACCGACAACCCATTTCGTTACGATGCTTTCTTGAATGATATCGCTCGAAATGGGTGAGTTAGGATCGTTTCTTGAAATTGCTAGAGGCTAGAATGTGAATGATATCGACAATAGAACAAGGGATAAGATGAAACCCTAGTTTCACTAGAAAACCCTAACTCTTGTCGATCATCATCGATCTAGTATCAATCCTTCGAAGGACAAGAACACGAAACCCTTTAGATTGCATCACGTCTAAAGATCCGATCGATTCCTACGAGCCTCTCTTATATTCTTGATTGTTGATTGGAAATATTATCAAAACAACCGATTCTTGATTGTTTATAGTTTCTTGATTCTTGAGTAAAGAATAGTGACACTCGAATACAAATCACATCTTGAATCATGTTTTCGTTTATTGTTGTTTAACATTTCATTTCAAACGTATCAAAATACAATTGAATTGCACAATCCCTGTGGACGATCCGCACTCATTCATTAACTACATCCGACACCGTGGTTTGATTGCGGTCAATATAATTTTTTGATTGTCGTTACCTTTTACATATACACGTCAGAAAATGCATCAATCAGTGCCCAATCATTTCGGCTATTTTAAGAATTTACTTGCTGCTTTTCATTGCGAGTTGCCCCATCATTTTGGCTATTTCGTATGCATACATTTTTACTTGCTGATTTGCAAGTTGCCTAATCATTTCGGCTATTTCATATGCTTTAGCCTCGCTGTGAGTTTTGGGATTTGATACCGATTTATGCATCAGTATCGCTGCAACTGGAATATTGGCAGGAGCGAATCATCATTTTCCTTTGTCGATGTCGAACAAAGGTGGCTTAATAAACAGGATTAGGATTCTGTCGACTAAGGCTTTTAGTTTTACGAGCCTAAGGATCTCATAAAGGTATTTCTCCCTACGAGTCGTGAGGATCTCGTAAGTGTGTTTTCTCCTTAGGAATCGTGAGGACTCCAAAGTGTGTGTTCTCTTTTAAGTCGTAAGGATCTTATAAGAGTGTTTTCTCCTTATAAGTCGAGAGGACTTACAAGTGTTGTTCGCTATGCGAGCATATCCCTTGTCACGGATAGGACTTTGTTAAGGAAATGTTTATTTGCGCCCGTGGATTGTATATAAGGGTCAACATTGAGCCGCTTGTAGGGCAGCATCAGAGTTTGGGATGGCTTAAGAACAGGTTTAGATCCCTGTAGCTTAAGGGTTTTGAATCCTATGAGCCGTGAGGGTCCCATAGGTGGGTTCTCCTTACGAGTCGTGAGGATCTCGCAAGTGTAATTTCTCTTTAGGAATCATGAGGATTCCTAAGTGTGTTGCTCCCTTGTGAGTCGTAAGGATCCCACGCAGGTGGTTTCTCCTTACAAGGTCGAGGGGACCTTGCATGTGTCTTTTAACGAGATTGCGCCCTTCCGGGTTTTCACAGAACTCGCCGGCAGCCCTGCTGTTTTTACTCACAGATCCCTTTCAGGTTTTCATCCGTGCCCATTTTGGTTATGGACATACCATTTTCTTTTTATTATTTTTTATTATTTTTTGTGTCATCCTTAGGATGCTGCGGTCCGTAGTAGTTTATCGACGTTTCGGTCAATAGCCAGTTTTAGGACATAGTGGTCCATCGTTAGTTTAAGGACGTTTCGGTCCGAAAGCCGGCTACTACTTACAGAGTTTGGGCTTAGGAAGATAGCGAGCGGACATATGCGTCGTCATCTATCGTTGACCTAGGTCGTGACTCTTCAGGCGTAGTATTGTTTAGGAAGCGACCGTTTATTGGCCTGAAAGGTCTTTCGCCATGCATGTCCATGAATAGGTAAGCTCCACCCTGGTAGACTTTGTCTATGATATACGGGCTTTCGTAGTTCGACTCGAATTTCCCTCGTTTGGCACGATTGGGGATCATTGGTCTTTTGACCACTAGTACGAGTTCGCCTTGGCGGAATGTCCTCGGCCTAGTCAATTTCTCATATGAGCGCGTCATCCTTGCTTTATAAGCCTACAGATTTTGTTGCGTCATGATCCGGGTTTCATCAAGGGCGTCTAGCTCCTCAAGCCGTAGGTGAGCATTTTCTTCGTCTGTTAGCTCGTAATGAACTGCCATTCGTAGAGAGGGTAACTCTATCTCGAGGGGAGTACGGCTTCTTTGCCGAATACCAGTGCATACGGCATTGTGTTTGTGGCCGTTTTGAACGTAGTTCGATACGCCCAGAGAGCTTCCTGCAGTCTCTCGTGCAAGTCCCTCTTATTTCCAGACACCGTCTTTTTCACGATCTTCGTCAGGGTGTTGTTAAAAGCCTCAGCTAGACCGTTAGCTCGAGGATTATAGACTGAAGAGTATCTCCAATCTATGTTATGCTGTTATGCGAAGCGGCTGATCTTGTGGCTTCTGTAGGCCGGCCCGTTATCAGAGATGATTCGTCGCGGAGTTCCAAACCGATAAATGACGTGTGTCTTGAAGAAATGGAGGATATTTTCCATCTTCACTTCCCTCAGCGGTACCGCTTCTGCCCATTTGGGGAAGTAATCAGTTGTCACCAAAATGAATCGATGTCATCTGAACGATGCTGGTTCGATGGGCCCGATTATGTCAGTCCCCCACATTTTGAACGGCCAACTAGCCACTGTCGGATGTAGTGGATTTGGATGCTGATGGATGAAGTCCCCGTGAATCTGGCACGAGTGGCACTGCTTCGCGTACTCGAGGCAATCCTGAATCATTGTGGGCCAATAATAACCCATCCGTTTGATCATCAGCTTCATCTTCGGCCCGGCTTGGTGAGAACTGCAGAGTCCGTCGTGAGTTTCTTGGACGACGCTCCTTGCCTCTTCAGGTCTCAGGCATCTTAGCCATACAGAGTCAAACGATCTCTTATACAGAGTATCATTGATGAATGCGAAAGACAGAGCTCGTTTCATGAGCTGATGTCTTGAGGGCGCTTCTTTAGGTGTTCGGCGGGATTTGAAGTAGTCTATAAAGACTTCTCTCTAATCCTTAGCATCTTCCTGGTCCTTTATTTGTAGGGTCGCTTGCTCAGTCGCTCCCTCTTCTTCGGAGGATTCCAAAGATATTTCTGCTGGTGCAAGAACCCGACGGCTCTGCACAACGATCCTCACGTTATTGAGGTTTTCGTCGGCCAGTTCTTTAGCAAGCTTGGCTAATGCATCCGCTATTCTATTTTCCGCACGCGGTATACTTTCCAAGGCGTAGGAAGCAATTTGAACCAGCAGTTGTTGTACTCTCTCGCCGTACTTCACAAACTCTGGCTTGCACGTTTGATAGTCGCCGTTTACTTGACTAACGACTAGTTGGGAGTCTCCGTATATGAGGAGGTTTTCAATTCCCATGTCGATAACGATCACGAGACCTGCTATCGAAGCTTCGTATTCGGCTTCATTGTTTGTCGTCGGCTCTGTTAAGGAGAAGGCAAAGTGCATTATCCCCCTTTGTGGAGTTATAAAGATGAGGCCCACCCCTGATTTGATTATGGGGGTAGTTTGTTTGCGCCTCTTCACGGAAGATACTCCATCGAAGTAGAGTTCCTATCGGGTATCACTCCCTCCTTTCTCCCCGTCAATTGTGTCAAACGCGTGCTCATCTGGCAATTCGCAGTTCAAAGGAGAGTCGGCAGGTATCGGATGTTCAGCGAGGAAATCGGCGATGGCCTGGCTTTTCACTGCTTTGAGGGGTCTGTATGTCACCGAGAATTCCATCAAGAGTAGGGACCATTTAGCGAGCCGTCCCGTTAATATAGCTTTTGACATCAAATATTTGAGAGGATCCACCTTTGATATGAGATGGACCTCATGTGCCAATGCGTACTGTTTGAGCTTCGTTATCGCGAAGATCAACGCTAGGAAGTGTTTTTCAATGGGAGAGTAGTTGTTTTCTTCCCTCAGGAGAACTCGACTCAGATAATAGAGGGCTATTTCCTTCCCTTGGTCATTTTCTTGTGCCCACAGCGCACTTAAAGAACCCTCAAGGGCGGTTGTATACAGAATGAGAGGCTTTCCCTTGACCGAAGCAGTCAGCACAAGCGAATTCTGCAGGTATTGCTTAATTTCGTCCAGTGCGCTTCGGCATTTGCGATCCCAGACGAAAGGGGTTCCTTTCTTCATTAGGTGACTGTAGGGGCGACATTTACCAGAGAGGTTAGCTATGAACCGCTGGATATACGCGAGCTTTCCTTGGAGAGACCGCAGCTGCTTGAGAATCCTTGGCGGAGGCATTTCCATAATCTCCTTGATTTTCGATGGGTCTATCTCGATGCCTCGGTGTCGGACGACGAACCCTAGAAACTTGTCCGAGGAAACTCCGAACGCACATTTTAGAGGGTCCATCTTCAAATTGTATTTCCGAAGGCGCTGAAACACGATCTTCAGATGTTCTTGATGTTCCTCGTATGATTTGCTTTTAACCACGAGATCGTCGATATAGCATTCGACGATTTCATGTATGAGGTCATCGAAAATCTTCGTCATGGCCCTCTGATAGGTGGCACCGGCATTCTTTAGACCGAAGGGCATCACCCTGTAGCAGAATATACCCAACGGGGTCCTGAAAGCGGTATGCTTCTGGTCCTCGGGATGCATCTTTATCTGATTGTATCCTGATAAGCCGTCCATGAAGGAGAAAACTTCGTGAGTGGACGTATTATCTATCATCAGCTCAGTGACCGGTACTGGGAAGTCATCCTTTGGGCAAGCTTTGTTGAGATCCCGGAATTCCACGCAGATGCGCACCATCCCATTCTTCTTCATCACTGGGATGATGTTGGCAATTCAGTCAGGATATTGAACCTCTTGGATGAAGCCGGAGTCGATCATCTTCTTAAACTCGGCGTTGATGCTCATCTCAAGCTCAAGCCGCATTCTTCTCGGTGCTTGTTTGATCGGCTTGATGTCCGGAGATAGTGCCAATTTGTGCACAGCAATCTCTGGATCTAGTCCTGGCATCTCGGAATAGTTCCATGCGAAGCAGTCTTTATACTGCATAAGCACATCTTTCAGCGTAGCTACCCTTTCTTCAGATAACAGCTCACTGACGAACGTCGGTCGTGGGTCATTTGCCGTTCCCAAGTTAATTTTCCTGAGGTTATCTGCAGTAGTATGTATCCCATCTTCCAGCTCTTTTGGCGCTGGTGGAAATTCTGAGATCACCTCATCATCATCATTTTTGAAACACCAGGGGAGATCAGCCGTATCTTCACATATTCTTTTTCCTGACATCGTTATCACGTGATAGGTGCGAGATCGCTTCCAACAGCGATGTTGATCCGGTTCTACTCTCGTGGCTTTCGGTTCATGCTTCTGCGGCGGGGTTACCCTCCAACTGCTAGATAAAGCGAACTTGTCTTGCTGATACTGATCTTCTACCCTGTCTTTGAATATGAAGCAGTCTTCGAGAGGATGTCCTATTGCTCGGTGATAGGAGGAATAATCCGGATGATGAACTTCACCTGCTTGCTCGGGGTGCTTGGACTCCGGGAGTGTCATCATCTGATGTTTCATGACACGATCGAATATCTTCCTTGTCTTGTCTTGGAGGAAAGAATATTCTCGACCCATCTTCTTTACAAGAGACGGATCCCGGCTACTCGATTCTTGATTGCATGGCTTCTTGGACCCGCTTTGCAACTATCGAACATTTTTTCCATTCTTTGATTTATTTTTGCCTCTACGTTGGGTCTTTTGTATGGAGGGCTGGCGACGAAGGGAATCGTCACTTTTTGCAGCCTGCTGAAGGAGGCGCTGCATTCTGGCTTTTTCGTAGATGGCCATTTCGCGATTATGGTCGTCTTGAACCTTTTGACCCGCTTCCCTTATAAGCTTGTCCATTTGTTCTTCGAACGACGGGCTTGGCATTTTCACGACGGGAGCTCGTTTTGGTTCAGGGTTACCATCTTCCCAAAGAGCATCTCCTTCTTCATCAATGTCATGTATGACGTAGTAACCGCGGAATCGCTCCCGTTTCTCGGATTGAACATATCCAAGCCCGATCGTTTCCATTCTCCCGTTGGTAAACTTTCATTGAGTTCCGGGGACGTTCCAGATCCTGTTATAGAACCGGGCTTGTCGAGCAGTGATCGCACGCCAAAAGCGTGTCGGATGTTCAAAGTTCTAAAGTTTACCGCGATCAAGACGGTGTCGCTATGCAGCTAGCCGGTTGAGCACGGGTCAATCCACAGGGAGATGGTTGTATGTCCGTTCTTGCTTTAGACGAGTCAATAAAGAATTTGTGTATGTTTGTTCGATCTAACCTATGTGTATTATTTGCAAGTATAAAGTTGTTAAGAAAAAGATACGAGATTATAAGCTAAAGAAATCCGTACTCAAAACCTTTGAGCCGAGTCTTGACCAATTGAAGCTAGAGCAATTGGCAACAACGTGGATCAGGGGATTTAAGCGCGGTATTCGTGGAATACGGCTTATTTACCCTTGTCCTTCCGTTCTTGTCTCTTGCTTTCGCCTCCGGCCAAACCGAACGCAACCGGTCGCGGTTAGGAATCACCGTTACCTTGTTGGGGTAGGGTGCCTAACGAAGCGCTTGCGTATGGTTTGGGCGGAGTTCAATGGAAAATAACGGGAAAAGGAAATGAGAAAAGAAAATCTTAACTTACAATACCGTATTTCTTCTTAACAATAATAATTACATTCATTCACAAAAGGAACCAAAAAGAGCAAAAGAAAAGAACAAGGAAAAGAAAAGATTACAAGTAATTAAGTGCATGAATATAAATTGCAAGAAAGTAAAGCAAGGTAATAAAAAGCAAGTAATAAATAAGCAATAAAAGAACAAGAAACTAGAACTCAAGACAAGCATGGGATCAATAGCCAACCCTTAAACTTGAAAGCTCAATTAAGAGGTTGCAAGATCAAGAGAAGGGTAGAGAACGCATGTGAAATGAAGTGCTAATTTCATAAGAAAATACGACTCTTGAGATCAATAACAAACTCTTAACCTTTCAAGCTCAATGAAGAGGTTGAAAGATCAAGAGAAAGCAAGAATCTCAAGGGGAAGTTAAACAAAAGAGAATGAAACAAAAGCCCTCATCTTCATTGATCTTCCACGCAAAAAGCTCTCACTACAATTTTCATGGAGAAAAGAATGAAGAAGAAGAAGAAAAAGACTAAATCCTAACAAAGAAGGAACAAAGAATGAACTTAGAATTGGACCCTTGGCTTAGCTCAATTCTGGAGTATTTATAGGCAGGGAGCTGGAAATCTAGGGCAACATTCAGAACCTACATAAAAAGACCCAAATACCCCTGAAAATTGACCAGCTGCGGCGCCAGTACAGCCGCGGATCCGTGGCCTAGACCCCCTATTGGCCGCGGATCCGCCGCACTATAGTGGGTACAGGGCATGGGCTTTTCTGTACGGCCCTGGTCTACTGTCCCCTTTTGTCTGGTACATGTATTTTCTGATAATCTTTCCAGAATATCTTCAGAATTCTTAGTCCAAGATTGCTTTCTTTTCTTTACTTTTGACTTTATCTCCCTCGAGCTCCGCATACCCATTGATTCTTGTGCAGCCCCCCTCGTGCTCTGTGCATGTCCGAGACACGAATGACCACTGTCATATGTCTTGTCTCTGGAACTGGTACTCGGCACTGGACGGATATGGATGTCCGGAACCCGACTTTTATCTGCTGTGACAGATGTTCTGTATTTGGTGTAACTGTGGAGATTTTGTCTTGATTTGCAATATTTGTACTGGAAACCTGTATTCTGTAAATATGTAACAAACACGGATTACAAGCACCTACCTATAAACACACGAGCATAAGAATGGGCGGTATAAAATGCAATATTCTGGTATGAACAAATACCCCCAAACTTAACTTTTGCTCGTCCCGAGCAAAACCAATTATTCACAAAAATCCTAACCGCACTTTCGCAGGGAACGCGATTGTACTGAGCACGTGCAACAAGCCGTTAAACCTCTAGGTGTCCCTAGTAGGAGGAGTGTTGTCTCCTGAGGGTTTTCAGCGGATTACACCCATAAAATCCCATCAAGCTAGTGTCATAAGTTAACATCGATTCTACTCCTACAATTTAGTATTTACGTTAGAAATTCTATCATCCTAAGTTAGAAATATCCAACCCTTATGTTTCACACCTCCTATCTGTTTTAACTTTAGATCCTATACGTTCCAAAAAAGTTTAGAAAGATGTTGGTTCTCCTGAGTTTTCCTTCTAAAGTGCGGCCTCAAATCAGGGATTTTTATCAACTTTACAGAAGACACAAGTCTTATTCTTTATTTCTATCTTTTATCCAAACATCAATTGTATACCCCTACGTGTGTGTATATTTGCACCCCTACACTCAATAATTCAATTCAAGCTATAATACCGTTGCCTTAATACCTAATACTACTTCTTTTCATTTAATGATGGACGTTGTTGCTCACACACCTTTCATGCGACTATTAATGCTTCTTGAGGCACTAACGGCCGATTACTGAATGTGTGAGCTTAAAGCGTAAATAGCAGTTTCCAGGTTTTGACTTTATTCTATTTTTCTTTTTCTTTTTCTTTTTCAAGACCGGATATATTTTTCAACATGCTCTTTTGGTGTTTAGCTTTAAATACCGTTTTTTCTTTCATACTAGGCTTTCAGGCAAGAGTATTTCAAGGTATCCTCTACTATCCCAAGTTTCAAGGTGCGTGTACGTGCAGTCTGTAGGGTATATACTTTCTAAATTTGAACTCAAGAAAAGAAACTATTTTTCAGACTTATCCTTCAGTAAAGCTTCAATACTTTCCATTCATCTTGACTTAACTCAAGAACTGAACTTAAGATTACCTATTTCTCAAAAAAACTGTAAGGACTTATACTTACCAAAGTTAGACAGAATGAGGGTTATTTTTAGGGTTTTCAATCCCTAAGCCTAGAATTTAGTTATTTCTATCATATCAACTAAACTTTCGGAATAAAGATCTAAGTTACCCTATTAGCTAACTTGACGACAAAGTTTTTATATTTTTTTGGAAAATTTTCGATTTTTGTGGGTTTTTAAGTAAGGTATGCAAATGAAAAATATACAAATGAATGCGAAGGAAGAAAGCTTACCGAGCACACCCCCAAACTTAAACTTGACAGTACCCTCACTGTCAGGCTACACCAAGAGGGTCAAAATTGTCGGCGCTCCCTAGAAACAAATTATATACAAAACAAAAAGGAAAACAAAAATATGTACAAAAAAGGAGTCCCCCCCAAACTTAAGTAAAACAGTGTTTTCACTGTTAAGCGTTGAAGTTCAGGATTAGGGGGGAAAGAGAATAGTATCAAGCTATACAAGGCCTTACAAAGGCCAAAAGTTAACACCAACCATTCAAAAATTCTATCTCTGTAAAGCAGTGGCTGGTGAAAGAAGGCGTAGAGAAAAGAAATCGAGAATACGCGAGACCGTATAGAGATAGAAGTGGTATACGGTCTCGGCATATGAGAAGAAAAATGGTGGTAGGGAACAAGAAATGGAGTACGAACTTGAGGGTGAAAATGGAATGAATAAATTAGCACAAGTTGTGATGACCGATGTGTAAAAAGCGATTGTGCTAATCTATTAACCCGTCGAGAAATGGGGTCAAATCCTGTAAATTAGCACAAGTTGTGGGGTTCGCTTAGCTTCAGGATTTTGCCGAGCATGCCCCCTGCGTCCTTTGAGAGCTTGAATATCCTGCCCCCTACGTTAGCAAAGCTGCAGCTTGGGGAACCAGCCTACGGAAGACAGACTTCCTCTGGGCTTCCTCCATCGGCATTGAAGCACTGAGGGTGGGAGGTGGGAGCACCGATCCAAATAGAAGCCCGTTGATTTCTTGAAGAGCCGGATTGTAGAGATTTGAGGCTGCAAGTGGCCCATACTTGACTCAACCAGATATGACAAAGCCTAAGTTGCCAGGTTGGGAGCAAACGCAATTCTTCATAAAGACGAAATACTGGCTTCAGTATCCACTCCCCTAAGAGCAACCAAAAACATACACACCATGATTATCTGATCGCAGGAAAAACACGACACACGAAGTGTGGAGTGGAAAGAGGAAAAGGTCACACCGGGCGTTCCAGAATCTGTTCCCCGCCGGAAGACGCGAACGGGACGTTGGGACGTCATTGCCTGAATTCCGAAGGCAGATGCTATTTGGTGCTATCCGTCCACCTCTCCGAAGATTCCATGTTGATTTATGGCACCGTGTATCGAAGGTTTAAACGGATGTCGCCGATGTAGCAGTCGTCGTCAGATTCCCCCTCATGGTGAGGGGTTTTTTATTGTGGGGACGCTCTTCCCTGCAGGCGCAAGCCCCTGCAGTTAATTACGCTACCGCATAGCGGTAATAACTTTCTCCTTCTCCAGATGGTCACTTCGTGTCGTGGGTGTTTGTTTTGTTTTTGGTTGCCCGTGGATTGTATACGGAGACTAATTTATTTTGTCGCCCGTAGGACGAGGATTAGTCCAAATCCGTATTTTCTTATATATGTCTTTGGGGTTGTGTTTAAGGATACGTTAGTCTCATTTGAGACTAAGATCAACTTAAACGTTTGTTAAGGATACGTTAGTCTAATTTTAAACTAAGATCAACTTAACAAGATCGTTTAGATCCAACAAAAGAGCATTTGGACTCTATTGTTTAGTTTTGGGACATTGCGGTCGATTAGTTTAAGGACATTACGGTCCATTGATAGTTTAAGAACATCTCGGTCCAAGGTTAAGGACATCGTAGTCCATGGGTTTAAAGGGACCCCACAATCCGAGGTTAAGAACATCATAGTCCATGGGCTTAAGGACCCCACAGTCCAGGTTAAGGACATCGTAGTCCGTGAGTTTAAGGACCCCACAGTCCGTAAAGTGTTTGGTTGTCGGGACCCGTCACCTCTCTGAAGACGTTGAAGGATTACAACGACAAATATCAGAGGAGTAAAGAGATGTACCCTTGAACCGGTGTGAATTGGTTGAAATATCTGTAGTCCAATTTGGAACTAAGATCTGTTAAAATATTCATGAGCAGATGGGCTTAATTAATATGGATTGAGGACTTATAGCAAGTCTTGGGCTAAATCCAACAAATGTTTAACATTTTTGTTCTGGCTGTTGATCCTTTATTTGGGCTTGGCCCTTTTAACAATGCTGAGCATTATATCTTGGCAAAAATCTTCTTTTTTGTCTTGTACTGAATGCAGAGCATTCATCAGAGCTCTGGCTCATTAAAGAACAATTTGCATTCAGTCAGCGCAACATATGGTGTGCTACGCGCTTAGCGTCAATCAAAAAGCGCAGTGCGCTTCTGCCACGTGGCGCACATGCAAGGGACACGTGTCGCGCTCTGCCAGATGATGAGCGCAGATGCCAGTTTGTGAGCGTTGAGCGCTAGTCCATGAGCGCATTGCGCTAGCGTATACGTGAATGACAGGTGGTGTGCTTTGCACTAAGCGCCAGCCCATGAGCGCAGTGCGCTATCTAAGAAGCACAAAAGCGCAAGCTATTTAATTGGCGCACACGTGGCGCATTTAGCGCTGAGCTCCGATCCAAAGAGCGCTAAAGCACATTTCAAGAGCGCAAGGCGCATTTCAAAAGCGTATGGCGCAGTTGATCAATTTTATGATCTGGGAACAAATTTGTGTTCTTTTTAAAAGAGACTTTGTTTCAAGATTCAAGAACAAAAGTTCTTATTTTTTGAAAGGGCTTTGCCTTTATAGATCCATGATCTTTAAGAAAATTTAATAATTTTCTCCCCTTTATGATGAGATATTCATAATCTTAGAAAGACAATTTGTCTTATAGATATATGATCTGTGAACGAAATAAATACTTCTTTGTTTTTTATGATGAGATCTTTTGATCTTTTTATAAAAGAACTTGGTCTTTGTAGATCTATGATCTTATTTAAGAAGATAATTCTTCTTTTTAAGAGATGATTTCATCTCTGTGTTCATCATTCATCATCTTTACCTTGAAGAAATATCTTCTTGCAAGACCTTGCTTTCTTTCTTTTGAGTTTCTCAAAATTTATAGGGGGTTTCTCTATTTTTGTTTCTTCTTTCTTCTTCTTTTTTTTATTTTAGAAAGAAGGATCATTGATCGTTGGGACACACCACCTCTCCGAGGACACTGAGAGATTACAATACCATATATCGAATGTGTGGAGGATGTACCCTTTGAACCATGTCCCACTCATCAGGGGGAAGAACAGGCTGGAGCTTAAGTTTCTCGCTGCTGAAAAAGACTTCTTTGCGTTAACGCACGTGCATCACACGTGTTGTGTGTACGTGCATCGCACGTGTTGGGCGCACATATTTGCATGTAGCGTACATGAAGCTTGCGCATATGCGCATTATGGAGAAAAGCAGGCTCCTATGGAGAACGAATTTTCTTTTAATATTATTGAATATTCTCATGTGGTGTGCACGTGCATTGCACGTGGTGCGCGCATGACGGGCACACGTGCGTTGCATATAGCGCACATGGCGCTTGCGCATTATAGGGAAGAGCAGGATCCTAACGTGGATAACTAAGCTCCTTTTAATATTATTGAATATTCTAATGTGGTGTGTACGTGCGTTGCACGTTGTGCGTGCATGGTAGGCATACATGCGTTGCACGTAGCGCACATGGCGCTTGTGCATATGCGCATTATGGGGAGGAGCAGCCTCCTAACTTAGAGAACTAAGCTCCTATGGAGAATTAAGCTCTTTAGAGAAATGAACTCTTTAAGGATTGAACTCTCCCTTTTCTAAGAGGTTTCCCCTCTTATTTATATGGTAGCGGTAGAGAAGGGATCTCTCCTTTTCCCGATGTGGGACTAAAAATGCATCTCCCATGTAGTAGAGCAATACTTTAGATTACACGTGCGTAGCACATTTGCTTATAACTTTTGATCCTGGATGAATTATGAGGCCCATAATATATCAAATCGAAGGGTTTTTCGAGACACTCTCGATACCATTAGAATTTAGTTGTTTCTCATTCGAGAGTTTGTCAAAATACTTCCCAGAAAATACTGGTTCGCATTTTGTTCCTTAGATTTCACGCGGGTAGCAAATTTGCTCATAACTTTTGATCCCGGATGAATTATGAGTCCTATAATATATCAAATCGATGGTTTTTTCGAGACTCTTTCAATACCTTTAGAATTTAGCTATTTCTCATTCGGAAGTTTGTCAAAATATAGCCCAAAAAATACTGGTTCGTATTTTCTTAAGCGAATCGCTGCTATTTGATAGCTTGGGCTCTTTTGCGCAGAAATTTTTGGCGGGAACATAGGGTAAGAAAACGTCAATAAGGAAATGTGAATGAAGGTTAGGTGAAATGGAATTCTAGCGACAAATGGCAAGTTTTTATAAAAAATCTCTTTTTTTTATAAAGATTTGTGTGCAAAGATTTGTACAGAATTAATTTCAATCAACCACAGTTAAACATGCACAATCAAGCCTAGATCTATGGTCTCTTAAGTGA
Source organism: Agapanthus africanus (assembly GCA_030015575.1). Taxonomy (NCBI): domain Eukaryota; kingdom Viridiplantae; phylum Streptophyta; class Magnoliopsida; order Asparagales; family Amaryllidaceae; genus Agapanthus; species Agapanthus africanus. The sequence goes on along the minus strand of JASDDO010000006.1, from coordinate 25,737,631 downwards.
ACTAGACTGCTCCTAACTGGTCCAAAGCGACAAGTTGTGAGATATCGCTCAAATCGCCTCTTCACCGCCAATTGTGGCCAGGTAAGCACAAGTTAAGAACGGAGGGATCCGCTCACGAATCACCGTGAGACTGGCCTTTTAAAATTACCTTTCCCACTTGTCTAGCCTAGGCACCAAAAATTCAGGTTTAGATAAATGACCGATTGCCCACAACCTTCCTCTGTCTTAATGAGCGCGACAGTCCTTATTTGGCTGAGTCTAGATATTTTTTAATTAACTCGAGAGTTGATGCATATGCTTTTTGTGATTTCTGGGGTCTTAGGAAGGGTAATGAAATCCCCACCCAATCTGGATTGGTGTTATAGCCCCTTAAAAGTCCGTTTTAAATATGCAAAGCAATTAACACACAAAATCTAAAACACTTGCCAAAATTTTTTTTCCTTTTTATTTGCGGCGTAAAGAATCCTGCACAAAATGGTTTATTGGAGAGGGAAAAGATCCTTTGCGCAAAGAACCCTGCAGGAAAATTTTTCAATGGAGTTCAGGGGGTTGCAGAGAAGACAAAAATACTTACAGAGACTTTTTGAAGTGCTGACGTCAGCAAATAGCCGCAGTTCCGCGGAAGAATGCAAAGTTTGACCGCGGTTCCGCAGTGGTTCAGTTGCATCAGGCCGTCGAAATTTTTCTGTTATATGCTGTGGTTCTCCTCTATTTGTTAAGATCTGTTGTTTCTTGATTTGTTCACTGGGATTTTCCAGATCTGAATCTGTCCTTCTTTCTTTCCTGCGCAATTCACGCAAAACCCTTCAAAAAATAACCAGATTATATTTTTTATGTTTTTCTATTTTTTAATTTTTATATTTTTCAATTTCAATTAACCTGAAATTACAAAAAGACAATAACTACCGTTTCCCCGGCAACGGCGCCATTTGATTGAGAGCTGTTTTGCATACGTGCGTTTTAAAATCAAAATTAAGAATATATCACAATCAATAACGGTGTCGCTTGGTAGCAAGCCGGTTGAGTACGAGTCGGTCCACAGGAAAATCGTGTTCTTTCTTTAAGTTCTAACGAGTTAAGTCCAAATGAAAAGAAGGTTTTGTTTTACGATCTAAGAATGAGTTTAAATTGATTTAAAGAGCTTGCTAGGGTTAGGATTAGGTTAGTTTGGAAAAATAACTCTACTCACTGCTTCCTTTGCCCTAATTAAGAACATAGGTATTAGGGTAATAAGTCAACAAAGGGGATTAGCATGACTAGGAAGAAACATGGTTTCTTCCTTTTGGTCATTGTCCGTCGTTTTCTTCCTTTTGGTCCTTGTCCGTCGTTTCTTAACTCTTAACCCTAACCTCTATTTGAATCAACCACAATCGATCTAACTAGGGAACCACCGCTATCTCGTGGGATAGGGTGCCGTAGTGAGCGGTGTGTGTTTGATTCAAATAGAGTCCTAATTAAAATATTATATGGGCAAGAAAGGAGTGAGAGATTTCCATCTCTCAAACCTACCCAATCCTAACCCTAACAAGTGAGGAACTACTCACTCATTGGGGTATTAACAATGGAATTCATTTTTATAATTTTTTTTCTTTTTAATAAACTAATTAACTTGCAGATAAATAAAAGCAGATAAAAAACTTGCAGAAATAAAATTTGAATGGAAAAATTGCAAGATAAAAAAAACTTACTTTATTGACACCTCTTGACGATTACAATAAATAAAATTTTAGTCTAGAAATTAAAAGAGGCATGCCCCAGAAGAGGCTGTAGGCTTTCCTATTTATAGACAGGAGAAATCCTAGGTTTTACATCTGATCCATACTTGAAATTACAAGACTACCCTAAGAAAGCCGGGTCAAAGTACTGACACCCACCGACACATGCACCGACACGTGCATTGCACAGCCGCGGATCCACGGCAGAATCCCATGTTTGGCCGCGGATCCGCGGCTATATGGTGAGATCTCTGGCTCATTTCTTTAGGGTTGCTTCATTTTGCCTTTTCTTTTTTTTCATTACTTGGTTCTTCAGAATCTTTTTTACTTTCTTCTAGATTTCCAACAGTGCAAAATTTGTGGACTTTTACCGTTTGCTTTGCGTTGAAGTCTTGAATCTTATGTTGCCCTTGTGCTTTGTACAATTGAACTGAGCTTCATTTGTTCCTTGAACTTGTAGGCGGTATCATACAGATTCATCTATTTGTTGGTCGTAGTCTCACATTTGTAGCGTCTTTTCCTGAATTTCACTGTATTGTTCTGAGAACCTGTAACCTGCAACTATTAGCAGACATGGATCAAAAGCACCTATTTATTTATAATATGATTAAGAATGGGGAATATAATAATGAAAAATTCTGATATGAACAGTTCCTTAATTAGATAACCCTTTCTCTTGAACACTTGTCTAAACACCCCGTGAACGATATACCGTTAAGCGATGTTCTAAATACAGTTAACTTCTCCTAATGAGCGCGAAGTCCTTAAAGTCAAAGTTCTAGTTGATTTTGTAATTACCAGGGGTATACAAGAATGCAGTTTTGTGATTTGTGGGCTACAAAGAAAAGGTGATGAAATCCTTTACCGTATCTTGTTTAGTCATTTTTGTCCTTAATTCGGTATTAAGATGCAATGCGCAATCAAATAAAAGAATTCAAGAAATCAAGTAATTTAAGCAATTCTTTTTCATTTAAGTTTAAGCGCTGCAAAAAATACGGTTAATTCTCTGTGCAATTAGCAGCAAAATTGTGCGAAGAATCCTGCAAAAGATAGAATATTAGAATGCGTCGGATTTGAGAGGATTATGTTAGAAAATACGTACCGATTTGATTTGGGTTAAGAAACCCTCTTTGAAAGTGATCCGAGTCCTTGATTATTAGCTTGCGCGGGTCAAACTATCCGGTTCTTTGGCACTATACTTTACTAACGTGTTGCAATTGCATTTGAGCTTCACTCCGCATAATCGCTGGTCGTAATTCCTTAAAAACCTGAAATGTTGGAAAATACGATATTTAGTGTCAAAAAGCGATACACATGCCCCAATTCCTGCACACTCAAAATTAGAAAAATCGAACAATACCAAGAGAGCACAAACACTGCACTGGAGATCACACAACAAGAAAAAACCAAATACCCCACACTAGACCCGACGAGCTCGGATTTCAATGGGATGTCGCCGGCCTAATGAAGCCCAATGGTGCTCGAACTTTGTGTGTAATCTTTAGGCTATATTAGTGTTCTAAGGGTCTAACTATTTTTTTATGTTGAATTACAGAGTGCTAGCTGGTCTAAACGACAAAGAACAAAGTTAGCAAAAAAATTTGAGTTAAAAATTAGTGAGTTAGTACGAACCAGAAATAACAATTCCTAATAACTACCAACTCTCCGGCAACGGCGCCAAAAACTTGTTGGGAACTCACCCGCATGCGCAACCGCGTATGGTTTGGAAATAGAGATATGGTTTTAATGAAACGGAATGCGCAGGCGAGATCGTTCTTATTTTAAATATTTATAAACCGCAAGTGCACGGCGCGTTGTAGCAAGCCGGCAAGCACGGGTCGATCAGCAGGGAATTGTGTATTGGGTCTCATGATTTAAGGTTCAAAAAATTAATGAATGGTTGGTTTTGTCACTAAAATATAAAAAGAATACGAAAATACGGAAAACAAAGAAAGAAGGAAAACAAGTAAGAAAGAATGGTTGCGGCTTTAGTTCGGAAGCTCGAATAGCGACGTTTCCCTCTACACTCCCTTGATCATGAGTTGTCCGTTCCTTACATCGATCCCGGCATGAAGCACGACTTGTCAAAGCGGTTGCGAGGCACAAGTCGTCAAGTCCGATATTCTCCGCAAAGCACGAAACGAGTCCGTTTGATCACTTACCGTTTGTGTATCCGAGCTTGGGGTATCAACACTAAACACAAGAGTTAGCAGGCATACCACAACAACAAAAACACAAAGTGGTTAGTGAGAGCAAATGATTTTGGTGTTAAGTGTGCTAAGTGTTTGTGATGGTATATGGTATATGAAATTAAGAGATTTGTCAAGTCCTTAATCACAACATACCATATCCAAACTTAGCAAACTTAACTCCAAATTGATTATAACTTAAACATTGAAATGGAGAAAGGGAATGAATATGGTATATGATGAGGTTACAAGTAACCATGTGTCAAAATACCATATCATATCAATACATTAACAATCTTTAAGTTAGAATCATAAATTAAGCACATAAAACAATTATAAGAGGTGGAGGAGGCAAAGCCTTTCATCTCACTTCATCACCCACACCATAACCAAAGAATTAGTTAAGCATAGTGAATAAAAGCAAGTAAGGAAAAACAAGCAAGTAAATAAAACAAACAACAAATATTATAAACACTTGAGAAAGAGATAGATTTTGGTTACTTGTTCAACCTCCTTAATGAAGCTTTCCAAAGAAAGCTTCAAGAGGGAAGAAGAAGAAGAAGAAGAAGAAGAAGAAACCAATGATGAAGCCCACTCACCCTCAATCTAAACAAAAGAACTAAGAAATGAAAATATACATGAATGAGAGATAGCTCCCCTTGCTTCACTGGTTCTGCTTTTATAGGCACCAAAGAAAAATAAACAAACAATAAAAATGAGGTGACTAGGCAGCAAAGGAGGGCCCACAGAAATTTGGTGCACAATGGGGCAAGGGGTCGGCCTGCTCGGTTCTGGTGGGGTTATGGCCGGCCACTTTCTGAGTGTAGGGTCTCGGGTTGATGTGGTAGGCATATGTGTTCCCCCATATCACTCCGGTGCTGTTTGTTTGGTCTAAAATAACCTGGTTTGTATGCAGAGATTTGGAGGGAACAAGATGCTTCAAATCACATCATATCTTTTAGCATTCAATGCTCATTTAATGCACATCACACCCATGCCCACTTGTGCCTTGTATCATGGCAGTCCCATCATAGTCTAGTGCTAAAGAGCCAGGGTCACACATGTAAATGCACGGCAGCACCCCGGCCGTCAGAACGAGGCCAAAATACGGAATCAAAACTTTTCTATAAACTAGAACCGGCGCTACCGAGGACTTAGAAAACCCGGATCGGGCTATTAACTTAATCCTAGCTAACTAGAGAAGGGGTAGAGAGATATACCGAGCGATCCGGGTCCTTCGGTCTTCTCGTCGTCGTCCCAATCTCCCCGTGGAATCTCCGGTCTTCATCTCCTCGTCGGAAGGGCACCACATCGCCGGGTTCTTTTACAGGCTCCCACCTCTAAACCGAGGCAACTCGGGCACGAAGTTGGCGAGTCGACGTGTCCAAGAATGCTGTAGATAAAGTGTAGAAAGCTATGTCTCATTGGGGTTACTAGAAGTTGCCTTTTGGTGGAGGAAGGAGATATGAACCTTTTGCAATGAACTAGGGAATTTTGTAGCAAGAAGAGAACAAAATTCCCACACCCAAATTTTTGGACAGCCCTCATGAGAATCGCCGGCCCCTTGGTGAAAGGAGAGAGGATGGAGTAAAACCATAATACAAGAGAGAGAAAAAGATAATCATGAAGAACCATGATCACAACCAAATCCCCACTCCATCATATCCCATCACCATCAAGCAAAGTCAAGCAATGATGAAGCAATGAATTCAAATGTTGGTAGAATCATCATGAAACTATCATGTGCCATAAAAAGTCTTCTCCATTGTTAATTGCACAATTGCAAATAACCCCCTCCACCAATTTTCAGCCAAAGAAAGGAAACAAAGGAAAATGGCCGAAACGGAAAGCAAACTGGCAACTTCAAAAAACTGATCCTGTAATAAATTACAGGAAAAACCCGCGACTGTATATACATACCCGAATTTGTATTCCGACCGAATACAAATGCAATGAGACAAAATCTACACTGTACAATACTAGGATCCGGCTTAAACCAAAGCCCGCTAGTATAAACCGTCCGATCATGATCCGTGCAATACCGCACGTATCTGATCGAACCCTGCCATATCTCCATACGGCCTCTACAGCGTTTCGCCCGAAACTTAAACAACTGTCTGTGGGGGACTCTAAAGACTCGTCAACACCTTGGTTGTAGATTTAACCACTAGCACGTCAGAGGTATTAGCCATACGTAACGGGCTACCAGGTATTGACAAAAAGGGACGTCGATGAGCGAACTCATCCTGACACCCTACTGAACTTGTCAGTGACAATGCCCGTACAGTCCGGTCCGTTCGTCTATGATCATCGCATGGCGGGCCTAGGGGGTTGGTAAAAGTCAGACCCCCAAAAGCGGTACAAGTCGTGTCAGAGTGTAGCCCAGAATACCCTGAGATACTACTGGAATACCTACCAGTAAATCTTCTGCCATAGCCAAGGACTTCGTGTAATGGCTCTCCTAGACACAGCGCGACCTCACCCCCAATACCGGGAGAGACGAACCCCTACAGATTCGCTCACTGCCTCTATGTGGCTCGGGACTGTACCCAACTAAAACCTGTTTGCACGTCTCCTTCGAGAGTGGTAGGGTAGTAATCAAAGTACAGTGGGAACTCACACGAGACAAATGACGATCTCGGGTCGATGAACTAACCTGTACATATGTCACCAGGGAACTGCTATCTGACGTCTGGTATAAGACCAACTAGCATGTTCCCGGCGAGTCCTGTCCGGTGTACTCATAACCCAATGAGCACCTGTAAACATCTTAGGTGAACCAACTGACACCAGTGGCTTGTGAGACCGCCCGCAGCCCATCGTCGGGGTCTCGACTGTATACACTAGTCTACTCTAGAGTATCGATGCCCTGTCTCGAAACTCCTATGACTAGGGACCTTTTAAGGATGTACATATAGACTACCAGCTTCAACGTATATGATCGCCATCATACTGTTGGCTGTCAAGCAAGAATCCTAAGGGCTCTATCAACGCGCAATAGTGACCTGTAAGGTCACCTAAAGCAGTACACGATGATAAAGATAAACCAGATAGCATACTATCATCTTGAGTGAGACTGTTCTAACGATATAGAACCTCCCTCAATTATTGCAATCACGTGCCTGTGATCTAATAATTAACTCTGAGGGCACTATCTCCAACAATCTCCCACTTGCACTCAAGGCTAATTATTGCGATGTCGCATACTCACAGCCCGTGTAATACCGAACACCCAACTCCTCTACTAATCAGTCTCACAAAACCCATTTGCGAAACTATTGCGTTCAAGGAATAGCCTCAGTGAGTGGATCCGCCCTAATGTTTCTTTCTATGTCTCTCTTAATATCAAGTTTGCGGAGAAACCTATCTCCCAAAATGAGCAATACTTGTCTTAGAATATGTCTGGATATCTGATGGGACCTAGTGTTAGTGTATATGCCCTAGAGGCCATTACTGTATCATACTAGTTTGTATATTACTTGATGGAAGCTTGGGATATTCACAGTTGTATAAACAATCTTGCTCGAAATGGTAGTATGCTACTTGGTTTGTCTCTGATTTAATGTGTACATGTGTTTCTTTCAGTATATCACCTATACACATTAGTGGAGCCCTTAGGATCTTTGCTTGATTACCAGCGTTGTGATGGCAGTCACACTCGTGGGGGCTGGGTAGTCTACAAGCACATCCTTATACTCACGTCCCTAGTCATGGGATTATCGAGACAGGGCATCGATACTCCGGAGTAGACTAGCGTATGCGCTTCTCATCCCAGCACGGGAGGCGGTCTGTCCCACAGCCGTCAGTACGTCGTACTTAAGATAGTATGCGGGTGCTCGTTAGGTTACGAGTACACTGGACAGGACTCGTCGGGAACTGATTGGTTGGTACTATACCTAACGTCAGTTATCAGTTCCCAGGTGGCATGAGTATAGCTTAGTCCGCTGACTTGACACTGTCACTTCGCCTCGAGTGTGTTCCCACTGTACTTTGATTACTACCCTACCACGGCTCAAAAGAGTCGTGCAAACAAGTAGTACTTGGGTGCAGTCTCGAAGCACTTGGAGGCAGTGATGGTTAGACAGGATTCGTCTCTCCCGGTATTGGGGGTTGATATCGCGCTGTGTCTAAGAGAGCCATTACACAAGTAGTCCCTGGCTAGGGCAAGCGAGATATACTAGTAGGTTTCCAGTGTTATCTCAGGGTGTTCTGGGCTACACTCCGACACGACTTGTACCGCTATTAGGGGACTTACGTTTACCACCCCCTAGGCCCGCCATGCGATGTTATCAGACGAACAGACCGGACTGTACGGAGATTGTCACATACAGGCTCAGTAGGAGTTCAGATGGGTTTCACCTCGTCAGTCTTCTTATCGGCATCTACCTGGGGACCGTTACGCACAGCTAGTGCCGCTTGTGGTCTGTTGTTAAACCCACTGCCAGCGTAGTGTCGAGTCTTTAGAGTCCCACACAGAGGGTTATTCGTCTTTGGGCAAAACAGAGTAGAGGTCGCATGGTTTTGCGACAGGGTTCGTTCACATCCGCGCACTTATGCACGTTTGGTGTCCGGACAGTCATTACTAGCGGGCTCTGGTTTGAGCCGGATCCTAGTATATGTTTTGGGGTTAGTTTTATCTCATTGTGTTCATGTTCCTTGGAACATGGATGCGGGTGTGTATGCACAGTTGATTGAGGCGGAGGAAGAGGTTTTTCATTAGGATTTTGGAACGGGTGTGTATGCACAGTTGACAGTCGTCTTTTTCCAAACCCTAATGAAATTGTGATATATCAATTAATAATATTAATTAAATGAAATTGTGTCATGGTTGGGTTTGTTGACTTGTTGACCAAGGTTGACCAGTTGACTATGTTTGAAATATTGACCATCATCATTACTTTTCAAGATGCTCTTTGATCTTTGCAAAAAACATTTAATATGATATGATAATGGTCTCATCTAACCAACCATCCCCTTTTTCATATGATTAAAATTATTAATTTGATTAAATCACATATATGTGATATGGTTGCAAAACTATTCTCATTCTATCATAACATTTCTCTCTCTTCTCTTCATCTTCCTCCTCCTCTAGTTCAAGGAGAACCATTCTCATGAGTTGAGAAACATCTCCTTGAAGATAAAACACCCAAAGACACTCACTACTCACTCTAAGATAGAAGGTCTAGCAAGCCGGATACTTTAGTTCTCTCAAGATCGAGAAAAGAGCCTAAGGTAGAGACCCTCAGGTGGATCCATCTTCGAAAAGAGAAGGCGACGAGGAAAGCACCATCCGACCACTACAAAGAGTCCAAGAAGAAGGAGTTCAAGTGAGGTATAACCCCTAACCGAGTAGATAAATCTCTAGTTAGGTTGCTAGTGTGTAGTTTAGCCAAGATCCGTTTTTGTAGTCCATGTTACCTAAACCCTGAAAATTGTTTTTCACCATTTCCACAAGCCCGAAAGTACCGGGAGAGGTAACGTGGACTTACAGTGGTATCAGAGCCTAACTAAACACACCCTAGCATGTTAGCAAAGTATTTAGAATTTCGACCGAACGAAAAAACCGCAAAACACCCCCGAAAATTAAGTTTCTGCCGATTTTTATTTCTTCTCTAAAAATAATAAATCATGTCTTAAAAATTGGCTCAGGCTTTTCTATGAACAGCCAAGAAGAACGATCCCACGAACCGACCAACTCACCGCAGTTCCGCGGCCGATTTGACTCGGCCGTGGATCGTTTCTCTTGCAGTTTGCTTCTGGTGGGTTTTTTTGATCTTTGGGATGGTTTGTTTCTGCCCAAAATTTCTAGAGAACAAATTCGTTTTTGGGGTGGTTACAAATCCGTATTTTGGTCGATTTTCTGTAGACTTTGACTAATGGTTATATCTGTAATGTTATATATGTATTAAACATCTGCTAATCGCTATACGTCGATTAGTGGGGGTTATATATATCTATGATCTGTGATGTTGATGGTATGTGTATATGAATTCGTTGGATTGTCGCGGATGAATAGCTGGAGGGGGTTGTGAGATGAGAGTTTTGTTTATCTTTCAATTCTTGTAATATGTAAATTGATGTAATATTATTTAATTGGACGCACAACCGGGGTGAGGTTGTAGCCGTCATTGTATAATTTCTTTTTACTGTTTTTGCTCCTAGGATAGACCTATGGAGAGGGTGCACAAACTACCGGGTACCTCGAAGTGCCGAATGGCCTACTCACGAGTTGAGGGAGGTTGCTTCGCTTCGGGTATTTAGCGGGTAGTTTGCCGCACCCGTAGGGGGTCTTGGGTGGGGCATTGGCTATTCATCGCGACCGTGTAATCCGCTTTTCGTTGCAGGCTCGAACGGAATGCGGATTCCTAGTATATCCAATGTATTCATCTGTGATCTGGAATGGCTATCATTGCTATAAATCTATATAAGATATCTATTTAGGCGTTGCTTATGTTTTGCATCCGCGCTAGTCCAGCCCCCGCTCTGTCGTTAGTTAAATAACCTAACGGGTGATGACGGGACCCCATGGCGAATGCGGATGGCATAAGCGTACGTCATATTTTGGTTATTTTCTGCAATGGTAGGATTAAATGATAGGATGCATTAAATTTAATGCAAGAAAATAAACCAAATAAAAGTCGTTGGAACACTTTCAAAACCACTCGGTTCTTCTCAAAACCAAATTTTAAATGCGGAGCATGAACCACTCCTTTTTGAAAGCTATCTCGTTCCTTCGATTATATCAAGTTCACTACGTTCACGGTTTCGCAAAAAACCATTCATAGCCCTCCGTCGTTTCACATGAATGGTCAATAAGTATTCAAGCTATGTATGTTGGCCAAAGTCAAGGCATACTGATTGGTAGATTTTGGGTATTCATGTGCAGCATAGATAGACGGGTAGAACTTGACATGTGACTTTTGATATTTTGGTCAAAGTCAAGGTCATAAGAGCATGGGGCAAAAATCCACATCGGGAGTTTCAAAAGAACTGAAACTTGCTAGCGCTGCATTCCATTTAGAGTGTGACGATTCTGGTAGGATTCCTTCAGTTTTGTCACGCGATGATATTTGGATCCCGATCCTACTGTGAGTATATGCTATTCCTCGGGAAATTTCTCACTTAACGATCAATGCTATAAACCTAGTAGGTGTCTAGAAAGGTGTTAGCGGGGCTACGCCCTCAGGGAAAAGAGCTTACTTAATTAAGGAACTTCGTGAAAGCGTTGGAAAACCTCCCTCGAAGTACCAACACTTGCCTGGCTGAACGGTTAAGCAAGTATTGTACGGTGAGATTGATCCCGACTAATTCTTCCTTTATGGTTTGAGGAGGGATTCGAGAGACAGTGGGAGCCATCCTGTTTAGACAAACTAAAAACCACTCTAAACTTGCAAGAGCATCATGCTAAAGTGTTTCTTCTCTCTCTCCTAATTGCAGCGACCATTCAACATGACCGGACTTAAGTTATTACTAGATAAAAACATACTGACAGAGCCAAACTACAAAGATTGGCTCAGGAATGTCAAAATGGCAATCATTTACGACAAGTTGGGGTATCTCCTTAGCACCAAAGCTCCCCCTGTCCCAGGTCCCACCTCCAGCGTCGCGGATAAGGAAATCCATAAGATATGGGAGATCGATTGTGCGAAAGCCAAGTGCCTCGTGCTTGCCTCTATGGACAATGATCATCAGAAGAGGAATGAGAATATGGACCTGGAATCCATATTTCTTCATACAAAAGAACTGTATGGAGAGCAGTCTCGTATCGCAAGATACGAAGTGTCGAAGAAGCTGTTTTCGGCAAGATTGGCTGTCGGGTCATCGGTAGCGGAACACGTGCTTAAGATGATTGGCTTCATTGAGGAGCTCGCGGACCTTGGGACCACGTTAGAGAATGAGCTCTATACGGACTTGATTCTCCAGTCCCTTCCTTCCACTTACGCCCAGTTTATCCTGAACTTCAACATGCAAGGAAAAGAGGTTGAACTTCTGGAGCTCCTCAACATGTTGAGGAGTGCAGAGGGCATCCTACAGAAAGGTAGGGAAACATCCACTTTGTTTATAGGAGGATCTTCTTCTTCTAAGTCCAAGGCAAAAGCCAAGGGAAAGAAGAAGAAAGCCCCCGCCAAACCAAGGGGCGGTGTTAGTAAAGTGGATACGAAGGGAAAGGCAAAGGCAACAAAGGTAGCGGGAAAGCTTGTGGGGAAGGAAGAATGCTTTTACTGTCATAAGAGTGGACACTGGAAGAAAGATTGCAGGGCTTGGAAGGCCAGAACACAGGATCTGAAGCAAGTTGCGGCTTCAGCTTCAGGTGTGTATGTTATTGAAAACTGTCTATCAATAAACTCTACTTCCTAGGTATTGGATACCGCATCAGGATCTCATATATGTAATTCTTTGCAGGCGTTGAGAAAGCGTAGGTTTTTGAAGGCAGGTGACATGACCCTCAAAGTTGCAAACGGAGCTAGCATGGACGCTAAGGCCGTGGGGGACTATCACCTGAGAATGTCAGATGGACATGTTTTGGTTTTACGTAATTGCTTTTTTGTACCCAATGCAACTTGTAATATCATTTCTGTATCTTTAATATCTAAAGAAGGTTATGAATTTGCGTTTGTAAGTAATGTTGTAAACATTCACTTTAATCAAGTTCTGATTGGGTCAGGTATATTAAGCAATGGTATATACGTTTTAAACCAACCACAGATTTTCAATGTCCAGAATACACACAAAAGAAAGTCTCCAGAAATCAATCAGACTTTCTTATGGCATTGTAGACTGGGTCACATCAATGAGAGAAGGTTGACAAAGTTACATACAGAAGGATATTTGGATCCGTTCGAATATCAATCATATGCAACTTGTCAATCCTGTCTCAAAGGAAAGATGACAAAGACTACGTTCACTGGACGCGGAGTAAGAGCAAGCGAGCTCTTGGGACTCATACACAGCGACGTGTGCGGTCCAATGTCTACGCATGCACGAAGCGGTTATTCTTACTTCATTACTTTTACGGATGAATTTTCAAAGTACGGATATGTCTTCTTAATGAAACATAAATCTGAAGCCTTTGGAAAATTCCAGGAATATAAGAATGAAGTAGAAAAACAAACAGGCAAAAGTATCAAGACATTGAGATCTGATCGAGATGGTGAATACTTGAGTGCCGAGTTCCTGGATTACTTAAAAGAGAATGGAATTCTCTCTCAGCTTACTCCTCCATACACTCCGCAACATAACGGTATATCGGAGAGACGGAACCGAACCCTATTGGATATGGTACGGTCCATGATGAGTAACGCTGAGTTACCGCGATCATTCTGGGGATATGCACTAGAATCAGCTGCATACCTTTTGAACCGAGTTCCAACTAAGACTGTGCCTACTATACCATATCAGATGTGGTGTGGGAAGAGACCCTATCTTAATCACATTAAGACATGGGGATGTCCAGCTTTTGTCAAAAAGCAGCATGCGGACAAACTCGAGGCACGCTCAGTACAGTGCGAGTTTGTGGGATATCTAAAGAACTCCAAGGGATATTTCTTCTATTGCGAAGAGGAACAAAATGTTTTAGTTTCTCGGCATGCCCACTTTCTAGAACACCAGTTCGTGGAAAAGGAAATTAGTGGGAGCGCAGTAGAACTGGAAGAAATTCCAGAACCACGAGCTATTACTGAAAGCTTAGTAGAACCAGAGGGTTCAAAAGAACAGGACATTCCTACTCCGCTACGCAGGAGTAGTAGGCAGTCTCATCCGCCCGAGAGATACTACGGTTTTCTTATAGACGGGGATAGAGAGGATTGCATCATTGATTATGATGAGCCGACTACCTTCCAGCAGGCCATTCAGAGCGTTGACTCGGTAAAATGGCTGGATGCAATGCGGACCGAAATGTAGTCCATGTACACCAACAAAGTATGGACTTTGGACGTTGCTCCAGATGGGGTAAAACCCGTAGGATGCAAGTGGATCTTCAAGAGGAAGATTGGTGTAGATGGACAGGTCGAGACCTATAAAGCTAGACTTGTTGCAAAGGGTTTTCGTCAAAGACCTGGTTTGGACTATGACGAAACCATTTCTCCAGTGGCTATGCTGAAATCCATTCGGATCCTTCTTGCCATTGCTGCTTTCCACGATTATGAGATTTGGCAGATGGACGTAAAGACCGCTTTTCTAAATGGAAATTTAGAGGAGTGTGTCTATATGGACCAGCTAGAGGGTTTCATTCAGAGTGGGAGCAGCGGAAAGGTGTGCAAGTTGCTTAAGTCCATTTATGGACTAAAGCAGGCATCGCGGAGTTGGAACATCTGTTTTGATGAGACAGTCAAAGAATTTGGCTTTATCAAAAATCCAGATGAACCATTTATCTATAGTAGATTTGTAGCGAGAACTGTCGTGTTCCTCGTTTTATACATGGATGACATTCTCTTGATAGGAAATGACATTCCTATGCTACAATCTGTCAGGGGGTTCTTGTCACACAGGTTCTCCATGAAAGACCTGGGTGATGCCTCCTACATTCTGGGGATCCGGATCCATCGTGATAGATCCAAGAAGATATTAGAACTTTCAAAGTCCAGGTATATCGACACCATACTGAAGAGATTCAGTATAGAAGATTCCAAGCGCGGTAATCTACCGGCTTGTCACGGGATCACCCTCTCCAAAGAGATGTCTCCCAAGACTGATTTGGAAAGGGATCGCATGTCTATTATACCCTACGCTTCTGCGGTAGGCTCTATAATGTATGCGATGTTGTGTACCAGACCAGATGTTGCTTACGCACTGAGTGTGGTAAGTCGGTATCAGTCAAACCCTGGGGAGAAGCACTGGATAGCGGTAAAGAACATTCTCAAGTACCTGAGAAGGACTAAGGAGATGTTCTTGGTGTATGGCGGAAAAGACCTCCAGATTGAGGCCTTTGCTGACTCCAGCTTCCAAAGTGACAAGAATGATTCCAAGTCCATGTCGGGTTTTTTCTTTACCCTCAATGGAGGGGCGGTGTGTTGGAAGAGTTCCAAGAAACCATTGCTGACTCGACTATGGAAGCGGAATATATCGCTTCATCTGATGCCGCAAAAGAAGCCGTCTGGATGAGGAAGTTCTTGAAAGAACTTCAGGTGGTTCCGTCCATTGTTGATCCAATACCTCTGTATTGCGACAACAACGGGGCTATAGGTTTAGCGAAGGAACCCAGGTCCCATCAGAAATCCAGAAACATCTTGAGGCGGTATCACCTGATCAGGGAGATCGTGGATCGCCAGGAGATCAAGGTTCGGAGGGTTGCTTCAGAAGATAACACTGCAGATCCACTCACGAAGGCCTTACCCCAGACTCAGTTCGAGCGGCTGATCGAGATGACAGGTCTTCGATACGCCAGTACATGGCCTTAGTGCAAGTGGGAGATTGTTAGTGTATATGCCCTAAAGGCCATTACTGTATCATACTAGTTTGTATATTACTTGATGGAAGCTTGGGTTATTCACAGTTGTATAAACAATCTTGCTCGAAATGGTAGTATGCTACTTGGTTTGCCTCTGCTTTAATGTGTACATGTGTTTCTTTCAGTATATCACCTATACACATTAGTAGAGCCCTTAGGATCTTTGCTCGATTACCAGCGTTGTGATGGCAATCACACTCGTGGGGGCTGGGTAGTCTACAAGCACATCCTTATATTCACGTCCCTAGTCATGGGATTATCGAGACAGGGCATCGATACTCCGGAGTAGACTAGCGTATGCGCTTCTCATCCCAGCACGGGAGGCGGTCTGTCCCACAGCCGTCAGTACATCGTACTTGAGATAGTATGCGGGTGATCGTTAGGTTACGAGTACACTGGACAGGACTCATCAGGAACTGATTGGTTGGTACTATACCTAACGTTAGTTATCAGTTCCCAGGTGACATGAGTACAGCTTAGTCCGCTGACTTGACACTGTCACTTCGCCTCGAGTGTGTTCCCACTGTACTTTGATTACTACCCTACCGCGGCTCAAAGGAGTCATGCAAACAGGTAGTAGTTGGGTGCAGTCCCGAAGCACTAGGAGGCAGTGACGGTTAGACAGGATTCGTCTCTCCCGATATTTGGGGTTGACATCGCACTGTGTCTAGGAGAGCCATTACACAAGTAGTCCCTGGCCAGGGTAAGCGAGATATACTGGTAGGTTTCCAGTGTTATCTCAGGGTGTTCTGGGCTACACTCCGACACGACTTGTACCGCTATTAGGGGACTGACGTTTACCACCCCCTAGGCCCGCCATGCGATGTTATCAGACGAACAGACCAGACTGTACGGAGATTGTCACATACAGGCTCATTAGGAGTTCAGATGGGTTTCACCTCGTCAGTCTTCTTATCGGCTTCTACCTGGGGACCGTTACGCACAGCTAGTGCCGCTTGCGGTCTGTGGTTAAACCCACTGCCAGCGTAGAGTCGAGTCTTTAGAGTCCTACACAGAGGGTTATTCGCCTTTGAGAAAAACAGAGTAGAGGTCGCATGGTTTTGCGACAGGGTTCGTTCACATCCGTGCACTTGTGCACGTTTGGTGTCCGGACAGTCATTACTAGCGGGCTCTGGTTTGAGCCGGATCCTAGTATATGTTTTGGTTTAGTTTTATCTCATTGTGTTCATGTTCCTCGGAACATGGATGCGGGTGTGTATGCACAGTTGATTGAGGCGGAGGAAGTGGTTTTTCATTAGGGTTTTGGAACGGGTGTGTATGCACAGTTGACAGTCGTCTTTTTCCAAACCCTAATGAAATTGTGATATATCAATTAATAATATTAATTAAATGAAATTGTGTCATGGTTGGGTTTGTTGACTTGTTGACCAAGGTTGACTAGTTGACTATGTTTGAAACATTGACCATCATCATTACTTTTCAAGATGCTCTTTGATCTTTGCAAAAAACATTTAATGTGATATGATAATGGTCTCATCAAACCAACCATCCCCTTTTTCATTTGATTAAAATTATTAATTTGATTAAATCACATATATGTGATATGGTTGCAAAACTATTCTCATTCTATCATAACATTTCTCTCTCTTCTCTTCATCTTCCTCCTCCTCTAGTTCAAGGAGAACCATTCTCATGAGTTGAGAAACATCTCCTTGAAGATAAAACGCCCAAAGACACTCACTACTCACTCCAAGGTAGAAGGTCTAGCAAGCTGGATACTTTAGTTCTCTCAAGATCGAGAAAAGATCCCAAGGTAGAGACCCTCAGGTGGATCCATCTTCGACAAGAGGAGGCGACGAGGAAAGCACCATCCGACCACTACAAAGAGTCCAAGAAGAAGGAGTTCAAGTGAGGTATAACCCCTAACCGAGTAGATAAATCTCTAGTTAGGTTGCTAGTGCGTAGTTTAGCCAAGATCCGTTTTTGTAGTCCATGTTATCTAAACCCTGAAAATTGTTTTTCACCATTTCCACAAGCATGAAAGTACCGGGAGAGGTAACATGGACTTACACCTAGTTCATAGATGAACTCTAAATCCAAACTTTTTAGACTGTATGGTCAACTGAACTTAATCAGTATCCTGCGTAATGCCTCCCTCAATGTCCGCTTGGATCACCTGTCCAAAACACTGCCCCTCGTTAGAGGGAAAACTATAACTCTGACAGTCACTCTGTCATGCAGGTCACCTTGGAAGCCTTGAATGATAATTGTCTCCCGAATGAGGCTGTCGTTATCATATCCCTAGAACATCCACTTATGTTCTAAAACTGCTTCTGAATGTTTCTTCAGGATTGGATCAATATCAACTTATTGCATCTACTGCAAAAACAACATCTGGTGTGGTACTTGACATCTCATGATCGACTCAATTGCCTAAGCAAGTGATCTGCCAATCATGCACATCCCTCTCCCCTTTAGTCTGTAAGATACCTTTAGAGAGGGTGACTCCATTACCTGCAGGTATACTACCATGCCAGGAGTCATCCTTTCTAAAACACCTTTAGAATGCTGTCTAAGTACCCAGATTGGGAAACTACCCAAATCTAGATCTAAAACCATAGATCTAGTAACCAGAATGTCTTGTATAATATCCAACTCCTATGTGGAGAAACCACTGTGTGACAACCAAAGTATAACCGATCGTAGTATAGGAACTTCACTTCCTACTCTGTGTATGTCATCCAAATACCAGGACATCACACCCTACTACCTTCTCAACAGATCCAGCCCCTATTCTGATGAAGTCAAACCTGTGACTGTCACATCAGAAATAGATGATCTATCTCCGCTATATCTACTTTAGTCCATAGTCATAAGCTACTTGTCCACCAATGCTTCCGCTGCTCCCACTGACTACGACAACCCTCTGGCAGAGTCATATAGAAGTACACTTCTAAAGCCAGTTTAGAACGACGTTATACTCATCCTCCTGCCGGGTCTCACAGTCTGGAACAACAGCAATGGCAAGTCTGGGTAAACAAGAACCTCCCTGTCACCGTCCTTGAGGCTACCGGAGTACCTCTCGGGTGTCTGAGGTTACCCACCATATCTGCGGGGTAGCCAACGGAATATCAAATCAGATTGAATCTTTAGGTTCTCATCAAATTTTCCGTAATCGTTTGCGGTTCTGGAATCACTTCCAGTTCTACCATACTCCAACTACTGTTTTCTGAAAAAATCCATTTTTATTAAAACTGTGGCGAGTCAAGAACAATATGACTATTGATCTTCCAGATGGTAGAAAATCGACCCTCGTCATAGCCTGGGACAACCCACAAACAGCCATTACAGAAACGTGCCTTGAGTTACCCAGACTCTGGTTTTAAGCATAAGCTGGAAAACTCCCCGTACCTTAGCAGTGTCAAGATATGAACTGTTCTATATCCAATATAGAAACAGAGGCACTGATTTAATTGAACCAGATTCAAATCATGCAGTTGTCTCTAGTGCATGTCAACTAAATGGAAAGAGGCCGATCAGCGTTACTCAACTTAGGAACGCTTCCAATTATGAGCAACCTGAAAGAGAAGCAAGTTCTCTTAATCATTACTATTAACTGAATACCACACACAAGTATCTACATCTTCGATCACCTTAAAGAATCCTGATACTTGCAACACCTGGTTCTCTACTTTATTCTTATACCTATAACTTCTCAAAATTCGGACCTTGCGTTTCTACGAAACACTTGTCTAAAAACTAGAGAAGTCATAAGTAAACCGAATATAGTACGAGGACCAACCCCTCTGTCTTAATGGACACTGGACAATATACAATACTCTGTATAAGTCTCTTGAGTCTAATAACTCAAACCCTATGCGTCGTAGGTTGAAAACTGTACTTATGGTTAAGAAAAATTACACTGCTATTTAAAGCTCCTTACCTAACCATCAACTGATATAGGTAAATGTCATGGACATAATTTCAAAAAGGTTTATCTCACTCTATAAAAATAGACGTACAGATATATCAATTTGAAATTGGTGCATAACAACGGATATTCAAAACCATATATTTGCCATCCGGCAAACAACCCAGGCGATTTCCTCAAATATCACCAATTACAACGAATCCCGATATAATAAGGATAATCACCCAATTCCCAATAACTTACTCCCACTCATCATCTGTAAAACCATACAGATGTGAGAATCATACCTGGTAAATACATACCCTGGAGCAAGTGTCTAATTGGGAAATCAGTTTTCTTTTAACAGTACTTAGTGAAACTGAAACATTGAAATGTTTCGATGGGGTATCCGGGTATTCTAATAATGCCTCTTCCATTATCAGATTCACAACTGTAACCGTATATTTCTTTTCCATTTCTCCAAATCGCTTCATATGTCTTTAGTCATTACCTTCTGTACACCCCTTTAGGCCAAATGGTTTTCTTTCTTCTCTACCGTTCGGCACCAGCCTATGGTTTGGAAGAAGACTATCCAATAAGCATAATGGGTGTACTGTCCTAATCCTAGGAGCACTCGCAATGCGACAGAAGGTGAAGATAAAAGACAATTGAATAAAACCTTATTCCTTTTTCTCCTGATTCAGAATCCATCCTCGAACTGGAACAAGTTCCTTTCGAGTTCGTATATAACCATACGATGGAGTATACAAATAACTGTGGATCTTCATAGTGATACGGAGTGTTCTGGAGAAATACAAAGGTGAAGTGGGAGTGGTAATGAAATACTTGGTTTGGTCGTGAATAGCAGTCGCAGTTTACTTTGCTCTCTTACTAATCCCTTTATTTGTCTTAACTCATTACCTTCTGCACACCATCGTTATGCTAATTCGTTTTCTTCATTCCCCATCGTTCGGCACCAGCCTAAGGTTTGGAAGAAGACTATCCAATTTGCGTAATAGGTGTACTATCTCCTAAACCAAGGAGTACTCGCAACCTGAGAGAAGGTAAAAGGAAAAGACAACTGAATAGTCCTATTCGTTTTCTCCAGAACCAGAAACCATCCTCGAATAAATTCCTTCGAGTTCGTATATAACTATACGATGGTTTTATCCAATGGAAGTGGACGTTCGTAGTAATACGGGGTGTCCTGGAGAAAAGGGTAAAAGTAGAAGTGGCAATGAGGTTTGTAACTCTGATAATCCAAAAGCCAGTGTTTAAGAAGATTCGGTTAATTTTGGTCACTGAGTCATAGTCCTAGGGTCGGGTCATGGTCGCTGCCAAAGAGAGAGAGAAAAGAAACACTCAGCATGCACTCTAACCTAGATCAGAATGGTTATCAATTTATCTAATCAGGAAACCTCCCACTGTACCGTCAAATTCTCCTCCAAACCTGAAAGAAGAATTAGTCGGGATCACCCGAGGAGTAAGCTAACTCATCAGTGGGAATCGGGATCCAACTATCATCGCATGATAACGTGAAGGAATCCGCTCACGTTATCACACTCCAGAAGTTATGCGCATATCTGGCAAGTTTCAGTTTCTTTAGAAACTCCCAATGTGATTTTTACCCATGCTCTTATGACCTTGACTTTGGCCAACAAATCATAAGTCACATGTCAAGTTCTACCCGTCATTCTCTAGGTTGATTTGAACCCATCCGTACCTACCCTTGACTTTGGCCAACAAGGCAGTACGACTATCCCAAACCAACGCATCTATCTATGCTGCGTATGAACACCTAATAGCTACCAAACACTGTGCCTTGACTTTGGCTAACAAACACAGCTTGAATACTATTGACTATCCATATGAAATGACGGAGGGTTACGAATGGTTTTTGGCCAAAAACCTTTAACGTAATGAATTTGATATCGTTGAAGGAACCGGATAGCTTTATAAAAAATATAGTAACAAAAACCTTCGCTAAAGAGGTCACTCACGGTGAAGGGATCTCGGCTCTTTCCCCGTAGAATGGGGTGCAGGTTATTCCAACTGAATACCACGATGCAAAGCAAAAGTAATTGACTATAGTGAAGTTATTGCCCTGATGCAAACTTCTGTCCAAGGGGTCACTCCCGGTGAAGGGATCTCGGCCCTTGCCTCGTCGACTGAGGTGCTGGATATTCATAACCGAATACCACTGTGCAAAATAAAAGAGAACAACCTTGCAATAACAGCCGTTTTTGAAAAATTGTTCCAACAACATCAGAATAGGTTTATTTAGCTTGCATTGATCCGAATCAATGCAGTCCCATCAATTGATCACACTAATAAAGAACGAAAGTTATGATGTACATATATGCCATCTGCATTCGCCACGGGTCCCGTCATCACCCGTTAGGTTACTTAACTAACGACAGAGTGGGGACTGGACTAGCGCGGATGCAAAACATATACAATATCTACTAGTATATATATCAATATATAAAATTCGCTCAAGGCATGATAAAATGCAACATCACAGAAATGTAATAAGCATCACAGAATAATACAGATATCTGGGATCCCCGTGTTTCATAGAGCCGCTACTGAAACCCGACGTTCCCCTGGTCGTGTGGATAGCCTGTGCAATGAAATCCTAGACCCCTACGGGCACGGCAAGTTACCCGCCAAAACCTGAAGCGAGGCAGCCCCCTTCAGCAACGTGAATGGACCACCCAGCACTTCACGGAATCCGGTAACTTGGGCACCCCTCCTGAGTCAACCTATACCCCCTACGAGTGCGGCGAATAGCCCGCCAATTCTAGAGTGAGGCCCCCCCGTCTCAACACCATGAGATGCGGGCCCGTTGCCCTCTAGAACCCGGCTATCCGTGCACCCCTCCGCGGGGTAATTCTAGTACAGAAAGTAAAATAAAATATGCATACAACGGGTGCATCGACCTCAGCCCGGTCGTGCCCCAAAAGAATAATATACAAACAGGCAGTGACGACAGTCCACATGTCGGACGCTCGCCCCGCAATATCAAATGTACATAAAAACCAAACTGTACTACCATTGCATCCAGGCTATCCCCACGACAAATCCTTAATGTCACAGCACAACACAGAACATCAACGTGAATGTCACATTCGCAAATCCGTCTAAAAGGGCTATAGCAGTTAGACAGGATTTATCGATCAAATGACATTCACAGTCGCAGATATAATGTAAATACTGTGAACTAACATGTTTAAAATTTTCGATCGACCAAAATTACCGAAGTGGGCCCCAAGCACTACTGTAGCACCCAAAGAAAATCTGGGCCCAAAAAGAATATTCCAAAAACCTCATTTTAAACTCAAAAGCCCACTGTAAAAATTTGATGTAATGAACAGTTAAAGTGGCGGCGGAACCGTAGCCAATGCGTGGGTTTCGCCGCGGTTCCGCGGTGAAAAGTGATTTCACGCGACCAAATTTTCACAGAATGCTTAGAATTCCCTGCACGTATTTCTGCAATGTACTAAAAAAAATTTCGAGCCAAACAAAAATTCGACAGAAAACTAATGCATGAAAAACACGGTTTTTGGAAAATCCGATCGATCGAACTTGTAAACACGTTAGAGCAAGCTAGACTAGCTTAATGGTGTAGCTCTGATACCAGTGTAAGTGCACGGCAGCGCCCCGGCCAACAGAACGAGGCCAAAATACGGAATCAAAACTTTTCTATAAACTAGAACCGGCACTACCGCGGACTTAGAAAACCCGGATCGGGCTATTAACTTAATCCTAGCTAACTAGAGAAAGGGTAGAGAGATATACCGAGCAATCCGTGTCCTTCGGTCTTCTCTTCGTCGTCCCGATCTCCCCGCGGAATCTCCGGTCTTCATCTCCTCGTCGGAAGGGCACCACATCGCCAGGTTCTTTTACGGGCTCCCACCTCTAGACCGAGGCAACTCGGGCACGAAGTTGGCGAGTCGACGTGTCCAAGAATGCTGTAGATGAAGTATAGAAAGCTATGTCTCATTGGGGTTACTAGAAGTTGCCTTTTGGTGGAGGAATGAGATATGAACCTTTTGCAATGAACTAGGGAATTTTGTAGCAAGAAGAGAACAAAATTCCCACACCCAAATTTTTGGACAGCCCTCATGAGAATCGCCGGCCCCTTGGTGAAGGGAGAGAGGATGGAGTAAAACCATAATACAAGAGAGAGAAAAAGATAACCATGAAGAACCATGATCACAACCAAATCCCCACTCCATCATATCCCATCACCATCAAGCAAAGTCAAGCAATGATGAAGCAATGAAGTCAAATGGTGGTAGAATCATCATGAAACTATCATGTGCCATAAAAAGTCTTCTCCATTGTTAATTGTACAATTACAAATAACCCCCTCCACCAATTTTTAGCCAAAGAGAGGAAACAAAGGAAAATGGCCGAAACGGAAAGCAAACTGGCAACTTCAAAAAACTGATCCCGTAATAAATTACAGGAAAACCTTGTGACTGTATATACATACCCGCATTTGTATTCCGATCGAATACAAATACAATGAGACAAAATCTACACTGTACAATACTAGGATCCGGCTTAAACCAAAGCCCGCTAGTATAAACCGTCCGATCATGATCCGTGCAATACCGCACGTATCTGATCGAACCCTGCCATATCTCCATATGGCCTCTACAGCGTTTCGCCCGAAACTTGAGCAACTGTCTGTGGGGGACTCTAAAGACTCGTCAACACCTTGGTTGTGGATTTAACCACTAGCACGTCAGAGTTATTAGCCATACGTAACGGGCTACCAGGTATTGAAAAAAAGGGACGTTGATGTGCGAACTCATCCTGACACCCTACTGAGCCTGTCAGTGACAATGTCCGTACAGTCCGGTCCATTCGTCTATGAGCATCGCATGGCGGGCCTAGAGGGTTGGTAAAAGTCAGACCCCCAAAAGCGGTACAAGTCGTGTCGGAGTGTAGCCCAGAACACCCTGAGATACTACTGGAATACCTACCAGTAAATCTTCTGCCTTGGCCAAGGACTTCGTGTAATGGCTCTCCTAGACACAGCGTGACCTCACCCGCAATACCGGGAGAGACGAACCCCTGCAGATCCGCTCACTGCCTCCATGTGGCTCGGGACTGTACCCAACTAAAACCTGTTTGCACGTCTCCTTTGAGCGTGGTAGGGTAGTAATCAAAGTACAGTGGGAACTCACACGAGACAAATGACGATCTTTGGTCGATGAACTAACCTGTACACATGTCACCAGGGAACTGCTATCTGACGTCTGGTATAAGACCAACTAGCATGTTCCCGGCGAGTCCTGTCCGGTGTACTCATAACCCAATGAGCACCTGTATACATCTTAGGTGAACCAACTGACACCAGTGGCTTATGAGACCGGCCACCACCCCTCGTCGGGGTCTCAACTGTATACACTAGTCTACTCTGGAGTATCGATGTCCTGTCTCGAAACTCCCACGACTAGGGACCTTTTAAGGATGTGCTTATAAACTACCAGCTCCCATGTATATGATAGCCATCATACTGTTGGCTGTCAAGCAAGAATCCTAAGGGCTCTATCAACGCGCAATAGTGACCTGTAAGGTCACCTAAAGCAGTACACGATGATAAAGATAAACCAGATAGCATACTATCATCTTGAGTGAGACTATTCTAACGGTATAGGTCCTCCTTCAGTCATTGCAATCAGGTGCCTGTGATCCAATAATTAACTCTGAGGGCACTATCTCCAACAACACATGTATGTGTTGGACCAAAATTGTGCGCACACACTATTTTGCAAAAGAGCTCTTCGGATAACGGTCGTTTTTCTGTTCCGTCTGCAGTTTCAGCTCCTAAACGTTATATCCGTGATTTTGAGTGTGTTTCCAGTTTTTTATCACGAACACTTGTAATCTGTAATTCTGAGCAGACACTGGTTAATAGTACCGATATAAACAAAATAGATAATGAATGAGGGGTATTAAAATGCAGTTTTATGTGATGAACACCGATTGTAATTGTGTTAAGTCCAAATCCAGCAACCCCACATTTTCTTGTGTTTTAGATGCAGTGTCTTGTCTTATTTGTTGCTACTCAGATACCATCTGACAGCGATGAACATGTTTATGAAATTTAAAATGAGGTCATTTTGAAGTATATGTGAAATACCCCTAGCCCTAAGTATCTTTAGGTTTCAAACCCTTTAAGTATTCACGCGTTTGTTGCAGATACCATAAAGCATCGAACATTCAAAAGGTTCTCAGGATTGCCGTAGAGACAGCCCGACCTTCCTGCAAAGTCGTAGGGTTTTAAGTGATATACCTGCAAGAACTTTTACTTCTACTTGACTATCTTATTCAATTTTGGAAAGTCTCTTCTCAACATTTATTTGGTTGAGATTTATAGAATAAGATTCCTTTTTTGCCCCTGGGACGGGCATAAATAAAAGGTTTCTAAATGAGACATATTAGTCACCTGCAATTTTTGCATATGATTTTGATGTTTATTAGGTGTAAGAATAAGATGAACTTGATTCTTTCCTTTTTGACCCCTTCTTCTGATGTTTATTAGTCCCTTTGTCGTCGTCATCTGATATGCGAAGATCCTTGATCTGTTGAAAAGTTCTAGGCAGGAATTGTACCTTTCACGCTTTGCTTCCTGAAATACGGAGTGTGAGAGCGGATAAACCTGCGACGTATTCACACCGAGAAGCACACCTTCTTGATATGAATATGTTAAGCATCTGGATTAAACAGAATAAATATTACAAGAATTTAAAAGAAAACTAAATGATATATAAAGAATTCAACGTCATTTATTACAAGTTCATGGTTCAAACGATCAAAAGGTTTCAAAGACATCAAGAATTTAACAAGCAGATACAATAATAAGCCCCAAACAAATAAGCATACTAGAAACAAGAAACAAGCTAGAACTCAGCTTGAGCTGAAAGATATTAGAGGTCTTCCTTCGTCGACTCGATCTCGTAATGTGCCTCAACAACTGGCCCTTCGTTTTAAGTCGATGTCGCACACTCCACAAGGTTTTTAGAGAGATGAAATTTAAAAAAAAACAATTTTATAGCAAGCAACATAGACTAAACTTTCAAGATCTACCATAAGCCCTAGCTAGCTAAACTAACAAAGTTTCTAATCTACTATGAAGTGATTTATACCTTTGTTTTCAAGTCCTTCGAGTCTTCTTATCATCTTCTTAATCTCCTCATTTGTATGGATCGAGCTGGGTTATCGTCTTCCTCGTGTCGAAGAAGATCCACCTGAGAGTCTATGGTTCAAGCTCTAACCTAAAGAATGATGTAACTAAAGTACCTAGTTTGCTAATCTATGTAGCTTATGAGATATAGAGAATGTTTATTGGATTAATTTATCTCAATAACTCAAAGTTTCTCAACTTATGAGAGTGTTTAAGGTTTGAGGAAGAAGAAGAGAGCAAAGGAGGAAAGAGTGCGTCAAGTCAAGAATGAGATGAAGAATGGCTATGTGTTGATAACTATGAAGCATATCTTTTCAATAATAATAATAATAACAGTAATACAACCATGCTTCAATAGTCATCCAAAATGAATGATTCATCCAAAGTAGCCATGCTTCAATCATGCTCTGATAACACCTCATTTCTCCACCTCATTATCCCTTTGAATAAATGGATTAATCATAAATGAGGTGCCTTCTTCTAGAAGCACTCTTGTGAAAATACAAGAATACCCCTCACCGTATATACATACCCGTATTCGTACCATGAATACCAAGAGATGAAAATAATCCAATATTATAATACTAGAATGCGGCTTAATCCTAAGCCCACTATTATTACCCGTCCGATCAAAAATACATGTAGCTAGTATGCGTTTATGATCGAAACCCTGCACGTAAAACCATACGGCCTCTACATCGTTTCTTCTAAACCAAGGAAACCCTCTGTGTGGGACTCTAAAGAATCGACAGTACGCTTGCAGTGGGTTTAACCACAAGCACGTCAGTGGAACTAGCTGTACATAACGGCTACTCAGGTATCTGTCGAAAAGAAGGCCAACGAGCAAACTCGTCCGAACTCCTACTGAGCCTGTTCGTGAAAATCTCCGTAAAGTCCAGTCTGTTCTTCTAAGAATATCGCATGCCAGGTCTAGGGGGTGGAAAACGTCAGAACCCTCATAACCTGACAAGTCGTGCTGACGTCGCTCAAGACCATCCGAGAATCTACTAATCTAACTATCAGTAATTATCAATCCGCCCTGGCCAGGGACTTATGGTATTGGCCAACCGAACATAGCACGATATCGACTCCCTATACCGGAAGAGACGAATCCCCAACAATTGCTCACTACTTCCATGTGGCTCACGACTGTACCTAACTAAAACCTGTTTGCATGACTCAGTAGAGCCGAGGTAGGGTAGTAATCAAACCACAGTGGGAACTCACAGGAGACAAATGATGACCTCAGGTCGACAGACTATCCGTAATAATGTCATCTAAGAACTGCTATCTAACGATAGTTATAATACCATCTATCTAGTTCTCGGCGAGTCCGTCCAGTGTACTCATCCCTAGTAAGCACTTATATACAATCTTAAGTGTATCATACCAATGGCTGCGGGACCAACCATGGACCCTCGTCAGGGTATAGAAATGTATACACTAGTCTACTCTGAAGTATCGATACCCAGTCTCGATACTCCCATAACTAGAGACATTTAAGGATGTGCTTATCGACAACCCAGATCCCACAAGTATGATTTCCATCATAACACTGTAGTCAAGTAAGGATCCTAAGGACTTTATTAACATGTATAAGTGATATGAAATAACAAGTAAAATATATCACATGTTAAGATAGTGGCAAACCAAATAGCATACTATCATATTGAGCATGATTGTCCTGTATATACATATCCCTAGCATCCTATACAAGGCCTCTAGGGCATACATATCCAATATACGTCACCCGACAGACATTCCCAAGGAAAAATAGAAAACAACAAAATGGAATGCCCGTCAGTAAACTAAAGTTCGGTAAGTCCCACATTTTAAAACATAATAATTGAAAATCAAGTATATGACAGTAAGGTAAACATGATACAATAGATTAAGAAATTAACATCGAAGCATGGAAAAGACATGTCATGAACAAATAAAAATAGTACGGTCATTGATATGTGGGTTCACTATTCTAATGTGAGTTTAAGGCAAGAGTGTTCAACCGCTTCATGAGATTTTAGTTAGTAATGTACCGTTCTGATTCGATACCACAGAAAATCATATTCATGAGTTAGTAATATACCGTTCCAGCTCGGTACCATAGCAAATCGGGTACACGGATTTGTGTAAAGGACTCCAACGCAAATTGAACCAACTCATCCTCAAACTATCCCTAACACCCCGTCAAACATTTCGTCAAGTCTATATATAAATTAACACGTGTTCACAAATACATACAATGGTTCAAATTCATGTAAGGTTCATGGATTCACGGGTTCATGTCAAATTCAAGATGAAATACAAAATATATAAATCATGAAATTACAATCATATTAGTTCAGAAATTTAGTGCTAGTTCGCATGCAGGAAAACACCGTTTCTATTCTAATTTTAGATTAATAATAAAAATAAAAGTTTTAGATAAAGAAGTCAGGAAACAAAAAAATTGTGTTTGCCTCATTCGGGGTCTGAATGAGGGAGTTATAAGTTTTTCATTGAAACTGCTTAAAACTGGACAGAAACATTCCAGAACGGTCGCAAGTTTTAAAAACGCAGATTACGATATTTTCTAGCTGTTTTCAGAAGAAGTGAGAACTAGAAAAAGACAGGTCTTTCAGTCTAGTTATTAAAACAACTTGAGTTTACTCGATTTGGATCTTTAATACTATATTTATGAATATTTTAATATATGGGTATAAAGAAGATTTTTTTTTCTTTAAGAGCAAAAAAGGGGTAAGTTGCAAAGCATATATCGTGTCGATATATACATTTTTGAGTCTAGAATTCTACAGGAAAGGTGTAGGTATGTAAATTTTGAATCCATACATTTAAATCTTGATTTAATCTAAGTTCTGTAACGTTTGATATAACGGTTTTAAAAACATTGCACAGTTCAGGATAGAATCTGTCCATTCATGTTCTTATCACTAAGTCGTGAATCAAACACAGCGGGAATGGTCCTAAAATTTTATTGTGCATGTATCAGAGAAATTTTAAACACAAAAGGCGGATCGGTAAAATAATTTAAAAAATTTAATACCGATTCATCCGGCAATTTTCAGAACATCAAAATCGCCCTGATAGCAAATGTTTTGTCAGAAACAACCCATTTTTAGTTTGTTTCATAAAATGATAAAATCACGAAAAATGTAGAACTTTTTTTGCAATGATCAGTCGAAAATAGTGCATTCTCAACACGTTAATTTCCCTACTCTTATCATTCATATATAAGTGTTTATTGTAATTATAAGACAGATTACGAATTTATCTGGGCAATATATCAAATAACATGTGTTATACAATATAACCGGTATTATGGGGGAAAATGTGTGTTTATTACTACATGCATGATCTGTGTATATCAACACTTGTCTCGAGATTATGTGCAGGAAATTCTCCAAGTAAAAGAGCCGGAACTGCTTTATGTGCTGATAAAATACACCAAATCCAAGACTTGTGATCTAGCAGTAAATAAGAAAGTATAAAAATATTTCAGACATCAGAAAAAGACCCTAAAGCCAACATAAAAAAGCACAGAAGAATTCATTCACTGAGTCCACCAGAACAGACGCGGAACTACGGTCGAGTCAGGCCGATCCGCGACCATTCTGACTCGTCGGCGGCAGAAACTTTTTCCAGAAGCCCCTTTTCAACGGCAAAACTTCTTTAAGACGAT
The DNA here is from genome assembly GCA_030015575.1 of Agapanthus africanus. Classification (NCBI taxonomy): domain Eukaryota; kingdom Viridiplantae; phylum Streptophyta; class Magnoliopsida; order Asparagales; family Amaryllidaceae; genus Agapanthus; species Agapanthus africanus. Next base: position 25,707,524 of record JASDDO010000006.1, on the reverse strand, counting down.
TCAGTTCCTCTAATTCTCCAGAAGCTTCCCATCAACAACAAGTCTTCTCTTGTAAGCTAGCTAGCTACCTTAATCTAGAAACTTCTCTTCAACTACCTAGCTTCCAAGGGAAGATTGACCTAGCTTCTAGTGGAAGCTAATGGGAAAACTATAAAAGGGCACCTATAGCTTCATTACAAGGGTTGTTCGGTAGCTGTTCATCAATTAGGGTAAAAATTCTAGGAAATCCAAATCAATTCAAATCAAGTTGGGTGACACAATTTGAGCCAAATCAAGATTCATCGAGTACCGACTCAAGCAAACAAATGAAGATCCTTTGAAGCAACGCCGATCTTCATCCGAGCAAGAGATCCACGACGATCCACGACTCAAGAAGACCGAAGCGAAGCTAGTTTCGACGATTTAGTTCCTCCTCAAATCTTGTAATCTTTGAGTGAATTGTACCTAAGCGTTAATTAATAAAAGGTGAAAATTCTAAATCTTGCTTTTTATTCATTCTCACATCATGATATTCTTTGTTCTTGATTGTTTTATGATGATGCGTGAGTAAATTCTCCGCTTGTGCAGGATCCGAGAGAATTGATAGATCTAGTGATGATCAAATCTTTATACTAATTCTTAAGTCTTATGAGATTTGTGAACCTTAGTAAAATAAATCGTTGATGTCCTAATTTGGAGCGAGATGACTTCTTTATTATTTCGTTGCAAATTAGGGATCAAACTATCAGTGATTTTCTTTGCTAAAGGCTAGATCCGAATGATTATGATTGAAAAGACAAGGGATAGTGAAGGAGAAACCCTAGTTTCTTCAATTAATCCCTAATCTTCAATCATCATCATCAATCTAGCTACAAATATTCAATAGATAAGATTGGGAATTATTAAATTCATCATTAGCTATTAACTCAATCGGATCCTATAAGCTATTCTTCATATCTTGATAATTCAATTGGTTTGGACATTTTCTTGATCCATAATAATTCTTGATTTTAGATCTATTTCTTGATGTTCTTGAAACTAAAATCTCACAAATCTTGAATCATTTTCTTTTATATTTTAATTTTCAACTAAACTAAAACGATTTCGAACAAATCACACTTTCTCTGTGGACGATCCGCACTCGCTAAACAAACCTACAAAGACACCGTTAATTGATTGCGGTTTACAAATTTCTTTGGTTGTTATCTTAACATTTTTCAAAACACGACATCGAAACATTTGATTCAATCAAATGGCGCCGATGCCGGGGATCGTGTGCTAATTTGTTCATCTTTGTTAATTTGAGTTGAAAAATTTATTATTCCATCAGAATTTTTAGATCAAAATTCGTAACAAGTGCTTAATGATTTGTTGCAAGGAGATATGGAATCTGTGGAGCGAGAGGAAATTTTTTTAGGACTTCTCAAAAAGTCCAAAGAGGCAACAGGAGCAGTTTTTGAAATTTTTGTGTAGGGATCTCATTAGCTGACCGCATCCGTGGCACATTGCGCATCTCGCGGCGGTTCTACGGCAATCTTAGGGCTTCAGTGCACCAAAATTCTCAGGTCCTCTTCTGTCTTTCTTATCTCCTCCCTGCTCTGTCCAATAACCACTTTCTGCAGGTTTCTTTGCAAAAAATTCGCAGCACCGCAAAAAGAAAAATTTGTTGCGTGTTTGATCTTGGCTGTTTGTATATTTTAACACGGAAATTAAGGAGCACGACCAAAATTCAGATTAGGTGGTGAGTTCATTACCCTTCCTAAGCCCCGGAAATCACAAACTTGCATCCGCATCACCCTCATTAACTAAAAGAAATCTAGACAAGACTTTAAGGACCGTCGCGCTCATTAAGGACAAAAGGAGGTCGTGGGTAATCTATTGCTTATCCGCGTTTCTTTTGTGGTGTCTAAGGTAAGTGTGTCTAAGGCAAGTTGTTACTTAATTAGGCCCACTACTTACGTAGTGGAGAACCTCCCACTTACTTGGCACTTAACTGGCCACAGAAGGGGCAAAGAGGCGGTAGAGGATCTATCTTGCGACTTGTCTTCTGGAAGTCTAGGAGCGGTCTAGACCCTTTTTAGGGTTCCTAGGCACACCCATGAGGTTCTACAACTGATCAAACATGGCCAATTCAAAAATTTTCTATGTGCCGAAGAACTCTAAGCTAGATCGTTAACTAGAGGATAGGCGAAAGAATGCAAGTTAACAACTTTAACTAAAAGGAAAGTGACTACAACCTTTGTAGATCCGGTCCTCCACTTCCTTAGCTCCGTGATGATGTCCCTCCGCTGCGGTCATCGGATCCCGGACTCTAGCGATGGTTTCGTCGAAGAAATGATCGGGCTAGGTCGTTGACTTCGATACCGAAGATGATCTACGTCGAGGCAACTCAAACTCAAGCTCCACCTTCACCAAGTCATGAAACTTGTGAAGAAAACACCCTATACTATATGGCAAGTGGTAGAGGATGAAGAAATAGGAAGTGGGTTCACTTTAGAATTGGATTTCTCACTCTTTTACTCATGGCACCATTGAAGGTAGCAAAGGTTTCTTCTTCTTGAAGAAGAAGAAGAAGAAGAAAAAGAATACGATGAATATAATAAAATCAATTGATCCTATCATAATGCAATCTTGGGTTAGTTTAACAAGTGTAGAGAATAAACTAGGGTTTAAGTAAATGGTTAGGGTTAAGGAAAGAAACAAAATGGTCAAGCTTTCAAAGCTTCATGAAGCTTCAACAAAAAACAAAAGAAGCAACCATTTCATTTCTTGTCCAAAAATATATGAAAAGAAATAAATAAATAAGTAAATCAAACCCTAACCATTAACTTAATCAAGGTTTAATCATACACACCCAAGTTTGCATGTATCATCAAACATGATATAAACTAGTGCACAAAACTATATCATATATACAATGTGCACATCAAGTGAGAAAATCCATCTTAAGTGAACCAATACTAGTTAATGCAAAGTAATATATCAAATATATAATTATACATTAAATCATTAAATCAATACTTGATTTAACGATCCGGTCATATCGCATATGACCGACTAATATCCAATGTATCGACTTTTCGAATCAATCCTCGATTCGATAACTAAGTTATATCGCATACAACCAATCGATACATTCATCGCGAGAATAGAATACGGTATCACATACACGCATTATTCTCGGTCCCGCACATATCTCATATGCGCTCCTATTTCGTTTTACTTGAGCCAGGAAACCTCTGTGTAGGACTCTAAAGATTCGTCAATACGCCGGCAGCAGGTGATGATCATATCAAACACCCACAAGCCGCAAGCGGTCTGCTAAACGTAACGGCCACCCGGGTATTGAGCGATCAGAAGATCAACGAGCAATCCCGCTCACACTCCTGTGAATCCAACCAGTAACACTTACCATACAGTCCGGTCTGTTCGTCTGATATGTCGCATATCTCGCCTAGGGGTGGTAAACGTCAGACCCCAATAGCTTGATAAGTCATGCCAACATAAGGTCCATAACAATCGTGAAACTACTGATAACTCTTACCAGTATATCACTGCAACCCTGGCCAGGGATTTCCAGTTATGGCCAGTCGAGCATAGTGCAACATCAACCCCTAATACCGAAAGAGACGAATCCCCTCCTATCGCTCATTGCCTCCATGTGAATCGGGACTGTACCCAAAAACCACCTGTTTGCATGACTCAGTAGAGCCGTGGTAGGGTGGAAATCAAAGAACAGTGGGAGAACACAAGACTCTATGACGATCTCGGGTCAACAGACTAAGCTGTACCAGTGTCACCAGAGAACTGCCATCTGACGTGAGGTATAATACCATCTGGGAGTTCTCGGCGAGTCCGTTCAGTGTACCCAGTCTCCACTGAGCACCCGCATACCATCTCTGATGTCAAACACCAATGGATATGGGATCATCCATCACCCATCACATGGGTCGAGATGATATACGCTAGTCTACTCTGGAATATCGATGCCCCGTCTCGATATTCCCACGACTAGGAACATTGAAGGATGTACTCATGGACTACCCAGGCCCCACTAGTATGATCTACATCATAGTCCTGGAAGTCGAGTACACATCCTAAGGGTTTTATCAACATGTAACAGAGAGACAGAAAGTATACACGTTAAGATAAAGAGCAACCAGATATCGTACTATCATGTCGAGCAAGAAAGTCTTACCTATATATGTCCCAGCATCCACTACAATATACATCCAATGTACAGTAATGGCCTCTAGGGCATACATATAACTAACAATCTCCCACTTGCACAAGGGCCATCTGTAGCAGTGGTTGTAGCATCTAATACTTAACCTTCCTATATAAGTCTCTCTCTGGGAAAAAGCCTTTGTGAGTGGATCTGCCGTGTTATCCTCTGAGTCTACTCTCCTAACCTCGATCACCCTGGAGATCAACTATCTCCATGATCAAGTGATGCTGCCTCAGAATATATCTGGGTCACTGATGGGACCAGGGTTCATGGGCCAAAGCCACACTTCCATTGTCACACAATGGTAGGAACCTAGTTCATCTCATGAACTAATATACACCCAAACTGTCTCTTTGGTAGTATCTTTAATAGCGATGTTACCAGCCTTTATCGTCTAGTCTGCCACGGTATCTAGCTTGGAACTCTTCCAACATACCGTCCCTCTACTGAGGGTAAAGACAATGCCTGCGACTAACATTCAGTCGTCCTTATCACCCTAGAACCTTTCCAGTGATTCACCTTTATCCTATTTGGAGAATCCTTTTGATAAGAGGAGATTAACCGTTCGTAGCATAAGAAACTCTTTTCTTATCAAGAGTATGTTGTACACGTACAATACGAGGATGACCACCTTACTCTCTACTACCTTTTTATATATACAAGGTTCATCTACCATTTTGATGAAGTCAAACTCTTCAACTACCACATCAAAACAGACGTTCCAACTCCGCGATGCCTGTTTTATTCTGTAAAGCAACTTGCACACGTTTCCGCTGCTCCCACTGTTTACGAAGCCCTCTGGCTGTGTTCTTATAGACGTTCTTTTCTAAATCATTATTTAGAAAATTAGTCATGACACCCAACCACCAGATATCGTAGTCATGGTATGTAGCAGTGGCAAGTAGGATCTGGATGGACTTAAGCACAGCTACTGGAAAAGGTTTCATCATTATCCACGCCTGGTCGATAGCGAAAACCTTTAACAAGTCTAGCTTTGAAAGTCTTAACTTTTCCATCTACACCAAGTAATCTTCTCAAGATATACTTGCTCCTGATGGGGATTTAACCCTTCAGATATAGCAACCAAAGTCCATACTTTGTTGGTGTACATGGATTCCATCTCAGATCGCTAAGCATCCAGCCATTCTTACAGAGTCCCTACTCTCGATGGCCTACTCGAAACTAGTTGGGTCATCATCTCATGATGCATTCCTTGCTCCCACTGTCATCGAGAAACCGAAGTATCTCTCAGGCGGATGAGAAACCCTACCAGATCGGCGGAGAGGCTGAGGTTCGTCGGGAACTATTGAATCCTTTGGTTCTGTCAAATCATCAGTTGCAGTTTTGTATAGCTGGAACCTTTCCAGTTCTACAGAACTGACCTTGCCTCGATCTTTTCCGGATTTTGCTTTTGACATAGGCCGGACAATCCCAAATCATAACTTACTTAAAAGATAGGTTCTTGCCATACCATATCTTATATGGAGTGGTAGGCACTGATTTGATTCGAACCCAATTCAATAGGTATGCAGCTTCTCAAGTGCACAACCCCAAAAGGAAATAGGTAACTCAGTAGTACTCATCATAGAGCACACCATATCTAATATGGTGCGATTGCTCTGCCCCGATACACCGTTGTGCTGTGGTGTATTCAGAGGAGTAATACCGAGAGAGAATCTCATTCCTCTTTTAGAATAGTCCAGGAATTCTATGCACAAGTATTCTCCTCCCTGATCTTATCATAGGACATAATACTTATACCCGGTTTTTGGTTCTCTATTTCTAACTTATATTCTGTGAATATCTCAAAAGGTTCGGACTTGTGTTTCAACAGGAACATATGTCTGAATCTTGAGAGATTATCAGAGAATGTAATGAAATACAAAGAACCGGTCTTGGCATGTGTAGACAGGGGATCTACATACATCAACATGTATCATCCCAAGAGTTCACTAACTCTTTCTCTGTTTCCATTAAACAGAGCTATGGTCATCTTATCTTTGTGACATGACTGGCAAGTTTCACAGGATGTAAATTCAAACTAATTTAAACATGCATCTAAATGTAACTTAAGCTAGTCGGGTCGCATTGATATGACCTAGTCTACAATACCTTAAGAAGGATTCGTTCATTTCTGAACTCTTCCTCTTGTGTGTGTTCTATATACTAGGAACTGTAGTTTGATTTAGAACATCAATGCTTTTAGATAATGTGCCTGAACCGATCAACTTTTGATATAGGAAATATTCAAAACATTATCCAACAATACAAAATTATATCCTTTCTTTACTAATAAAGAGACTGATATGATTTTGTATATCAGGCTCGGTATCTAATAGCATTTGTTCAGAATCAATGTATTGGTAATACAGGGTGACAGTGACCAACAGACTTGGCTACAACACTTGCACCGTTTTCAGTCTCATGAAACTTATCACCCGTTCTCAGTTCTCTACCTTTCTGTAGCCCTATGTAACAGATTACATTTGCAGGATCCTGATCCGGTATCTAATACCTAGGATGTAGAGGACACTGAGAAACAGTTCTTTATAATGAACACACCCGAAGGAGATGCATCATATGCACTTCCTTCGTTTGGGCGGCTAGGAATTCTGGTATTCCCCTAATTCCTGCTCTGTCTTATAACAATTATAAGTTGGAGCGGGACCAGCGTTCCCCAGCTCAGTATAACAAGCGGGTTCGGTCAATACATCCATATTATTATCTTGATTAAGGCGTGATATGGTCGCTACCTGGAGAGAGAGAGAAGAAAACACTCTGCGTGCACTCTTGCAAGATTAGAATGGTTATTTAATTTATCTAATCAGGATGGCTCCCACTGTTTTTATGAAATCTTCCTCCAAACTCTAAAAGGAAAGACTATCCGGGATTAATTACACTCTACAAGTTCGCCAATCTTTTAGCCAGGCCAGTGTCGGTACTTTGAGGGAGGTTCCCCGTGCTTTCGCAAAGACCTAATTACAGTAATCCTCGTTTTCCCAGAAGCGTAACCCCGTTGACATCTTTCTAGACACCTACTTGATCGGCTAATTGCAAAGTGCAAAACTCTCCTAGGAGTAACAATTACTCGCAGTGGGTATCGGGATCCAACTATCATATAGAAGGTATGCAATCTCATTGCAAATTTCGACACTTGAAACTCCCGATAAAGGTTTTTACCCCTAGCACTTATGACCTTAACTATGGTCAACAAATCATAAGCACTAGTCAAGTTCTACCCGTCATTTCGTGATTAATTAGACCCACCCACATGACCCTTAACTAAGGTCAACAAAGTCATGCGACTGTCCTAACTAATCGCATCATATGCGGTATAGGAAGACATCACTTAGCTACCGTACACTGTGCCTTAACTAAGGTCAACAAACACAGCACGAATACTAAGTACTCTACTTCCTAAAATGACGGAGGGTTGCGAATGGTTTTTAATAAAACCTTTAACGCTTTCAACTTGATCTCGTTGCGGAATCAAATGGTTTTTAAATGGATTGTTTTTTAGGCTTTTCTAGTTTTGCTAAAGGGGTCACTCCCGGTGAAGGGATCGTCGGCCCTTTCCTCATCGAATAAGGTGCAGGATATATCATATATACCGCTGTGCAAAGCAGAAACTATAGAAGCAATCAAAAGACAAACCGAGGGTTGTAGCATCTGCCAGTTATTGCTAAAGGGGTCACTCCCGGTGAAGGGATCGTCGGCCTTTTCCTTATCGAATAAGGTGCAGGATATATCATATATACCGCTGTGCAAAGAAAGAACTGTAGCTACCTGTTTTTAAGAAATTCGATTCCACAACATCTTTTAGGTTTATTTTCTTTCATTAATCTCATTAACGAATGTCCCATCATTTAAGTCCACCTAAACATCACAGATAAATATAACGTACGCTTATGCCATCCGCATTCGTCTCGATGTCCCATCTGCACCGTTAGGTTAGGTAACTAACGCCAGAGCGAGGTAGGGCTAGCGCGGGTATAAAACATAAGCAACGTCTATATAATATATCATATATACTATATACTATATCTATCTGAACAAATCACATGATCACATCACAGATAACGCAGCAGAAAATATCATATAAAATATTGGATATATTAGGACGTCCGTGTTTTTAATACGAGCCAGTATAAAACACGGATTCCACGGTCGTGATGAATAGCCAATCCCACACCCCTAGACCCCTGCGAGAGCGGCAAGCAACCCTACCAATTCTAGGGTTAGGAGACCCGGACTCGACTCCTCGAGATGGTCTCCCACTGGACCCTAGAACCCGGTTACTCGTGCTCCCCTCCTTGGGCCTATCCTAATGCGGAAAAGTAAATAATATACATCAACGGTGACATCTTCCGCAACCTGGAAGTGCCCCAATAAAAGAATATTACATACAAGTTTTTACATGAATGAAAATGAAAAACACTCATCTCACATAAAAAAAACCCCGGCTATTCAAACACGACGATCCAATATAACATATCCAGCAACACATAACATCACATGTCATCAACGTAAGTAAATATGCCCATCCTAATTATCGTTGACATATAGCAACGAAACCGGCGATACCACATATTACACTTACGGTCGCAGAAAAGAAAGTGTAAAACTACAACAGTTGGAATCCGCAACCTCCTTAGACATGCCTAATCAAATGAATTACTTAGACATCGCATGCCTAACAATTATAAACCCCGCATTTTAGTCTCATTATCGAAAACTCTTTTCAATATCAAGTCGGGCAATTCAACAAGATTCCCGGCATTTTGATCGAATGCTCGTCGCAAACTTTAGTAGACGGCCGCACCCCCGATACCGTCGACGAAGTGCACTAAGGCGGAACACCGCTGCCGCGAGCACCCGAACGGATGCTTTCGGCGACGGGGTTCTCCTACAGTCACTTGGTCAGGGTTATGATGTGTGGCTGTCTATTAAGTTTACCCGGCGAGTATCCGCGTATGCTACGTGATTGCGACGGAATTTTGATCACATCAAAATCCCGTGGCAACCGATCAAGTGAGACTAAACTGCTATGTTTATAACATTCATTCAGTTATTTCATAACTACTTGTGGATTCCAAATATTGTATCACATTCCGGATAAATAGAAAATGTTAAACTTTCCGATCGAACAATCGAACACCCAAGTTTTCCCGAAACAGCTCAACACATGAAATAAGTTCAAAAACATTCACTTCATGCCTCAGTACCAACGGTCCAGCCGTAGAAGGGTCAAGCCAACGCCTCACATGTGGCACGCCGTACTGCCCCAAACCCTAAGGTTCAAAGGGCAGTTCAAGACGGTCATATAATCGAGTTAAGGTTTTTTGTCTTCTAGAGGGACCATCGCGTTACTTGCACTACTTGGAACGTCATTAAACTACGGAAAAATCCAACAATTGGAAATTTCCCTGCAGGGGAAAAAGTGGGTATTTATATCCGGTCGAACTTTTTAACATGCTCTAAAAATACCCGGAAGACAAAGTAAACAAAGTTAAATAATCCGATCGAATCATCGAGTCCCAATACAACCCCAGAACACTCAACTCTTGAGTCATAATAAAAATACCCATAAAATAAAAATCACATAAATAAGAATTATGGTGGAAAAATGATGGCCTATCTCTTCTGTACGGCCGCGGAACCGCGGACCAAGCAGGGTATTGCCGCGGTTCCGCAGTGGAATGTACGAATTAAGCTGTCGTTTTTCACCACAATTCTTATATTTTCCTGCTGAATTTTTCAGGTATTTTTAATTCAGAAAAAACGACAATTTCAGAAAATGTACAGAGAAGGGTTATGGATTAGGGTTTCGGGTTCGATCGGGTTTCTAACTTCGTCTACGCATCGCCTAAGGCTCTAGCTAGGCTCTGATACAACTGTAGGGTTCCTAGGCACACCCATGAGGTTATACAACTGATCAAACATGGCCAATTCAAAAATTTTCTATGTGCCGAAGAACCCTAAACTAGATCGTTAACTAGAGGATAGGCGAAAGAATGCAAGTTAACAACTTTAACTAAAAGAAAAGTGACTACAACCTTTGTAGATCCGGTCCTCCACTTCCTTAGCTCCGTGATGATGTCCCACCGCTGCGATCATCGGATCCCGGATTCTAGCGATGGTTTCATTGAAGAAATGATCGGGCTAGGTCGTTGACTTCGATGCCGAAGATGATCTACGTCGAGGCAACTCAAACTCAAGCTCCACCTTCACCAAGTCATGAAACTTATGAAGAAAACACCCTATACTACATGGCAAGTGGTAGAGGATGAAGAAATAGGAAGTGGGTTCACTTTAGAATTGGATTTCTCACTCTTTTACTCATGGCACCATTGAAGGTAACAATGGTTTCTTCTTCTTGAAGAAGAAGAAGAAGAAGAAGAAGAAGAAGAATATGATGAATATAATAAAATCAATTGATCTTATCATAATGCAACCTTGGGTTAGTTTAACAAGTGTAGAGAATAAACTAGGGTTTAAGTAAATGGTTAGGGTTAAGGAAAGAAACAAAATGGTCAAGCTTTCAAAGCTTCATGAAGCTTCAACAAAAAACAAAAGGCAACCATTTCATTTCTTGTCCAAAAATATATGAAAAGAAATAAATAAATAAGTAAATCAAACCCTAACCATTAACTTAATCATGGTTTAATCATACGCACCCAAGTTTGCATGTATCATCAAACATGATACAAACTAGTGCACAAAACTATATCATATATACAATGTGCACATCAAGTGAGAAAATCCATCTTAAGTGAACCAATACTAGTTAATGCAAAGCAATATATCAAATATATAATTATACATTAAATCAATACTTGATTTAACGATCCGGTCATTTCGCATATGACCGACTAATATCCAATGTATCGACTTATCGAATCAATACTCGATTCGATAACTAGGTTATATCGCATACAACCAATCGATACATTCATCGCGAGAATAGAATACGGTATCACATACACGCATTATTCTCGGTCCCGCACATATCTCATATGCGCTCCTATTTCGTTTTGCTTGAGCCAGGAAACCTCTGTGTAGGACTCTAAAGACTCGTCAATACGCCGACAGCAGGTGATGATCATATCAAACACCCACAAGTCGCAAGCGGTCTGCTAAACGTAACGGCCACCTGGGTATTGAGCGATCAGAAGATCAACGAGCAATCCCGCTCACACTCTTGTGAATCCAACCAGTAACACTTACCGTACAGTCCGGTCTGTTCGTCTGATATGTCGCATATCTTGCCTAGGGGTGGTAAACGTCAGACCCCAATAACTTGATAAGTCATGCCGACGTAAGGTCCATAACAATCGTGAAACTACTGATAACTCTTACCAGTATATCACTGCAACCCTGGCCAGGGATTTCCAGTTATGGCCAGTCGAGCATAGCGCAACATCAACCCCCAATACCGGGAGAGACGAATCCCCTCCTATCGCTCATTGCTTCCATGTGAATCGGGACTGTACCAAAAAACCACCTGTTTGCACGACTCAGTAGAGCCGTGGTAGGGTGGAAATCAAAGCACAGTGGGAGACACACAAGACTCTATAACGATCTCGGGTCAACAGACTAAGCTGTATCAGTGTCACCAGAGAACTGCCATCTGACGTGAGGTATAATACCATCTGGGAGTTCTCGGCGGGTCCGTTCAGTGTACCCAGTCTCCACTGAGCACGCGCATACCATCTCTGATGTCAAACACCAATGGATATGGGATCATCCATCGTCCATCACATGGGTCGAGAAGATATACGCTAGTCTACTCTGGAATATCGATGCCCCGTCTCGATATTCCCACGACTAGGAACATTGAAGGATGTACTCATGGACTACCCAGGCCCCACTAGTATGATCTACATCATAGTCCTGGAAGTCGAATACACATCCTAAGGGCTTTATCAACATGTAACAGAGAGACAGAAAGTATACATGTTAAGATAAAGAGCAACCAGATAGCGTACTATCATATCGAGCAAGAAAGTCTTACCTATATATGTCCCAGCATCCACTACAATATACATCCAATGTACAGTAATGGCCTCTAGGGCATACATATAACTAACACCCTTGACCTAGGTGACCACTAGATTTAGGGTTGCTTGTGCATTGTTTGTGTGAATTTTTTCAAAAATCCATATTTTTCAAACCAAACACCAACTCATCTTTTCCTTAATTATCACTTAACACTGCCACTTGTGCTAAACCATTTAGTGCATTCTCGGCTGGACACGGGATTCTAGTGCCCGTCTTGTCCGCGTTTCTTCCATCGACTCCAAAGTCGGTAATTTTACGTCTGCTTTTTCTAAACCCTCTACCATATCCACTTCGATGGACGGATCTCCATCGAACTTCTTTAACACTACTCTGCCACCGTCCGCAGGTGCGCAGAATTCGCCCCGCATCTCTCACCAAGAGAGATGTTACCCTATGCGTGGTCCTCTTTGGACCTGTCTCACCATTCCACCAGCCAATAGGGACAATTTTGAAATTAAACCATAATACATCAATCTTCTACCAAAATATCACGGTTTCTAGTCTGAAGACGCATATGTCTTTATTACCAAATTTGAAAATGTATGCGCTATGATGGGTACTTCACAGCTTTCTGTAGATGCTATGAGATTACGTCTTCTCCCATTTACTTTGTGCGATATAGCCGAGAAGTGGATTTATAACACAGCCGCACATTCTATTTCAAACTGGGGAGAATTCATAACAGCTTTCCTAAAGAAATTTTACCCTAATTATAAAATAACTCGAGTCCGTAGCGAAATAAATCAATTTACTCAGCTTCCAAATGAACCATTCTCGAAGTGTTTTGAACGCTTCAAGGATCTGTTAGTTCAATGTCCTTATCACGGAATTCCTAGATGGGATCTGTGCAGAATCATATATGAAGGCATTAATCCTACAACAAAACAGACCCTTGAATCTATGTGTCAACGCACCTTCATGACTAAAGATGATGGTGAAGCCTGGAGATTCTTAGAAGATTTCGCTGAAAAAGCTTTACAGTGGGAGAGTGTAAACCAACTATCGTCTAGGGGTGGTATTCACCAATCTGATGTTTCCATAGGAGTTAGAGCTGAAATGGCAGTAATGCAAAAGAAACTCGAAGCTATGGAACATAAATTTTTAGCAGCCTCCCTAAATCAGATGTCACACTCCAAAACTGTCCGTCGATCCTGTTCTGATCCATCTCATCTTACGGAAGAATGTCCTTTCAATTCTCCGTTTCAAGGTCTACAGTATACCAATGCCTCTTTCCAACAAAGACCTAGAAACGATCCATATTCTTCTACGTATAATCAGGGTTGGAGGAATCACACTAATTTTCCATGGAACCAATCACAAAGTCAAAACACGGTTCCAAACCAAAACAAGTTTCAAAGGGGTCCTCCACCACAACAGCAGCCATTACAACTGAGTCAGCACCCCTGCCAAACACAAACTTTTCAAAATCCGGCCATAAATTCTGTACCTAGGAATAATTCTTTCCAAACGGTCGGTTCAGATAACTCCTCTTCACTCGAACAAACCAAGAATTTGCTACTGACAAATTTCATGCAAGTTACGGCAAATTTTCAGTCTTCTGTCAATGACATAAAAAAGAACTCTGCCTCCCAAAATGAGAGTATTAAATCGATGGAAGCACATATTGTATGAATAAATGACGAGATGAGTGCTAGAGAGAAAGGGAAACTTCCAACTCAACCCTTACCAAATCCTAGCTATTCACACCATGTGAATTCTATCACCACGTTGAGATATGGAAGAGTGCTAGACAACCATGTCGGTGAACAGATTGATAATAATGAAGAATCAATCGATGATACCCCGGCTGAGACTTGTCCTTCCACTTCTACTTCTACTTCTGACCCCAGTTCGTCTACCCCACCATTTTCTTCCGAGCCTATTCTCTGTTTTCCCCGAGGCTCGAACCCTCAGCATACCTCTTCTAGTCCACCAAAGACGATCTGCACTCCTATTCTAGGATCTTTCCTACCCACACGATCTTCTCCAGTGTTGGACCCCGCTATTATTGCTAAAGCTTCTTATCCGAATCGGTTAAGGGGAAACAGACCAAGTCCGCAAATGGAGAAGATCATTGAAATCTTTAAACAGGTTAACATCAATATCCCTCTCCTAAATGCTATACAACAAGTCCCGGCATATGCAAAAATTCTCAAGGACTTGTGCACTAGGAAGAGGAAGACTCAAGTGCTAAAAAAGGTGTTCATGTCAAGTACTGTAGACACAACTTTTCCCCAACAATTACCAAAGAAACGAAAGGACCCTGGCTGTCCTACTATTTCTATTTCTATTGGGGATAAACACATTAACCATGCTCTACTTGACCTTGGCGCAAGTGTTAACCTGCTTCCTTACTCGGTTTATGAGCAGTTAGGGATCGGAGAGTTAAAGCCTTCACACATAACTCTCCAGACGGCCGACCGATCAAGAATCAAACCTAGGGGTGAACTAGAGGATGTGTTGATAAAAATAAGGGAATATTTCTTCCCTGTGGACTTTATTGTTATGGATACACAGTCTGTAGTGAACCCACGGAACCAAATTCCGTTGATTCTCAGTCGATCCTTTTTGGTCACTTCCAACGCCGTAATCAACTGTCGTAATGGCTCTATGACCCTATCCTTCGGGAAGATGTCAATAGAGCTTAACATTTACAAGTTGGGAAGTGTACCCTCCGAACCTTCTGCTCAAGCATGTTCTGTCGAATTAATGGATGTCGACAGCAGCGAATTTGATCAGCCTCATGATAATGATCTAGACTCTTTTCATATGTTGTTGTTTGACCCGACTATGTATATACACATACGGACTCTTCCACCGAGTTGTCCGGGTCAACATCTAATGCTGATGATGAAATTTTTATAGAGTCTGACGATTACCCCGCTTTTTCTGATGACATTATTCTTCGGGGTATTGATGAAAGCTTTGAGAAAATTTTTGCTGATGATCTCGTATTTTTAGCAAACACGGGTGTTGAGATGAATCATCTCCAAGAAGAAATTGAACCTCCACCCCTTCTTCTGGACAATCATGTGAATGCGAGTAATCCATCATCACAATCACTGTGTCGTCTCTCCAAATTGAGACGCAAACCCATTCTTTCACACCACTTATCTCTTCCCCACTTCTTCCTGTCTCTCTACAACATGTTCTTCCACCAACCGGTGCGTTTCACTGATAAAATTTTCGAATAGTTGGTGTTGACTTTCAGTCTTTGCAAAGCTTGACATTGACTAATAACCTGTACCCACTCTTATGATTTTAAAAAAGATTAACATTGTTTAACTCAAGTTCGGGGGGTGTATAATTTGGCTCTTAAAAATAAAAAATTTACACAAAATGGTGAGCCAAAAATAAGTTTGGGGGAGGATTTTCACGATCATATTTCATGCCCCCATTAATAATTTCCTCCTATGTTTACAGGTTTCTGAGTTTTAACAGATGGCAACAGTGAGGAAACTGTTGTAAACAAGTTTGGGGGAGGTCTGTGCTTATTTGCGCATCATTTTGCATCATACTTTGCAAAAGCACAAAACAAAATAAAAACAAAATAAAAAAATATAATAAATAAATAAATAAAATATATATTTTTGGTGCATAAATAAGATAATAAAAGATTAGATAGTGAAAATTTACATCCAAAAGATTAGAATAATTTAAGAAAACTAAGAAACTTACAAGTTTTCTTAAACGAAACTAGTAATAAGTAGTTATGAGCCGTTGTCCCAAGGGTTAGTAAGATGAAAGAAATCACTAATCTGCAGATAAAAATAATTCTGAAAAATAGTTCCTATTCTGGAAGACAAACATTTGAATGTTGATACCCTACTATACGCACTTACACACGTCTTGAATCTCGGGATAGTAGAGGATACCTTGAAATACTCTTGTCTGAAAGCCAAAGTATGAAGGAAATAATAAATAGAAAAATAAAAGATAAATTGGTGAGAAAAATGAACACTGGTTTTGTTATCACCAAGGCAGCAATAAAAAAAATATAGCGAGGGTGCTTCATCACCTAGTGCCTTGAACCAACTGTTTTGGGAGTCACTGCTAAGCCTTAGGTGCTGCAGAACGAGGAAAATACTATATACGCCTAATCAGCAAGCATGTTGAGTAATATGTTGGTTAGTACCTCAAGAAGTATTAACGGTCGCATGAAAAATGTGTGAGCAATCTAATTTCACCGACTAAAAAATACTGAGGTAGATGGACAAGAGTATGATAGCTTGAATTAAATTCTCCGAGTGTAGGGATGTTCTTTTACACACACGTAGGGATATACGATCAATGTTTGGAAGAAAGGTAGGAATGAAGAATAAAGGCAACGTTTTATTGAGGGAAGATGTGATTTCTAACATCTTTTCATGACTATTAAGATATGGCTCATAGCAACTGAAAAGCTAGTATTAGTTGGAAACTCTGATTTTCAAAGTCTTTCTTTTACAGTTCATATCTTTAAATGTAACTTTCACAGTCTTCCTTTTATTATGGGATTTTGTGGATGTAATCCGCTGAAAACGCTCAGGAGACAACACTCCTCCTGCTAGGGACACCTAGAGCTTTAAAGGCTTGTTGCACATGCTCAGTGCAATCGTGTTGCCTACGAAAGTGTGCTAGTTAGTTTTTCTCTTTCTTATATTTTCTCGTTCTCTTAAATAAAAATAAAAAAAGTTTGCTCGAGACGACCAAAATTAAGTTTGGGGGAATTTGATCAGTCGAAAATAGTGCATTCTCAAATTGGTTTTCAATTATTTTATCCTATTTAATGAATATTTTATTAGATTTTTCCTAGGCTTGCACACACTTGTGCATGATAACTAGGGAGTTAAGTGGGGTTAAACCATGATTAGCAACACGGTGGTTTAACCATTTCCTTAATCTAGTTTTCATTATTAAGTGTTTTGGGTTTAATAGTGTATGGTTGTTTTAAAAGGAAATGAATTTAATCTAAGGATTTTAAATATGACTTTCTTATTGACCTTGAGAGAGAGAGGGAGCATGGGCTACATGGTCTGAGCCATGCCTCATTTATGAGGGAAGAGAGAGGGGGGTCTTGGCTTTGTTCTCTCATTTCTCCTCTCATTTTCTCTTTCTCTCATTCTCTCTCTCTCACACACACACACACACACACACTCACTCACCATCAGCTGAAGCAACTACAGCAACTCAAGAAGCACAGCAACATCAGAAGACAGCAACAGCAGCAGCATCAGCAAACCACAACAACACCAGAAGCAAGGCAGCAACAGCAAGAGAAGCTCCAGCAACAGCAGAGGCTTCAACAGCAGCTCGAGCAAGTAGTAGCAACAGCTGAATGCATCAGTAGCAGCAGCAAACAGCAGTAACAGCAACAGCATCAGCAGCAGTTCTGGCAGTAGCAGCAGCAGCAGCAGGAGCCCAGCAACTGTAGCAAGCCCTCGTTTCCTACATTCACTTCTTCACCTACTTCCTAGGATTCTCTTAGGGTATAATTCTGAAACCCAATTTCCTAGTTTGCTTAATTGATTAGCTTCGGTTTGCATTTAAAGCTAGTTTTGTGCTGAATATGGTGTTTATGTGGAATTTTGGTTAGAATGTGTTTGAGTTGGTTAACCTAGCTCATTTTAGTGTTGTTAGGTCACCTCAACTGAGATTCAACCCAGGTTTCACAAAAATACCATAGGTTTACCATATTGTGCAAAATATTTCTTTTTTGTCGTTTTGCGACATCGGGAATCTGCTTTTGACCCGGGGCCTTCAGGGCAAAATTGAGGAAACTGGGGCATGCACACTAGGTCTAGAACTCACCACCAGAACACAAGCCCTCCATTCCCAACCCAGGCCGCCAATTTAATGCAACTGTCCACAATTTACGGCCAGGAAGAGGAGTGGGGTGCTGAGATTTTGGATAGGGTAGTCTGCTAGGTTTTGTAGTGTTTTGGCATGTCTAGTTTTGTAAGATTTGACCTGTAGAAAAATCTGGGGCAATATATCATATTTTGTGTTCGTTGTGTTTGCGCGATACGCGCAATACGTGAGAGGGTTCTGTGATCCAGCGTGTCGCAGCGTGTCGCGGTAGTTTTAGACGCGTATACACACGTTTTAGCGTATCGTGCACACCCGCGTTTAGTTCGCGACGCGGGTTTCTCGTTTAGGGTCGATATCGCGTTTTGCGAGATATTTGCTTATTTATATGATTCCTTGTCTAATTTTCAGGTTTGCAGGCGGGGACTACGAACACTGCTATAGAGGGACACAGGTGGTAGGATTCACCTAGCGTGGAGCGTAGGTGAGTAGATTTAACATCTACAGGGGAATCGCCCGCATGGCGTTATGCGTCTGGGCTAGAATTCTAATACTTATCGCATATTCTACTTCATTGTTAGAATTGCGCCTTTACCTTATTACTTAGATATAGTTGCACTGTGACTAGTAGCCGTAGGACACTGCACACATTATTGATGGTTCATGTTGCACGAGCACGGATTGTATGCTACACACACACCGTCAATAATTGCCATGTCACACACAAACCATTATAGATACTATATTGCTTGGTTAGGGACCTTATGACATTGATTCGTACTGCTTATCACATATGACATTACCATACCTGTATACCTATAGAGTATCGTACCATTAGTGATAGGTACACATACCCTTTACGATACATCTACAGGTATACCTTACTCTTATTTTACTTATACCCAGTGGGGTATACCATATCATTACTTATAGGTAGACACCTATACTTAGCTGTACCTTATTGATTTCGCATACATCTGGTTTCAGCTAGATATTTCCGTTTGCATGCTCGCATTTCAGATATATCGCACATATTTTTTCCTAGATTTGCGCATTTTTATTTGGATTTTACATGATGTTTTCTGGATTTAGGAACCGTGGGAGTTCATGAAATTATGCATACATTGTAAAACCCGGTTTCCTTGAAATGTTATTTGCGCATCCACCATGGGTTTTATCGGTGTTGATTTATATATACCCCTACGAGGAGGCGTTGAGGCCGTAGAGGGTACATGGTGTGGCCCGGAAGTACCCCGGGGCAAGAAAGGGATGTCGATGTGCTATGAGCCGATGAGCCCGGCTGGGGAACCATACCATCCGGTGACAGTACCAATGACTCGCCGGGGATCATGGAGATACCGTTGGGAGTCATGTACGTATGCATACGTCGAAAGACGAGGGTCAGAGCTAGGCACTCGTGCTTTCGGGATAGCGTATGATACGTACCTATCAGGATTTCTGTGTCGATGCTTGGCACATTGTTTTCATGATATTTCTTTTAATACCTTTGTATATATAACAGGGGATTTAGCCGTTATTATATATACCCTTACACCAATATTAGTGGAGTGGGACGCTAATATATGTGTATTAACCCCATCATATTTAATCCTGCAAATATATATATATATATATATATATATATATATATATTTAGGATGCTAGATTATTACCTGAGATTTGACTTGGGATATCAGGTGATTCATTGAGATTGGACATATGAATGAGATTGCTGATTTGTACATTCGGGATATAGGAGATCTATTCGATGTTGTACATTGAGGAGATGTGAGACTTATATGATATGAGAGCCCAACTTGGGGGCTGACTTGAGGAATTGGGATTTAAGCGTCTTGATGGATTGTGATCCTACCACGATATCAGGTTTCCATGGGAATGACATATTTTACTCCATACCTCATACCTATCCACTTATGCACTGATCCATGTAGTAGGAGTACCTGTTAGTGTACCCTTCATAATTACTGCATATCTGTATTCTCATATCCCTATCGCATGATTATTGCATACTATTGTCATGTTATTATTACTTCACTTATTGATCGTACCTGCTAGTGTACTTTTCATTATTCTGCATTCACATGACCTGTTGTTACTGTAAATTGCTTATCTTAGATTCATACTGTACGTACATTCCTGCGATTACCTACATATATTATCTACTATTCACGAGTTGGCAACTCACCCCCGTTGTGCCACAGTTGTTTTGCAAGGTGTTTCGTCAGAGTAGTCGAGGCAGGCTATTCACCTATCATTTTTTGCTACAGATACCGCATTGGCTCACAGTGTGTTATTTTGCTTAGGTGGGTATTGGTGGTTATCTGTATTTTATATTGTATATTCGTTGTATCTTGTACTCTCCATCTACTATTATGTTGTTGATTTAGAGACTTGGTGAGGACGTTATTGTATATTATTTGTGGATTTGCTGTCTTTTATGTGCAGTTTCCTTCCTATTGTCTCTTATTTCTTCGCCACGGCGTCGTATATTTGTGATGTGATTGTTTTCCGTCTTTGGACTAGTTTTTACAAAAGGGGTGTTGCCAAAATTTTAAAGAAAGAAAGTTGGACTTTTAAAGAATTTGGGTTGCGATTTCAAATGTTTCAAAAACTTATATTATCTTTTCCGTTTTTTTCATGGTTTAGATTTCTGGGGTTTTGGCTTTCTTTTACTGCGTTACGACTTTAGGTGTTGCGTAGTATTAGGGCCGTCACGTGCCAACTTCGGGTCATGGCAAAATTGGTATCAGAGCGCTAGGTTTTACCTTTCGGAGTGTAGGATGACCTTAGTATGATGGAGTAGGTAGCTTAAGCAAAGTAACGTAGTGTGTGTATGTCTGCAGCATATCCATGATACGGTACTTCGCCTTAAGTGACCTAAGTACAAATTGCTTGAAATTCCTTCCTTGATGATTTGTAACCTTGTGATTCAATTTCCTTATCCTTATCGAATCTTATCTTTATTTATAGCCTTGCCGCCCATGACTATAGGGACTCAGAGTGATGCAGCGAGGGCCGAGGTCAGAGTTGGCTCGGGTGAGACGAGTACTGACCAGGATGGCACTCCAGTTGCACAGGTGAAGACGGTTCAGCCTTCGACATATAGTGTTGATAGGCTTGTGGCAGAGATGCAGGACTTCCGCCAGACTATGAGTTCATTGGTTGATGTCATTCGGGAGCTACGACAGGAGGTTGTCACCCCTGTTACTCAGTTGTCCCTTGCGATCAGCATGCAGCAGTCCGTCACCTACATAGCACCAGTGGTTGCAGCTCCAGTTGACGAGGCACATATTCCAGAAACGCTGAGAGTTCCAGGACAGAGGAGGACTCGTACCAGTGTACCAGCCCAGGAACAGAGGTTTAGTCATCGAGACAGATTTCGTGGCCGTCGTGGGAGTAGCAGAGGCTTAGGGCGAGGACAGTCGTTCAGCTCTCATTCCCAAGAGGGTCAGCAGTCAGCGCGTGGATGCTTTCGATGCGGAAGCCTTCAGCGCTTCGTCCGGGATTGTTCCTCAGCACGGCGTCACGATCGTACTCTGAGAGGCCGTGGACGTGGAAGGTTCGCTCAGAGGGGTCAGTCTACCGTGAGGAAACAGTCAGGAATTGTTTTCCCGACGAGTCAGTTCTTGTTGTGCAGGTGGATAGTTGTGCCGCCTCTCACAGCTTGAATTCAGCCTTTTTCGCTAGTCGGCTTTTGAGGAGAGGTCGTGGATTCTTGGCATTCATTAGTGATACCAAAGCCACAGTTGGGATTGTTGGACCGGGTTCCTATCGTGAAAGAGTTTTTCGACGTTGTTCCAGATGAGCCGGCGAAGCTTAGGGAGCTTAAAGATCAGCTGCAGAGTTATCGATTGGGGAGTTTTGTGCGTCTGAGTGTTTCGCATTAGGAAGCTCCTATTTCTGTTTATCAAGGAGAAAGACAGCAGTTTAGGGTTGTGTATCAACGGATTGTTGATTGAGACGGCTTACGGTGCGGATAGGTATCCTTTACCTCGCCGTGACGATTTCTTCGATCAGCTCCACAGTGCGAGACATTTTTCAAGTTTGTTTGGGATCAGGTCATCATTATTGCGGGTTCGGAATGATGGCATTCCGAAGACTGTCTTATGCGTGCTACGGGCTTTGCGTGTTTTGGTGAGTCTTTGGATTCACTGATGCCCTTGCAGCATTCGTAGATATGATGAACCAGATTCCTACAGGCCGTTCCTCGACTAGTTATTGTTGTGTTATTTATGACATTCTGGTCTACCTAATGTGCCTTGAGGAACAGGAGCAGCACTTGAGGATTTGTTATGCAGATACTGGGAGAGCCCCAGCGGTTTGCTAGATTCTCGGAGTGTTCCTTCAGGCTTGTTTGTGTTGACTCCTAGGTCTTTTAGTCAAGAGAGACGATTTTGTATGGTTCCGAGGAAGATCGTGGCGGTACAGCTTAGGCCCAGACTTGTGAGCAGGACGGTGGTCCGCAGATTTTTTGGGCTTAGCAGGTTCGTACCGCCATTTCGTGCAGGATTGCTAGAGTAGTGCTGCACCGTCGATTGAATTGACCGGAATGGAGATTTCTTTTCTTGGACTGAGGCATGTGTATAGAGCTTTCGGCAGTTGAAGATTCTGTTAACAACTGCATCAGTTCTTTCTTTGCTTTCTGGTTCGGGCGACCTTGTTGTTTAACTGTAATGTTTCTTGAGTGGGGCTCGAGTGTGTACGGAGGTGACACTATAGAGTTATCGCTTTTGCTTCCCTATATTTGGAGGATGTACGAGAAGGATATTTCACTCATGATCTGGAGATGGCCGCGGTGGTTTTGCGTTGGAGATTTGGAGACACTATTTGTTCGAGAGTCGTGTCGGATTTTCACGGACCACCTGAGCTTAATGTACATCTTCCTGCAGTGGATTTTGATTGTTATGTTAGTCTTCTGCAGATTTTGTAGCGTTTTGAAAATCGTTTCGGTGAAATTTCGGAAAATCGGTAAAATAAGGGGGTTTTCTGTAAAAAGTCAAAATGCAAATATCTTATTATAAAAATTAAATATACATATTCTAGCTATGTAATTGCTAGTATTTGGTGTTTATTGAGCCACTGGTGAAATTTCAAATTTTCTGAAATAAAAAATTATTTTATTATTATTTTAAGCCGTCACTAATACATTTAATTAGGGAAAATTACAAATTGGAATGAGTTGAAACAAATTTTGTGCATCATAACACATTAAACATAATTTTAACATGTTGTTTTTGAAACAAAATGAATCTGCCAAACGGTGTTAGAAATTATTGAAGAAAAAAGACTTTTTTGGTGAAATTAGCGAAAACTTGCAATTTGGTAACTTGAGGGGTTCTTTTTGCATGGAATTTTCTTGTACTCTCTCTCACCCATCCTCACCCACTCATGGCTGGGCCCACCACTACCAACAGCAGCCCACTCACTTTCCCTCTCCTTTTTACTTCTTTTATGTGAAAAGAATGGTTAAAATAAAGGTTTTTTTATATGTTTATGTAGGTGGGGGTATTATGGTAATTGGGAGGAGCTTTGACTTAGTTTTTTCTTCACACCATTCCCTCACAACTCCCCACTTCCTCCCATGGCCGAAAATTACCAGCAGCAGCCCCATTTTTCCCCCCAAATTTCCATCTCTTTTGCTTCAATTTCATCTCAAAACACATCAAAAAAATCCACAATTCAAAGCTAATCCCTATTCCACCTCTTCTAACATTCAAATCGGTTTAAAGCATGGTGAAAGGAGGTGTCTTTGGAGGCTAGAGAACCTAGGGTTTCAAACTTGAGAGGTATAATTCTAATCTAATGTTTAATTTGTAGTTTGATTATGCTAAAATAGGTTTTTAAAGTGTTAATTTGGTTGTTATTGGTTGTGTGATGAAATTCAAGAGAAGGGTTAAAATTAAAAATTGAAATTGAATTCTTTCATGTGGGTTAATTTGAGTGTTGTATCTAGCTAGTTGTGTGGATTGGGTGATTGTGCAATGTTGTGACCATTTTGTCGCAAATCCGCGATGTTTGCGCAATTTTTCGATTTCTAGTGCAAACTTGGTTTTGTAAAATATTTTTAAATGTTAGACTAAAATTCTAATTAGGTTTTTCATGACTTCATTAACATTATTAAGTGTAGTTTAATACTTTAGATCATGCAAATCTAAGCTAGATTGTAGTTTGTGCATTTTTGCTATGAAATTGTTAAAATTGGTTATGTTTGCAAACTAGATTTTTTGAGATTGATATTAAGAATTAAGTTTAAAATCTAATTAACAGTGGTATGACTTAATTAAGATGGTTAGTGAGCCTTATGGCCATTAGTTTTGTTAAAACATCATGTTTTGTACAAAAACGGCGAATTGTGCTTGCTAGATTTTCGGAAAAATGACTTTTTAAGTGAAATTGGGGTTTTTGTGAGTTTTAACCTATTTTATAGTAAAATTAGTGTTCGTGAATGTGTAAATGAGTGTATTTGGGTTTTTCTCGATGGTCTGGCGTTTGTACACCGACGTCGAGGGTTTTTGGGTTGATTTGTGAAAGCAACCAAAGGTTTTGACTTTTGTGGGATTCGTGAGTAGTTTTGGTCATGAGTCGGATTTTAATGCGATACGGTGCGTTATGATATGTAGGTACCCCATGTGGACTTCGAGACGACATGCAAGCGCGTGGCGGCGTCGGCACCGGCGAGCGAGGACCAGGTGAGTAGATTTATATCTACGGAGAGAAGTCGGGTGGATGGCGTATAGCACCCCCGCAGTCCGTAGTGTAGCTCATATATATATGTTATATAGGTGTTTTATGATACGAGAATGTTCATTCATGTTATGTTTATGAGTTCATGGAGTACCTTTGGGTTAGTTGCGAAACCCTAGAGTAGTTGTTATACCGACATACGCACACACAGACTTGCATACTTTACTTTCTTGTGCGCAGATTGGGATGTGTATATATGTATATATGCGTGGGTATGGGACTATGCATATGTACATTCATATACGCATGCATGGATAATAAGGATAGTACTTGGGATTTAAGATGAGTCGATGAGATTTGATTTGAGGCTGTGAGATCGGTGATATAGCAGGGTTCGTATTTGAGATACGACATGACGTTGTAGCGGGTCCTTGACGTAGTGTTTCACACACGTCCATGCATACTTAGGCGGTATCAGTATTGTACTAGACGTAGATCAGTACCCCGATCAAGATATTTGATAAAGAGGATACGAGGTGAATAGTATGATGAATGTGATATTGACCCGTACCCAGATTTGGGGATGCCGTACGACGGATTTACATACGAGCTATATCTTGATGATTGATCTACACTCTTGACTTGGGATGTATGATTATAGATATGGTATCGGATATGATATTATTGAGGCGGGATCACCGACTAATATATATACAGGTATGTATATATATCGACTCAGATGTTAGGCGGTTTCCTTACCTGTAGTCTAGCTTGTAGCTTAGCCCTTTAGTTTAGTTAGTTGTTAGATTAGATTCGGTTCCTACCTATTTCAAAGCTTACGAATCGTGCGTATTTTAAAAGACAAGTCAAGGGATTCTACGAATATTTAAAAAAAAAACGTATCTTTTCTTAAAAAAAACACCGTAGCCCCTATTTTCAAAACCCCACGATTCATGTTATTTCAAAAGGCACCATTGTAGGACTTATATTAGGTTAATGCAGATTCGTTATCGTTGCATCTAGTATTCAGCTCCCGCTCATTATTGTTGTTCTTTCCGCATCACATGCTTATATTATGCTTCATATTCTACTGTTGATATCTTGTGGTTAAGACACCAGCACCATTACCGATGATGCGTATGTACCACGTACACTTACTTGCCGGCTCACACACATCTTCATCGGTAATTGCCATGTCACGTACACCTTAGAAAATATTATTGCTTGACATAGCCTGTTAGCTAATAGTTTAGACATGATATTAGTGTACTTGCCTTATATGTTAGTTTAGACATTGTAGTTATTACCTGCTACTTCATGCATACTTTTATTCATTGTTATGCCGCATTCATGGATTCTCATGCATATATTCACTTTTTACGTGCTATTGAGGCTTTGGATTCGGACTTCCATGAGATTTTCTGGATTGGGGAAAACCGCAAAACATATACAAACTTCTTCATTCCTTTTTTAAATAAAAAGCGCGGTTTTTCCCATGATGTATGAGTCGTCCACCATGAGTTTGCTGATGGATTTCGAGACCCGATTCGAGGAGTTGGATGAACCGTTTCGGGTACATGGTGGACCCGGTAAGGTACCCCGGGGCAAGAAGCTCGTGGTGATGACGATGAGCCTGGCAGGGGGAGACTCCCTACCGGTGATTTTACCCGACGCGTCGGATATCCGGAGGATACCGTCGTGGTCTTGAGATGGATGGTAGGGGCCGGTCTGGACTGACGGCGCCCTAGATATTGAGATTGAGACATTAAGATTTCGAGATATTGAGGTACTGAGATTTGATGATACAGGCCAGTCCGGATAGCCGGAGCCTGAGGTTTTGAGACATTGAGATTTATGTTTTGTGTCGATACTAGACACTGTTGATGCTGATTTCATTTATGATACCTCATTTTAAAAATACAAAGGAAATCTCACTAATTTATGAAAACAGTTTCTTCATTTACATGTATTCTGTTTTCATGCATTCATACCTCATTCATATGATATATTGCCACCTGAGGCACTGACACGGGCACATGAGATCACACTCGGGTTAGATATTACCCTAGCCATTGTTATAGGCTGCATGTTATTCATATATTTGAGGATATATTATGATCTTTGACCTAGGTTGCGTTATTTATGCGATTTCTGTGCGTAGATGTTTTTCTATTCACGAGTTGGCAGCTCACCCCCGTTGTGCCCCAGTTTCCTGCAGGTTTGCCGTACAGGTTTCATTACGGCTTGCGGGCATAGTTTCCTTCGGGTGATTTGCTAGTAGGTGGGTTTACTTGTATCGTACCCCCCATTATATAACTTGTATATTATTACTCTGTTGTATCTAGAAGTTCCATCAACCAAAAATGTATTTATTGAGATAGAGACCAGAGATGTTATTCTTTCGACCTTAGAGTCGCGCATTTTATTTCTGTGGTTTTCTTGTGGTTTTGAGTTTTTGATCCTCACCGTTGGCGTTGTATATTATATTGCTTGTGTGGTTGTGACCATCGATTGACGAAGAGCTAGCTCCCGCTTGGGGATGCCTTTTTATTGATTTCGTATACTATTCATGTTGTATCCCGTTTGGGGGCCAGTATTTACAAAGGAGACTCTGCCGAAATTTTCAGGAAATATTTGATGTTTTTTTTAAAACGCATAATTCGGCTATGCTATTAAAACTACTTGATTTAAATTGGTTTTCCTTCACTCTACTACTTTTATTGGTTTGGATTTCTGGGTTTTCGGTTTACTTAGATTACGTACGCCTCGAGACGTTTCGTAGTTTAAGTGCCGGTCATGTTTCGTACTTTCGGGACGTGACAAAGTTGGTTTCAAAGCGTTAGGTTTTACCTTCGGAGCGTAGGATGACCCTTGGTTGATGGAATAGGTGACTAAAGTAGAGTGACGTACCGTGGGTATGTTCCGCGGCATACTTACGATACGCTACTCCGCTTAAGAAGCCTTAGGATGTACATTTCCTTGCACAGTATTATATTCCTTCCTATGATCTGGCCTCATTGGTACCAGTTATGGTTTTGCTGCCACGATTACGGGCAGGGAGAGCTACGGCTAGAGTTGCGGTCAGCACGAGCTCGTTACGGACGAGGACTGACCAGGGCATAATTTCGGCGACACACGATTGCAGAGATGTGTCTTTTTATTGTGTTTTTGCACCACGAGCGTTGGATGGATCGCTGTATGAGATTACTCAGACATGCAGATCAGCACCAGAGGATTGCACCACTGATAGAGGCCAACCAGATTTTGATGACCGATGATGTATTGCGTATTTGTGATGGTCGAGGCACTGTTCAGCGTGCAGACGAGCGAGCCAGCTATTGCTACGAACAACGAGATATCGCCCCAGATATTGGAGCTATTGCAGTACGAGTTGTACTAAGAGATGATAGAAGGTCGCTAGTCACCGAGGATGAATGACTAGGACATGTGGTCCGTTCGCTACCTCGATGTTAGGTCATCAGATAGATTGATTCCAGCTAGAGACGACTTCACGCGGAGACATTGAGAATCGACAGAGACGATCAAATGTCAGAAACCTATTATTCCAAGTTAAAGTAGTAGGAAAGACATGCAGGCAATTCTATGGTCCCTCTAGAAGAATGAAACCCTGACTCGACATAATGACCGTGTGAAAGCCTTTGAACATTCGGGTTTGCGGCAGTTCCACGGCGCCATTAGTGAGGCTTGGGTTTGCCCTTCTACGGCTGGACCACCGATGCTGTGGTATGTACTCGATACTATTAAACTGTGCCCAAGATGTTGAGCCCTTGGGGGATTATGAGGTTTTGACAATCGATTGGATGGTTCGACTTAATTCGGATGCTAGGTGGTGAGATGCATTTCTTGGGAGACTCCCGATACGAGGATAGCCGTTGGAGCTCAGTCCATGCAGCCACGATGAGACGAGTTCGAAACGGTCGACATTAGAGAAAAATGGAGTAAGAGGTTCGTACAAGATCTGGATATGATGACGTTCCCCTCCGCCGACATCAGAGATGCGATGCGCATGCCAAGGCAGAGTACTGGATATACCTTCCAGAAGGAGTCGCGATGGGTATGTAGCCGTTCCAGAGCAAGATGCAGATATAGGAAAGGACGATGACTTCCGGACAGTTGGCAGAGACGAAACATAGAAGGGACCGTGAGCAGGATTCCTTCCAGGACACTGCTGCAATGATACTTGCACCCAGGATCAGATGTGTCACGTACATTCAGAGAGCCAGAGGCCGACGCCAGTGATATGCTGTCTTACGAGTGGTCGCGATGATTGACCGGGAGATGACAAGAGACGTGCCAGAACGGGATCATCCCCGTTAGCACACCTGACAGGGCCGATGAGCCGATGGACCGAGAGATTGGTAATTCCCAGTGAAGACCTTGACCCAGGAGTGGTCATTGTTACGCACACCAGCAGGCCAGAGTTCATGATCATCGACGAGACGTCCCACTAGTGACCGCGACAGTTGGCCCGAGATTCTTAGAGGATGCGCTTGAGCGGTACTATTCCGCCATTATTGATTTCGATGTTTTGGGTGATTTATTCACATGATTTGATTTTGATGATTGAGGATTTACGATCTTTGCACAGTGTTGCACTTGATATCGTTTTCGTGCTTTGGTTTCACCTGTTTGTGATTTTACGGTTTTAGACATTTGAGTTGATTTTGTGCGTATGCACGCACGATTTGGTTCCTGCACTCTGTATAGTTTATATATGCTTGCAGTGCAGTGATACGCCTTTTGTGCATTTAGATGCACTGGACTTCGATTTCGATTGTGATGTTCGATATTTGTTTTGTGCACCTTGTGCACCTGATTTGATTTTGCGCATGTTCGGGGCTTGATATTGGATTTCATGATTTCGTGCACGATGGATGCACCTGATTTGGATTTTCGCACATGTTGGGCGCATGTTTTGAGGTGCGATTTTGGTGCACACAAGATGCACTAAATCGAGATTCTTCATGCATGTCAGATGCACCTGATTTTTGCTGTCAGGCACCTACGTTGCCTATGACAGATGTTTCGTGCACACCCGATGCACTTGGATCTTGTTTCTGTGCACATGTTGGCACATATATGGATTTTGATTTCCGTGCGCACCAGACGCACATAGTATTCATATGCGTATTTTGGGATTGATTTCTTATGGAGTAGTGCGTTTTTATGATGTTATTATGGTTTTCGTACTGAGCAGGACTAGTCAGAGAATAGTACCTGAGTATATTTTGTATGCATTGATAGCTATCGAAGGGGATTTCCAAAAAGCGAGCTATGGTCTTAGTATTTACCTACGTGTCTGATAGGACACGAAACATTTAAAAAAAATAAGGGAACCCTTTTCTAAATTATTTTCGAAAAAAACGGCGGAACGTACATGTTAAACAAAAGATATATACGTATATAGTTATCATCTTATAAGAGGCGTCCGCCACTGTGCAGTGTATGCGCATTGCATAGCGACTTTAAAAGATTTGGCATGCATTTTCTTCAGATATTTACATATATAGAGTTGATATTTACATGTATAGTTTCGAGATTATATCATATAGGTTTTGCTTTGGATTTGGCATACGTGTCTTCACCTTGACTCCGATGATTGCAGGATGCTGGATGGAGTTTTGATTTTGAGTTATATGCTAATTTTTCATGCGCATGCGCTGCGCTACGATTTGTTTTATATAGTTATGATTTCGGAGCCCCGACGACTTAATGGTTTTGCTTGGATGTTTTCGTATTTGGGGAGAGTTTTAATTTAAATTCAGGGACCGAATTTCTTTAAGGGGGGAAGATTGTAGCGTTTTGAAAATCGTTTCGGTGAAATTTCGGAAAATCGGTAAAATAAGGGGGTTTTCTGTAAAAAGTCAAAATACAAATATCTTATTATAAAAATTAAATATACATATTCTAGCTATGTAATTGCTAGTATTTGGTGTTTATTGAGCCACTGATGAAATTTCAAATTTTCTGAAATAAAAAATTATTTTATTATTATTTTAAGCCGTCACTAATACATTTAATTAGGGAAAATTACAAATTGGAATGAGTTGAAACAAATTTTGTGCATCATAACACATTAAACATAATTTTAACATGTTGTTTTTGAAACAAAATGAATCTGCCAAACGGTGTTAGAAATTATTGAAGGAAAAAAGGCTTTTTTGGTGAAATTAGCGAAAACTTCCAATTTGGTAACTTGAGGGGTTCTTTTTGCATGGAATTTTCTTGTACTCTCTCTCACCCATCCTCACCCACTCATGGCTGGCCCCACCACCACCAACAGCAGCCCACTCACTTTCCCTCTCCTTTTTACTTCTTTTATGTGAAAAGAATGGTTAAAATAAAGGTTTTTTTATATGTTTATGTAGGTGGGGGTATTATGGTAATTGGGAGGGGCTTTGACTTAGTTTTTTCTTCACACCATTCCCTCACAACTCCCCACTTCCTCCCATGGCCGAAAATGACCAGCAGCAGCCCCATTTTTTCCCCCAAATTTCCATCTCTTTTGCTTCAATTTCATCTCAAAACACATCAAAAAAATCCACAATTCAAAGCTAATCCCTATTCTACCTCTTCTAACATTCAAATTGGCTTAAAGCATGGTGAAAGGAGGTGTCTTTGGAGGCTAGAGAACCTACGGTTTCAAACTTGTGAGGTATAATTCTAATCTAATGTTTAATTTGTAGTTTGATTATGCTAAAATAGGTTTTTAAAGTGTTAATTTGGTTGTTATTGGTTGTGTGATGAAATTCAAGAGAAGGGTTAAAATTAGAAATTGAAATTGAATCCTTTCATGTGGGTTAATTTGAGTGTTGTATCTAGCTAGTTGTGTGGATTGGGTGATTGTGCAATGTTGTGACCATTTTGTCGCAAATCCGCGATGTTTGCGCAATTTTTCGATTTCTAGTGCAAACTTGGTTTTGTAAAATATTTTCAAATGTTAGACTAAAAATCTAATTAAGTTTTTCATGATTTCATTAACATTATTAAGTGTAGTTTAATATTTTAGATCATGCAAATCTAAGCTAGATTGTAGTTTGTGCATTTTTGCTATGAAATTGTTAAAATTGGTTATGTTTGCAAACTAGATTTTTTGAGATTGATATTAAGAATTAAGTTTAAAATCTAATTAACATTGGTATGACTTAATTAAGATGGTTAGTGAGCCTTATGGCCATTAGTTTTGTTAAAACATCATGTTTTGTACAAAAACGGCGAATTGTGCTTGCTAGATTTTCGGAAAAATGACTTTTTAAGTGAAATTGGAGTTTTTGTGAGTTTTAACCTATTTTATAGTAAAATTAGTGTTCGTGAATGTGTAAATGAGTGTATTTGGGTTTTTCTCGATGGTCTGGCGTTTGTACACCGACGTCGAGGGTTTTTGGGTTGATTTGTGAAAGCAACCATAGGTTTTGACTTATGTGGGATTCGTGAGTAGTTTTGGTCATGAGTCGGATTTTAATACGATACGGTGCGTTATGATATGTAGGTACCCCATGTGGACTTCGAGACGACATGCAAGCGCGTGGCGACGTCGGCACCGGCGAGCGAGGACCAGGTGAGTAGATTTATATCTACGGAGAGAAGTCGGGTGGATGGCGTATAGCACCCCCGCAGTCCGTAGTGTAGCTCATATATATATGTTATATAGGTGTTTTATGATACGAGAATGTTCATTCATGTTATGTTTATGAGTTCATGGAATACCTTTGGGTTAGTTGCGAAACCCTAGAGTAGTTGTTATACCGACATACGCACACACAGACTTGCATACTTTACTTTCTTATGCGCAGATTGGGATGTGTATACATGTATATATGCGTAGGTATGGGACTATGCATATGTACATTCATATATGCATGCATGGATAATGAGGATAGTACTTGGGATTTAAGATGAGTCGATGAGATTTGATTTGAGGCTGTGAGATCGGTGATATAGCAGGGTTCGTATTTGAGATACGACATGACGTTGTAGCGGGTCCTTGACGTAGTGTTTCACACACGTCCATGCATACTTAGGCGGTATCAGTATTGTACTAGACGTAGATCAGTACCCCGATCATGATATTTGATAAAGAGGATACCAGGTGAATAGTATGATGAATATGATATTGACCCGTACCCAGATTTGGGTATGCCGTACGACGGATTTACATACGAGTTATATCTTGATGATTGATCCGCACTCTTGACTTGGGATGTCTGATTATAGATATGGTATCGGATATGATATTATTGAGGCAGGATCACCGACTAATATATATACAGGTATGTATATGTATCGACTCAGATGTTAGGCGGTTTCCTTACCTGTAGTCTAGCTTGTAGCTTAGCCCTTTAGTTTAGTTAGTTGTTAGATTAGATTCAGTTCCTACCTATTTCAAAGCTTACAAATCGTGCGTATTTTAAAAGACAAGTCAAGGGATTCTACAGATATTTCAAAAAAAACGTATCTTTTCTTAAAAAAAACACCGTAGCCCCTATTTTCAAAACCCCACGATTCGTGTTATTTCAAAAGGCACCATTGTAGGACTTATATTAGGTTAATGCAGATTAGTTATCGTTGCATCTAGTATTCAGCTCCCGCTCATTATTGTTGTTCGCTCCGCATCACATGCTTATATTATGCTTCATATTCTACTGTTGATATCTTGTGGTTAGGACACCAGCACCATTACCGATGATGCGTATGTACCACGTACACTTACTTGCCGGCTCACACACATCTTCATCGGTAATTGCCATGTCACGTACACCTTAGAAAATATTATTGCTTGACATAGCCTGTTAGCTAATAGTTTAGACATGATATTAGTGTACTTGCCTTATATGTTAATTTAGACATTGTAGTTATTACCTGCTACTTCATGCATACTGTTATTCATTGTTATGCCGCATTCATGGATTCTCATGCATATATTCACTTTTTATGTGCTATTGAGGTTTTGGATTCGGACTTCCATGAGATTTTCTGGATTGGGGAAAACCGCAAAACATATACAAACTTCTTCTTTCCTTTTTTAAATAAAAAGCGCGGTTTTTCCCATGATGTATGAGTCGTCCACCATGAGTTTGCTGATGGATTTCGAGACCCGATTCGAGGAGTTGGATGAACCGTTTCGGGTACATGGTGGACCCGGTAAGGTACCCCGGGGCAAGAAGCTCGTGGTGATGACGATGAGCCTAGCAGGGGGAGACTACCTACCGGTGATTTTACCCGACGCGTCGGATATCCGGAGGATACCGTCGTGGTCTTGAGATGGATGGTAGGGGCCGGTCTGGACTGACGGCGCCCTAGATATTGAGATTGAGACATTGAGATTTCGAGATATTGAGGTACTGAGATTTGATGATACAGGCCAGTCCGGATAGCCGGAGCCTGAGGTTTTGAGACATTGAGATTTATGTTTTGTGTCGATACTAGACACTGTTGATGCTGATTTCATTTATGATACCTCATTTTAAAAATACAAAGAAAATCTCACTAATTTATGAAAACAGTTTCTTCATTTACATGTATTCTGTTTTCATGCATTCATACCTCATTCATATGATATATTGCTACCTGAGGCACTGACACGGGCACATGAGATCACACTCGGGTTAGATATTACCCTAGCCATTGTTATAAGCTGCATGTTATTCATATATTTGAGGATATATTATGATCTTTGCCCTAGCTTGCGTTATTTATGCGATTTCTGTGCGTAGATGTTTTTCTATTCACGAGTTGGCAACTCACCCCCGTTGTGCCCCAGTTTCTTGCAGGTTTGCCGTACAGGTTTCATTACGGCTTGCGGGCATAGTTTCATTCGGGTGATTTGCTAGTAGGTGGGTTTACTTGTATCGTACCCCCCATTATATAACTTGTATATTATTACTCTGTTGTATCTAGAAGTTCCATCAACCAAAAATGTATTTATTGAGATAGAGACCAGAGATGTTATTCTTTCGACCTTAGAGTCGCGCGTTTTATTTCTGTGGTTTTCTTGTGGTTTTGAGTTTTTGATCCTCGCCGTTGGCGTTGTATATTATATTGCTTGTGTGGTTGTGACCGTCGATTGACGAAGAGCTAGCTCCCGCTTGGAGATGCCTTTTTTCTGATTTCGTATACTATTCATGTTGTATCCCGTTTGGGGGCCAGTATTTACAAAGGAGACTCTGCCGAAATTTTCAGGAAATATTTGATGTTTTTTTTAAAACGCATAATTCGGCTATGCTATTAAATCTACTTAATTTAAATTGGTTTTCCTTCACTCTACTACTTTTCTTGGTTTGGATTTCTGGGTTTTCGGTTTACTTAGATTACGTACGCCTCGAGATGTTTCGTAGTTTAAGTGCCGGTCATGTTCCGTACTTTCGGGACGTGACAGATTTACAGTTCTTATGCGATCGTTGAGTACAGCTTAAGTTTGTCTTTACGGAGAGTACGGCCTGCTCATGTCCGCGCCCAACCACTTTCTTTAATCGTGTTCGCGAGACACTGCCCGTCGATGCTCGTTCGTCAGAGATACTTGAGCATACTCGGATGGGTAATGATTCGGAGTTCTTGATTTCTGACAATGGTGTTCTAAATTAGGAACGCGTTTGTGGACCTGATGTTATCGGGTAGAGACGTGAAATCCTAGAACAGACGCATCAGTCAACTCTCTATTTTCATTTGAGTTCCACCAACATTGACGTGACTTGTGAGATAGTTACGGGTGGGAAGGGATGTAAAGAGAAGTTTCAGGTTTCGTTTCAAAGTGTCTGTCTTGTTGTGTGCTTGTGTTAGTTGTTGTCGGCAGTTGGGGATCGTCACTCGCCATGGTTAGGGTTCTTCTTCGATAGCTGTTATCAGGAGACACTCCAATTGGCAACCTTTAGGTTTAGAGGTTAGGTTGTGTCGATCACCAGTCTGTTGTTTTCTAACTCTGCGTAAGTAGGATTTTTGGACCCCAGCTAGTCTAGAGACTTCGGAGATGATCCAGTTGTGTTAGGTCAGGATGAAAATTGTCCATTGCAAACAGAGGTCTTATGCCGACTGTGTTGGTCGTATACTCGAGTTCGTAGGGACAGATCATGTATTCCTACGGATTTTTCCGAAGAATGACGTGTTGGATTTTGGGAAGTTTATCCCAGGGTTTAGGTTCCTCTGAGATCCTATAAGCGAGTTAGCTTCGTTGCCTTTAATTTGGCACTTCCGCCCAGATTATTGGATTTTCACCCCGTATTCCTTGTGATGATACTTTACAATTACCTTCATGACCTTTCTCACATAATTTGGCACTAGACCATTTGGCTTGGACGCGATCGTTTCGCTCACCGGCAGCCAATTGTGTTGATGGCTCGGCAGGTGGAGAAATGTCGGTCAAGGGTCTTGCCATCTGTGAAGGGTTTTTTTGGACGTAGCTGTATAGTGAGATAATCACTTGGGAGGCTGCGAGCGAGATTGAGAGTTGTAATCTTCTCTTTGAAGGTATGCGTAGCAATATATTTTTAAATTCGGGGACGAATTTCTTTTAAGGGGGGAGATTGTAACACCTTAGAATGTGTTTTGTGGCTAATTATATTTTAATGTATGGTTTTTTTTATTAAAAAGTTTACCAAATTGTTTTCAATTATTTTATCCTATTTAATGAATATTTTATTAGATTTTTTCTAGGCTTGCACACACTTGTGCAAGATAACTAGGGTGTTAAGTGGGGTTAAACCATGATTAGCAACATGGTGGTTTAACCATTTCCTTAATCTAGTTTTCATTATTAAGTGTTTTGGGTTTAATAGTGTATGGTTGTTTTAAAAGAAAATGAATTTAATCTAAGGATTTTAAATTTGACTTTCTTGTTGACCTTGAGAGAGAGAGGGAGCATGAGCTACATGGTGTGAGCCATGCCTCATTTATGAGGGAAGAGAGAGGGGGGTCTTGGCTTTGTTCTCTCATTTCTCCTCTCATTTTCTCTTTCTCTCATTCTCTCTCACAAACACACACATACACACACACACACACACACACCCCATCAGCTGAAGCAACTACAGCAACTCAAGAAGCACAGCAACACCAGAAGACAGCAACAGCAGCAAGAGAAGCTCCAGCAGCAGCAGAGGCTTCAACAGCAGCTCAAGCAAGCAGTAGCAACAGCTGAATGCATCAGCAGCAGCAGCAAACAGCAGTAACAGCAACAGCATCAGCAGCAGTTCTGGCAGTAGTAGCAACAAGAGCCCAGCAACTGTAGCAAGCCCTCGTTTCCTCTATTCACTTCTTCACCTGCTTCCTAGGATTCTCTTAGGGTATAATTCTGAAACCCAATTTCCTAGTTTGCTTAAGTTGTGCATTGATTAGCTTCGGTTTGCATTTAAAGCTAGTTTTGTGCTGAATATGGTGTTTTCTGTGGAATTTTGGTTAGAATGTGTTTGAGTTGGTTAACCTAGCTCATTTTAGTGTTGTTAGGTCACCTCAACTGAGATTCAACCCAAGTTTCACAAAAATACCATAGGTTTTCCATATTATGCAAAATATTGTTTTTTTTTGTGTCATTTTGCGACATCTGGAATCTGCTTTTGACCCGGGGCCTTCAGGGCAAAATTGAGGAAACTGGGGCATGCACACTAGGTCTAGAACTCACCACCAGAACACGAGCCCTCCATTCCCAACCCAGGCCGCCAATTTAATGCATCTGGCCGCAATTTGCGGCCAGGAAGGGGAGTGGGGTGCTGGGGTTTTGGGTAGGGTAGTCTGCTGGGTTTTGTAGTGTTTTGGCATGTGTAGTTTTATAAGATTTGACCTGTTGGAAAATCTGGGGCAATATATCATATTTTGTGTTCGTTGTGTTTGCGCAATACGTGAGAGGGTTCTGTGATCCAGCGTGTCGCGGCGTGTCGTGGCGTGTCGCGGTAGTTTTAGACGCGTATACACATGTTTTAGCGTATCGTGCACACGCGCGTTTAGTTCGCGACGCGGGTTTCTCGTTTAGTGTCGATATTGCGTTTTGCGAGATATTTTCTTATTTATATGATTCCTTGTCTAATTTTCAGGTTTGCAGGCGTGGACTACGAACACTGTTACAGAAGGACACAGGTGGTAGGATTCACCTAGCGTGGAGCGTAGGTGAGTAGATTTAACATCTACAGGGGAATCGCCCGCATGGCGTTATGCGTCTGGGCTAGAATTCTAATACTTATCGCATATTCTACGTCATTGTTAGAATTGCGCCTTTACCTTATTACTTAGATATAGTTGCACTATGACTAGTAGCCGTAGGACACTGCACACATTATTGACGGTTCATCTTGCACGAGCACGAATTGTATGCTACACACACACCGTCAATAATTGCCATGTCACACACAAACCATTATAGATACTATATTGCTTGGTTAGGGACCTTATGACATTGATTCGTACTGCTTATCACATATGACATTACCATACCTGTATACCTATAGAGTATCGTACCATTAGTGATAGGTACACATACCCTTTACGATACATCTACAGGTATACCTTACTCTTATTTTACTTATACCCAGTGGGGTATACCATATCATTACTTATAGGTAGACACCTATACTTAGCTGTATCTTATTGATTACGCATACATCTGGTTTCAGCTACATATTTCCATTTGCATGCTCGCATTTCAGATATATCGCACATATTTATTCCTGGATTTGCGCATTTTTATTTGGATTTTACATGATATTTTCTGGATTTAGGAACCGTGGGAGTTCATGAAATTATGCATACATTGAAAAACCCGGTTTCCTTGATATGATATTTGCACATCCACCATGGGTTTTATCGGTGTTGATTTATATATACCCCTACGAGGAGGCGTTGAGGCCGTAGAAGGTACATGGTGTGGCCCGGAGGTACCCCGGGGCAAGAAAGGGATGTCGATATGCTATGAGCCGATGAGCCCAGCTGGGGAACCATACCATCCGGTGATAGTACCAATGACTCGGCGGGGATCATGGAGATGCCGTTGGGAGTCATGACCGTATGCATACGTCGAAAGGCGAGGGTCAGAACTAGGCACTCGTTCTTTCGAGATAGCGTATGATACGTACCTACCAGGATTTCTGTGTCGATGCTTAGCACATTGTTTTCATGATATTTCTTTTAATACCTTTGTATATATAACAGGGGATTTAGCCGTTGTTATATATACCCTTACACCAATATTAGTGCAGTGGGACGCTAATATATGTGTATTGACTCCATCATATTTAATCCTGCAAATATGCAATATTAGTACGTAGCCTGAGCTTATTTGGTTGTAGACTTAGCTTTGATTAATCATATATATATATAGAACTGTCTAATTAAAATAAACTACGGTTTTCCAAACTAGATATCCAAACGAGGTCTAAATCCCTAAGTATTCATAGATTGGGGTTTCGCAATAACCTGATAATGATACGAATTCGAATAATACACAATTCTTACTCGTTTATTACACACAAAACTGAACAGACGCGACAGGGTACTTCGACTGAGGCTCTATATGCAAATCCTTTAGCTGCGGGTCCAAATGCATCTCCTTCGACTGCGGCTCCGCAAGACACTACCTTGGCTGCTGTTGCGCAGACCACTCCTACAGCTCCACAGCCCGCTTAGTCTCCCACAGCTGCGGCTCCGCAAGTCACTACCTCGGTTGCGGTTGCGCAGACCACTCTTACAGCTCCACAGCCCGCTCAGACTTCTGCACAGTCCGATTGCTCGAGTTGTTGACTCAGGGTTTATCCGAGGAGCAGATGCACGAGATTACGACGATTATCAGAGATGGAGCTGGACCGAGCTACGGTAGCTTTTTGATTTTTAAATTTTAAACATGTATTTACTTATATGATACATATTGTTTTGGATGATATTGGTGGTGTTTGCGTGTTCATATTGATTTAGATTGATATTGTATTCTGCTTGTTAATTTCTTTTATATATTATGCGTGAGATGTTGATTATGAATACTGCGGTATATATTCTGCTTGTTGATTACTTTCATATATGATGTATATATTATTGTGCACATGATGAG
Source organism: Agapanthus africanus (assembly GCA_030015575.1). NCBI lineage: Eukaryota > Viridiplantae > Streptophyta > Magnoliopsida > Asparagales > Amaryllidaceae > Agapanthus > Agapanthus africanus. The sequence goes on along the minus strand of JASDDO010000006.1, from coordinate 25,667,724 downwards.
GAAAAAACAGACAACCCTTTAAAAAAAACCTGATAACAAATGTTGCACCTACAGTTTAATCCGTTGGGTCCAACTTTGCACCTACATATTTATCCGTAGGGACAAAATATCAGGATACCTGATATTATGCCCTATGGACTCAGTAACAGGTGCTAACCTTGTCCCTACAGATTAATTCGTAGGGGCATAAACTTTATCCTACACATTTATCCGTAGGGATAAAATATCAGGATACCTGATATTTTGCCCCTACACATTTATCCCTACATATTTATTCGTAGGGGCATAAATATGAACCTACGCATTAAGCCGTAGGGGCATGTATTTGTCCCTACGGAGTTATCCGGAGGGGCAACTATTTTATTTTATAAACCGATAAATTAAATAAATATTTTGTCCCTACGGTATAATCTGTAGGTACATATGAACCGATGCATTAAGCCGTGGGGGCAATTATTACTCCGTAGGGGCATGTTTAAGTCTAAGACTTGCACCTGCAGCGTGTGCACCTACGGTGTATTTTTGTGCCCCTACAAATATAGCCGTAGGGGCAGTGGTTTGCTCCTACGGATTTATCTGTAGGGGCAACCCTTATTTGTAGTAGTGTAATAATATGGCATCCCCAAGCGGGAACTAGCTCTTCGCAAATCGGCAGAAACATAACCACGCAAAATGAAATATACGACACCCAAGGCGAAGATCAATTACAGAAAGAAAATAAAGAAAATCAAAACATTATCAAATCCAATATAGGAATATACATGTCTCGACTCTAAATCCAAAGAATATACAACGGGTATCTAAGTCTACCAAATATACATAGTCTGGTTGTCGGAGCTTTTAACTAAATTATAACTGAATAAATAAATAAAATTGGTGGTCACGATCTAAAGTGTAACCCACCTACCAAACAAACCACTCAAAAGAAGTAATGTGCCAGCAAGCCTTGCTGATCCGAGCGGTTAGTCCTATAAGAAAACTACGGCACGACGGAGGTGAGTTAGCAACTCGTTAGTAGAAGATATCGTCAGGTAGAAATCGAATGTATAACGATCTCCAAGGACATACAGTAATAATAATATCATACCGTGTGGTATCGAAAGTAATCGTGTATACATATGTATAATAATATAATAATATCATGCTTATGTCAAAATATGATACCATGTCATCCATATTATATATATGTATCATCCAACGTGTGTCCATTAACGACACATCAAATCATCATAAAATCCTAAATGCCCAGTATCGACACTCGAAATCGTCATAAAACCCTTGTCCAGTATCGACACGTAAATCCTCATATCTCAAACACTGTCTAATTGGATCGGCCCTCATATTTCAGGCATCATCTTATCAGATCGGTCCTTACATCCATCTGTCTCATATCACTCCGATTGGTATCCTCTGAATATCTGCCGAGTTCAATACTGTCATCGGTAGGTAGTGTTTCCCTGCTAGGATCAACGTCTTTTTATACGATCTTCTTGCCCCAAGATATTGTACCGGGTTCACTATGTTCCTGCAGACGGTGACTCCTCACTCCTCGAATCGGGTAATCATCATAGCTCAGCACCGAGAAATATCATAGCGGACGTCGAAATATCATATCAAGAGAAACCACGTTTTTAAAACAATCACAAGTTTTTAAATAATATCTGCGGTTTCTCAAATCCAGAAATTTCATGAAAACAGAACCTCGTAAAAGCATGACAGTAATGAAATAGTATGCACAGGCACAGAACAACACTGTAATACATAAAAAAGTGTGTTTATATGAGCGTGTTGTGTAGCAAGGCAATAAAAGTGCAATAACTATAATAGTATGGGGTACCGTGTACTAATCAGTAACTAAAATGCTAACAGGTTATAAGGTGATATGGTGACATAGCGATTTCTAATGTGTACACGGCATAGCAATTAAAGAGGATATGTGTGTGAGCCGGCAAGTATGTATACGTGCAACATGTGCATCATCGGTAATGGTGAGTGCGTCCTAGCAAACGAATTCATGTAAGATAAGGGTACGAAACGTAAGATATATATATCGTAAATGAAAATAATGCGAGCGTATGCAAAAATAAGAAATCATAACGTGAACATTAATAAAATATGCAACTACGTATGAGCCATACAGTTATGGTTTAAAATAGTACGAATCATTGTTTTTGAAAATAAGGGCTACGATGTTTTTGAAAAAGATACCATTTGAAAAGTTGTAGTGTTCCTTGAAGTTATCATTTAAAAGTGCATGATGATTCGCTAGTTTTGAAACTAGGTATGGCTCTAAATATATCATAATATCTACTTAAATATTTTAATCAATATCTCTCGAATCGATATTTATAAGTCGGCAATCCATCCTCATCATATCATATACAGTATAATCTATCGTACGATATCATCAATCAAATAGTATGGATCTATAGTCACGTACATCATCTAATCTCATCTCATCAAACTATCTCATGTCATATCGTTTCATGCCATGTCATATCATATCATATATATATTGCCTCGTATCATCATATCAAATCATATCGACTCATATCATCATCATGTCATATCGACTTGTATCATCTTCATATCATGATTATCCTCATATCATATATAGGTGTGTATATATGTATAGCCTAATGGTAAGAAAATAGAACCAGGGAATATCTTCTATTAAGTATACTACTAGGGTATGATATTCTAGACACCTTACTAACTATGTATACATAGATACATATACACACACACATCTGAATTCTACGGTTGTGGGGTGCTATACGCCATCCAGTTTACTTCCTCCGTAGATATACATCTACTCAGCTAATTCGCCCCACCCTAGCCGATTCCGACGGATGCCTTGTCCTCCTTCGTTGTCCTGAAAGTCCACACGCTTGTACCTACAAGTCAAAACATATCGTATCGCATAAAAATCCAAATCGAAAACCGATACGACGAGCATAGCGTACATAGGTTACAATCTATGGTCAATGCGTGCTAAAACAACAAAACTACTTCCAACGTCTATGTAAGAACGTTAAACGAATGAGCCAAAACACAAATATCAAAAGTCAAGTTTCCAAATATCGGAAAATATTGCCAAAACCAACTCAAAATACTCCCAGATTTTAGCACAAGTAGTCTTGGATAAAACTAACAATACAGTGGCTAAGTAATAAAGAGTGTGAGCTACAGGCCAAATCCCAACACCCAATTCAAAATTTGGGTTGCCAGAAACTGCTACAGTAACCGCCACCGGCGGTTGAACTTTGGAATTTGGGTCTCGTTCTTCTGTGGTGGTCTAACTAGATCAATGTAATTGTTTGTTTATCTTGCAAAGACCCCAAATTTCTCCAGATTCCATTTGAATACAAAAATCTCCACAAAACCGATATCAGAAAATTCTAAAATCCATTACATCAAGGATCTGATCACTAATAGGGTTGTAAACACTCTCTAAACCCTCTAATAAGCCACTACTACAAGTTCTACTCACTAAGTCTCACTTTAGAAATTCTAAATCTAGAAAACACGCACATTTTAACTCTAAACTAATTGTGATAGTAAGGATACTTGAAAATTGATCTAAAGGTGGAAATTTTTACCTCAAGAAGCAACCCAAGAAAATTCTAAGATGGCCAAGAGAGCTCAAAACTAGAACTTGATCCCACCATGAAGCTTATAATGAGCTTAGGAGCAATTTTTGTGAAGGTTTTGATGAGATTTGAGTGGTGGTTTATGGTGGCTGAGAGGATGGTAGAAAAGGCGATGAAGGAGTTGAAGAAGAGGAAGAAGAGATGATGATGATGAATGAAGAAAAGCTTATGTTTGAGCAACCATATCTATCTTTCTCTCTCCCTCTCTCATGATCATACCTTGATGTCCCCTTGTCTCCTCATTTTACTTTTCTTTTCTATACTTTTCCTTTCTCTTTTCTTTTCTTAAAAAAAACAAAACACAAACCATAATACAATCACAATGAAATAATAACATGTCATGAGTTGTTAAACATGGTTTAACAAGATAAGCTAGGTTTAGTGCATGATTAGAAAAATACTAATCAAGTTTAACATAAATTTGTATGTAAATAATTATATATTAATTTATAAAAAAAGACCAAATCAAATAAATACTTCCATAATGATATTTCATTTTTAAATTCCAATTATATTCTAAAAATATAGGTATATAGTTATATCAATCTATGAAAACTCAAATCTTCGTTCGTATAATATATGTGAAATTTATTATTTTATTATTTGAATTCCAAAAATAATATTTTCTATTTTCTGAAATGTTACAGTATGCTGATAACACATTGTTATTTAGGAGGTTATGCAAGAAGCAAGTCGCGGTGCTTAAATGAACCTTATATTCGTTTGAGCTCTGGTCAAGATTGAAAAACAACTTCCATAAGAGCTCAGTAATATGCTTGAGAGAAAAGGTTGAATATAAGGAGCGTTTAGCAACAATATTCAATTGCGATGTGGAAGTTTTCCCTGTTACTTATTTTAGATTACCATTGAGACCTAGAAAGTTAAAGAAAGGAAACTGGATGCCATTGATAGATAGAGTTCAAGAAAGGTTGGAGGGATGGAAGGGACCGGTGTATCTCAATTGGTGTGGAGGATGCCCTTACTTAACTCAGTTTTATCAGCAATACCGTAATATTACACGTCTTTCTATCTGCTTCCGGAGTGGGTAATTAAGAGAATGGATCAGATTCGACATAATTTCTTATGGAGGGGAGCGTCGATAGAAAAAAATAAATATAATCTAGATAAATTGGAAAAAGGTATTTAGATCAAAAAAAGAATGAAGGATTAGGAGTTAAATTTTTTTTTAAAAAATGAGTAGGTAAATGTTGGAAAAATGATGGTGGAGGTGGGTAGCCGGTAATAAAAAAAGGGTGGATGGTCATCATTAATGCAGCATATTATAATAAGTCTGGTGTGGTTAGTGCACCCAATAAGAATGTAGCAACGGTGTCCATTTTTTAGAATGTAATTATGTCTGTAAAGTAATCTTTCTTCCGAATTATAGCTTAATCGATAGAGGACGTAAGTTCAGTTAACTTTTGGAGGGATTACTGGTGAGAGGAAATAACACGGAATAAGAGATTTTCAACTTTTTTTGAGTTCACAAAAAATAAATAGGCATCATTCATAAGCCAGTGGAAGGGAGACAAATGGTGGCCAAGCTTTCAAAAGAGTATAACAGTTAGGGAGAGAAGGAAGTGATGATCGTTGATTGATTATCTTGATGCTTAGATACCATTGAAGAGAGGAAATGACGATTTCCCTATGTGGAAATGGTCTTTAAGTCTGGCATTCTTTGTTAAATCTTTCTATTCTATTCTTAATTATAGTGGGATAGATTTGAAGGTTAATTGAAATATTTGAAATCTCTCGTAACCCTTAAAAGTATGGGCTTCTAAGGATGTAATTCTGACCCCGAGACAACCTAGGAAAAAGGAAATGAGTAGGCCTGATGCACTGCGGTATCTGTGAGGCTTAACCAGAAACTATAGATCATTAATTTTTTACGTGTCCGATGGCTATGAATATTTAGGATAGGTTCTAGAGGTCTTTTAGGAATTTACGTTCGTCGAGTACCTTGGCTAAACTTTGGAGTCACTACAGAAGTTGGATAGATAGAAGGTTTTTGAGAATATGGGAAATTATGATTTCCTCCGTTGTGAGTCTTGTATATATATTGAGACAGCACATGACAATCTTGAGCTGGATAAACCTTATTCTGAGACGGCTCAAGGTAATTTTAAGACGTCTCACAACATACCTAGAATTAGAGATTCTTCTCTGTTTGTATGAGACGGCTCATAATTATTTTGAGCTGGCTTAAAGGATTTTCGGATCGAACAAAGCAGTTTCATTAAATAAGGTAATCCTATTATAACTCAGATTTGTTTTTGGTATAAATAGGATGCTGGGGTTAAGTTTTAATAAGGTGTTTGATCAGAAGGTTTAAGGGAGGCAAAAAGACGGCTCCATAAGAGGTCAAGTAGGCCATTAAGGAGAACTTCAAGAGTGAAGAAGGTAGATCTCGCTGGAGATCTTGAAGGAGAGAGTTTTGTAATCTTTTGTAAAGTTTTCTCTAAACTTCTAATAAAGTTTTCTCCCATTTCCTTATGGTTTTTCATGATTGGGTTTTCTATGTTAAATCTCTTATGTTACTATTTGATTTTTCTTTGTTCTAATTATTATTTGTCAAAGGGATCTTAGGATCCATCAGGTTTTCCGCTGCATGCCACCGACAAATGGTCTCAAAGCCTTTGTTCTTTGGTTTTACGATCTAAGTCTACGATGGGTGACGATTCTTAAATACTTGACTCCGGATGTTCATATCATATGTGTTCCTTTTAAGGACGAAAATACTGATGCTTGAATACCTGACTCCAAATATTCATATCATATGTATCCCAAAAATGAGTTGTTCGACACCTATAAAGAGTTTAATGGTAACAGTTTTCTCTTGGGGAACAATATAGCGTGCAAGGCCATAGGTATAGGGAACATCAACCTTCACATGTTTGATGGTATGATGCGAACACTTGTGAACGTGAGACACGTTCCATAATTAAAGAAGAATCTGATTTCTCTCGAAATATTGGATGCGACAGGATGCAAGTTCGTAAGTCAAGATGGAGTGCTAAAGGTTGTTAGGGGTGCCCTAGAGGTTATGAAAGGACAATGAATGAAGAACTTGTATAGTTTGGAAGGCATCATAATTACTGGTGGTGCAACCGTGGTTACAGAAAAACAGGTAAAGGATACCAGAATGCTGTAGTATATACGTCTTAGCTATATGAGTGAGAGAGGTCTTTATGAGTTGCACAGAAGGGAGTTTCTTAAAGGGATTACCACGTGCAAGCCGGACTTTTGCAAATATTGCACGATAGGGAAGCAACATAAAGTTGGTTTCAAGTAAGCCGTGTACAAGACCAAAGGAATTCTCAACTATATCCACTCAGATGTATGGGGGCCATGACCGGTTCCATCAAAGGGAGAAGCTATATACTATTTCACTTTCATTGACGACTTCTCACAGAAGGTATGGGTCTATTTCATCAAACACAAGTCAGATGTGTTTGCCAGATTTAAGAAATGGAAAATGGCCGTAGAGAAGAAAATGGGAGATTGGTGTAGTACTTGCGGACATATAATGGAGGTGAATATATCTCTAAGGAGTTTCAAGACTACTGTAAAGAATAGGGTATACAAAAGTAATGGACAGTTCCAGAACTTTCAGAGCGAAATAGGGTAGCGGAGCACATGAACAGGACATTACAAGAGAGAGCCAGAAGTATGCGGTTGCAATCATGCCTTTCTAAGGACTTCTGGGAAAAGGCGATAAGTCATGCGTGCTATTTCATTAACAGGTCTCCATCTACAATCATAAATCTTAAGATCACCAAAGAAGTATGGAGAGGAGAGACAGTCAGTTACGATTCGTTACGAGTGTTTAGATGCCATGCTTACTCACTCGTGAATCAGAAGGATAGGACCAAGCTTGAGTCAAAGTGAAGAAAGTGCGTTTTCTTGGGATTCAAACTTGTAGTAAAAAGCTACAAGTTATGGGATCTGGAAAACAAAAGGGCATTCACTTACAGAGATGTGATCTTCGATGAGTCATCCATATTGAAAGACGTGGTTGAATAAAATAAGGAGGCAGGTGGAGTATTAGGTGACGATGATCCGGTGGAGGTGGATTTTTCTAGTACTCATAAAGATACAGACACTGGAGCACAATTTCAGCCTATTGATGCAAAGGTAGACAGGCAGAATATAGAGACAGACAGTGAGAACCAACCCCAGCAGGAACTACATACAATGGCATTAAGGAGATCAGTACGTCCACATAAGGAACCGGTAAGGTACGGTTTCAAAGATATGCTCGCATTTGCTTTAGTCACTTAGAATGAAGATCCCAGTAATTATCAAGAAGACATTAAGCAATAAGATAAGGATCGATGGGTTGTTGCGATGACAGAGGAGATAGAGTCACTTTGAAAGAATGACACATGGAAGTTGATTGAGCTACTGAAAGGAAAAACAACTATTGAATGTAAGTGGGTATTCAGGAAAAAGGATGATGAGCAATATAAAGCAAGGTTAGTTGTGAAAAGTTATGCTTAAAAGGAGGGGATAGACTACAATGAGATTTTCTTGTCTGTAGTCAAGCATACATCTATTCGAGTTTTGATGGCATATGTAGCAGTTTAGAGTTTAGAGTTGGAGCAAATGGATGGGAAAATGACCTTTGTGCATGGTTAGTAGGAAGAGACTATCGTCATGAGGCAACCTGAAGGATTTATGGATCCCATCAAGGAAGATCATGTACGTGAACTCAAGGGGTCTCTATATGGGTTGAAACGGTCTTCCAGGCAGTTGTACAAGTCCTACGATTCTTTTATGATAAAGACCAACTACTTTCGATGTGAGTATGATAACTGCGTGTACTCGAAACGACTTAAAAATGGATCGTAGAGATATTCACTCCTGTATGTCAATGACATGTTAATTGCTGCTAAGAGCATGGTGGAAATAAAGACGCTCAAAACTTCTTTGAGTGCAGAATTTGACATGAAAGATTTAGGTGAAACAAAAAAAATTCTTGGGATGGAGATTTTTCAAGACAGAAAAGATAGAAAGCTATCGATATCCCAAAGAAAGTATATTGAAAATGTGTTGGAGAGATTCAGGATGAAGGACTAAAGACGGATGGGTACCACTATCACCGGTCATTTCAAGTTATCCTCTAAGGAGTGTCTGAAATCAGAGGAGAAGGAAAAGATGTCTCGATAACTATGCTAGTGCGGTGGGATTAATTATGTATGCTATGGTATGCACACGTCCAGATATATCCTATGCGGTAAGTCTGGTTAGTCGGTACATGTCAAATCCAGGAAAGCTCCATTGGAAAGCTATGAAGTGGATACTTCGGTATCTGAAAGGAAGTAAAGATCTCAGTTTACTCTTTCTCAATTCAGGAGATAAATCGAGCCAGTTGTAGCGATATGTAAATGCTGATTACGCCAGTGACTTGGACAAGAGAAGATCAAATACAGTCTATATATATACAGTTGCAGAATTTCCAGTCAGTTGGAAGTCAACACTTCAGGATATTGTGGCACTATCAACGACGGAGGCAGAATACATGGCAGCAGTAGAAGTATCGAAGGAAGCCTTATAGTTAAAGGGTTTAGTTAGCGAGTTCGGATTCGAGAAGGTGTCGGTTCCTTTATTTTGTGACAGTCAAAGCGTCATTCTCCTGGAGAAGAATTGGGTATACCACAGTCGAATGAAGAACATCGACATGCGGTATCACAAGATGAGAGAGTGGGCCGAAAAGGAGATCGATACTAAGATGAATCCGACGGACATGCTAACGAAGTTTATTCCTATGGAGAAATTCAAGTCATCCTTGGTTTCTATTCAGATACTCAAATGTGAGGAAGGTTTGCAACTCCGGTAGGAGGGTCGCATCAGTTTCGCGGTTCTGATAAAAAGCTGTGACAGTTCGTCGTTTCAAGGTTTGGAACTGTGCCGGAAAGGTAAACAGGAAGAACAAAAGAAAAACTAAGGGGTACAAGATGAAGGCAACAAATTTTCAAGGAGGCTATAGGGATATATGATTGGTGCATTTTATGCACATTTATATAGCCATATTTATCTTAATTTTTCTTATTTTTTGCTATTCCAGATATATTTTGTCAATTATTGCAGATTACAGGGCTAAAAGGGAAAAGTACGTAAAAGACGGATTACGTGTGGCGGATGTGAACTTATTTAAGATTAAACAGAGACAATAGTGGAAGATATCAAAAATAACGTGTGGAACAAGATTCTCAGAGTCAAATAACAAATTATGGAAAAAAACCTGGAGACAAAATCTTACCAAAAACCGGACAAAACCGAGTTTTGGCTAAATTTGGCTGGATTTCCAAAGCTTTAGGAGATGATATTTTCGGAGATTTTTGTATCTTTGCGTATCTTCTGTACACCGCTTTTAGATTTTTCATAAAGCCTATAAATACTGCTGTATAGGCTTCTTTGGGTTTCATCTCTCCATGGTTTAATTGTTTTAGGGTCTTGGGAGAGATTAAGTTATTTTGTAGTTATTTTTTGATACGAAGTTTATTAATTTTATTATGTCCTTTTCTTCCATCATGAGTAGATAATCTATTTTTTAGGGCTTTGGAATTATAGTTGCTATGATGATTGTTGGATTTCCCTTCTCTATTCTTTTATATGGTTTTCAATGATGAATTTCTTTAATTAAAATTTATATCTTTTTTATTCCATGCTAATAAACTAAATATGATAATGATAGATTGATACTCTTGAACTTGTTTAGGGAAAGATGGCATCATTGATAATCTAATTAGTTTAATAATAGATTGACAAGCTAGAAAACTAATTAGGAAAGGTAAGACGGTATTTTGATCAAAGTAAATTCAACCTAATTAAATTAAGGTCATTTAGATTATTCTGAAAATACGATCTAGTCCATAAATTGACAACTTGTAGGTTAGTTTGTAGAAGGGTAAAATTAGATTATTTTATGGTAATTAGAATTATAGTTTTTAATTTGTTTGCTACATGATTTAGTGTGATTGATAGGGTAGAGATATCACGTATGATTTATTCTTCCATAATTTTTTGATATTTCATTGCGACAATATTTTAGCTTATCTTTTATATAATAGATAGTTAATGAATTAAAACGTCGGAGTTAGAAAAAGATAGAAATCATATAAAACACAATGATAGTAAAGGTAATTCGAAACCCTAGGCTTTCTTAATTATTTGAAACCTGACTTTAATTTAAACTTGCAATTTTGTTACATGCTTTTATTTAGTTTAGTTAACAAAATCAATATTTTATTTTAACTCGTTTTAATATTAATTAGAATTCTCATGCCTCTCTGTGGTATGATCCATAAGTACTACTGCAAATAACTGTGCACTTATGGTTAAATTTGAGAAAACAATAAAATCCCCATCACGTTTTTGGCGCCGTTGCCGGGAAGACCGGTAGTGATTCTAGTTAATTTTAATTCGAGTTAATTTTCATTATTTTGTTTTATTTTATTTTGCACTTTTCCTTTTTTATTTCAAGAAACTAGGAGAAGTCTCAGGATATTTGGAGCATGCAGAGCATACCATAAAAATTGTTCGGCCAGATTGATCAAAAATTCGGCCAGAACCAAATTTGGGCCGGTTTTCCATGGCATTTGAAGTCCAGATTTTTTTGTTGTTGTTCAGAATTTCATCCTATTTTCAGAACCACTGCCCATTTCTAGTTTTATTTGTTTATTTTTCCTGTTTTATTTTTTAGTTTAATTGTAGTTTTTATTTCTATATTTACTTTTCCACATAATTTAGTTAATTTAAAAATAGAATATAATTTTATATTCTTTCTTTTGTGGTGTATGCACAGTTTGGGTTGAGGTGAAAATCGCTGATTAATTTGTCTAGACAAATTATATACGATGGTGACATGATACCAGCTGCACCTACGCTACAGGATAGGTGTTATCCTATGCGTACTTTTTTATCTTCTAGCGTAATTCTGCCGCATGCCGCTGGTGATTATGAAATTAAACTTGTTTTTATTAATTCACTTCCCAAAATCTACTGTTTGGTATTAGAAGACGCTTACGTCTTTATTAGGGAATTTGAGGATCTTTGCCAGATGTTTAAATTAAAGTAGTTAAACACCGACACGGTTAAGCTTAGACTCATACCATTTGCCTTGACTGATAAAGCTAAATATTGGCTTTATAGTGTACCTGCAAACAATATCCATAGTTGGGAGGAATTTACAAAAACTTTTCTAAAATAAATTTACTCCCATTTAAAAACTATTAAATTCAAAAATGAAATTAGAACTTTTCGCAAAATGGGGGATAGAAAAGTGGGAGTTAGGCCAAATACTATACGATGGTATGGAGTCTAAATAAATGATAGAATCGACATGCTAAGGTGACTTCATGTTGAAACAAGAATATGATACATAGAACTTCCTAGAAGAATTTTCCAATAAAACCATGTAATGGGAAAGCACAAGCGAGAGGGGTGCAACCACATCCAAAGGAGAAATACACACCGTTGAATCTTCTATTGGTATGCAAGCTGAATTAGCTTCCCTTAGACGCATAATAGAAAATCTAACTACTAAACCTTCTCCTGTTCAACAAGTCAGTAAACTCTTGCCCTGCTTAAATTGTCAAGACTCTTTTCATCTTTCTGAAGAATGTCCCCTTGTGCGTTGTCCTCAAAGTCAAGAAACCGCCAAAGCTGCATATCAACAATATAATAATAATTTGTATTCTCAAACATATAATTAAGGTTGGAGGAACTACCCAAACCTAGCATGGAATCAAGACAACACTCACCAATAATTCAAAAATCAAAGAGTGGGACCGCCAGCCAACCTTGCACAACCTAGCACATAATACACACAACAAGGGGAGGGAATGAGAATACGCAATTTAATAATGATAAGCAACTGGCCACATTTCTTCAAAAAGAAATTACGCCACTCAAACAAATAATGACTAATACTGAAAGGCAGATTGGTCAGCTACCTACAGTATTGGAAGGACGGGAGATAGGAATCTTGCCTAGTCAACCTGTTATGAATCCAAAAGATACTCATACAAATCTTTCTCAAGTAAATACTCATACATATACATCACATGAGTGGCTATTCATCACAACAATCCGGCTATACCATCACAATATAAACATCAACACATATCACAAAATGCAGATATTAAACGATGCGATAATTTAAACCAAAAGTTTCCCAAGCATCCCAAAACTCCAGAGAACAAAATCCAACACCTGGGAAGTTTTGAGGTACACTAAAAATCTTGTTTCTATAACATTAAGTCACTTCAAGAAGGATGAGCAACAACCTTCACATTCAACTGCACAGCCAACATCTATTCCTATCTCTGCTTCTACATCCCAGCCTATTTCTACTGATAAGTCTCTTGAGCTTAGAGCACCCTATCCAAAACGTTTGAAGGCCAAGAAATATGATGCTAAAGTGGCAAAGATGATGGAAAAGTTTAAGAAATTCAAGGTAAACATACATCTCCTAGATGCAATTGACCAAGTTCCAACCTACACTAAGTTTCTTAAAGACCTATGCACGAAAAAGAGGTAAACAAATGTGCCTAAGAAGGTTTTTCTAGCAGGAAATTTTAGTGACGTCCTCCGTAATGGACTGCCCATAAAGTATAAGGACTCCGGTTTTTCTACCATCTCTTACATTATAGGAGGTAAGGTTATTAATAGAGCTTTACTTAATATAAGCGCTAGTGTGAACCTTCTTTCTTTTTTGATCTATGAACAACTAGGATTGGGTGGGATTCAACCTACTAAGGTTACCTTGCAGTTGGCCAACCGATCCGTTAAGACACCAAAGGGTGAGATAAATGATGTAGTACTTAAGATAGGGGAATTTATATTCCCTGTGGATTTTTTTGTTCTAGAAACACAACCCGTATCAAACTCTAGGAACCAAAATCCGGTGATTTTAGGTCGACCATTCATAGCCATCTCAAATGCATTGATCAAATGTCGCAATGGTTCAATGCAGCTTTCTTTTGGGAACTTGAATATTGAATTAAATACTTTTAACTTGAGAAGCCAACAAAGTGATATGTATGATCAACCTCGCGAAGTCAATGTAATTCAAGAAGTTTGTCACGATGAGATGTTTTACTTGGAGGATGGTGTGATAGAGAAGCTCATGAAAACATCTAGGGAGAACGTATTCAATTGTTGTGATGGCTGTCTTGAAAAAGGTGGCTTTGAAGAAATCTTTGAGGAGGAACTCATGATTGTAGGTAAAGATGAATGAACAGTTGATAACATTAGTTATTTTGTGCCAACCTTTGAGGAATTTTTTGAGAATGAACTCTTTTGTTTGGATGAAGAAAATGCACCACATTCTCGAGCTCTGCATGTTAAAAAGGAACATCCTAGATGCATTCAATTAAATCCCTCAAAGTTTGATTCTATTAGTCATCACATAAATACTGTCATACAATCACACGCTCCTGGGATTAAATTGCAAAATATTAATGTTTTAAATATACCACCTCAATTTAGTTCATGCAAATTTAAACAGGATTATATTATAGAACCTACAGCATTTATCATCTATTTTGAGCCTTATTGTTACATCATATTTTACCAATCTTATGTGTATACAGACAAATTATTTGATTGGTTAATTCTTATTTTTGAACATTCTACCGCATTAGTTAAAAAATTTTAAGAAATAAATGACAATCAAGAGGAGAAGCTCATGGTTCTCCATGAACCAAAATATTTATGATTAAATTTTTGTCCTCTCTTATATATTATGTATTCTATTTTATATACTAACTTTTGTTTTTCTATTTTTCGGTTTTATTTTCCAATTTTTACTTTTGAAGGACTTTTGTGCAAAATTCGCAACCCTCTATTTATACAAAAACCGAACCCCATTCCCCATTTCCAAGAAAAACCGAGCCTCATTCCCCATTTCCAAGACCGGATTGAAAACCCTAGAGGAAGGAGGCGGCGCCCAGAAAATTTTCAGTACAAGCATTAGACAAAAATCGGCCGAATTTACGATTTTTTTGGCCTACGTCAATTTTCTACAAAATAAGCCTTCCAGATTTCTGGGGGAGGTAAAATTTTCTCTCCTCTTTCTGAGTTCACACTCTATTTTCTGTAAATTTTTCTGTGGTGATGGCGATTCCTGAAATGCATATGGAATGCACTTTTATACGAATTATTAGTTTAATGGAGTATGGAAAGTATTTTAAAGATGAAATCATGGCCGTGGTAGAGAACGGTGAGGGCACTGTCAGATTTAAGTGGGGGGGGGGGAGGTTGTACAGTTTTCTTTTTCATTTTTTTAGGTTTTCTTTTTCAATGTTTCTTTTAATTTTACCTTTTCATTTTTAGGTTTTCTTTTTCAATTTTTCTTTTAGTTATCTTTTTCATTTTTGAAGAAAAAGAAGAAAATTTGAAAAATAGGATGTTTTTGAATCAAACTGGTAATATGTGATTATGAATTCGAATCCGAAAGGTTGAGTGAGATAAAGGAAATTATTGAATCTGAGGATAAAACTAAGTTTGAAAATAATTCCTTGATTGAATTCAAATTTAGAGAATATACATCCTGCAAATTGCACAGACACGCATCTTGAAACTTGAGATAGTAGAGGATGCCTAGAAATATCTTTGCCTAAATACCCAAGTACAAAAAAAGAGCATAAAAATGATAAGGCTAGTCTTTTAGTTATTAAGGGCAAGGAAATCTTTGGTCGAAAGGGTGCTTCATGACCTAATGCCTTAAATCAACTGATTTGGGAGTCATTGCTGAAGATTCGAGGTAAGTTGCAAGGCAAGGAATAATTAAATAATGAGCATAACTTAAACTCAGACATTGAATAATCGGTTAACTAGTGCCTTAGGAAGCAGTAGTGATCGCATTGAAAGGTGTGTGAGTACGTCCACTTACATTTATATAAAATAAAATACAAGGGGAAAAAGAGCAAGGGTACTATAGCTTAAATTGAATTCTCAAGTGTAGAGATGATTTTACACACACGTAGGGTTATAGGATCGATATTTGAAGAAGAGATAAGAATGAAGAATATGATGAAGTTTTATCGAGGGAGGATGTAATTTCTAGAGTTGAACGAGACTGTTAGGATGAAAATTCATGAAAGTTGAAAAACTAGTGGAAATTCGAAACTTTTCATTTTATTTCATTTTTTTTCTTTGGTATATAGTTTTTCACTCTCTTTCATTTTGGTTTTTCTTTTCTTTCCCTTTTCTTTTCTTTTTATTTTCCTTTTTGGCATTTTATGGGCAGTATCCGCTGAAAACGCTCAAAAGTCAACACTCCTCTAACTAGGGATATCTAGAGATTTAACGGTTTGTTGCACATGCTAAATGCAATTGCACGCCTATGAAAAGGAGCATAGGGGTAGGAGTAGATTTTAGTTAGATAGTTTTTTTAAAAGTGTGAAACCCTAGATTTTGCTTGAGGACTAGCAAAAGATAAGTGTGGGGGTATTTGATTGGTGCATTTTAATGCACATTTATATAGCCATATTTATCTTAATTTTCTCTATTTTATGCTGTTCTGAGTATGTTTTATCAATTATTGCAGATTACAGGACTAAAAGGGAAAAGTACGCAAAAGACGGATTACGTTTGTGGGATGTGGACTTGTTTAAGCTTAAACAGTGACAATAGTGGAAGATATAAAAAAAACATTGAACAAGATTCTCGAAGTCAAATAACAAGCTTCGGAAAAAACCTGGAGACAAAATATTACCAAAAACCAGTCAAAACTGAGTTTTAGCTGAAATTTAACCGGTTTTCCAAAGCTTCGGAAGATGAAATTTTAGGAGATTTTTGTATCTTTGTGTATCTTCTATATACCGCTCTTGGATTTTCCATAAAACCTATAAATACTGCTGTATAGCCTCTTTAGGGTTCATCTCTCCATGGTTTAATTGTTTTAGGTTTTTGGGAGAAATCAAGTTATTTTGTAGTTGCTTTTTGATATAAAGTTTATTAATTTTATTATGTATTCTTCTTCCATCATGAGTAGCTAATCTATTTTTTAAGGCTTTAGAATTATACTTTGATTTCACTTCTCAATTCATTTATATGGTTTTCAATAATGAATTTCTTTGATTAAAGTTTATATCTTTTTGATTCCATGCTAATAAACTGAACATGATAATGATACATTGACGCTCTTGAACTTGTTTAGGGAAAGGTGAGATCACTAATAATCTAATTAGTTTAATGATAGACTGATGACATAAAAAACTAATTAGGGAAGGTAAGAAGGTATTTTGATCAAAGTAAATTCCACCTAATTAATCTAGGGTAATTTAGAGTATTCCGAAAATATGATCTACTCTATAAATTGACAACTTGTCGGTTATCTTGTAGAAGGGTAAAACTAGATTATTTTTAGGGTAATTAGAATTATAGGTTTTAATTCGTTTGCTAGATGATTTTGTGTGATTGATAAGGTAGAGATATCACGTATGATTTATTCTTCCGTAATTGTTTGATTTTCAAGGCGAAAATATTTTACTTTATGCTTTTATATAATTGATAGATAATGAATTAAAATGTCGGAGTTAGAAAAGAATAGAAATCATATAAAACACCATGATAGTAAAGGTAATCCGAAACCCTAGGCTTGCTTATTTATTTGAAACTCATCTTTACTTTAAACTTGCAATTTTATTACATGCTTTTATTTAGTTTATTTAACAAAATCAATATTTTATTTTAACTCGTTTTAGAATTAATTAGAATTCTCATGCCTCTTTGTGGTACGATCCATATGTACTACTGCGAATAACTGTGTACTTGCGGTTAAATTTGAGAGAACAAAAAATATACAAGCCAAGGTGGAGATTGGTGTGAGGGTGTCTTGTATATATATTGAGACGGCTCATGAAAATCTTGAGCCGTCCCAGACTAAGACGGCTCAAACTAACTTTGAGATGTCTTACAATATGCCTGAAATTAGTGATTCTTCTTTCTTCGTATGAGACGACTCATGGTTATTTTGAGCCGGCTCAAAAGATTTTCAAGTCGAATAGAGTAGTTTCGTTAAATAAGGAAATTCTATTATAACTTAGATTTGTTTTGGATAAATAGGAAGTTAGGGTTATGTTTTAATAAGGCCTTGATCATAAGATTTAAGGAAGGCAAAAAGATGGCTCCATAAGGGATCAAGTAGGCCATTAAAGAGAATTTCAAGAGAGAAGAAGGTAGATGTCGTTGGAGCTCTTGAAGGACATGGTTTTGTAATCTTCTGTAAAGTTTTCTCTGAAGTTCTAATAAAATTTTCTCCCTTTTCACCGTGATTTTTCCTGTTTTGATTTTCGACGTTAAATCTCTTGTATTGCTATTTAATTTTATATTGTTCTAGTTGTTATTTGTTAAAGGGATCTGAGGATCCATCAGGTTTTCCGCTGCACGCCACCGACATCCTCTGTGTGTTGGAATATTTGGTTAGAAAAAAATAATAGAATTTATAATAATTCTAAAAAACGGTTTGAGTATCATAAATGTGATTGAAGCCAACATTATATTTTGGTCAGGTGGTACAAGAAAGAAGGTCAATAAAGAACGAGGATTGTCGTAGTGGATGAGATATCAGAAGAAGGTCATTAGGATTCAGCTTCTTTCGTTTTGGCAAACGTGTCAAGGCAACACTACTACAATAAGGGCTTCCCCCTACGGATATCTTCGTAGGGGCCAGAAAATTCTCCGCAGGTGCAATCGCCGCAGGTGCAAGTCTTCGCCCTAAATATGTTCCTGCAGAGTAAAAATTGCCCCTACGGTTTCATGCGTAGGGGAATGTGTATCTACGGTGTATTCCGTTGGGACAAAATATTTATTTAATTTAGTGGTTTATAAAATAAAATACTTGCCCCTCTGGTACTATCCGTAGGGGCAACGTCCAGCCCCTATGGAGTTAGGCATAGGTCTACATATAAGCCCCTATGGGTGTATCCGCAGGGGCACATGTAACTCCTGTTACTGAATCCATATGGGCAAAATGTCAGTTATCCTGATATTTTGTCCCTACGGATAAATATGTAGGGCCAATTTTTGTCCCTACGGATTAATCCGTAGGTGCACCGATGGCCCTACGGCTTAATCCGTAGGGACATAATATCAGGGTTTTTTTTAAAAAGGGCTTCCTGTTTTTAACCCGTCCTGTGCACAATAATATCTACATCATATGATATCAGGATAAATATAATAGAAATAGACATAATACAGAAATATTCATAATCAACCTTGTCACGCATAATATATAATAGAAATAGATACAGAGAGTACGATATTAGGATAAATCATCGTTCATAAACAACCACCAACTATTATCGCCCAAAATTTATACAATATGTATCAGATAAGTATATGCATTCTCAAAAATATAAATAAAGCTACCTTAGCTCGTTCCAGCTCCTCCGCCTCTGATAATCAACGTAATCTGGCGCATCTGCTCCTCGGTGCAGCCCTGAGTCGTCAAAACATGGCCAATGAAGGAACGGACTGTGCAGAAGACTGAGCGAGCTGTGGAGCTGTAGGAGGGGTCTGCGCAACCGCAGCCGAGATAGTGGCTTGCGGAGCCGTAGCCGAAGGAGATGCATGTGGATCCGCAGCCGAAGTACCCTGTCGCATCTGTTCAATTTTGTGTGTAATAAACAAGTAAGAACTGTGTATTAGTCTAATTAGTTTCATTATTAGATTATTGCGAAACCCCAATCTAAGATTAATCAAAGTTAAGTCTACAACCAAATAAGCTCAGGCTACTACTATTGGATATGTTATTATCTATAATTTGATATAATATTTTACTATTAAGTATTATACGTACCATCATCTCCTTCAACTCCTGGATGGTGGTCTTCAAGGTGGCAACATCTTGCTCTAGACGTCGCTCACGGGGGGTAAGGGAAGTGACCGCCGGAGTAGAGTCCAACCTCATATGGGCCCTGCTAGGACCCAGTCCCCGGACTCTCTCCCAACCTTCGTGGTGCCCTCCGTGTGCGGCGTCTAGAACTGGGGTCAGCAGCATCGGATCGTTCTTTCCAGTAAAATCGATCCCCGATGCTTCCACCTGCTCCACCACCCGCTCCTACACCCACATTAACCATTAAAATATAAGTATATCATTTAAATTTGAACTTTTCAAAACAAGAATTTCAAACATATTAGAATAAATATTAATACTTGCGCAATACTCCTGGGTAGCAGTGTCAGGGAATCGAAGCTCGCCCGTGGAATAATCTGTCGCGGACAGCACGCTCGGTGTACCACCCTGCGCCAGGGTCTTAGCTCTCTGCAATTCGTGAAAAATTTACATATATTATAAAATAACTCTTAATATTACATTATAACACAGTAGGTCTATTGTAATTTACCGATAACTCCATGGAACGAGTAATATTCCTTGAGCCACCTGTATAAGTGGGGTGACCCCTCTTCGTCGACTTTCTATTCTCTTTATTTTGATCGGCCTGTTTCTGCACACCACATTCAGATTTAGTTTTCTAATTAAGAAACAAAAAAAATAAATTATATGCTAAACAATGAATTAAATTTAAAATGCAAACCTGTTTGTTCTGAGAGTCGAAATATTGGCACAAAAGAGGCCATGTATCTACGTCGACTCTCGCAAAGGCCGGAGTATGTAGGAGAGCCGCTCTCTCTGCCTCGGGGGTCGCCATCCACATGGAATAGTAGTCAATCTACAGCTCGTTCCTATTGTATCGGACCTTTGATTCTATGTTCTTTATCAGGCCATGGTACAGAGCGTGAAGATCGAGCACTCTCTCAGGGTGATCAGGATCGGGCACAGGCTGAAAGTGGTAATCCAACTGCATATACAAAAAAAAACATTGTTATTAAATTGTAAGTGTTAAATAATAATAAATATATTGGGTAAGTCAAATGAAGCTACATATTAATACCCGAGCCTGATCCCAGAAGAGGGCAAATGAGCGCCGGTGCTGGTCGCCCCACTCAACGTGAAGTGGATACTTCTTCACGAGGCGGGTCTCATCCTCCATCTACCAGCCGAACCTCTCGGCATAATCGCCGGTATAGCGATAATTAGGGGTAAAGAAGAGGGGGAATGCTTCCTCCCCTAGCTCTGTCGGGCCTCAGCCTGTGTGACTGATTCGGGCCTCGAGTTCCCCTTTCGGGATGGGGATGCCCTGCATCTACAAGAAATATCAAGACAATAAATATTAAGACAAAGTGGTATTAAGAAATCAAGTTTTAACGAAAATTGAAGTGTGATATATACCTCCGGTGACAGAAGCATGAGCATGGGCCTGGGCAGCGGCACGAGCGGGATGATAGTTCCTCCAGTGAGGAACGGCCGGTGACCTGGACATGAACGCATCACCAACTAGAAAATAAACATCGATAAAATTACATGAAGTTCATGTTTATTCTTAAAGGATATGTAAAATGAATAAATATTTTATATTTATTCATACAAACCTGCAGACTGAGCGGAGGGTATGGAAGTGATGGGAGTGGCCCCTGCACCAGACCTGGACGCACCACCTATAATTAGACAATCAAACATTGATTATATAAGTAATTGCAAAAAGAATGTGTATATCAATAATATAACATTCTAAATCAACATGTATACACTATAGAATATATAAACATACCCGCAAGTGCGATGGTGGTCTCTGCCGGAGATGTGGAGGCACCACCTACAACCCGAGAAGTAAGTACGTATGAGCAAAAGGAATGTATGTATATTTATGATATAGCATTCTAAATCAATATACATGCACTATATGATATATAAACATACTTAGAGGTGCGGGAGTGGGCTCTATCCCTGATGTGGACGCACCACTAACAGCTAGACAATCAAACATTGATAATGTAAGTAATTTTGACATGAATATGCATGTATATCTATAATATTACATTCAAAATGAATATGCGTGCAATATAACTAGAGGTGTGGCAAAGTCCACATGGAAGGAGGCATCCGAAGGGGTCTCCGATCGAGGTGCAAGACCGGCCCTCTGAAGCTCCATACGCAGCTCTCCGGGCGGCAGAAACGCTCTGCCTCTGCCGATGCCGCGGCTGGAGCTCCTTCCGCCCCTTGCTGCTCCCGTCATCGTCGTAAAATCTAGATAAAACGGTTCATGGACGCATTAGACAATCATTACATATGCATGCTATATAAGTAAAGATCTTAAAATATGAAATAATAATATATCATTACTGATAACCTTTTTCGTTTTATGGACGCATTAGACATATCTACTTGGATTTCATCATCGATATCATTTCTAACCCACGTAACTTCATGATCAGCCGAAGACAACCCGTCTTTCAAAACAGACGGCCGGAGCACTCTATGTCTTCTCTCTTCTTCATCCTCATCGTTGTCCTCGAATTCTGGGACATCGTAGACATCCCTAGGTTTCCAACGGCATACGACACTCTATCCCGGATACTTCAAATACTGTAAGTAGAATACTTAGAATGCTTGGTTCGGAAAGATAAACGGATCATCCTGATCATAAAATCGAAGTGTTTTCACACTGGTCAATCCATATTCATCTTTCCAAGTTCCAAGATTGCTTCTCCACTTATCCGTATCGGTTCGTGTTGAAAGGTTCCTAAGCACCCTAATGAGGTCTCACAAGGCATCGAACATGCCAATTTCAAAAATTATAGGTGCCGAGAGACCCGACTACGGATCGTTTGCTAGAAAACTAGGCGAAAAAGCTAACTAGTTAACAATTAACTAAGAGATACGGAAATACAACCTTTGTAGATCCGGTCCTCCACCTCCACGGCTCCGAGATGAGGTCCTCTCCGCTGTCCAAATCAAATCCGGGCTCTAGCATCGGCTTCGTCGGAGAATGGGCAAGCTAGGTCGTCGATGTCCATGCCGAAGATGATCTACGTCGAGGCATCGCTAGATCGAGCTCCACCTTCACCAAGTCTTGAAAACTTGTGAGGGAAACACACTCTACTACTTGGCAAGAGGTAGAGGATGAAGAAATAGGAAGTGGGTAGACTTTAGTTTTGGATTTCTCACTCATTTCATCAATCCACCATTGATGAAGTGAAGGTTTCTTCTTGAGTTCAAGGAAGAAGAAGAAGAATATTATGATAAGATTAATTAGAAAAGAAAAGAATAATCATTCTTATCATAAAAGTAACCATGGTAATGTGTAGAGAGTTAATCATGGTTGAAAGGAATGGTTAGGGTTAAGCATGAGACAAAATGGTCACTTGGTCAAAGTCTTCATGAAGCTTCAACAAGCTTCCAAAGATAGCCACCATTTTGCATTATGCTTATCATTTTCCAAAATGAATAAACAAATAAATAAATAGATATGAAAATGAAAACCCTAACCATTACATAACCATGGTTTAAACTTTACACGAAACACAAGTTAGCATGCATCATCAAACATGATACATATAAGTGCACAAAAATATATCACATATACAATGTGCACACCCGAGTGAGAAAATCCATCTTAAAGTGAACCAATACTAGTTAATGCAAAGTAATATATCAAATATATAATTATGCATTAAATCATTAAATCAACACTTGATTTAACGATCCGGTCATATCGCATATAACCGACTAGTATTCTATGTATCGGCTTATCGAACCAATACTTGATTCGATAACTAGGTTATATCGCATACAACCTTTCGATACATTCATCGCGAGAATGGAATACGGTATCACATACACGCACTATTCTCGGTCCCGCAGATATCTCATATGCGCTCCTATTTCGTTTCGCTTGAGCCAGGAAACCTCTGTGTAGGACTCTAAAGACTCGTCAATACGCCGGCAGCAGGTGATGATCATATCAAACACCCACAAGCCGCAAGCGGTCTGCTAAACGTAACGGCCACCCTGGTATTGAGCGATCTGAAGATCGACGAGCAAGCTCGCTCACACTCCAGTGAATCCAACCAGTAACACTACCGTACAGTCCGGTCTGATCGTCTGATCTGTCGCATATCTCGCCTAGGGGTGGTAAACGTCAGACCCCAATAGCTCAATAAGTCGTGTCGATATGAGGTCTATAACAATTCGAGAAACTACTGGTAATACTTACCAGTAAATCTCAGCAACCCTGGCCAGGGATTTCCTGTTATAGCCAATCGAACACAGCGCAACATCAACTCCCTATACCGGGAGAGACGAATCCCCTCCTATCGCTCCTTGCCTCCATGTGACTCGGGACTGTACCCAAAAACCACCGTTTTGCACGCCCTCTTGGACGTGGTAAGATGGAAATCAAAGCACATTGGGAACCACACAAGACTCTATGACGATCTCGGGTCAACAGACTACTCTGTGCCAGTGTCACCAGAGAACTGCCATCTGACGTGAGGTATAATACCATCTGGGAGTTCTCGGCGAGTCCGTCCAGTGTACCCAGTCTCTACTGAGCACCCGTATATCATCTCTGATGTCAAACACCAATGGATATGGGATCATCCATCGCCCATCTGTATGGGTCGAGAAGGTACACGCTAGTCTACTCTGGTATATCGATACCCCGTCTCGATACACCCTCGACTATGGACTTTGAAGGATGTACTTATGGACTACCATGTCCCCACTAGTATGATCCGCATCATAGTCCAGGTAGTCAAGTACACATCCTAAGGGCTTTACCAACATGTAATAGAGAGACAATCTGTGTACACGTTAAGGTAAAGTTCAACCAGATAGCATACTATCATGTCGAGCAAGAAAGTCCTCCCTATATACGTCCCAGCATCCACTACAATATACATCCTATGTACAGTAATGGCCTCTAGGGCATACATATAACTAACAATCTCCCACTTGCACTAGGGCCATCTGATAGCAGTGGTTGTAGTATCTCATACTCAACCATCCCATAAAAGTCTTTCTCTGGGAACAGGCCTTTGTGAGTGGATCCGCTGCGTTGTCCTCTGAATCTACTCTCCAAACCTCGATCACCCTGGAGATCAACTATCTCCATGATCAGGTGATACAGCCTTAGAATATGTCTGGATCACTGATGGGACCTGCGTTCCTTGGCATAAGCCACAACTCCATTGTCACACAATGGGAGGAACATAGTTCATCTCATGAACCAATATACACCCAAACAGCCACTTTGGTAGCATCTTAAGTAGCGATGTATCGTGCCTTTATCGTCTAGTATGTCACGGTATCTAGCTTGGAACTCTTCCAACATACCATCCCTTTACTGAGGGTAAAGACAATGCCTGCGACTGACACTCAGTCGTCATTATCACCCTGGAACCCTTCCAGTGATTCTCCCCAGGATCGGTTGATACCGTCTCACTACAACTAGTGAGAATCCTAACATCCAATTAAATCTATCTCATAGATCCAAAACTTAGGATTTAGGAGGTATCATTTTGATCCTATATGGAGAATCATAGTGATAAACGGAGATTGATCGAGCGTAGCATAGGAAACTCCTTCCCTATCAAGAGTATGTCATACACGTACTCTACGAGAATCGTCACAATACTCCCTACTACCTTTTTGTTTATACAAGGTTCATCTACCATTTTGATGATGTCAAACTCTTTGACTACTTATTCAAAACAGACGTTCCAACTCCGCGATGCCTGCTTTATCCTATAAAACATCTTGCACACGTTTCCGCTGCTCCCACTGTCTACGAGCCTCTCTGGCTGTGTACTTATAGACTCCCTCTTCTAAAACATCATTTAGAAAAGCTGTCATGACATCCAACCACCAGATATCGTAGTCATGGTATGTAGCCGTGGCAAGTAGGATCTGGATGGACTTAAGCATAGATCCTTAGAAAAAGTTTCATCATGATCCACACCTGGTCAATGATGCAAACCTTTAACAAGTCTAGCTTTGAAAGTCTTAACTTTTCCATGTACACCAAGTAATCTTCTCAAGATATACTTGCTCCTGATGGGGATTTAACTCTTCAGATATAGCAACCAAAGTCCATACTTTGTTGGTGTATAAGGATTCCATCTCAGATCATTAAACATCCAGCCATTCTTACAGAGTCCTACTCCTGATGGTCAGCTCGAAGCTAGTTGGGTCATCATCTCATGATGCAATCCTCGCTCCCACTGTCATAGAGAAACCGAAGTATCTCTCAGGTGGGTGAGGAACCCTACTCGATCGGCGGAGAGGCTGAGGTTCGTTGGAATCTACTGAATCCTTTGGTTCTACCAAATCATCTGTTGCAATTTGTATAGCTGGAACATTTTCAGTTCTACATAACAGACCTTGCCTCGAGCTTGTCCGGATTTTGCTTTTAGACATAGGCCGGACAATCCCCAAATCTTAACTAACTTAAGATATGGGCTCTTCCCTTTCCATATCACATATGAAATGGTAGGCAACAGATTTGATTGGAACCCTATTCAATAGGTATGCAGCTTCTCAAGTGCATAACTCCCTAAAAGGAAATAGGCAACTCAGTAGTACTCATCATAGAGCGCACCTTATCATATAGGGTGTGATTGCTCTGCCCCGATATACCATCGTGCTATGGTGTATACAGAGGAGTAATGCTGAGAGAGAATCTCATTCTCCTTTAGAATATTCCAGGAATTCCATGCACAAGTATTCTCCTCCTTGATCACATCAAAGGACATAATACTTTTACCTTTATTGGTTCTCTACTTCTAACTTATATTCTGTGAATATCTCAAAAGGTTCGGACTTGTGTTTCAACAGGAACATATGTCTGAATCTTGAGAGATTATAAGAGAATGTAACGAAGTACAAAGAACCAGTCTTGGCTTGTGTAGACAGGGGACCTACATACATCAACATGTATCATCCCAAGAGTTCACATACTCTCTCTCTGTTTCCAGTAAACGGAGCTATGGTCATCTTATCTTTGTGACATGACTGGCGAGTTTCACAAGATGTAAATTCAAACTGATTTAAATATGCATCTATATGTAACTCTAGCTAGTCGGGTCACATTGATATGACCTAGTCTACAATGCCTGAAGAAGGATTCGTTCATTTCTGAACTCTTCCTCTTGTGTGTGTTCCGTATACTAAGAACTGTGGTTTGATTTAGAACATTAATGCTTTTAGATAACGTGCCTGAACCGATCAACTTTTGATATAGGAAATGTTCAAAACATTATCCAACAATACAAAATTTTATCATTTCTTTACTAATAAAGAGACTGATATGATTTTGTATATCAGGTTCGGTATCTAATAACATTCGTTCAGAATCAATGTATTGGCAATACAGGGTGACAGTGACCGACAGACTTGGCTGCAACTCTTGCCCCGTTTTCTGCCTCATGAAACTTATCACCCGTTCTCAGTTCTCTACCTTTCTATAGCCCTATGTAACATATTACATATCTGGGATCCTGATCTGGTATCACATACCCAGGACGTAGAGGATACTGAGAAACAGTTCTGTATAATGAACAAACCCGAAGATGATGCATCAGCATGCACTCTCTTTGTTTGGGCGGCACGGGAAATCTGGTATTCCCCAATTTCCTGCTCTGTCTTATAAAAATTACAAGTTAGAGCGGGACCAACGTTCCCCAGCTCAGTATAACAAGCGGGTTCGGTCAATAATCCGTATTATTATCTTGATTAAGGCGTGATATGGTCGCTACCTGGAGAGAGAGAGAAGAAAACACTCAGCGTGCACTCTGTCAAGAATAGATTGGTTATTATTTTATCTAATCAGGATGGCTCCCACTTCTTTTTATCAAATCTTCCTTCAAACCCTAAAAGGAAAGACTAGCCGGGATTAATTACACACTACAAGTTCGCCAATCTTTCAGCCAGGCCAGTGTCGGTACTTTGAGGGAGGTCCCCCGTGCTTTCGCACGAACCTAATTAATGTAAACCTCGTTTTCCCAGAGGCGTAACCTCGTTAACACCTTTCTAGACACCTACTTGATCGGCTAATTGTAATGTATAAAACTCTTCCAGGAGTAACACTTACTTGCAGCGGGTATCGGGATCCAACTATCTCATAGAAGGTATGCAATCTCATTGCAAATTTCAACACTTGAAATTCCCGATAATATTTTGCCCCTAACGTGCTATGACCTTGACGAAAGCCAACAAACCATAGCCCGCTAGTCAAGTTCAACCCGTACATTTCTTGATCGAATTAAACCCACCCGCACGACCCTTGACGAAAGCCAACAAAGCCGCACGACTACCCTAATCCAATCGCATCGTATGCTAGCTGATAAGCAGCATATAGCTACCGCACACTGCACCTTGACGAAAGCCAACAAATGCAGCACGAATACTATATACAACTTATCTGAAATGTCGGAGGGCTACGACAGGTTTTTCTGAAAACCTATTGCGTAATGAACTTGATATCGTTGTAGAATCAAATGGTTTTTAAAATGGAGTGTTTTTTAGGCTTTTCTAGTTTTGCTAAAGGAGTCACTCCCGGTGAAGGGATCATCGGTCCTTTCCTCGTCGAATGAGGTGCGGGATATATCACATATATCACTGTGCAAAGCAAAACACTTAAAAGCAATCAAAAGACAAACCGAGTGTGTAGCATCTGCCAGTTATTGCTAAAGGAGTCACTCCCGGTGAAGGGATCTCGGTCCTTTCCTCATCGAATAAGGTGCAGGATATATCGCATATACCGCTGTGCAAAGCAAGAACTGTAGCTACCTGTTTTATTTTGAAATTCGATTCTACAACATCTTAGGTTTCTTTTATTTCATTAATCACATTAATGAAGTCCCATCATTTAAGTACCCAAACATCACAGATAGATATGACGTACACTTATGCCATCCGCATTCGCCACGATGTCCCCACGTGTGTTCATATCAGATTTTTGCATTTTCATACCGCCCAATTTTTATCACATTGCATATCCGTAGATACTCTTGAGCCGTGTTTGCTAGTCAATTGCAGGATACAGGTTCTCAGTTCCAAAACGATGAAATTCATGGAAAACACGAAAAAATCCGGGTTCTTGCCGACCACAGATAAAACACGGTCTCCATCCCTCATCCGTATGTTGCCAGATACCAGTAGGAAGACAAAATGTCAAATCTATGCACAAGGCTCAATGGTGGCACAAGATCCAAGAGATCTACGCGGAGCTCGAGGCAATCATGACAAAATCTTGACAAAAAGTCCACCTTTCCCTCAACAGAAATTCTGGAAAATTCGTGAAGCAATTATGGGAAAATACATATATCAGAAGGATGCTCACATCAAACCAGGGTCCCACCAAAAAGATCCAGACCCAACTCATCTAAACGGCCGCGGAAGCGCGGCCAAAGGGTGGTTTTGGCCGCTCTTCCGCGGCCATCTTGGCGCCAAATGTGCAGGGTTTTGGGGGGTAGGTTGGTCTTTTCCTGTATGTTCTGTTGGTTGCCCTAGGGTTTCATGTTTTGGCCTATAAATAGCCCAGAAGTTTGTGAAGGAAAGGGTCCATAATCTTGTATTTTTCTTTGCTAGGTTTTAGTACATGTTCTTCTTCCTCTTCTCACCTCTTCTCCATTAAACTTGTAAGTGAGCTTCTGAGTGAAGAGTGATGAATAAAGAAGACCATTTCTATTATCATGCTTGTCTCTTTCTTTACTTGTTATAATTGTTGTAATTTTAATTGTTAAGTAGCTGTTGTTATTTCCTTGTTATTTGTTTCTTCTCTCTTTTTCTTTATCCTTGCATACGACAATGATACTTACGCTTGATCCTCGCCAAGGTGAGGTCGCAAACAGTTAGTCGTATTCTTCTAATCTCTTTCTTTCTATCTTCCTCTTTTGTGTTGTTTTATTTTTCCGTATTATGAAGTGTGAGTAGTTCTATACTTGTTAGGGTAGGATAAGGGAAGTTTGAGAGAAGGAAATCTCTCTCACTCTTTCCTTGCCCAACAACTTAAATCAACTCCCGTTAACCCAACCACAATCCGCTCCTTACGGCACCCTATCCTACATGATAGCGGTGATTCCGTAGTGAGACCGGTTGTGGTTGAATTAACCGGAGGTTATGGATAAGTGCCAAGAACGGACGGACAAGCACCAAAAGGAAGGACTATGCGTTGGAAAGCCTAGCTTATACTCGCAAGTTCCTTCCTAGTCGTGCTAATCCCCGTTGTTGCCGATTACCGTAACACCGATATTAAGTGGGGCAACGAAAGATGTGGAGACTCCTAACTCAAACTAACCTAATCCTAACCCTAACAAGCTCTCTTTAAATATCAACTCAACACTTAGATAACTACAAACAAAATCTGAACAACCGGACTTAACTCGTCGAAAAACACATAGAAAAAGATTCCCATCTCCCTGCGGACGACCCGTACTCAACCGGCTAGCTACGTGCGAAACCGTCTTGATTGCGGTATTTAAACTAGAACTTGAACACGCTCCTAAGCTAACAATCAAATGGCGCCGTTGCCGGGGAGACGGTAGTCTATTTCTAAGTGAAATTTCGGGTTAATTTGTGAATATAAAAACAACCAAAAAACCAAAAAAATATATACTTTGTAAAAGAAACCATCTTGTTATTTTTGATTAGTTTTTGTGCAAGTGTGCAGGAAATACGAAGCTCAAGATCGACGCCAAAGACGTTGGAAATACGGAGTTCAAGTACAGTGCCAAAGACGTGGGAAGATAGACCCACATTTTCGCGGCTACACCGCGACGGACAAAACGAAGCATCCGGTTTACTGTACAAATCTGGAGCAAATACAGTGAGCAAATCAAGATTCAGTATATCCAGACAAGCAGAGGACACCCAACAGAGAACACCAAATTTTTCCAGAGCACCAAAGCCTCAGGACTGCCGCGCAAGCGCGGCAATTACATGCATTTGGCCGCGCAAGCGCGGCCATCTTTTGGCTTCAGGGCCCCATTTTTCTCTAGTGAGTCTCTCTGCCTCTCTCCACTCCTCTAAGCTCCACTGAATTGTGTTTTCTGCAGCCTTCTTTGCGCAAATTCTTCTCCCCCTTCCAATAAACTGTTCTTGTGCAGGATTCTTTGCGCCGCAAATAAAAATTGTTTGCTGTTGATATTGTTACTGTTTTGCATTCTTTAATACGGACTTAAGGGGCTTGAAACCAATCCAGATTGGGTGGGGATTTCATCACCCTTCCCAGGACCCCGGAAATCACTAAAGCATATGCATTGTCCATTGTAAATTAAAAAATACTAGACTTCAGCCCTAAGGACTTCGCGCTCATTAGGAGAAGATAAACCTTGTTTAGAAGCTCGCTTAACCGTATATTGTTTACGGGGTGTCTAGGAAAGTGTTAAAGGCGCAACCGCCGAAAGAGAAAGGGTTATTTAATTAAGGAACTTCGCGAAAGCGTTGGACAACCTCCCCTTATCTCTGCACTTACCTGGCCTCGTGATCAGTGTATTTTTAAGCCCGTTTCTCGACATTGTTTAACTTCGACAATCAAGTTCAGGAGCAGGTCTAGTAGACCTAGGTTACCCTAGATCTAGGTGTGATTGTGCATATCTTATTTGTGATTGCTTAAGCCGTATTCCCGTACATACTTCTGTAAATCTTTTTCTAAAAAAAAAAAAGAAAAAATCAAAAACTTTTATAAAAACTTGCCCTTTTGTCGCCAAATCCATTTTCACCCAACACCCTTCGCCTTTCTTCATTGACGTTTTCTTACCCTCACCTTCTCCGCTTTGACTATACTAAACTCGTTTAGTGTATGTCCGCTTGGACTCGGGACACTAGCGCCCGTCTAGTCCGCGTTACGTTAGTCGCGACCGACTACGCGATCGACTCCGAAGTCGATACTCCGTCCACTCCTCTTTCTCCCCTTCCTTTGCCGGCCAACTCCGACGTTGACCGGAATTCTGTTCATACATCTTCACCTTCACCTTCACCTTCACCAACCTCTTCTTCCGCGATGTCGGGATTTATTCCAAACATCTCGTTGACCACCCCTGGATTGGCTCCACCTCCTATGGAGACCAATCTCCCACCACCTCCGCCTGTTGTAGCGCCGCAGCGAATTGCGCTCCAGGATCGTTTCTACCCTACCCGTTCTGCACTTCCAACCTGCCTTTCTCTTCCTCCGGCCAATGGGGACAACTTTGAAATTAAGCCCCATTTCATCAACATGCTTCCACGTTTTCATGGGCTTGAATCTGAAGATGCCTATATCTTCATTAACAAATTTCAAAACGTCTGTGCCATGATGAAAACAACCCAGCTGTCGGACGATGCTATACGTCTACGGGTCATTCCGTTCACTTTATGCGATCTCGCAGAAAAATGGCTGTATAGCACCGCTTCCCACTCAATTACCAGCTGGGACGAGTTTGTTAAAGCGTTTCTGAAAAAATTCTACCCAAATCATAAGACCGCAAGAATTCGAAATGAGATCAACCAATTCTCCCAGCTTCCTTCTGAACCCTTTTGGAAGTGCTTTGACCGATACAAAGACCTTCTTGTTCAGTGTCCTCACCACGGTATAGAGAAATGGCAACTCTGCCAAACCTTATACGAGGGACTGAACCCAGCAACGAAGCAGTTGCTGGAAACCATCTGTCAGGGCCACTTCCTATCCAAATCTGACGAGGAAGCGTGGCAGTTCTTTGACGATCTTGCGGAGCAAACGCTACAGTGGGAGAGCACCAGACCGACTCCTTCTTCTTCTTCTACCTCCACTTCTACCGGTCAGTCTAGGGTAGGAATTCACCAGCTTGATGTCTCTATTGCGATGAGAGCTGAAATGGCTGCAATAACAAAAAAGCTTGAAGCAATAGAGAGCAAATTTTCTTCTCCTACTCCTGCCCCTGTTCTCCCCCTTCGTACCATCTGCGCTTGTTGTTCCGATCCGTCCCACTTGACTGAAGAGTGTCCTTACAATCCACCCTCGCAAGGACAGGATCAGGTTAATGCATTCCAGCAAAGACCGAGGAATGATCCATACTCTTCCACCTTCAATCCCGGTTGGAGGAACCACCCCAATTTCGCCTGGAATCAGAATCAGAATCAATTCCAGGGCAACAATTTCCAAAGGGCCCCTCCACCGCAACAACAAGCGCAACAACAAACTCAGTATCAGCAGCCCTTCCAACCCCAGCCTTACCAAAACCAGACGAACAACTTTGCACCGAACAATTCCTTTCCACCAAACAACTTTGTTCCGTCGAACAATGATAAGGTTTCCTCGCTCGAGCGAAGTCTGGATGCGTTTGTTAAACAATCGACTCAATCCACCGCCAACATCCAGTCTTCAATCCAATCTTTAGTGCAACACACCGCCGCACACGGGCAGAGCATCAAGACCATCGAGGCCCAGATTGCACAGCTGAACGCGGCCTTGAGCGAGCGAGAGAAGGGGAAGCTCCCGTCCCAGCCACTTCCAAATCCCGGCTACCCACATAATGCACATGTTGCTCTTGAACAACAAAACCATAATGTGAGTGCCGTGACCACACTGAGATCAGGGAGGGTGCTGCAAAACAACATTGGCAAGCAAATCAACGATGACACCCCGGCCGCTTCTTCTTCTTCTTCTCCTGCTTCTTCTTCTTCGTCTTCCGAGCCTATTCTCCTTTCTTCACAAGGCTCTCCTTCCTCTTCTTCTCTAAACGGACCCGCTTCTCACTCCATGAAAACACCTATTCTGGGATCCGTTCCAACTCCAAAATCTCCTCCTCCAGCATTAGACTCAACCAATTTTCAAAATGTTCCATTTCCAAACCGGTTGAGATCTAACAAACAAAATCCACAAATGGAGAAGATTTTGGAGTTATTCAAGCAAGTTAACATTAACATTCCTCTTTTAGATGCTGTCCAACAAGTCCCTTCTTACGCGAAAATCTTAAAGGACTTGTGCACGAAAAAGAAGAAGTCTCAGGTACCCAAGAAAGTTTTCTTGGCTAGTGCTGTGAGTGATGCCCTTACCCATTCTTTACCACAAAAACGGAAGGACCCTGGCTGTCCTACTATTTCAATTACTATTGGGGATAAGAACATCAACCGCGCACTATTAGATCTTGGTGCCAGTGTTAACTTGCTTCCGTATTCAGTATACGAGCAATTAGGCGTCGGAGAGCTGAAACCCACACACTGCACTCTCCAGATGGCCGACCGATCGATCACCCATCCTAGGGGTGAGCTAGAGGATGTGTTAATCAAAGTCGGGGATTTCATATTCCCCGTCGACTTCATTGTCTTAGATACACAGCCTGTAGCTAACCCCCGGAATCAAATTCCGGTGATACTCGGTCGCCCATTTCTCGCAACCTCAAATGCTGTGATCAATTGTCGCAATGGTTCAATGAACCTCTCTTTTGGAAATATGACAATTGAACTCAACATTTTTAGGTTGGGGAATCAGCCTGCCGAACCTAATGCTCATATACTGGATGTTTGCTCGATCCAGGAGATCACCCCCGAAGAGTGTGAATTCGAGGAGTTTTTGTTTGAATACGATAATCTTGACGCCACTAGTGCGTGTCTCTTCGAACCTGCTGCTGTTTCTGCGCCCGATAACGACTACGAGTGTTTCACGTTCACGAACGATCTTAGCCGCGCACAACCCGAGTTTGAATCTTTCGACTTTTCGGATGAGTTACCTGAACCATCCGACTCGGTTGCCTACACTCGTTTTGAACCTTTGCTGGAGTCCTTTGAGTTCGAGACCTTTGCACCAGTCTTGCCTTCCATCATTTCACCTCCAACGCTCGAACTCAAGCCGTTGCCGTCTCACCTTAAGTATGCTTACTTAGGTGAGAACGAGACCCTTCCTGTCATCATCTCGGCTTCTCTAGCTCCCGAGCAAGAGAAAGCCCTTCTCACGGTCTTGCACAGCAACAGGCAAGCTTTTGGCTGGTCCATGGCGGACATCAAGAGGATTAGTCCCCTCATCGTTGAGCATCACATTCATCTGATGGATGATGCCAAACCAGCCCGGGATCCACAAAGACGTCTTAATCCAGTCATGAAGGAGGCTGTGAAGAAGGAGATCGTCAAATGTCTAGATAGTGGTATCATTTACCCTATCTCTGATAGCCAGTGGGTTAGCCCCATTCACGTTGTCCCCAAGAAGTCGGGCATCACGGTCATAACCAACGAAGCGAATGAGTTAATCCCTACTCGCACCCAAACCGGGTGGCGAGTTTGCATTGATTACAGAAAACTCAACGCTGCAACGCGGAAAGACCACTTTCCGCTACCTTTTATTGACCAGATGCTCGAACGATTGGCCGGACATGAGTACTATTGCTTTCTTGATGGCTACTCTGGCTACAATCAAATTCCCATCGCCGAAAAAGACCAGGACAAGACCACTTTCACTTGTCCTTTCGGCACGTTTGCATATCGACGCATGCCCTTTGGGTTATGCAATGCGCCCGCTACCTTCCAGCGGTGTATGATGGGGATTTTCTCAGACATGGTGGAGAAATTTCTGGAGATTTTCATGGATGACTTCTCCATTTTCGGCGATTCTTTTGACGAGTGTCTGCTGCATCTCGACGCTGTCCTTACCAGATGTAAGGACAAGAATCTCACTTTGAACTGGGAGAAATGCCACTTCATGGTGCGTGAAGGTATTGTCTTAGGACATATCATCTCGCAAAATGGCATAGAGGTTGACAAAGCAAAGATTGAGGTCATTTCCAATCTGCCTCCTCCCCGATGCGTCAGAGATATCCGAGCCTTCCTTGGCCATGCCGGTTTTTATAGACGGTTTATCAAGGACTTTAGCAAGATTGCTAGGCCCTTGACGCTTTTGCTGGCCAAGGACACACCTTTCACCTTCGACTCGAGCTGTGTGACTGCATTCGAGTCACTGAAACTCTCACTCACTTCTGCTCCCGTTCTCTCTTCTCCTGACTGGACGCACCCATTCGAGATTATGTGCGATGCATCCGACTTTGCCATCGGTGCTGTCCTTGGACAGCACATCAACAAGATGCCGCATGTAATCTATTACGCAAGCCGAACCCTGAACGACGCACAACTCAATTATACAACAACTGAGAAGGAATTCTTAGCTGTTGTATTTGCCTTAGAAAAGTTCAGGCCCTACCTCATCGGCTCTCCAGTCATTGTCTACACTGACCACTCAGCTCTGCGCCATCTTTTTGCGAAGAAAGATGCCAAATCTCGGTTGATCCGTTGGATCCTCTTGCTTCAAGAGTTTGACCTTGTCATTAAGGACAAACGAGGATGTGAAAACGTGGTTGCCGACCATCTCTCGCGACTTCCTTCTTCGCCTTCGCTTCCAATTCCGATAAACGACGTTTTCCCGGATGAACAACTCTTGACAGTATCTTGCGAACCCTGGTTCGCAGATATTGTGAACTATTTGGCCACGGGATTGCTACCGACCAAATGGTCGAGTCAGGACAGACTTCGCTTCTTATCCCAAGTAAAACATTTTTACTGGGACGAACCCTACTTGTTCAAGTACTGTCCCGACCAGATTATTCGTCGGTGTGTCCCTGATGAGGAATTCAAGAGTGTGCTGTCATTTTGCCACGACCAAGCATGTGGCGGGCATTTTGGGCCCAGAAAGACAGCTGAGAAGATCTTGCAATGTGGTTTCTACTGGCCACAACTTTTCAAAGACGCTCACGACTATTGCAAGACTTGCTCCCGGTGCCAACACATGGGCCGGATATCCCGGAGGAATGAGATGCCGCTCCAACCGATCTTGGTTGTGGAGATTTTCGATGTTTGGGGGATAGACTTCATGGGGCCGTTTCCCAGCTCTTTTGGGAACTTGTACATTCTTCTAGCTGTTGATTACGTCTCTAAATGGGTCGAGGCTGTGCCCAGCCGAACTAACGACAACAAGGTTGTCGTTAGGTTCCTTAAAGAAAACATTTTCTCACGGTTTGGGCACCCCCGAGCGATCATTAGCGACAATGGAAGTCATTTCTGCAATAGGACTTTCGAGGCCTTGATGCGGAAATACTCCATTAATCATAAGCTTTCTACGCCCTACCACCCCCAAACCTGCGGGCAGGCCGAAGTTTCAAATCGGCAGATCAAGCAGATACTGGAGAAAACGGTTTCCAAGAACCGTAAGGATTGGTCTTTGAAACTCACTGATGCCCTTTGGGCATTTAGAACCGCTTATAAGACCGACCTTGGCATGTCTCCCTATCGGCTTGTGTACGGAAAAGCCTGCCACCTTCCTGTCGAAATCGAGCATCGCGCGTTTTGGGCGATAAAGGAGCTGAATCTGTCTCTGGAGGACGCGGGCAGCCATCGGAAGCTGCAGCTGAACGAACTGAGCGAGCTTAGGGATGAGGCTTACAACAATGCGGTTGTCGTTAAGAATCGAACGAAGGTGTTTCATGATAAACACCTTGTGCGCAAAACCTTCGTACCTGGTCAGCAGGTACTTCTTTACGACACCCGACTTCACTTCCATCCTGGAAAGCTCCGATCTCGCTGGAAAGGGCCGTATTTTGTGCGGACTGTGTATCCGCAGGGCGCTGTGGATTTGGAAAATCCAAAGGACGGTTCACTCTTCAAAGTGAACGGACACCGATGCAAACCGTACCTTAGCGCCAAACCAACAGAGGAGCTCCTGTTCTTACAGGAGCCGGTTTACCTTGCTTGATCTTCCTCTGCCAACCTCCAAACTTCGGTTATCCAGCCAAGAACAGTGGACACTGTTCCAAATAAGTTTGGAGGTATGTACAAACCATTTTGTTTATATTTGTGTATATTCTTTTTCTTTTCTTTCAAAACAAAAACAAATAAAAATTGTGTATCGCTAACCAACAATTTTGAACCTTCAAACTACTCTCTTCATGCAATGACAGTGAGGACACTGTCCAGTTTAAGTTTGGGGGTACGCTCGGTACGCATTTCTTACCTTCGCATTCATATGTATATTTTGCATCTGCATATTAAAATCCATAAAATCCATAAAAATTTGAAAATTTTCCAAAAATATAAAAACTTTTTTGTCAAGTTAGCTTGTGGAAGAACTCTGATTCAACATTCGACGGTTTTTGTTTGATAAAATAGGAATAACTAGATCTTATGTTTGGATTTTGAAAACCTGAAAGATAACTCTCCTTTGAAGTTAACTATAGCTGATATACGTCTTTACATCACACTACACGTGTCGGGAGTTTTGGGAATTAGATGACAAGTCTTTCAGGTTCAAACTTTTAAACAGATAAATGATTTTCTGAGAATCAAATAGGTTTGTTCTGAAATAAGTAATGACAAGAATAGTTTATGAAGTAAGCGAATATGAAGGAATGTTATTGATGCCGTAATAGGAGCTAAGTCTGAAAAATAACCCATCTAAAACTTGATTGGAATGATTACACACCAAACCCACTAGACACGTCTTTTATCCAAAAAAATATTTGAACTGCCGGTTATATCTCCGTTCGTATTAAATCATCTGATTTTCACGCCAAACTGTCTTTTGTTTTTGGACCTAGGTAACTTGAGTAATTAAGTCCGCTGGGGTGTTTCTACACCTAATGCCCTAAAACCAACTGGTTTGGGTGCATTGGCCCAAAGCTCGCTAAGAAGCTTAGAAAGTCCAGTTTAAAACAAAGTCAAGCAAGTGTTCTCTCCGAGTTAAAATTCCTAACGGTTCTTTGTGTGAGAATAATCTTGATAAAAGACAGGCTTTTAAAAAAAAATTTTAACGGAGATATGAAGGTTTTACTCTTTGATAAAGACTATTGCACGTTCACAGTGGTGTGTATGAAATGAAAACAAGAAAAAGGTGGAGTGAAAAATACGACTTAGTTTCCTGTTAAGGAAGATAGAAATTCTAAAGTTGAAACCTTACTGCAAAACGAAACTTGAAAAATGCTTAACTCATTATAAAACTTATGTGATCCTTTTAAAATTGTTATCTGGGCTTATTGTGCGACATGATGACTCTAATCGATCCTTCTGGAACTTAACGACACTATCCGCACTGCACGTAAAGACATATAAAATCTGTAGTTAAACAAGATGTGAGGTGTGAAAAATAAAGGTTCGATAGTCTAGACTAAGGATTATAGAATTGTTATTTTCTAAAACAAAACTTTAGGGTTTGAAACTTAGTCATTTTTACAAACCAACTTGACCGGATTTTGTGGGTAGTATCCGCTGAAAACCCTCAGGAGACAACACTCCTCCTACTAGGGACACCTAGAGGTTTAACGGCTTGTTGCACATGCTCAGTGCAATCGCGTTCCCTGCGAAAGTGAGGTTAGGAAATTTTTTGTGAATAAATGGACTTTGCTCGGGACGAGCAAATGATAAGTTTGGGGGTATTTGTTCATATCAGATTTTTGCATTTTCATACCGCCCAATTTTTATCACATTGCATATCCGTAGATACTCTTGAGCCGTGTTTGCTAGTCAATTGCAGGATACAGGTTCTCGGTTCCAAAACGATGAAATTCATGGAAAACACGAAAAAATCCGGGTTCTTGCCGACCACAGATAAAACACGGTCTCCGTCCCTCATCCGTATGTTGCCAGATACCAGTAGGAAGACAAAATGTCAAATCTATGCACAAGGCTCAATGGTGGCACAAGATCCAAGAGATCTACGCGGAGCTCGAGGCAATCATGACAAAATCTTGACAAAAAGTCCACCTTTCCCTCAACAGAAATTCTGGAAAATTCGTGAAGCAATTATGGGAAAATACATATATCAGAAGGATGCTCACATCAAACCAGGGTCCCACCAAAAAGATCCAGACCCAACTCATCTAAACGGCCGCGGAAGCGCGGCCAAAGGGTGGTTTTGGCCGCTCTTCCGCGGCCATCTTGGCGCCAAATGTGCAGGGTTTTGGGGGGTAGGTTGGTCTTTTCCTGTATGTTCTGTTGGTTGCCCTAGGGTTTCATGTTTTGGCCTATAAATAGCCCAGAAGTTTGTGAAGGAAAGGATCCATAATCTTGTATTTTTCTTTGCTAGGTTTTAGTACATGTTCTTCTTCCTCTTCTCACCTCTTCTCCATTAAACTTGTAAGTGAGCTTTTGAGTGAAGAGTGATGAATAAAGAAGACCATTTCTATTATCATGCTTGTCTCTTTCTTTACTTGTTATAATTGTTGTAATTTTAATTGTTAAGTAGTTGTTGTTATTTCCTTGTTATTTGTTTCTTCTCTCTTTTTCTTTATCCTTGCATACGACAATGATACTTACGCTTGATCCTCGCCAAGGTGAGGTCGCAAACAGTTAGTCGTATTCTTCTAATCTCTTTCTTTCTATCTTCCTCTTTTGTGTTGTTTTATTTTTCCGTATTATGAAGTGTGAGTAGTTCTATACTTGTTAGGGTAGGATAAGGGAAGTTTGAGAGAAGGAAATCTCTCTCACTCTTTCCTTGCCCAACAACTTAAATCAACTCCCGTTAACCCAACCACAATCCGCTCCTTACGGCACCCTATCCTACATGATAGCGGTGATTCCGTAGTGAGACCGGTTGTGGTTGAATTAACCGGAGGTTATGGATAAGAGCCAAGAACGGACGGACAAGCACCAAAAGGAAGGACTATGCGTTGGAAAGCCTAGCTTATACTCGCAAGTTCCTTCCTAGTCGTGCTAATCCCCGTTGTTGCCGATTACCGTAACACCGATATTAAGTGGGGCAACGAAAGATGTGGAGACTCCTAACTCAAACTAACCTAATCCTAACCCTAACAAGCTCTCTTTAAATATCAACTCAACACTTAGATAACTACAAACAAAATCTGAACAACCGGACTTAACTCGTCGAAAAACACATAGAAAAAGATTCCCATCTCCCTGCGGACGACCCGTACTCAACCGGCTAGCTACGTGCGAAACCGTCTTGATTGCGGTATTTAAACTAGAACTTGAACACGCTCCTAAGCTAACAATCAACGTGCACCGTTAGGTTAGGTAACTAACGACAGAGTAGGGCAGGGCTAGCGCGGGTGTAAAACATAAGTAACGTCTATATAATATATCATATATACTATATACTATATCCATCACAGAAACACATCAGTGATATCGCAGCAGAAGAAACATATTAAATATTGGATATACTAGGACGTCCGTGTTTTCAATACGAGCCAGTATAAAACACGGATTCCACGGTCGCGATGAATAGCCAAACCCACACCCCTAGACCCCTACGAGAGCGGCAAGCAACCCTACCAATTCTGGAGTTAGGAGACCCAGACTCGACTCCTCGAGTTGGTCTCCCACTGGACTCCAGAACCCGGTTACTTGTGCCCTCCTCCTTGGGTCTATCCTAGTGCGGAAAAGTAAATAATATACAAAAAGGTGACAACTTCCGCAACCTGGAAGTGCCCCAATAAAAGAATATTACATACAAGTTTTTACATGAATGAAAATGAAAAACACTCATCTCACATAAAAACCCCCGGCTATTCAAACACGACGATCCAATATAACATATCCAGCAACACATAACATCACATGTCATCAGCGTAAGTAAATATGCGCATCCCAATTGTCGTTGACATATAGCAACGAAAACGGCGATATCACATATTACACTTACGGTCACAGAAAAGAAAATGTAAAACTACAACAGTTGGAATTCGCAACCACCTCAGACATCGCATGCCTGACCAAATGAATTCCTTAGACATCGCATGCCTAACAATTATAAACCCCGCATTTTAGTCTCATTATCAAAAACACTTTTCAATATCTAGTCGGGCAATTCAACAAGATTCCCGACAGTCTGATCGAATACTCGTCGCAAACTTTAGTAGGCGGCCGCACCCCCGATACCGTCGACGAAGTGCACCAAGGCGGAACACCGCTACCGCGAGCACCCGAACGGATGCTTTCGGCGATGGGGTTCTCCTACAGTCACTTGGTCGGGGCTATGGAGCGAGGCTGTCTATTAAGTTTACCCGGCGAGTATCCGCGTACGCTACGTGATTGCGACGGACTTTTGATCACATCAAAATTCCGTGGCAACCGATCAAGTGAGACAAAAGTGCTATGTTTATAACATTCATTCAGTTATCTCATAACTGTTGTGAATTCCAATTATTGTATCCCATTCCGGATAAATAGAAAATGTTAAACTTTCCGATCGAACAATCGAACACCCAAGTTTTCCCGATATAGATCAACACATGAAATAAGTCTAACAACATTCAGTTCGTGCCTCAGTACCAACGGTCCAGCCGTAGAAGGGTCAAGCCAACGCCTCACATGTGGCACGCCGTACTGCCCCAAACCCGAAGGTTCAAAGGGCAGTTCAAGACGGTCACATAATCGAGTTAAGGTTTGTTGTCTTCTAGAGGGTCCATCGCGTTACTTGCACTACTTAGAACGTCGTTAAACAACGGAAAAATCCAACACTTGGAAATTTCCCGATAGGGGAAAAATTGGGTATTTATATCCGGTCGAACTTTTTAACATATTCTAAAATTTATCCGGAAAGCCAAACAGACAAAATTTGATACCCCGATCGAAACACCGAATCCCCAAAACAACTCCAGAAAATTCAACTCGTGAAAAAATATCAAAAATACCCAGGAAAACCAACATTGCATATTGTGAATTACTGTACAAATTTGGATGCCACAAACGACAAAACGGCCGCGGTTCCGCCGCACGAGCCATGCTCGTGCCGCAGAAGCGCGGCGCATTGATGGAATCAGGCACACGAATTTTACAGTATCCCTTAGAATTTCCTGCTGATTTTACTGAATATTTTTAATATGGAAAAATCCCAATTTTTGGAAAAAGGACAGAGAGCATGTTTTGAGATGGGTTTCGGGTTCGTTCGGGTTTCAGATTCCGTCTGGACTTCGCCTAAGGCTCTAGCTAGGCTCTGATACCACTGTAGGGTTCCTAGGCACCCTAATGAGGTCTCACAAGGCATCAAACATACCAATTTCAAAAATTATAGGTGCCGAGAGACCCGACTACGGATCGTTTGCTAGAAAACTAGGCGAAAAAGCTAACTAGTTAACAATTAACTAAGAGATACGGAAATACAACCTTTGTAGATCCGGTCCTCCACCTCCACGGCTCCGAGATGAGGTCCTCTCCGCTGTCCAAATCAAATCCGGGCTCTAGCGTCGGCTTCGTCGGAGAATGGGCAAGCTAGGTCGTCGATGTCCATGCCGAAGATGATCTACGTCAAGGCATCGCTAGATCGAGCTCCACCTTCACCAAGTCTTGAAAACTTGTGAGGAAAACACACTCTACTACTTGGCAAGAGGTAGAGGATGAAGAAATAGGAAGTGGGTAGACTTTAGTTTTGGATTTCTCACTCATTTCATCAATCCACCATTGATGAAGTGAAGGTTTCTTCTTGAGTTCAAGGAAGAAGAAGAAGAATATTATGATAAGATTAATTAGAAAAGAAAAGAATAATCATTCTTATCATAAAAGTAACCATGGTAATGTGTAGAGAGTTAATCATG
This sequence comes from Agapanthus africanus, assembly GCA_030015575.1. Classification (NCBI taxonomy): domain Eukaryota; kingdom Viridiplantae; phylum Streptophyta; class Magnoliopsida; order Asparagales; family Amaryllidaceae; genus Agapanthus; species Agapanthus africanus. Next base: position 25,624,735 of record JASDDO010000006.1, on the reverse strand, counting down.
GTTGAAAGGAATGGTTAGGGTTAAGCATGAGACAAAATGGTCACTTGGTCAAAGTCTTCATGAAGCTTCAACAAGCTTCCAAAGATAGCCACCATTTTGCATTATGCTTATCATTTTCCAAAATGAATAAACAAATAAATAAATAGATATGAAAATGAAAACCCTAACCATTACATAATCATGGTTTAAACTTTACACAAAACACAAGTTAGCATGCATCATCAAACATGATACATACAAGTGCACAAAAATATATCACATATACAATGTGCACACCCGAGTAAGAAAATCCATCTTAAAGTGAACCAATACTAGTTAATGCAAAGTAATATATCAAATATATAATTATGCATTAAATCATTAAATCAACACTTGATTTAACGATCCGGTCATATCGCATATAACCGACTAGTATTCTATGTATCGGCTTATCGAACCAATACTTGATTCGATAACTAGGTTATATCGCATACAAACTTTCGATACATTCATCGCGAGAATGGAATACGGTATCACATACACGCACTATTCTCGGTCCCGCACATATCTCATATGCGCTCCTATTTCATTTCGCTTGAGCCAGGAAACCTTTGTGTAGGACTCTAAAGACTCGTCAATACGCCGGCAGCAGGTGATGATCATATCAAACACCCACAAGCCGCAAGCGGTCTGCTAAACGTAACGGCCATCCGGGTATTGAGCGATCTGAAGATCGACGAGCAAGCCCGCTCACACTCCAGTGAATCCAACCAGTAACACTACCGTACAGTCCGGTCTGATCGTCTGATCTGTCGCATATCTCGCCTAGGGGTGGTAAACGTCAGACCCCAATAGCTCAATAAGTCGTGTCGATATGAGGTCTATAACAATTCGAGAAACTACTGGTAACACTTACCAGTAAATCTCAGCAACCCTGGCCAGGGATTTCCTGTTATAGCCAATCGAACACAGCGCAACATCAACTCCCTATACCGGGAGAGACGAATCCCCTCCTATCGCTCATTGCCTCCATGTGACTCGGGACTGTACCCAAAAACCACCGTTTTGCACGCCCTCTTGGACGTGGTAAGATGGAAATCAAAGCACAGTGGGAACCACACAAGACTCTATGACGATCTCGGGTCAACAGACTACTCTGTGCCAGTGTCACCAGAGAACTGCCATCTGACGTGAGGTATAATACCATCTGGGAGTTCTCGGTGAGTCCGTCCAGTGTACCCAGTCTCTACTGAGCACCCGTATATCATCTCTGATGTCAAACACCAATGGATATGGGATCATCCATCGCCTATCTGTATGGGTCGAGAAGGTACACGCTAGTCTACTCTGGTATATCGATGCCCCGTCTCGATACACCCTCGACTAGGGACTTTGAAGGATGTACTTATGGACTACCATGTCCCCACTAGTATGATCCGCATCATAGTCCAGGTAGTCAAGTATACATCCTAAGGGCTTTACCAACATGTAATAGAGAGACAATCTGTGTACACGTTAAGGTAAAGTTCAACCAGATAGCATACTATCATGTCGAGCAAGAAAGTCCTTCCTATATACGTCCCAGCATCCACTACAATATACATCCTATGTACAGTAATGGCCTCTAGGGCATAGATATAACTAACACGTGTATCATACAAAGTACACTGAAATGTATAAAATGGTTCTGATCGTCCAGGATATTGGATGCCAAGTATACAATTTAAATATCCATAATAAATCACACCATCCGATCCTACCGTCGCAATCCCAATATTCTAAGTGGTTCTAGATGTTTCTGTGTCCTTAACTTCGAGTTTGTATCCAAGGACACCAAATCCTTTATAAGTGTAGGTTTGTTAGTGTGTATGTGTTGTGTGTGCGTTTGTTGTGTATTCGTGTTGTATGTGTGTGTTTCGGCTGTCGTGGATAAGGCTTCTATCCTATTAAGAATGTATAAAGCAGACACCTATTCGCTTGTGCTTTCAACCGTTTCGAGTAAATTTCGGCAGTAGCTCCCCGCTGTTCTCCAAGTACACTGTAATAGAATAGATAATCATTTCAAAGCTGTGAAACAACGTTGAAATGAATATCTAATCTATCTTTGTACATGGAGAACCAGCAGAAAAGTACCGATGAAATAACTCGAAACGGATGAAAACACAAGTGAATGCAGGTGTTTGCTTTATACATTCCTAACTTGACCATACTGGACAAATCTATCGATTATCATAGGATTGAATCTTCTTATCACATAGACTATACGACGGTTGTTAGTACCGAACTATACCGTCCGATATTTAACAACTTCGTATAGTTTTATGTCCCGACGAATATCGAGTGTATGTTAACCGATAGACGCGGACTAAGTCGCGCTTTGATTTTCATATATAAGTATCGATGAGAATAAGAAAGTTTCATATTATCATCGAGTATCATATATTGGTTTTAACTTGAACATTTAACTTGAATAGATTTTATGTTTACGTTTCGTTATTAAGGGGTCGAAGTTTTTAGTTTAGGGTAAATTTTTCTTGCATTTACGGTAAAGTTGTACGTTTACGTTATCATTGAGTATCCTACTGAATGAACTAGTGCACCCTAGACCCTAACCCTAAATAACCCAAATTAACCTAATTAACCACAATTAACCATAATCGTTACCCTAACACAAATTATCCCTAATTAACCCAAACTTAACACAATTTACCTAAATTGACCTAATTAACCTTAATCAACCCAAACTTAACCCAATTTACCTAAATTAACCTGATTAACCCTAATCAACACCCTAACCCTTTCAAATTATCAATAATTAACCCAAATTAACCATAGCCTCTAATTAACCCAAATTAATCTTAGCCTCTAACCCTAAACCTGAGCCTAACCCTAACCCTAACCATACATTGAACCCTAACCCTAACCCTAGCCCAATTCTTACCCTAACCCTAATCCTAACCCCAACTAATTAACCCTAACCCTAACCCTAACTGAACCGAATCCTAACCCTAACCCTACCCTCAACTGAACCCTAACCAACCCTACCCTCAACTGAACCCTACACTCAACTGAACCCTAACCCTCCTCCTAACCGAACCCTGAACCCTAACCCCAACAACCCAATAATCAACAAAAACAGAAATAAAAGGATAATTAGAAGTAAAACTATGAAATTTACTAACCTGTAGCTAGGCCGACGATGGAGGAGACAGGAGACGGTCGACGACGCAATCGGCGACGAGTCACGGGCGGTGGCGACAAAGCAGTCGACGAGGAAGTCGACGGTGATGTCGGAGACGACGAACCTCGCGCGGGAGGGCGGTGGCGGCGAGGCGCGGGCAGTGGCGACGAGAGGCGCGCATGGGAGATCGAGTGATGAGAGGTTTTTTTGGGACCGAGGACTTTTCCGTATTTATTTTCTTATTAATAACCCATATACATGTCCCTACGGATTAAACCGTAGGTCCTTCTTTTGCGGCTCCGTAGGGCCAAATAACAAACTATGTTTTAATATTTTTAAATTAATTTGTATGGCACCGTAGGGACAACCATGGGGACCTAAGGATTAATCCGCAGGGGCAAGCTTTTATTGCCCCCATGGATAACTATATCCGTAGGAGCAACTCCTTATTGTAGTAGTGCAAGATAGAATAGGAGAACCGCAAGTGTTAACAGTAGTTAAGGACGGATCCAGTGGAAAAGATAGTTTTCTTTTATGTGTGAGGAGTTATCGTGAGAGAAGACTTTGTAGGGGATGATTTCCCCATTGTCTTTTATCTTTTTTATTTTGTCTTTTCTACCTCCTATTTTTAATTTGAAAGACTTTTGATGTGGTTTCGCTAATTTTCCGTCTGATGAAATGCGGGGGTAATAAACCTTTGTTTTTAATCAAATAAATTATTTACTTCTCTTTGATATAACATGTATGATAGAAAATTTTGCATAATACCATACTAATCTTTGGTATAAAAATAAAAATAATAAAATTTCGAAAACAGGCATGATAAAAAATCTTAAATAACACCGTTTGAATTCTGACGGGTTCTTCAACATGTCAATGTCTAAAACACATGAAAAAGGTTTATTGGTTTTTAAGTGTATTCCTTAAACCAGCAGTGATGGAGGTCCTCTTCGGGTCTCCGTCAGATGTTGTCTTCCGTTGATCTTCGGTGGATTTTGGTAATAATCTTCTGTTGCGTGTGGATCTCAATGGACTTTGGTGAGATTGGTGATTCGAGGGGTTTTAGCGCCGAGTACATGCAAAGAAGTCACGAAGTGGTTCGGTACCACCGAGGACCCTCCGACGATCAAGTTAGTGCTAGATCCGGGCGGAGTAATGGCTAAGTGGGGGTGAAATTGCTTACTTGACCCCTCTGTGATGGGGGATTTTATATAGCGGTGATGGCACGCAGCTGCAGGCGCGAGAATTTCGCGTGCAGTTACGCTTCCGACGTCATGGCCGCATAGAGAGCGGATCGCCCATTAATAGGGGTCGTGGAGGCGTGGAACGTGGAATGTTGCTGGCGGAGAATCCGCACATGGCGAGATTCGCGAAGAGGCGGTTACGCCTGTGAGCGGTGGATTTGGTCAGAGAGACCGAGGAAGACGGCCTCGGCTAGGGAGCTCGGAGATGAGCAAGAAGGCCGAGGAGTCCTGGTCCTGTGGCAGCTCGGAACGAGCTGGGGGTTGAGGAGGCCAACTTGCAGAGGGCCTCGAGGTGGGCCAGCTTGTACTTGTGGGTCGGGTACAGGGGTTGCCTGGTCGGCCCCTGTGGCCCTTCCTTCTGAGTTTTGGGACACGTCATCTGCCACGTGTCCAGATCTTGGAGACCGCCAATATTGAGCATCGTCATCAGCCCCCCACTCTTGTCCCGATCAGCTAGCGGGTCGGGTCTGGAGTGGACTGCCAGGCCTCCCGAGGTGAGCTCCTTTCCAAGGCTTTGTCGGGACGAGTCCTCGGGCTGTCAGATGTCTTTTCTGCTAGCGAATCGGGGCGAGATCTCCGCATTTAAGGAAGGTGCGCCGGTTCGCACACTCTGCCACTGAAGCGACGGTCCATGTGTCGAGCGTTGATTGGCTAACGTGACGTATGCAGGCCTGCGGCGTCTGATGGGATGCGGTCCAGCGCAGGATCGACACGTGGAGGGATCGGAGCCACTGGGCGCGAGGAGTCGTTCTGGCGGGAGATGACGGATGCCGTTGGACGAGGCCGATTGCAGCAATAAGTAGGGGCGGGGCCCGTTCCAGGGCCCCTACTCCTTCATGTTTCCTCTCTCCCAAGTCGCGGCTGTTCGACGTTCTTCTTCTTTTTGAACACATGGTTCGTTCCCACCCTTTGGGTTGCTCGCGCCTGAGGGAGGCTAGTGGCGCGGCCGAGTCCCTGGCTGGCTCATGTCCTGCGCTGGATGTTCTGCCAGTGGTAGGGCTGTTTGCTTTGTTGGCGGCTCCTGATGGTTGTTCTGGCGGCGGCCAGTGGCGTCCGCAGTTATCCGAGCCCCAGGCGGAGGAAAGAGGGGAGGGTAAGGACGGCCCCCCTCTTAAGAGAAAGAGGACAATTTCTTGTGTGTCGTCGTCGACGGTCCCTGAGGGGATCTTTGTACAGGAGGGGCGCGGTTTTCACGTTCCGTCCGGGCTTTCCGTTGCTGCTGGCTTGCTCACTGGGATGGAGGAGTCGGCTGGAGACAAGCTTCTGCATGGCTCCCCGAGGGCCCAACTGAAGGCCATGGCCTAGGGGGCGGTCCAGGTACGAACTCCTCTATGTATAGTTTTTCTGGTATTTCTTTCTTTGGCTCGAAGGCCTCCTGGTTTCTCATTCGCTTTCCGTCAGGTCCTTCAACACTGCGCCCTTGCTGCTCTTATGGAAGCCAAGGGGGCGTTCCACGCACCGAGTCCAGTAGAAGCGTTCCCCTCGGAGGTCGAGGTTTTGCGACGTGACCTGCGCCTGGAGAGGGCAAGGGCTGACCTCCTGGCAGCCCGGGCAGAGGCCGCGGAACTCGCCAATTCAGCGAATCAGGGCATCCGTCGTCGTCTGAGTGCGTCCCTCCGGGTCGATGATAGGAAGCTGGCAGATCTGGCCGAACGCTTCGCTGCCATGGAGAAGGAGAGGGAAGCAAGCATCAGAGAAGCTGAAGCGGCGCTTCTGGAGGCCCGGGTTGCCGAGGCTCGAGCTAAGAAAGCTGTGGCTGAATATAAGGCGTCAGAGCAGTTTTACGTCGAGCTCGGGGAGTATTTTTCCGTCGCGTGGAACAAGGCCCTGGACGCCGTGAAGGAGCAGCTTCCCAAGTTCGCCGATGACGTGCTCCGCGCTCGGGTTCCGCTTCCGGTGGCGAGGCCTCCGGTGGAAGATGGCAAGGGGAGCGGGGTGCGCCCCTGGTGGAGAAATCTCCGGTACTAAAGTCCCCGGCGGGCCGTGATGCCAGCGATGAGGGAACCGAAGTAAGCCTCCGGGCAGTTTGTAGGGCTGGGGAGCCCCAGAATATCCTTTGTAAAAACTCTGCCTTTGGTAATAAAAGAAAATTCTCGTTTCATTGGTTTGTCTTTCATCTTCTGTGTGTGAAGAATGTTTGTGAAATATCTCTGCTTGCACTGTTGGGTCGGCTATCTATCTAGCGATCATTCGTCGGGTCGGTTTTGATTACTTGCCAAGTGTTGTCGACCTCGTATCTCCATCGCTTGCCAAGCGCTGCCGAGGAGGCATCTCCATAGCCCCGGAGATGAGGGGGATCTCTTAGACTGCGATGGACCTGTTGCCCCTTTTTTGGGCCTCGAATCCAATGCGTTGGTGGGGCTGCGAGGAGCCCGCCCGGGCGGTGAAGCTGCGCGGTGTCCTCTTTGCGAGGGCTTTGATCTCTGGCGTCGCTGGTAGGCAACTACCGACCTAGGATAACCGAGAGGGGCGGCCGCTCAGATGCCTCTTGCGAGGGCTTCGATCCCTGGCGTCATGGGTAGGGAGCTACCAGCCGGAGATAACAGAGCAGGGTATCTGCTCGGTCGTCTCTGGTGAGGGCTTGGATCCTTAGTGTTGGAGGGGCTGTAGGAAGCCCACTAAGGACGACCGGGCAGTGAAGTTGCGCGGTTGCCTCTTGGCGAGGGCTTTGATCTCTGGCGTCGCGGGTAAGGAACTACCAGCCTGTGATGACCGAGCGAGGTAGCCGCTCGGATGCCTCTTGCGAGGGCTTCAATCCATGGTGTCATGGGTAGGGAGCTACCAGCCGGAGGTGACCGAGCAGGGTAGCTGCTCGGCTGCCCCTTGCGAGGGCTTAGATCCTTCAGGACGGGGACCGAGCAAGGTTATTGCCCAGTGCCTCTTGGTGAGGAATTTGATCCCTGTCGGTTGTAGTAGGAAGCTACCAGCTGGGGATAGCCGAGCAAGGATTCGACTACCTCTGGGAGGACTTTGGTCCTTAGCGCGGGAGGGGCTGTAGAAGCCTACCAAGGACCTTTGGCCGGGCAGGGTTACTGCCCGGTGCCTCTTGACGAGGGCTTTTTTCCTGAAGGATAGCTGAGCGAGGGATCCTCGGGCTCGATTGCCTCTGGGAGAGCTTTCTGATCCTCGGCGTTGTGGCAGGGAAGCTGCCTGCTGGGGATAGCCGAGCGAGGGATCCTCGGGCTCGACTGCCTCTGAGAGGGATTTTTGGTCCTTAGCGTTAGGGGGCTGCAGGAAGCCCACTAAGGATAGCCGAGCAGTGGGTACCACGGCCGCCTCTTGGCGAGGGCCTTGGATTGCAAAGGTAGAATTCTACTCGGAATGATTCGACGTTTCTTTATTCGTATGGACAGGAATTTCAGAGAACGCTTTACACCATCTTCATGAGAGGGAAAAGGAGGGGGTGGCATACACTTGCTGGCTTTGACCTCACCGGTATAGCTTGAGCTTCTCGGCGTTATAAGGTCGCGGAAGCTTTCGTCCATCCGCGTCTTGTAGGCGGTAGGCTCCACCGGGGAGCGCCTCAGAGACGAGGAAGGGACCCTCCCACTTTGGGGAGAACTTATGGAGCCTGCCTTGGTTGGTGAACTCGTTCCGCCGCAGGACTAGGTCCCCGGTCTTGAAGGAGCGGTGTTTGACCCGAGCGTTATAATATCGGGTTGTTTGTTGTTGATAGGCGGCAGCCCTGATCTGAGCTCGATCCCTCTTTTCCAACAAAATGTCGAGGTTGGTCCGTAGCGCCGAGGTGTTTGCGTCATCGTCGAAGTGCTCGACCCGGTGATTAGGTAGCCCGATCTCCATTGGGACCATCACTTCGGTCCCGTAGCAGAGGCTGAAGGGGGTCTCCCTGGTGGGAGTCTTTTTTAACGTGCGTACGACCCATAAGACTCGGGGCAGTTCTTCGACCCAACAGTCTTGTCGTCCTTCTAGGCGGGTCCGAAGACCTCGAAGAACGTCTCAGTTAGCGACCTCGACCTGCCCGTTGCATTGGGGATGCGCGACCGTGGCGAACTTCATGAAGATATGGTACTCTTTGCAGAAGTCCTTCACTTTCTCGTTCTCGAAATTCATCCCGTGGTCGGTGACGATGCATCTCGGGATGCCAAACCGGAGTATCGGGTTGTTTTGTAGAAATTTGATGGTTGTGGCGGCGTCCGGTTTCCTGATAGGGATAGCCTTGATCCACTTGGTGAAGTAGTCCACCGCGACGAGAACGTATTTGTGCCTACTTGTTCCGGTAGGGAACTGGCCGATCATATCCAACCCCCACTGAGCGAACGACCATGGGGATGTTAGGGCGGTCAGCTCGATAGCCGGGAGGCGGGGAATGCTGCCGTGGAGCTGGCAGCTCTTGCATCTCCTGACCAGCTTCAGGGCATCTTCGTGCATGGTGGGCCAGTAGTACCCTTAGAGTAACGCTTTTTGGATCAAGGTTCGAGCCTCCTGGTGCGCACCACCCACCCCTTCATGGATTTCCCGAAGGAAGTAGTCGGCTTCGTTGGGGTCAACGCACCAAAGCAAGGGCTGAGTGAAGGCCTTCTTGTAGAGGTTCCCGTTGCTCCAGACGGAGTGGCAGGCTTTGGACCGGAGACGGTGGGCGGGTGCCCGGTCCCCCGGGAGCGCGTCGTCTTTCAGGAACTCCAAGAGGGGCTTCCTCTGGTCCTGGTTGCTCTCCTGCGCCGCGTACACATGGAGTATCATCGCTCCGTCTCCCACGCTGGGTCGAGGCAAGGTTTCGAAGAGGTTAGATCGCCTATTGTTGTCCGAGTATGACGAAGCCAGCTTGCTCAGGGCGTCTGCTTGGGTATTCAGCTGCCTGGGTATTTGTTCTACCCGGACTTCGTCGAAGTTTCTTTGGAGTTTCCTCACTTCGTCTAGGTACTTCATCATCAGGGGTTCTCGAGCTTCGAATCGGCCGGTCACTTGACCGACAACAAGGGCCGAGTCGCTGCGGATTCGAATTATCTTCAGCCCCAGCCTGACGGCCATGCGGAGTCTGGCCAGGAGGGCCTCGTATTCTACCACGTTGTTCGACGCTTTGAAACGGAGCCTCAAAGAATACTCTATCTCTGCTTCGTTTGGGCCCCTGATAATGAGGCAGGCACCACAGCCTTCCTCGGTAGAGGACCCGTCGACATAGATGACCCACTCAGGAACTGAGCCAGGGCCTTCCGGGATGTGATATTAGGTTGCGAGTGGCGGAGCGGACTCCGGCTTCTTGCTAGGGATGGTGTATTCAACGATGAAATCGGCCAGGGCCTGCGCCTTGATGGCCTGCCTCAGGCGATATCTTATGTCGAACTGAGATAGCTCCCACCTCCATTTTTCTAGGCGGCCTGAGGATTCCGGCGATGCTAGGATAGCTCCGAACGGGCGCTCATTGAGGACGACGATGGTGTGCGCTTGGAAGTAGTGCCGCAGCTTCCGCGAGTTTACCACGAGGGCTAAGACAATCTTATCTATGGAGGGGTACCTTGTTTCCGCGTCCTTAAACACGTGTCTCACATAGTACACCGGCTTCTGCTCCCCCTCGTCCTTTCGGACGAGTACCGAGCCTGCTGCTTGGTTGGATACTGCAAGATACAGCGACAACTCGTCCCCCTCTACTGGCCGGGTGAGCTGCGGCGGTGTTGCGAGGTGCTTATTCAATTGGTCGAAGGAGCCTTGGCATTCCTCCGACCACTCGAACCTCGGAATTTTCCTCACCGCCTTAAAGAACGGGAGGCACTTCTCCCCCGGCCTGGACATGAAACGGCTCAGAGCGGCGACTCGTCCCGTGAGCCGCATGATCTCGACGTTGGTCTTGGGTGCGGCCATGTTCAGGATAGCGTCAATCTTCCCTGGGTTAGCTTCAATTCCGCGGTGAGTGACCATGAACCCGAGGAACTTTCCCCTGGTGACTTCGAATGCGCACTTGGCGGGGTTTAGCTTCATGTTGAATTTGCGGAGCACTCCGAAAGCCTCACCCAAGTCCTTGGCATGGTCGGCCGATGAGATAGACTTGACGAGCATGTTATCAATGTAGACTTTCATATTCCTGTCGATCTATGGCTTGAACAAGCGGTTGACCAGCCTTTGGTATGTGGCCCCGGCGTTCTTGAGGCCGAAGGGCATCACCTTGTAGCACTACACTCCCCGGTCCGTTGTAAATGCGGTCAGGTCTTCGTCCTCAGGATTCATACGGATTTTTTTGTAGCTGGAGAAAGCGTCCATGAAGCTCAACAGCTCGTGGCCGGCCGAGCTGTCGACGAGCTGGTCTATGCGGGGGAGCGGAAAGTTGTCCTTGGGGAAGGCTTTATTGAGGTCGGTGAAGTCAACGCACATACACAACTTCCCGCTTGACTTCTTGACCAGAACTACGTTTGCCAGCCACTCCGAGTAGGGCACATTTCTGATGAAGTTGGCGGCGAGGAGTCGATCAACCTCCTCTTCGATAGCCTTCTGCTTGACCGGGGTGAAGCTTCTTTTCTTCTTTCTGACGGGCCGGGCCACAGGATCAACTCCGAGCTTGTGGGAGATGATTTTGGGGTCGATCCCAGGCATGTAAGCAGGCGTCCAGGCGAAGACGTCGGAGTTGCTTCTGAGGAATCTGATCAGGTCATCCCGCCGAGTTCCCCTCAGGAGCGACCTGACCAGGACGGACTTTCCCTGGCCTTCTTCTGTTAGGGATACCTCGGTCAGAGGTTCGACCGGTGCTCTACGGATCTCCTTCCGCTCGTCTCGGGTGTCCAGGAAACCTTTGATGTCGTCACACGCCTCGGCGCCGTCGGCATGCTGCCCGGGCGAAGACATTTCGGTAAGGCCTATCTTTGCGACCCGCTGGCTCCCGTACGCCCGACCTATCCCGCCCCGATCGAGAGGGAATTTAATCGCTAGGTGGTAGGTCGAGATCTGGGCCTGGAGGGAGTTCAGCGTCGGCCGGACGAGGAGGACGTTGTAGGCCGACAGAACTTTCGCTATGATGAAGTCCACAGGTAGTGTACACGTGCGGCCGGGCTCCACGATCGTGAGCTGCAGGGTGACCACCCCTTGCGTCGGGACGGAGTGGTTGGTGAACCCTGAGAGGACGTGAGAGGTTGGCTTCAGGTCTGCTGGGGCGAGCCCCATACGCAGGAAGCAGTCGTGGAAGAGGATGTCCGCCGAATTGCCCGAATCGATGAGTATTCTGTGGACCTCGTACCGGTGGATTTGGGATGTGATCACTAGGGGGTCGTTGTGGGGTACAGATATGCCGTGGAGATCCTCGTCGTCAAAGGTGATGGGCTCTCAGACCTTAGCCCTTTTGCTCGGGCGGTCGCCGGAGCCTGTGGAACGGCGGACGGTGGGGGAGCCGATGACGTTTGGTGAGGGCTCGCTCGCGCCTCCGTTGTAAGGGAGGCGACAGCGGGTGTTTGGATCTCCGGGGGGATCGGTTGCCATGTGGGCGGAGGTCGGAAGGCCAACTTTGTGTTTTGTGGAGTCGTTTCCCACAGACGGCGCCAACTGATGGAGGTCCTTTTCGGGTCTCCGTCAGATGTTGTCTTCCGTTGATCTCCGGTGGATTTTGGTAATAATATTCTGTTGCCCGTGGATCTCAATGGGCTTTGGTGAGATTGGTGATTTGAGGGATTTTAGCGCCGAGTACCTGCAAAGAAGTCCTGGTGTGGTTCGGTACCACCGAGGACCCTTCGACGATCAAGTTAGTGCTAGATCCGGGCAGAGTAACGGCTAAGTAGGGGAGAAATTGCTTACTTGACCCCTCTGTGATGGGATTTTTTATATAGCGGTGATAGCACGCAGCAGCAGGCGCGAGAATTCCGCCAGCAGTTACGCTCCCGATGTCACGCCCGCGTAGAAAGCGGATCGCCCATTAATGGGGGCCGCGGAGGCGTGGAACGTGGGATGTTGCTGGCGGAGAATCCGTGCATGACGAGATTCGCGGAGCGGCGGTTACGTCTATGAGCGGTGGATCTGGTCGAAGGGACCGAGGAAGACGGCCTCGGTTAGGGAGCTCGGAGATGAGCAAGAGGGCCGAGGAGTTCTGGTCCTGTGGCAGCTCGGGACGAGCTGGGGGGTTGAGGAGGCCAACTTGCAGAGGGCCCCGAGGCGGGCCAGCTTGTGCTTGTGGGTCGGGTACAGGGGTTGCCTGGTCGGCCCCTGTGGCCCTTCCTTCTGAGTTTTGGGACACGTCGTCTGCCACGTGTCCAGATCTTGGACACCGCCAATATTGAGCATCGTCAAGCAGTAATCATTTATTAAGTAAAAGTCGAACCAAATCAACAATTAAATGAGAGATTATGCTCTCTAGAGAGATAAGTACCAGTACTAACAATAAATTTATTGCTCTATGGATCATGGAAGATATCATCCCTGTGACTCACTAAGACAACTATTACTGTAGACTTTGTTTTTGTTGTATTCACACGTGGGCTCTAAACTTTGATTGATACGCTTCATTAGTGCATTGTTAGTTGTTGATGAAAATAATTGCTTGTAGATTTAAATAATAAAAGATAACCTTGAACTAAATTCAGTCAAATATTCTGTTGAGCCAGTTGTTGATTAAGTTTTCAATAAGGTAATCTAATCAATCCGACTCCAGCTTTGGCGGAGGCTTAGGTGTGTCTTATTTGTTTATCTATATTATCTTTCTTAAGTTTATATACAAATGACCAAGTTTTTGTTGTTGTTGTTTTTGTTGCAAAAGGCTTCTTAAGATATGACAGACATTATTACGCACCAACGTACACTCCAAGCTCCATTCCTTAAAAAGATGGACTTGTTCATCCATATTTACAATATATGCCTCGGTTGATCATCGAGCTCAAGTCCTGGCTCGACTTTTCAGATCCATGATCTAGCTTCTACTATAGGTATAATTAGTGGAACCTGTGGGAAACCTTCACTATAACCAAAAGACGGGTCATTTTCATCTCATCCTTACTCCTTGGAAGGATCAACCGTTTGTTAGTGCACTCCCACTATTGTCATACTGGGTATGAAAATAGCACGATGACTAAAGCTAACAAGATGATGTTGGGATTACCTAGCACCTACTGTAGAGTATGGAAGCATCACACATGCCACTTTAAAATTTTAGAGATGCTAAGTAAACTAACCATGAATCTTTAACTAGAATATTTAGGGTAACAAGAAAACTATTATATACAAATGAGATTTTATCACTAAGTGTAGAGATTACAACCTTTGTAGACCTCCCTTGGTGACTCCTTAGACCTTTAAGAGTTTGGAACGGATCGCTAGAGTCCTTCCTCGTCCACGATGATCCACCCGAGTCCCTTTGCCCAAAACTCCTTACTTTACTTGATTTGTAAAAGAAGTATAGTAAACACTCTATACAAATGGGTTAGATGTGTGTAGAATGATGAGGTGGTTTGTATTCTCTAATCAAAACACTTTCTTTTTTTACTACCTCACTCAAAGAAAATCGTAAGAGAGAGAGGAAGAAGAAGATAATGGCAAACCTTGAGCTCAAAAGTCTTTTGTGATGAATAATATATTACGAAGATGAGAATGAATAATCAATATTATATCATTCTCACTTCAAACCATGGTTAGTAAATATCTAGATATTTATCATTGAGTTTAAAAGCCAAAAGAAAATTAACTCATGGTTAAGAGTTAGGTTAAGAATGGTCAAATATGATAAATATTAACCATGAGTGAATTATCTCTTCTTTAACTCAATATAAATAAATATATACATAATTACAACCATGTGAGTCTTGTATTGCCATCATCCATTGTATCAACAACCATGATACAATGTATGTATGTATGTGTCCATGCACATCATCATGTGCATATGATTGTTGGAGATTTTGCACGCGTTTTAAATTTAAGAATACTGCAATCAAGACGGTGTCGCTTGATAGCTAGCCGGTTGAGTACGAGTCGATCCACATGGAAATGGTGTCCTTTTCTTTAAGTTCTAACGAGTTAGGTCCTAATTTTTGGTAGGTTTTGTTTTAAGATCTAAGAATGAGAATATATTAATTTAAAAGCTTGCTAAGGTTTGGATTATGTTGGTTTGAAATAGGGATTCTTCTCACTTCTTTTAATGCCCAGGTTAAGAATATAGGTGTTAGGGTAATAGTCAACAACGGGGATTAGCACGACTAGAAAGAAACATAGTTTCTTCCTTTTGGTCCTTATCTGTCCGTTCTTGGCTCTTAGCCCTAACCTCCGGTTAATTCAACCACAACCGGTCTAACTAGGGAATCACCGCTATCATGTAGGATAGGGTGCCGTCGTGAGTGGATTATGGTTGATTTAAAGAGAGTCCTTAAATAAAATTATTTGGGCAAAGAAAAGAAAGAGATTTTCTTCTCTCAAACCTTCCCTCTCCTATCGCTAACAAGTGAGGAATTACTCACTCATTAGAAAGATAACAATAAAATTAATTTTTTTTATTTTAATTGATGAACTAATTTGCAAATAATAAAAGAACAGATAAGAAATTGCAGGAATTAAAATTCAGATAAAAACAATGCGAGATAAAATGAAAACTTATTTTATTGATGTCCTCTCAACAACGCATTACAACTGAATTTAAATCTAGAAATTAAAAAGAGACTAAAAAAGAAAGAGAGGTATGCCTTCATTTGGCTTTGAACTCTTCTATTTATAGATAGGAGAAACCCTAGGTTATATTCTGATCCACACATGAATTTACAAAACTACCCTAAGAAAGCCAGGTTAAAGCACCGACACCCACCGACACGTGCACTGACACGTGCATCATACGGCCGCGGAACCGGCAGAAAGACCTGTTTGGCCGCGGTTCCGCGGCCATTAAGTGGGATATTTGGCTCATCTCTTCAGGGTTTCTCTGTGTTGCTTTTATCTTCTGTTTTCTTATTTTGGTTTCTCAGAATCTCTTCTATTTCCTTCCAGATTTTCAACAGTGAAGAATGATGTGGACTTTTGCCTTGAGTTTCGCGTTAAAGTCTTTGAATCTTGTGCTGCCCTTATACTTTGTGCATTGAACTGTCTAATGATTTTCTATTTGTTCCTTGAACTAGTGGTCGGCATCACACTGATTCATCTATTGTTGGTCGTAGTCTCACATTTTTAGCGACTTTCCATGAATTCTCACTGTAATGATCTGAGAAACTGTAACCTGCAACTATTTAGCAGAAATGGATCAAAAGCACCTATTTATATGTAATGTGATTAAGAATGGGCGATATAATAATGCGAAATTCTGATATGAACAAATACCCCCAAACTTATCTTTTGCTCGTCCCGCGCAATGCCAATTTTATTCTCAAAAAATTCCTAACCTCACTTTCGCTGGAAATGCGATTGCACTGAGCTTGTGCAACAAGCCGTTAAACCTCTAGGTGTCCCTAGTAGGAGAAGTGTTATCTCCTGATGGTTTTCAGCGGATACTACCCACAAAATCTGATCAATTTGGCCGTTGATTCTAATTTTTCAATTCAGTATTCTAGTAAAAAATTCTATTATCGTTAACTTAGAAATCATCAACCCGTATTTTTCACACTCCCTCTTCATTTAACTTAAGATCGTATATGTTTTGCAAATTTATTAAGCTTTCAGTATCTTTTGAATTTTCCTTCTAAGGTGCAATCTCAACTAAAGAATTTTTATCATCTTTATTGGAGATATAAGGCTTATCGTTCATTCCTATCTCTCATCCAAATCCCAATTATATACTCCTACGTGTGTGTAATTTTCATCCCTACACTTGGAAATTCAATTCAAGCTATCATACTCTTGTCTATCTTCTAAAATAATTTTAGTTGGTGAATTTTAGATGAAATTGCTCACACATTCTTCATGCGACTATTAGTACTTTTTGAGGTACTAACGACCGATTACAAAATGTGCTTGCACATTTAGGCGTAATTTCTTGTCTTGTAATACCTAAGGCTTAGCAGTGACTCCCAAACCAGTTGGTCTAAGGCACTAGGTGATAAAGCACCCTCGCTATATTTTTTATTTATGCTGTCTTAAGCAATTACAAAACCGTGTTCATTTTTTATGTCTCTTTATTTAATTTATTTTCCTTCATACTAAGAATTTTAGACAAGAGCATTTCAAGGTTTTCTCTACTATCCCAAGTTTCAAGGTGCGTGTATATGCAAGTTGTAGGGTATATATTTTCATAATTTAGACTTAAAATTCAGAATTACTTGTCAGACTTACACTTCAAATAAAAATTTCAATACTCTTCCCTTATTTTCACTTAGCCCAAGAACTGAACTCAAAATTTGCCTATTTCTAGATAAACTACAAGGACATATATTTTCTACAGTTAAACTTTAAGAGAAGTTATTTTTAGGGTTTTTAAATTTACTAAGTTTAGGATCTAGTTATTTTCCTACTATTCAACCGTCATGTTGAACTTAACTCAAATATGGACAAAATTGAACTTTTCATTTTTTATAATTTTTAAATTTTTAAAATTTTTTATTTGATATTATTTATATATATATATATATAATTTTTTTTTTTGTTTTTATATTTTATAAAGATGCAATGTGGAATTAAATATGCAAAGAAAGAAAAAACAAATATGTACAAAAAAATAAAAAATTTATGCAGATGCTATGCAAAGATAACTAATTACAATCCACATCCACCCCCAAACTTATCGAAAGCAGTGTCCTCACTGCTCCCAGCGGCGTCTACCAGTCGCAGCCTCACTGGTCTCACCCCCATCCCCTCGACCATGAACGAGAACATTCCTCTCTTGCCAGCAAGGTGGTCATGCCTGCTCCAAACTCATCACTCGCTGACCAAGGTTGGTCATCATCCCTTTCAATCTTTCTACCCTCCTATTAGTTCTTCTAAGTAAGCGCGCTTGTGCCGCGGGGGTAAGCTCTTCATCGCTCGCGATCGAGCTGGAGCTGGGTGACTTTGCGGGCACGTCCTCGGCCGGCTCGGTACGCGGCCATACATCATGTAAGAGTGTGTTGGACGTGGATACACCCTTAAGAAGAGGTCTAATGGGGATCCCTCCATGCATATAAAATTCAAATTCCTCCATAGGGAGGAAATGGTGACACGGTTGTGTCTCCAGCATAGGGCATGGATAGTTGGCAGTGTAAGTCGATGTACTACACCCCACGATGTGTGGGGAGGCGGAAATATGAAAAAAGATCTTGTTCTTTGGACTAATATCGACTAACCACAAGAATCATTGCTAAAGGATAACTAATATATGCATAGAAGTTGTTAACTACTATAAGAAGTGATTATACCTAATGAACCGTGTCCTTCGTCTTTTCGTTCTCCACCTCCTCTTCGGCCTTCTCTACGTAATAGACGATCCACCCGAGAGCTTCTACCTCAAGCTTCACCTTTAATCTTAAGGTAACTAGGTTTCTTTAGTTGCTAATCAAAGGCACCTATGTGATATAGAGAATGGTTATGGATTAATTAGTCTATCTAATCCTTGATCGCAACACATGAGTGGTTGGATTATGGTTTGAAGAGAGAGTGAGCTTGAGGAGAGAGAAGGTGAGGATAATAATCATAATGAATAAATGAACTCTCATGAATATATGAAGCATAATCATTTATCAAATTAATAAATAAAATGATTAATCATCATGCTTCATTTATTCATTATTAGTGATTCACTATATGAGTCATTAACCATTTAATGATGCATTAATGACATGAATGAATCACACAAATGAGTCACTAGTTCAATAAATTCTTATGCCACCTAAACCCTCAAGTCACCATGCTTCTAGAAGTTTCCCGCAAAATTACAAGAACGCCCCTCCTATCCGTGAAAACACGGAAAAACTTTAGACTGTATAAATCCAATAATCCGATACTAGAATCTGGCTTAAACCAAAGCCGACTAGTAAAAACTGTCCGAACGTCGTACGTGCGTTTAAACACGTATGCGTCCGAACCCTTGTCGTAAAACCATACGACCTCTATATCGTTTCGCCTGGAGCAAGAAAACTCTCTGTGTGGGACTCTAAAGACTCGACTACTACGCTGGCAGTGGGTTTAACCACAGACCGCAAGCGGCACTAGCTGTACGTAACGGTCCCCAGGTAGATGTCGATAAGAAGGCGCCGATAAGGAAACCCATCCGAACTCCTACTAAGCCTGATGTGACAATCTCCGTACAGTCCGGTCTGTTCTTCTAGGACTATCGTATATCGGGCCTAGGGGGCGGCAAGCGTCAGTCCCCTAAAAGCGGTATAAGTCGTGTCGGAGCGAAGCCCATTACACCTTGAGAAACTACTGGAACCTACCAGTAAATCTCGCTTGCCCTGGCCAGGGACTTTGCGTAATGGCTCTCTGACACAGCGCGATATCAACTCCCAATACCGGGAGAGACGAATCCTGTCTAACTGCCACTGCCTCCAAGTGCTTCGGGACTGCACCCAACTGCTACCTGTTTGCACGACTCTTTTGAGCCGTGGTAGGGTAGCAATCTAAGAACAGTGGGAACACACTCGAAGCGAAGCAGCAGTGTCAAGTTTGCGGACTATGCTATACTCATGTTACCCGGGAACTGTTAACCGACGACGGGTATAATACCTACCAACAGTTCCCCACGAGTCCTGTCCGATGTACCCGTAACCTAACGAGCACCTGTATACTATCTCCAGTACGACGTACTGATGGCTGTGGGACAGACCATCTCCCCAGCTAGGATGAGAAGCGTACACACTAGTCTACTCCGGAGTATCGATGCCCTGTCTCGATAATCCTACGAGTAGGGACCTGAAAAAGGATGTGCTTGTAGACTACCCAGCCCCTACTAGTGTGACTGCCATCACAACGCTGGTAGTCAAGCAAGATCCTAAGGGCTCTATCAATACGTACACACATATTAAGATAGAGAAAACCAAGTAGCATACCACCATGTTTAGAAAGAGTGTTATATAACTGTGAATATCCCAACCTTCCATTAAGTAATATACAAACTAGTATGATACAATAATGGCCCACAGGGCATATACACTAACAATATCCCACTTGCACTAAGGCCATGTATTGGCATATCGAAGACTGATGATCTCGAGTAGCCTCTCGAACTGAATCTGAGGTAGGGCCTTTGTGAATGGATCAGCAATGTTCTCTTCAGTAGCAACTCTCCGGACCTCGATCTCCCGGCGATCTATGATCTCCCTGATCAGGTGATACCGTCTTAAGATGTGTCTGGACTTCTGATGCGACTTCGGTTCCTTTGCTAAAGCTATAGCTCCGTTGTTGTCGCAATACAGAGGTATTGGATCAATTATGGTAAGAACCACCTGAAGTTCTGTTAGCAACTTCTTCATCCAAACTGCTTCTTTTGCGGCAACGCAAGCAGCAGTATACTCCGCTTCCATCGTTGAGTCAGCAACGATGTCCTGCTTGGAACTCTTCCAGCACACCGCCCCTCCATTGAGGGTAAAGACATAACCCGACATGGACTTGGAATCGTCCTTATCACTTTGGAAGCCAGGATCAGCAAAGGACTCTATCTTGAGGTCTTTTCCGCCGTAAACCAAAAACACTACCTTAGTCCTTCTCAGGTACTTGAGAACGTTCTTTACTGCTATCCAGTACTTCTCCCCTGGGTCTGACTGATACCGGCTTACCACGCTCAGTGCGTAAGCTACATCTGGTCTGGTGCACAACATCGCATACATTATAGAGCCTACCGCAGAAGCGCAGGGTATAATAGACATGCGATCCCTTTTCAAATCAGTCTTGGGAGACATCTCTTTAGATAGGGTGATTTCGTGACAAGCCGGTAGATTACCGCGCTTAGAATCTTCCATACTGAATCTTTTCAGTATAGTGTTGATATACCTGGACTGCGAAAGTCCCAACATTCTCTTGGATCTATCACGATAGATCCGGATCCCCAGAATGTAAGAGGCATGACCCAGGTCTTTCATGGAGAACCTGTGTGACAAGAATCCTTTGACAGATTGTAGCATAGGAATGTCATTTCCTATCAATAGAATGTCATCCACGTACAAGACGAGAAATACGACAGTTCGTGCTACAACTTTACTATACATACATGGTTCATCTGGATTTTTGATAAAGTCATATTCTTTGACCGTTTCATCAAAACAGATGTTCCAACTCCGCGATGCCTGCTTCAATCCATAAATGGATTTAAGCAGCTTGCACACTTTCCTACTGCTCCCACTCTAATTGAAACCCTCTGGTTGATCCATATAGACGCAATCTTCTAAATTACCATTCAGAAAAGTCATCTTTACGTCCATCTGCCAGATTTCATAATCATGGAAGGCAGCAATGGCAAGAAGGATACGAATGGATTTGAGCATAGCCACTGGAGAAAAGGTTTCGTCATAGTCCAAACCAGGTCTTTGACGAAAACCCTTTGCAACAACTCTAGCCTTATAGGTTTCCACCTGCCCATCTACACCAATCTTTTTCTTGAAGATCCATTTCCATCCTATGGGTTTTACCCCATCTGGAGCAAAGTCCAAAGTCCATACTTTGTTGGTGTACATAGACTCCATTTCGTTCCGCATTGCATCTAGCCATCGTACCGAGTCGCCGCTCTGGATGGCCTGCTGGAAGCTAGTAGGTTCGTCATCATCAATGATGCAATCCTCTCCATCCCCAATTATGAGAAAACCGTAGTATCTCTCAGGCGGATGAGACGGCCTACTACTCCTGCGGAGGGGTGCGGGAATGTCCTGTTCTTCTTGAATTACTGGTTTTACCAAACTTTCAGTAGTAGTTTGTGGTTCTGGAATTTTTCCAGTTCTATTTCGATCCCACTTATTTCCTTTTCTAAAAACTGATATTCTAGAAAATGGGCATTACAAGAAACAAAAACCTTTTGTTCCTCTTCGTAATAGAATAGATACCCCTTGGAGTTCTTTGGATATCCCACAAACTTACACTGTACTGATCGTGCTTCGAGCTTGTCCGCATGCTGCTTTTTAACAAAAGCTGGACATCCCCAATTCTTCAGATACTGAAGATAGGGTTTCTTCCCACTCCACATCTGATATGGTGTGGTAGGCACAGTCTTGGTAGGAACCATGTTCAAAAGATATGCCGCTGATTCTAGCGCATAACCCCAAAAAGATCGCGGTAACTTAGCATTACTCATTATGGAACGTACCATATCTAATAGGGTTCGATTCCGTCTCTCCGATACACCGTTATGCTGTGGAGTGTATGGAGGAGTAAGCTGAGAGAGAATTCCTTTCTCTTTTAGGTAACCTAGGAACTCGGCACTTAAGTATTCACCACCTCGATCAGATCTCAGTGTCTTGATACTTTTGCCGGTTTGGTTTTCTACTTCATTCTTAAACTCTTTGAATTTCTCAAAAGCCTCGGATTTATGTTTCATCAAGAAAATGAATCCGAACCTAGAGTAATCATCTGTAAAAGTAATGAAATAGGAAAAACCACCTCTTGCATGTGTAGACATTGGACCACATACATCACTGTGTATGAGTCCTAAGAGCTCGCTCGCTCTTACTCCATGTCCAGTGAATGGAGTCTCTGTCATCTTTCCTTTGAGACATGATTGACAAGTGGCATAAGATTGATATTCGAACAGATCCAAATATCCTTCTCTATGTAACTTAGTTAACCTTGTCTCATTGATGTGACCTAGTCTACAATGCCACAAGAAAGCCTTATTTAAATCTGGAGACTTTCTTTTTAGTGTGTTCTGGACATTGAAAATTTGGAATTGGTTTAAGACATATATACCGTTATCCAGTGTACCGGACCCAATCAAACTATGATTAAGGTGGATGTTAACAACATCGCTTACAAACGTGAAATCATAACCTTTATTTGATAACAAGGAAACTGATATGATATTACACGTTAAACTAGGTACACAAAAACAGTTATGTAAAACCAAAATGTGTCCACTCGTCAATCCTAGGTGATAATCCCCGACGGACACAGCTCCCACACTAGCTCCGTTAGCAACCTTGAGGATCATATCACCTTCCTTCAGCACTCTACGGTTTCTCGGTGCCTGCAATGAATTGCATATATGAGATCCTGATCCGGTATCCAATACCCAGGAAGTAGAGTTGATTAACAGACAATTCTTAATTACAAACACACCTGAAGTCGAAGCCACAGCCTGCTTCGGTTCCTGGTTCTTGGCGTTCCACGCCTTGCAATTCTTCTTCCAGTGCCTTTTTCCTATGACAATGGAAGCACTCATCCTGGGCCACTACCGGTACCGCAATCTTTTTCTTTCCCTTTGCTCTCACCTTACTAACACCTCCTCTAGGTTTAGTGGTGGCCTTTTTCTTCCATCCTTTGGCCTTAGCTTTGGACCCGGAAGAAGAAGCACCGCGAACAAACATAGTGTGTGTTTCGCTTGCCTTCTGCAAGGTGCCCTCTGCACTCCTCAACATGTTAAGGAGTTCTGAAAGTTCAACTTCTTTTCTTTGAATGTTGAAATTCAGAATAAACTGGGTGTAGGTGGAAGGGAGGGACTGGAGAATAAGGTCTGTATAGAGCTCATTATCCAAAGTCGTCCCAAGGTCTGCGAGCTCTTCAATATAGCCAATCATCTTTAGGACATGTTCCCCTACCGATGATCCGACGGCCAAGCTCGCCTGAAACAAGTTCTTAGAGGTCTCGTATCTTGCTATATGAGATTGCTCTCCATAAAGTTCCTTTGTATGGAGAAATATGGCATCTAGATCCATATCCTCGTGCCTCCTCTGATGTTCATTGTTCATCGAGGCAAGCACGATGCACTTGGCCTTCGCGCAATCTAACTCCCAGGTTTTGCGGATTTCCTTATCCGCATTACTGGATTTGGGACCTAGGACTGCAGGTGCCTTAGTGGTAAGGACATAGCCCAATCTGTCGTAGGTCAAAGCCCTTTTGACATTCCGCAGCCAATCTTTATAGTTTGGCCCTGTCAGTATATTTTTTTTCTAAAAGTAACTTAACTCCAGTCATTTTCAGGGTCACTGCAATTAGGAGAGAGAGAAGAAACACTTTAGCATGATACTCTTGCAAATTTAGAGTGGTTTTTAATTTATTTAAACTGGATGGCTCCCACTGTTTTTTGAATCCCTCCTCAAACCAAAAAGGAAGAATTATCCAGGACTATTCTCACGGTACAATACTTGCTTAACCGTTCAGCCAGGCCAGTGTCGATACTTCGAGGGAAGTTTTCCAACGCTTTCGCGAAGTTCCTTAATTAAAGAATCTCTTTTCTCTGGGGGCATAGCCCCGCTGACACCTTTCTAGGCACCTACTTGGTTTATAGCATTGATCGTTAATTGACGAATCTCCTTATGAGTAGTGATTGTTAAGAAATTCTCGTTGTGTAATAAAAGCAAGTATCGAATCAATTGTTTCCCGATAACGGTTTCATTTGATCGATAACAGTATCTTGTATCAGTATTTAGAAAATTGTATAAAGAAATCACAACCAAAGAATTATATTTGACCGCAATCAACTACGGTGTTAGTTGTAGATCGTAAGTGAGTGCGGATCGTCCACAGGGATTGTGCGATTCGTTTCAATGTTCGATTTGTTTGAATTGAAAAGTTAATTGCGAAGAAAAGAAAACATGATTCAAGATTTATCAAATGTTTCAAGTGTCACCATTCTATTCAAGAATCAAGAAAATGATAAACAATCAAGAATCGGATTTCGATGATATTTCCAACCAAATGTCAAGAATCTAAATGAGGCTCGTAGGAATCGATCGGATCTATAGATGTGATGTAATCTTAAGATATCGTGTTCATGTCCTTCGAAGAATTGATACTAGATCGATGATGATCGACGAGAGTTAGGGCTTTCTCGTGAAACTAGGGTTTCATCTTTTAACCATTGTTCTTTCGTCGATATCATTCACATTCTAGCCTCTAGCAATTTCAAGAAATGATCGTAACTCCCCAATTTCGAGCAATATCAATCAAGAAAGCATCGCAACAAAATTGGGTCGTCGATTCTTGAACTTGCTAGGGTTTACAAAACTCGTAGGAATCAAGAATCGTTTTCAGATATATTACATCATCATTCTATTGATCGTCTCGACTCCTCGATGAGCGGAGTTTATTCACACATCATCACACAGAAAGCATTCAAGAATTGAAAAGATATCATGATGCAAGAATTTAAAGAAAGCAAGATAAAAGAATATCACATTTTATTTATATCAACAATTTGATTACAGTCGCTCAAGAACTACAAGAGGAAGAACTAAATTGTCGATCTGACGTAGCTTTTCTCCGTGAGTCGTGGATCGGCTTGGACCACTTGCTCTGTTGAAGATCGGTTCCGCTCATAAAAGGTTGACGGGCTTCTTGCTTGATTTGGTACTCGGGATCTTGGCTTTTGATTGGAATTAGGGTTAGGGTTTCACACAAGCCTTCTCACTAGACTTGTGGAAGAAGATGAAGAAAGAGAGTGAATGGATCAATCAATTTCAATGAATGAATCCTATTGAATTAATTTCCCCCTACAAGTGAGCCTAGGGTCCTATTTATAGATCTCCCAAACCCTAGGCCTTGAGATTGAAATAGAAGTTCCCTCCAAAAGTTTGTTGAAAGACTTCTAGAAGTAGTTAGTTAGGCTTAGTTTAGGGTTTGAGGTAGGGTTTAGGGAGAAGTTTCTAGAATACAAGGCTAGTTTAGTGTAGGAACAAGGGTTTGCTGATCTGGCAGAAGGTTCTGGGGTCTTCTGGAATTTGACATGTCTTGCTGAAGTGTGGGCCCTGAGAGAAGCATTGTGCACCAAAATTTTAGGGCTGACGTGGCATAACTGCCGCGGTTCCGCGGCAATTGATGGCTTAGGCCGCGGAACCGCGGCCATTTGGTGGCCTTATGGCTTCATCTCTCTTGTGTTGGCTTCTTATGTCTTCAGGTGTCTTTTGTGATATATTGAATTCCTGAATTCCCTCTAGATCAATACCAGATTCCAAATCCTTGAGTTGGCGTATCTTTTTAGCAGTGTAGATTTGAGCAAGGTTCTGATTTTCTTGCACAGACTTCGAAACACGGGTTGCGATATATAGGAATGATGCCATGCTATGAAATGCAGTCAATTTCCCTAGAAATGCCGGTTTTAAGGTCTAACACATGTTATCTGATATTTTGCGACAGATTTGCTAATATGTGAAATATGAATGCCGAACACTTCTATATGAATGCAAATGATAGGGAAATTGCCGGTTAAAAGATGCAATATTTTCGACTAATCAAATTCCCCCAAACTTAATTTCGATCGTCTCGAGCGAACATTTTATTAAAAGGAGAAGGAGAAAATAAAGAAAGAGAAAAACTAACTAGCACACTTTCGTAGGCAACACGATTGCACTGAGCATGTGCAACAAGCCTTTAAACCTCTAGGTGTCCCTAGTAGGAGGAGTGTTGTCTCCTGAGGGTTTTCAGCGGATTGCACCCACAAAATCCAATAATAAAAGGAAGATCATGAATATTACATTTAAAGACAAGAATTGTAAAAGAAAGACTTTGAAATTTAGGGTTTCCAACTAAGCTAGCTTTTCAGTTGTCATGAGCCCTATCTTAATGGTCATGAAAAAATGTTAGAAATCACGTCCTCCCTCAATAAAACATCGTCTTATTTTTTATTCCTATCTTTCTTCCAAAACATCGATCATATCACCCTGCGTGTGTGTAAAGGACATCCCTACACCCGGAGAATTCAATTCAAGCTATCATACTCTTGCCCATCAGCCTTAGTACTTTTTAATGAATATTTCGATGAGATTGCTCACACACTTTCATGCGACCGTTAATACTTCTTGAGATACTAACCGACCGATTACTCATGTGCTTGCTTATTTGGTGTATTTTCCTCGTCTTGCACCACCTTAGGCATAACAGTGACTCCCAGACCAGTTGGCCTTAGGGTACTAGGTGAAGAGGCACCCTTGCTATACATTTTTATTGCCCTCGGCGATAACAAAACCAGTGTCCATTTTTCTCACCACTTTATATATTTTTTATTCACTTTTTTTTATTTCCTTCATACATCGACTTTAAGACAAGAGCATTTCAAGGTATCCTCTACTATCCCAGGCTTCAAGATGTGTGTAAGTGCGAATAGCAGGGTAGCAACGTTCAAAATGTTTGGCTTCCAGAATAGAAACTATTTTTCAGACTTATTTTTATCCTCAGATTAGTGACGTCCTTCATCTTACTAACCCTTGGGACAACGGCTCATAACTACTTATTACTAGTTCGTATAAGAAAACTTCTAATTTTCTTAGTTTTCTTAAATTTTTCTAATCTCATGGATGTAATTGTTCATTATCTAAACTTTTATTATCTTATTTATGTAAAAAAAATTAAAATATTTTTATATTTGAAATTTTTTTAAATTTTTGTGGGTTTTGAAAATTTTTAAATTTTTATAGATTTTTAAAAGAAATGTTTTTTGCTTATGCAGATGATATGCAAATGATGCAAAAATAAGCACAAACCTCCCCCAAACTTGATTTCAACAGTGTCCTCACTGTTGCCAATCGCTATACCTACAAAAACTGTAAGCCTGGGGGGAATTATTAGTGGGGGAAAAATATATAAGTGAAGAACTTCCCCTAAACTTATTCTTTTCACTCACCTTCATTCAAAACATGATGCAGTGATATACAAGATATGAAGGTGAGACGGAGGAATTTTAATCCAAATAAACTGGCTCTTGTAAGAACAAGAGCTCCTCCGTGGGGTCAGTGGAAAAATACGGCTTTAGTCTATGTCCATTTACTTTGAAAAATGTGCCGTTTTTAATATTTTCTAATTCTACTGCCCCGTGCGGGTATACAGACCGCACAATAAAAGGTCCCTTCCACCGAGATCGAAGCTTACCCGCGTGAAGGTGTAATCGTGAATCGTAAAGAAGGACTTGTTGACCAGGTGAAAATGTTTTCCTCAAAAAGTTTTTATCGTGAAAAACCTTAGTCCTATTCTTTACAATTACAGCGTTATCATAAGCTTCATCGCGGAGTTCGCTTAGCTCATTAAGTTGCAGCTTCCGAAAGTTGCAGGCTTGGTTTAGATCAAAATTTATTTCCTTTATAGCCCACAATGCTTTATGCTCTATCTCGACGGGTAAATGACATGCCTTCCCAAATACTATCCTATATGGAGACATCCCTAGGTCGGTTTTATATGCAGTTCTGAATGCCCAGAGAGCATCCGTCAGTTTGGTCGACCAGTCTTTTCTATTCTTAGCAACAGTCTTCTCCAGGATAAGTTTGATTTGTCTGTTTGAGATCTCAGCCTGCCAGCTCGTTTGGGGATGATAGGGTGTAGAAAGTCGGTGGTTGATTACGTATTTCCGTATCAGAGTCTCGAAAGACCTGTTGCAGAAATGTGTCCCATTATCGCTAATAATAGCGCGTGGGTGTCCAAATCGCGAAAAGATATTTTCTTTTAAGAACTTAATTACAACTTTCTTATCATTAGTGCGACATGGAATGGCTTCAACCCACTTGGAGACGTAATCAACTGCCAGCAGTATGTACAAATTCCCAAAGGAGTTGGGAAAGGGACCCATAAAATCAATGCCCCAAACATCGAATATTTCAACAACCAGAATGGGTTGCTGAGGCATTTCATTTCTCCGGGATATTCTACCCGTGTACTGACACTGTGTACAGGTTTTGCAATGCTCAAATGCGTCCTTGAATAAGGTCGGCCAATAAAATCCACACTGCAAAACCTTCTCTGCCGTCTTTTTAGGACCGAAGTGACCCCCACAGGCCTGATCATGACAAAAAGAAAGAACACTCTTGAACTCTTCTTTCGGGACACACCGGCGAATGATCTGATCAGGACAATATTTAAACAAGTAGGGATCATCCCTGTAAAAGTGTTTTACTTGGGATAGAAAACGTTATTTGTCCCGTTTTGACCAATCGCTCGGTATAAGTCCCGTGACAAGATAGTTCACAATATCCCTGAACCATGGTTCAGTGGATACGTTCAAGAGTTGTTCATCAGGGAACGAATCATTGATCGGCAGGGTCACAGGGGAAGAAGAGATGCATGAAAGATGGTCGGCTACGACGTTTTCACATCCTTTCTTATCTTTGATAACAAGATCAAGTTCTTGTAACAGAAGGATCCAACGTATTAGTCGACCTTTTGCATCTTTCTTCGCCAGAAGATGTTTTAAGGCGGAATGGTCAGTGTACACAACTATAGGAGAGCCAATTAAGTAAGGCCTGAATTTTTCTAATGCAAATACAACCGCTAAAAGTTCTTTCTCGGTGGTTGTATAATTGATTTGAGCATCATTCAGGGTCTTACTTGCATAGTAGATCACGTGTGGCATCTTTTCAATGTGCTGTCTGTTCAGTTGATAAAACTGCACATTTGTAGTACATTTTTCCTACCATTTTTAAATTAAAAAAGGACTTTATTATAATATATTATACATATGAGGGTTTATGTGTAAAAACATTATTTTCCATGTGTTAATATATTTTAATTATCATTTGGTAGGAAAATATATGCAAATAAATCTATTGACCAAATCCTAGTAGGACTAAGTCTACTAAATATTATTTGAGATTATGGTGCAGAATTTTCCAAGTTGTTATGCAGGATTTAACAAACAAATCAATTTGTTGAGGAAATCTTGCCAAATTAAGAAGCAAAACTTGGAGACCAAGTCTGGAAGCAACCGGGAAAAGATTTTCAGATTCTAAAGGTGTCTGGGATTGCCAAATGTCACAATCAGAGAGCGCAAGAAAAACGATGAAGAGATCCTCACCGCGGATCCGCCGCACTTTTGTGGAATTGGAAGGCAAGATTTTCTGGTGTGAATCTATGCAATATTTTACCAACTTCTCAACAATAAGATTCTGGGTTTGCACTATAAAAAGACATTGAGAGCCTCTTGGAAAAATCATCAAGCCGAAGAGATCACGAAGCTCCCGACGCTCACGCATCCAGGCTGATCATCGACTGTTCGACTACCTCCCTAGGAAAGATCGAGAAGCAAATCAAGTTTTGTAATCATTTTCTATGGATTAAAAGTGTAGTTGAAGGAGTTGATTAATAAAGGTAGTTTTTTTTTAATTGTTTGTTTTCTTTTACATTATGTTTTCCATCTCTTTCTTTTCATTTTCTTCTCCCAACATGCGCGAGTAATTCTCCGCTTGTTAGGGTTCGTAGGATTAGGGTAGGCTAATGGACGATGAAAATAATTAAACCCTTTTTAAGTCCTATAAAGTTTAGGAACTTTATCAAAATAATCATTAACATCCTAATCGGGCGCGCTAGCAATTCCTTGCTAGTTCCGACCGCGATTAGAGATTAGATTAATGATTGTTTTGGTAAAGGCTAGATATGAACGGAGTTCCGTGTCGAGATAAGGGTTACGAGTGGGATTCCTTTTCCCTCCAAAAACCCTAATCTACACGCATCACCGTCGTTCTAGTTCTAAATCTATTAATGGATAAAAAGGGTAACTTTTAATTAATCGTCCATAACTACTAAATCCTAACGAACCCTACAAGCCCTATTATTATATTATTTAAATCTCTAAAATAATCTAGATCTATATTTTACATTCTTGTTTAAAGTAGATCTAGAAACCATTCAACAAATTCTTTCTTCCTCCTCTCTTTTTCAACACATCTAAAGTAAAAATAAAAGATTCAACGTTTCCCTGAGGACGACCCGTACTCACCTCGGTCTAGCTACGCACGACACCGTTATTGATTGCGGTTAACTACAAAACACACTCTTTTCGTGTCAATCAAATGGCGCCGTTGCCGGGGATACGTGCGTAATTTTTTATTTTTACTATTTGTGTTGAATTCTTAGACGATTTATATCATTATTAACACAAAACTGCAAATTGCATATTTAACGATTATTGTGTGAATTTTGCGAGGGAATCTGGAGTCACATACTTAAGGATACAGAGAGACAGAGACATTCATCAAGATCCAGAAGAGGACAGGAGGCCACAGAAAAATTCTCATCAACTGATCCATCTACTCCGCGGCGGAAGCGCGGCAAAAGACCTCATTTGCGGCGGAAGCGCGGCGGGAAGGAAGATCTAGGGTTCCAAACTTCTCTGGTAAGATTCTAACCTCCTTCTCTCTCCCCTCACATCCAATAAAATCTATTTTCTGCAGGATTCTTTGCAAAATAGCGCCGCTCAAAAATCTTTTTGCAAAAGTTTTGTGATTGGTTTTGTTTTGCATATTTAATACGGACTTTAAGGGGCAAAGACCAAATCAAGATTAGGTGGGGATTTCATCACCCTTCCTAAGCCCCACAAATCACAAACCGAGCATATAGATCAACCCTTCATTAATTAAAAAAAATATCTAGACCAGACTCTAAGGACTGTCGCGCTCAATAAGGACAGAGGAAGGTCGTGGGTAATCTATCGTTTATCCGCATTACTTTTGTAGTGCCTAGGCAAGTGTGACAAAGGCTAGTGGTTTTTAATTAGTCCCACTGTTGTGGTGGTTCCTTCCCACTTACCTGGCACTTACCTCGCTATAAGGGTAGTACGGAGGCGGTAGAGGATTTATCCTGCGGCTTGTCCTTTGGAAGTCTAGGAGCGGTCTAGAGACTGGACCTAGGTGACCTTAGTTCTAGGGTTGCGTGTGCATCTTGGGGAGATTTGTCTTGAGTCCCACATTTTTCAAAACAAGCCAATTTTAAATCACACACACGCTGCCACTTGCACTAAACCCGCTTAGTGCATGCTCGGCTGGACACGGGATCCTAGTGCCCGTCTTGTCCACGTTCCTTCTATCGACACCGAAGTCGGTACTTCTTCATCTTCTTTTCCCCCACCACACACCACATCGACTGTGATGGACGACACTCCATCTAATTATAACACCACGATGCTGCCACCCACAGGTGCGCAGAATCCACCACGCATCTCTCTCCAAGAGAGATGCTATCCTATTCGTGGTCCCCTTCCTACTTGTCTATCTCTTCCACCACCTAACGGGGATAATTTCGAAATTAAACCCCACTACATCAACCTGCTGCCCAAATTTCACGGGCTTGAGTCGGAAGACGCGTACGTTTTCATCACCAAATTCGAAAACGTATGCGCAATGATGGGTACTTCACAATTGACTTTAGATGCTATACGCCTACGTCTTCTCCCATTCACACTGTGCGACTTGGCAGAAAAATGGCTTTACAATACTGCCGCACACTCTATCACTAATTGGGATGAATTTGTCATAGCATTTCTTAAGAAGTTTTACCCAAACCATAAGACTGCACATATTAGGAGCGAGATCAACCAGTTCACCCAGCTTCCCAATGAACCATTTTGGAAGTGCTTTGAACGTTTCAAGGATCTGCTTGTCCAATGCCCCCATCACGGAATACAAAGATGGGATTTATGTCGGATTATATATGAGGGCATTAATCCAGCGACAAAGCAGATGCTTGAAACAATGTGTCAATGCAATTTCATGTCTAAAGATGATGGTGAAGCATGGAAATATCTGGAAGATCTCACAGAAAGCACTTTGCAGTGGGAAAGCGTAAGACCACCTACAACTAAGGGAGGTATTCACCAGCTCGACGTTTCCATCGCAGTAAAAGCCGAAATGGCAGCGATGCAGACGAAACTCGATTCTATTGAGAACAAACTTTCATCAGTCTCCCTAAATCAGGTCACGCTTCCTAAGACCGTCTGTGGTTGCTGTTCGGATCCTTCACACTTAACGGAAGAATGTCCTATGAATGCATCGTTTCAAGCTAATGCTGCTTTTCAGCAGCGACCTAAAAACGACCCTTATTCTTCCACGTACAATCAAGGATGGAGGAATCATCCTAACTTTGCTTGGAATCAAAACCAACAAAGCAATTATCAAAGACCTCCTCCACAGCAACCACAACCACAGAATCATCCCCCCTTTCAGTCATAGAATTTCCAAAATCCGGCCAACATTTCTACACCACAAGTGGCCGGTATTGACAACTCACTTGCACAAACTTTGGATATGTTCATGAAACAATCCATGCAAAATTCGGCTGAGATGAGGTCTTCTATTGATGCCCTAACGAAAAACTCCGCCTCCCATGGTGAGAGTATTAAATCAATAGAAAACCAAATCTCACAGTTAAACGCCGCAATGAGTGCGAGAGAGAAAGGGAAACTCCCATCCCAACCCATACCTAATCCTGGCCACTCACAAAGTTATAATGTGAGTGCTGTTACTACGTTGAGATCGGGGAGAGTGCTGAATAACCGAGAGGGTGAGCAAATTGATGTTAGTGAAACATTTGATACCCCAGCTTCTTCTTCTTCTTCCCCTAATTCGTCTAGTCTCCCATCTTCACCCGAGCCTATTCTCCGTTTTCCCCAAGGCTCGAACCCTTCGCCCATTTCACCAAATCTATCTAAGTCGATTCCCACTCCAGTTTTGGGATCGAATCCGTCCCCACAATCCTCTCCAACGTTGGACCCAAAACTTATTGATCAAGCACCTTATCCAAACAGGTTAAGGGGCAACAGACCAAGTCCACAAATGGAGAAGATTGTGGAAATTTTTAAGCAAGTTAACATAAACATTCCTCTCCTAGATGCTATTCAACAAGTTCCGTCATATGCAAAAATCTTAAAGGACTTGTGCACTAGGAAGAGAAAAGTTCAAGTACCTAAAAAAGTTTTCCTTGCGAGTAATGTGAG
The DNA here is from genome assembly GCA_030015575.1 of Agapanthus africanus. Lineage (NCBI taxonomy): Eukaryota > Viridiplantae > Streptophyta > Magnoliopsida > Asparagales > Amaryllidaceae > Agapanthus > Agapanthus africanus. The sequence continues at coordinate 25,591,695 of JASDDO010000006.1, read as the reverse complement.
CACTGCTTTTACACAACAACTTCCCAAGAAACGAAAGGACCTCGGAAGTCCTACAATTTCAATTTCTATTGGGGGTAAAAATATTAATCGTGCTCTAGTCGATCTAGGTGCTAGTGTTAACTTGCTTCCGTATTCGGTTTTTGAGCAATTAGGAATCGGAGAGTTAAAACCTGCGCATTGCACTCTTCAGATGGCCGATCGATCTATCACCCAACCTAGGGGTGAGCTAGAGGATGTGTTAATCAAAGTCGGGGAATTCATATTCCCTGTGGACTTTATCGTTATAGATACACAACCTGTAGCAAACCCACGCAATCAAATCCCGGTGATACTCGGTCGACCCTTTTTGGCCACTTCCAACGCAGTAATCAATTGTAGAAACGGCTCCATGACCTTATCCTTTGGAAAGAAGTCAATTGAGCTTAACATTTACAAGTTGGGAAGTGAACCCTCCGAACCCTATGCTCATGTGTGTTCTGTCGAATTAATGGATGTCGACAGCAGCGAATTTGATCAACCTCATAATTTTGACTCTTTTCATATGTCGTTATTTGACACGGACTCTTCCACCGAGTTGTCCGGGTCAGCATCTAACACTGATGAGGAACTTTTTATAGAGTCGGACGATCACCCCATTTTTTCTGATGACATTATTCTTCGGGGTATCGACGAAAGCTTTGAGGAAATTTTCGCTGATGAACTCGCATTTTTACAAGACACGGGTGTTGAGATGAATTAACTCCAAGATGAAGAAATTGGACCTCCACCCCCTCTTTTGGACAATCATGATAATGCGAGTAGTCCATCATCACTATCACTGTGTCGTCTCTCCAAATTGAGACGCAATTCTTTTCCATTACACCTCTTGTCACCTCCCCACTTCTTCACGTCAAAAGGTGACATGTTCTTCCACCAACCTTGGTGCTTCATCGATAAAATTTTTGAATGGTTGGTGTTGACCTTCGGTCTTTGCAAAGCTTGGCATTGACCAATAACCTTGACCCTCTCGTGTGATTTTAAAAGATTAAAATTGTTTAACTCAAGTTTGGGGGGGTGGTATATTTTGGGCTCTTGAAAGAAAATGATTTTTACAAAATTGTGAGCCAAAAATAAGTTTGGGGGAGGATTTTCACTTTCATATATTCTTGCCCCCATTAATAATTTCCTCCCAAGTCTACAGGTTTTTGAGCTTAACGGATGACATCAGTGAGGACACTGCTGTAAACAGGTTTGGGGGAGGTTTGTGCTTATGTACACATCAATTTGCATCATATTTTGCATAAGCACAACATTTTCAAAAATTTTAAAAAAAAAATTTTGGTAACAAAAGAGTAGAAAGTGAAAAATTACATCCAAAAGATAGGAATAGTTTAAGAAAACCAAGAAAATTAGAAGTTTTCTTAAACGAACTAGTAATAAGTAGTTATGAGCTGTTGTCCCAAGGGTTAGTAAAATGAAGGAAGTCACTAATCTGAGGATAAAAATAATTCTGAAAAATAGTTTCTATTCTGGAAGCCAAACATTTGAATGTTGATACCCTACTATATGCACTTACACACGTCTTGAAACTCGGGATAGTAGAGGATACCTTGAAATGCTCTTGTCTAAAAGCCAAAGTATGAAGGAAATTAAAAAAAAATGAAGAAAATATAAAAATGGTGAAAAGAAAAAAAAAATGAACACTGGTTTTGTTATCGCCAAGGCAGCAATAAAAAAAATATAGCGATGGTGCCTCTTCACCTAGTGCCCTAAGGATAACTGGTCTGGGAGTCACTGCTAAGCCTTAGGTGGTGCAAGACGAGGAAAATATTATCACCAAATCAGCAAGCACATGAGTAATCGGTCGGTTAGTACCTCAAGAAGTATTAACGGTCGCATGAAAAGGTGTGAGCAAACCTAAGTATTCATAAAATTAAAAAGTACTAAGGTAGATGGACAAGAGTATGATAGCTTGAATTGAATTCTCCGAGTGTAGGGATGTCCATTTCACACACGTGGGGTTATATGATCAATGTTTGGAAGAAAGGTAGGAATGAAGAATAAAGACGATGTTTTATTGAGCGATGATGTGATTTCTAACATTTTTTCATGACTATTAAGATAGGGCTCATGACAACTGAAAATCTAGTATAGTTGGAAACTCTTATTTTCAAAGTCTTTCTTTTATGGTTCTTATCTTTATATGTAAATTTCACCATCTTTCTTTTGTTATTGGATTTTGTGGGTGTAATCCGCTGAAAACCCTCAGGAGACAACACTCCTCCTACCAGGGACACCTAGAGGTTTAACGGCTTGTTGCACGTGCTCAGTGCAATCGTGTTTGCCTACGAAAGTGTGCTTAGTTTTCTCCTTTCTTTTTCTCCTCTTAAATAAACTAGTTTGCTCGGGACGATCAAAGATAAGTTTGGGGGTATTTGTTCAGTTGATAAAACTGCACATTTGTAGTACATTTTTCCTACCATTTTTATATTAAAAAAGGACTTTATTATAATATATTATACATATGAGGGTTTATGTGTAAAAACATTATTTTCCATGTGTTAATATATTTTAATTATCATTTGGTAGGAAAATATATGCAAATAAATCTATTGACCAAATCCTAGTAGGACTAAGTCTACTAAATATTATTTGAGATTATGGTGCAGAATTTTCCAAGTTGTTATGCAGGATTTAACAAACAAATCAATTTGTTGAGGAAATCTTGCCAAATTAAGAAGCAAAACTTGGAGACCAAGTCTGGAAGCAACCGAGAAAAGATTTTCAGATTCTAAAGGTGTCTGGGATTGCCAAATGTCACAATCAGAGAGCCCAAGAAAAACGATGAAGAGATCCTCACCGCGGATCCGCCGCACTTTTGTGGAATTGGAAGGCAAGATTTTCTGGTGTGAATCTATGCAATATTTTACAAACTTCTCAACAATAAGATTCTGGGTTTGCACTATAAAAAGGCACCGAGAGCCTCTTGGAAAAATCATCAAGCCGAAGAGATCACGAAGCTCCCGACGCTCACGCATCCAGGCTGATCATCGACTGTTCGACTACCTCCCTAGGAAAGATCGAGAAGCAAATCAAGTTTTGTAATCATTTTCTATGGATTAAAAGTGTAGTTGAAGGAGTTGATTAATAAAGGTAGTTTTTTTTAATTGTTTGTTTTCTTTTACATTATGTTTTCCATCTCTTTCTTTTCATTTTCTTCTCCCAACATGCGCGAGTAATTCTCCGCTTGTTAGGGTTCGTAGGATTAGGGTAGGCTAATGGACGATGAAAATAATTAAACCCTTTTTAAGTCCTATAAAGTTTAGGAACTTTATCAAAATAATCATTAACATCCTAATCGGGCGCGCTAGCAATTCCTTGCTAGTTCCGACCGCGATTAGAGATTAGATTAATGATTATTTTGGTAAAGGCTAGATATGAACGGAGTTCCGTGTCGAGATAAGGGTTACGAGTGGGATTCCTTTTCCCTCCAGAAACCCTAATCTACACGCATCACCGTCGTTCTAGTTCTAAATCTATTAATGGATAAAAAGGGTAACTTTTAATTAATCGTCCATAACTACTAAATCCTAACGAACCCTACAAGCCCTATTATTATATTATTTAAATCTCTAAAATAATCTAGATCTATATTTTACATTCTTGTTTAAAGTAGATCTAGAAACCATTCAACAAATTCTTTCTTCCTCCTCTCTTTTTCAACACATCTAAAGTAAAAATAAAAGATTCAACGTTTCCCTGAGGACGACCCGTACTCACCTCGGTCTAGCTACGCGCGACACCGTTCTGATTGCGGTTAAACTACAAACACAACTTTTTCGTATCAATCACTGTCCTAAGACTGCACCTACTGCAAAGTCAGATGCGTCACACATCAGCTCAAAAGGGTAGTCCCAATTTGGAGATGATAGAACGGGGGCTGAAGTGAGTGAGTGTTTAAGTGAGTCGAAAGCTGTCTCACAGTCCGAGTCAAAGTGGAAGGTCGTATCCTTGGCCAGGAGAAGAGTTAAAGGTCTAGCAATTTTGCTAAAGTCCTTGATGAATCTCCTATAAAAGCCCGCATGGCCATGGAAAGATCGAATATCTTTGACGCTTTTGGGATGAGGGAGGTTTTGAATGACATTTATCTTAGCTCTGTCAACCTCAATGCCTTTCTGTGAAATAACATGTCCAAGAACAATTCCTTCTTGGACCATGAAATGGCATTTTTCCCAGTTCAAAGTTAAGTTCTTCTCTTTGCAACGAGTAAGAACTGCGTCAAGATTCGATAGGCAATCAGAAAAAGAGTCTCCAAAAATCGAGAAATCGTCCATAAAGATCTCCAGAAAATTCTCTACCATATCAGAGAATATCCCCATCATACACCGCTGAAAGGTAGAGGGAGCATTGCATAACCCAAAGGGCATGCGACTGTAAGCAAAGGTACCAAAAGGACAAGTAAAAATGGTTTTATCTTGATCCTTTTTGGCGATGGGGACCTGATTATAGCCTGAGTATCCGTCCATAAAGCAATAATACTCTCGTCCCGCTAAGCGTTCCAGCATTTGATCAATGAATGGTAGAGGAAAGTGGTCTTTCCTCGTGGCAGCATTGAGTTTTCTATAATCAATACATACACGCCACCCAGTTTGGGTGCGTGTCTGAATCAACTCATTTGCCTCATTGGTTATAACAGTGATGCCGGATTTCTTAGGAACGACATGTATAGGACTCACCCATTGGCTATCGGAGATGGGGTATATAATACCATTATCTAGGCATTTGACGATCTCTTTCATCACCGCTTCCTTCATGACGGGGTTCAACCGTCTCTGTGGTTCTCGGGTTGGTCTGGCATCATCCATCACATTTATATGATGTTCAACTATCAAGGGACTAATCCCTTTGATGTCCGCCATGGTCCAACCAAACGCCTCTTTGTTAGATCTCAATACCGATAAAAGTGCATTCTCTTGCTCTGATGCAAGAGAAGCGCATATGATAACCGGTAAAGACTCATTCTCACCTAAATAAGCATATTTAAGATGAGAAGGTAAAGTTTTGAGATCTAATTCTGGTGGAGAAATGATAGAAGGAGGGATCATCGCGTGATTTTTTGAATTACAAAGAAGCTCAGAGCCTGTGAAAGATACAGACTCGGGTGGAGAAAAGTCAGGAGTGCAGGACTCAAGTGTAGGAAAAGTGTCCTCACTAAGATCATGTATGAAGTCAAACAGAGATGTGGTAATGTCGTCGAGATCTAGAAAGCAAAGATCCTCAGCTCCACAACTATCGGGAGCGATCTCGCGGACAGAGCACACATCTAGAATATGAGCAGAGGGTTCTGATGGCTGACTTCCAACTTTGTAGATGTTTAGTTCAATGGTCATATTTCCAAATGATAAGTTCATTGAACCATTTCTACAGTTTATAACAGCATTGGAAGTGGCAAGGAAAGGACGACCCAGAATCACCGGAATTTGGCCCCGGGGGTTTGCTACAGGCTGTGTATCGAGTACAATGAAGTCTACAGGGAAAAAAAATTCCCCGACCTTTATCAACACATCCTCTAGTTCACCCCTTGGTTTGGTGATTGAACGGTCTGCCATTTGGAGAGTGCAGTGAGCAGGTTTCAACTCTCCAATCCCTAATTGCTCATATACAGAATATGGAAGTAGGTTAACACTTGCGCCAAGGTCTAAAAGAGCATGATTTATGTTTTTACCCCCAATAGAAATCGATATTGTAGGACATCCGGGTCCTTACGTTTCTTTGGTAGCTGTGGGATAAAAGCAGTGCTGATATTATTAGACATGAAAACCTTCTTCGGCACTTCAGTCTTCCTCTTCCTAGTGCACAAGTCCTTAAGAATTTTCGCATAAGTGGGGACTTGCTGAATCGCATTTAGGAGAGGGATATTGATGTTAACCTGTTTGAACATTTCTATAATTTTCTCCATATGTGAACTCGTTTTATTACCCCTTAACCGATTTGGGTAAGGTGCTTTCGCAATGAGCGTCGGGTCCATCATAGGAGAAGAAAGAGGGGGTAGACGAGATCCCAAAAGAGGTGTGGGGACCGTCTGTGGAGAACTAGAAGGGCTATACTGAGGTGTCGAGCCTAGTGGGAAATGGAGAATAGGCTCGTGAGAAGATGGTGTGGTAGAAGAACAAGGATCAGAAGGAGAAGTGTGTGCGTGTGGAAAGGTCTCAGCTGGGGCGTTGATATGATTTTCAGTATCATCAATTCCTTCCCTGACACGATTGTTCAGCACTCTTCCCGATCTCAACGTTGTGACGGCATTTACATTGTAATGCCCAGGATTCTGTAGGGGTTGAGAGGGAAGTTTCCCTTTTTCTCTCGCACTCATTTCGGCTTTAAGTCGTGCGATTTCAGCTTCCATCGTTCTGATACTCTCAGCTTGGGACGCTGAGTTTTTCTTTATCTCACCGACGGAAGATCTAACCTCAGCCGAAACCTCTATGAAATTTGACAAAAGTGATTTCATGGTTTGAGTGAATTGAGAGAACTCGTCAGAACAGGTCATAGGATTAGACTGTGCAAGAGTGTTGACCTAATTTTGGAAGTTTTGTGACTGGTAGGGGTGCTGAGTGAGTTGAAGGGGTTGCTGTGGTGGAGGAAGAGCCCTTTGAAATTGATTCGTGTTTGGAACCGTGTTTTGAGATTGTTGTTGGTTCCAAGCAAAATTCGGGTGATTCCTCCAACCCTGATTGTACGTGGAAGAATATGGATCGTTTCTAGGTCTTTGAAATGCGGCATTTAAATGCTCGAGACCTTGAAACGCAGAGTTTAATGGACATTCTTCCTTTAAATGAGACGGATCAGAACAGCACCCACAAACAGTTTTGGGGAGCGACATTGGGTTTAGGGAGGCTGCTGCAAATTTGTGTTCCATAGCGTCGAGCTTCTTTTGCATTGCTGCCATCTCAGCTCGAACACCTATGGACAAATCTATTTGGTGTATGCCACCCCTATTCAATGGTTGGGTTCCACTCTCCCACTGTAGTGATTTTTCAGCGAGCTCTTCTAAATACTTCCAAGCTTCCCCATCATCTTTGGTCATAAAAGTACCTTGACACATGTTTTCAAGGCTCTATTTAGTGTTTGGGTTAATGCCCTCATAAATGATTCGGCAAAGCTCCCATCTCGGGATGCCGTGATGAGGACACTGAACCAATAGATCCTTGAAACGTTCAAAGCATTTAGAGAATGGTTCAGTAGGGAGCAGGGCAAATTGATTCAGTTCGCTACAGATTCGAGCTGTCTTTTGTATTAGGTAAAATTTCTTAAGGAATGCCGCTACGAATTCTTCCCAATTTGTAATAGAGTGTGCGGTAGTGTTATATAGCCACTTCTCAGCTATATCGTACAAAGTAAATGGAAGAAGTCGTAGACGCATAGCATCCACTGAAAGTTGTGATGTACCCATCATTGCGCATACGTTTTCAAATTTGGTAATGAAAACGTAAGCGTCCTCAGTCTCGAGTCCGTGGAATTTGGGTAAAAGATTGATATACTGGGGCTTAATCTCAAAGTTATCCCCGTTGGCTGGTGCTGTGGATAAGCAGGTCGAAAGAGGACCTCGAATAGGGTAGCACCTCTCCTGGAGAGAGATACGGGGTGGATTCTGCGCACCAACGGACGGCGGCAGATTAGGGTTAAAGAAGTTTGATGGATTCGGATCCATCGAAGTAGGTGTGGTAGTGGGTAAAGGAAAGGTAAATGGAGAAATATCGACTTCGGAGTCGATAAGAGGTACGTGGACTAAACGGTCACTAGAATCCCGTGTCCAGCCTATCTTGCACTAAAATGGGTTAGTACAAGTGGCAGCGTTGACTTATAATTAGGGGTATGAATGAATGCGGTGTTTGCTTTGAAAAAGGGACGGATTTTTGAAAAAAATGATGCTACAAAACAAATGCAACAACAAAAAACCCTAGAATCTAGTGGTCACCTAGGTCCGGCTCTAGACCGCTCCTAACTGCCAAAAGACAAGTCGCAGGATAGAATCCTCCACTGCCTCCTTGTCCCCCTGTGGCCAGGTAAGTGCCAGGTAAGTGGGAAGGTACTCCACTACGTAAGTAGTGGGCCTAATTAATAACCACTAGCCTTCGACACACTTGCCTAGGCACCACAAGAAAACGCGGATAAGCAATGAATTACCCACGGCCTTTTTCTGTCCTAAGTGAGCGCGACGGTCCTTAGAGTCATCTCTAGATATTTTTTAGTTAATGTGGGTCAATGCGGATGCAAGTTTTGCGATTTTTGGGGCCTAGGAAGGGTAATGAAATCCCCACCTAATTTGGATTTGGCCGTGCCCCTTAATATCCGTATTTAGAATGCAAACAACCAAGAATCAAAACACGCACAATTTTACTTTTGCAATTTGCGAGCTGCGATTATTTGCAAAGAATCATGCAGAAAATTATTAGTTGGAGCTAAAAAGAGGAGAGAGGAGAAGGTAAGAAATCACCTGAAGCAAAATTTTTACAGAGAACCCTCCAAGATGCCGCGGTTCCGCCGCATATGGGTACTTAAACCGCGGAATCGCGGTCTTCTGTGCAGATCACTGCACCAAAATTCAACAGAAGCTTTCTGTTGATAACTCCAGCTCTGTGGTATATCCCAAATTTTTTTTCCAATTTCCAGCAATCTCCAAATCTCCTTGCAATGAACCACAACAAATCGTTTAGGGTTTGCACGAATTTTGATCAAAAATCACAATGGAATAAATCTTTCAATTCAAACTTTAATATGAAACTAATTAGCGCGCGATCCCCGGCAACGGCGCCATTTGATTGTTAAGAAATTCTCATTGTGTAGTAAAAGCAAGTATCGAATCAATTGTTTCCCAATAACGGTTTCATTTGATCGATAACAGTATCTTGTATCAGTATTTAGAAAATTGTATAAAGAAATCACAACCAAAGATTTATATTTGACCACAATCAGCTACGTTGTCAGTTGTAGATCGTAAGCGAGTGCGGATCGTCCACAGGGATTGTGCGATTCGTTTCAATGTTCGATTTGTTTGAATTGGAAAGTTAATTGCGAAGAAAAGAAAACATGATTCAAGATTTATCAAATGTTTCAAGTGTCACCATTCTATTCAAGAATCAAGAAAATGATAAACAATCAAGAATTGGGTTTCGATGATATTTCCAACCAAATGTCAAGAATCTAAATGAGGCTCGTAGGAATCGATCGGATCTATAGATGTGATGTAATCTTAAGATATCGTGTTCTTGTCCTTCGAAGAATTGATACTAGATCGATGATGATCGACGAGAGTTAGGGCTTTCTCGTGAAACTGGGATTTCATCTTTTAACCCTTGTTCTTTCGTCGATATCATTCACATTCTAGCCTCTAGCAATTTCAAGAAACGATCGTAACTCCCCAATTTCGAGCGATATCAATCAAGAAAGCATCGCAACAAAATTGGGTCGTCGATTCTTGAACTTGCTAGGGTTTACAAAACTCGTAGGAATCAAGAATCGTTTTCAGATATATTACATCATCATTCTATTGATCGTCTCGACTCCTCGACGAGCGGAGTTTATTCATACATCATCACACAGAAAGCATTCAAGAATTGAAAAGATATCATGATGCAAGAATTTAAAGAAAGCAAGATAAAAGAATATCACCTTTTATTTATATCAACAATTTGATTACAGTCGCTCAAGAACTACAAGAGGAAGAACTAAATTGTCGATCTGGCGTCGCTTTTCTCCGTGAGTCGTAGATCGGCTTGGACCACTTGCTCTGTTGAAGATCGATTCCGCTCATAAAAGGTTGACGGCCTTCTTGCTTGATTTGGTACTCGGGATCTTGGCTTTTGATTGGAATTAGGGTTAGGGTTTCACACAAGCCTTCTCACTAGACTTGTGGAAGAAGATGAAGAAAGAGAGTGAATGGATCAATCAATTTCAATGAATGAATCCTATTGAATTAATTTCCCCCTACAAGTGAGCCTAGGGTCCTATTTATAGATCTCCCAAACCCTAGGCCTTGAGTTTGAAATAGAAGTTCCCTCCAAAAGTTTGTTGAAAGACTTCTAGAAGTAGTTAGTTAGGCTTAGCTTAGGGTTTGAGCTAGGGTTTAGGGAGAAGTTTCTAGAATACAAGGCTAGTTTAGTGTAGGAACAAGGGTTTGCTGATCTGGCAGAAGGTTCTGGGGTCTTCTGGAATTTGACATGTCTTGCTGAAGTGTGGGCCCTGAGAGAAGCATTGTGCACCAAAATTTTAGGGCTGACGTGGCATAACTGCCGCGGTTCCGCGGCAATTGATGGCTTAGGCCGCGAAACCGCGGCCATTTGGTGGCCTTATGGCTTCATCTCTCTTGTGTTGGCTTCTTATGTCTTCAGGTGTCTTTTGTGATATATTGAATTCCTGAATTCCCTCTAGATCAATACCAGATTCCAAATCCTTGAGTTGGCGTATCTTTTTAGCAGTGTAGATTTGAGCAAGCTTCTGATTTTCCTGCACAGACTTCGAAACACGGGTTGCGATATATAGGAATGATGCCATGCTATGAAATGCAGTCAATTTCCCTAGAAATGCCGGTTTTAAAGTCTAACATATGTAATCTGATATTTTGAGACAGATTTGCTAATATGTGAAATATGAATGCCGAACACTTCTATACGAATGCAAATGATAGGGAAATTGCCGGTTAAAAGATGCAATATTTTCGACTAATCAAGTAGCATATACTCACAGTAGGATCGGGATCCAAATATCATCGTCTGATAATGCTGAAGGAATCCTACCAACATTCATCAAACTCTAAATGATATGCATCTCTTTGCAAATTTCAGTTTCTTTAGAAATTCCCGATTTAATTTTTGCCCCATGCTTTTATGACCTTGGCGTTGGTCAAAATGTCATAAGTCACATGTCAAGTTCTACCCATCATTATCTTCTTAATTTGAACCCATCCGTACATATCCTTGACGTTGGACAAAATGATAATACGACTGTCCCAAACTAACTCATCTATCTATGCAACAAATGAATACCTAGCAGCTACCAAACATTATGCCTTGGCGTTGGTCAAAATACATAGCTTGAATACTACTGAATACCCAAATGAAATGACGGAGGGCTACGAATGGTTTTGGTGAAACCGTGAACGTAGTGAACTTGATATAACCAAGGAACTTGATAGCTTTTAAAAGGAGTGGTTAAAGCTCCGCAATTAAAAATATCTGCTGTTTTAAAAATAACCGAGTGGTTTCTTTTAAACTGTTCCAACGATTGAACTTTGGTTTATTTTCTTTGCATTAATAATAATGTGGCCCATCATTAACCTATCATTGCAGAAAACAACGAAAATACAACGTCCTCTTATGCCATCGGCATTCGCCACGGGGCCCCGTCATCACCCGTTAGGTTACTTAACTAACGACAGAGCGGGGGCTGGGCTAGCGCGTGTGTAAAACATAAGTGACGTCCAAATAGCTATCATATATAGATATTGTACATTCGTCAGACACAATAATAGGCATTCCAGATCACAGATGAACATTATTGGATATGCAAGCAATCCGTGTTTCTTTTGAGCCTGCAACGAAAGACGGATTACACAGTTATGATGAATAGCCATTACCCCACCTTAGACCCCTACGGGTACGACAAACTACCCGCCAAGTACCCGAAGTGAAGCGGTCTCCCTCAACAACGTGAGTAGGCCACTAAATACTTCAAAGTACTCGGTAGTTTGTGCTCCCCATCTTGGGTCTATCCTAGGAGCAAAAACAGTAAAATGAAATAATACAACGGTGGCTACAACCGCAACCTGGATGCGCCCCGCAAAATAATATTACAACATATTACAATTATATTGATTGAATGAATATAAAAACCCATCTCAAACCTCGACTAATCATCACAACAATCCAATACAGTTCATAATCACAAACAGTTAAAGTCATCACAGAAATGTGCAACCCCCTGCCAACCGACATACTAGCAGTTAGGAGAAGTTTACGAACACATTATACAGTTCACAGATATAATCTAATTAGCAAATATCGTATAATTTCGATCACATTAGATTCTACTCCAAAACTTCTCTTTGCACTTGAGACTTGAGCAGAAAATAAACATTCTAGAAAAGACAAAAAACATCACAGAAGAGTTCTGGGGAAAGTTAGGCTGAATTGGCCCCAACTCGGCAGCGGATCCGCGGCCGATCGCATGGATCAGCCGCGGTTCCGCGGCGTCGTGGCCGATTCAGAACCCCAATTTTCTCCAGATGTCTTATAATTTCCTGTAGGTAATTCTGGAGGTCCCTGAAAAATTTTTAGACCTCGATTTAAATTCTACAGAAACTTAGTGATTTCGATGCTTTTTTCGGTTCGTTTCGCGTTCGAAATTGTAACGACTTTGCTAATGAGTTAATTATTGTTTAGCGAGGCTCTGATACCACTATAAGTCGATGTACTATACCCCACGATGTGCGGGAAGGCGGAAATATGAAAAACGATCTTGTTCTTTGGACTAACATCGACTAACCGCAAGAATCATTGCTAAACGATAACTAACATATGCATAGAAGTTGTTATCTACTATTTGAATTGATTATACCTAATGAACCGTGTCCTTCGGCTTTTCGTTCTCCACCTCCTCTTCGGCCTTCTCTACGTAATAGACGATCCACCCGAGAGCTTCTACTTCAAGTTTCACCTCTAATCTTGAGGTAACTAGGTTTCTTTAGTTGCTAATCAAAGGCACCTAGGTGATATAGAGAATGGTTATGGATTAATTAGTCTATCTAATCCTTGATTTCAACACATGAGTGGTAGGATTAGGGTTTGAAGAGAGAGTGAGCTTGAGGAGAGAGAAGGTGAGGATAATAATCATAATGAATAAATGAACTCTCATGAATATATGAAGCATAATCATTTATCAAATTAATAAATAAAATGATTAATCATCATTCTTCATTTATTCATTATGAGTGATTCACTATATGAGTCATTAACCATTTAATGATACATTAATGACATGAATGAATCACACAAATGAGTCACTAATTCAATAAATGCTTATGCCACCTAAACCCTCAAGTCACCATGCTTCTAGAAGCTTCCCGCAAAATTACGAGAACACCCCTCATATCCGTGAAAACACGGAAAAACTTTAGACTGTATAAATCCAATAATCCGATACTAGAAATCTGGTTTAAACCAAAGCCAACTAGTAAAAACTGTCCGAACGTCGTACGTGCGTTTAAACACGTATGCGTCCGAACCCTTGTCGTAAAACCATACGACCTCTATATCGTTTCGCCTGGAGCAGGGAAATTCTCTGTGTGGGACTCTAAACACTCGACTACTACGCTGGCAGTGGGTTTAACCACAGACCGCAAGTGGCACTTGCTGTACATAACGGTCCCAAGGTAGATGTCGATAAGAAGGCCGATGAGGAAACCCATCCGAACTCCTACTGAGCCTGATGTGACAATCTCCGTACAGTCCGGTCTGTTCGTCTAGGACTATCACATATCGGGCCTAGGGGGCGGCAAGCGTCAGTCCCCTAAAAGCGGTATAAGTTGTGTCGGAGCGAAGCCCATTACACCTTGAGAAACTACTGGAACCTACCAGTAAATCTCGCTTGCCCTGGCCAGGGACTTTGCGTAATGGCTCTCTGACACAGCACGATATCAACTCCCAATACCGGGAGAGACGAATCCTGTCTAACCGCCATTGCCTCCAAGTGCTTCAGGACTGCACCCAACTGCTACATGTTTGCATGACTCCTTTGAGCCGTGGTAGGGTAGCAATCTAAGAACAGTGGGAACACACTCGAGGCGAAGCAGCAGTGTCGAGTCTGCAGACTATGCTGTACTCATGTAACCTGAGAACTGTTAACTGATGACGGGTATAATACCAACCAACAATTCCCCGCGAGTCCTGTCCGGTGTACCCGTAACCTAACGAGCACCTGTATACTATCTCCAGTACGACGTACTGATGGCTGTGGGACAGACCATCTCCCCAGCTGGGATGAGAAGCGTACACACTAGTCTACTCCGGAGTATCGATGCCCTGTCTCGATAATCCTATGACTAGGGACCTGAAAAAGGATGTGCTTGTAGACTACCCAGCCCCTACTAGTGTGACTGCCATCACAACGCTGGTAGTCAAGCAAGATCCTAAGGGCTCTATCAATACGTACACAAATATTAAGATAGAGAAAACCAAGTAGCATACTACCATATTTAGCAAGACTGTTATATAACTGTGAATATCCCAAACTTCCATTAAGTAATATACAAACTAGTATGATACAATAATGGCCCTTAGGGCATATACACTAACAGGCAGCCCTTTTGCCTGCACCAATTGAATGAAGTAATACAGTGCACATATCATAGCTAGGGTTTCTAGTCATCAAAGTGTGCACTATATGAAGGGATGGTGTGAAAAATGTCGTGTTGTGCGAACTACCAAAAATATTATTTTGTGCCTAACGGCACACAGTTAAGACGTTCGCAAAAAGGGTTCTAGCCTGGATGCCTTTTCGTGGCTCCCTCGAACAATCATTACCCATCAAGGGTAGGTAGTCATCGAAACGGAGGGGTTGATCATGAATAGGGAGTCTAGGTATTAAGATGACTTCATGGATGAAGTCCCGATCAATTATTATTTCGCTATCCCCCCACATTAACCTAATGTAACCGTGTTTTGAGAGGCAACCATCCTCCATGCATTCGTAAAATCGGGTGACAAGATCTGGAAGCGCAAAGGAATTTGGATTGTTAAAAAGTTAAAAGTTCCACCCACGCCTTCAGATCTTATCACCGAAATAACTACCATAGACCGTGTGAGCAAAGATTTGTGAGAAATCTTTCATGTTGCAAGGTGGGTGCCATCACAGAGAGTAATTAATTTTTTTAAAATTTAACAGAGAGGATCAGAAAGTGCAAACCTCCTCTGAAGTTTTCAGAGGGAGACGAGACCAACGTGCGGCGGAAGCGCGGCGCAGAGGAGGCTTTGGCGGCGGTTGGGCGGCGGTCTGGGGAGATCTCACTGCAGAATTTTGGCGGCGGCTAGGGATTTTAGATGTTGGAAATTAGGGTTATGTAAAATGCAGAGAGGAGTCGGGTTGTATTTATAGGGGGCGTTTTGGTTATTTGCAAAAAGGACCTCTTAAAAAGAGGAATTATTTGTAAATAAAAAATTTTTATTTGATTTTTTTTATTATTTATGAAAACTTACAAAAATACCCTAAAAATTTTAATTTTTTTTTCATTATTTCTTATTTTATTTTATTTTAATTTTCATATATTACAAGTGTGACATACCCCCAAATTTATTTCAAACAGTGTTTCCACTGTTTATGGCTGGATAACCGAAATTTGGGGGTAGGTGGAGGTAGATCAGTCAATTTAAATCGGCTCCTGCAACATCAGGAGTTCCTCCGAATGGTCCGCTATGAGGAATGGTTTTAATCTACGTCCATTTACTTTAATTAGTGAACCGTCCTTCGGATTCTCTAAGTCGACCGCACCGTATGGATATACAGTGCGTACCCAAAATGGCCCTTTCCATTGAGATCTAAGCTTGCCGGGATGGAAATGTAGCCGGGTGTCGTAAAGTAAAACCTGTTGACCAGGTTTGAATGATTTGTGCATAAGGCGTCTATCGTGAAACACCTTCGTTCGGTTTTTGACGACAACTGCGTTCTAGTAAGATTCATCCCGAAGCTCGCTTAATTCATTTAATTGCAGCTTTCTATGGCTGCCCGTATCTTCGATAGATAGATTCAGCTCTTTTATCGCCCAAAATGTACGATGCTCTATTTCAACTGGAAGGTGGCAAGCCTTTCCATAAACAAGCCGATAAGGAGACATGCCAACGTCGGTCTTATATGCAGTTTGAAATTCCCAAAGGGCATTAGTAAGTTTTGAAGACCAATCCTTACGGTTTTTGGAAACCGTTTTGTCCAATATCTGTTTAATTTGCCGATTTGAAATCTCGGCTTACCCATAAGTTTGGGGATGATAGGGCGTTGATAGCTTGTGATTAATGGAATATTTCCGCATTAAGGACTCGAAAGACCTATTACAGAAATGAGTTCCATTGTCGCTAATGATTGCTCGGGGGTGCCGAAACCGAGAGAAAATGTTTTCTTTAAGGAATCTAACGACAACCTTGTTGTCATTATTCCGGCTGGGCACAGCATCGATCCACTTAGAAACATAATCAACAGCGAGGAGAATATACAAGTTCCCAAAAGAATTAGGAAATGGTCCCATAAAATCAATCCCCCAAACATAAAAAATTTCCAAAACCAATATTGGTTGGAGTGGCATTTCGTTTCTCCTATATATCCGGCCCAAGTGTTGGCACCAGGAGCATGTCTTGCAGTAATCATGTGCGTCTTTAAAAAGTTGTGTCCAGTAGAAACCATACTGCAAGATCTTTTTGTCTGTTTTTTAGGGCCAAAATGCCCGCCACATGCTTGATCGTGGCAGATTGACAGCACACTCTTAAATTCATTGTCGGGGACACACTGACGAATAATTTGGTCGGGACAGTATTTGAATAGATAAGGTTCATCCCAGTAAAAATGTTTTACCTGGGATACGAATCGGAGTTTGTCTTGATTCGACCATTCACTTGGTATAAGTCCGGTGGCCAAATAATTTATCCGTGAACCAAGGTTCGCATGATACAGTCAAGAGCTGCTCATCTGGAAAAAAATCTTTTATAGGAAATTGAAGCGTCGGCGAAAAAGGGAGACGTGAAAGATGGTCGGCGACTACATTTTCGCATCCTCTTTTGTCTTTAATGACAAGGTCAAAATCTTGTAGTAAGAGGATCCAATGTATCGGCCGAGATTTAGCGTCCTTCTTCGTAAAAAGATGGCGAAGAGCTGAATGGTCAGTATATACGATGACCGGAGAGCCGATTAAGTAGGGCATGAACTTTTCTAATGCAAACACAACAGCTAAGAATTCCTTCTCGGTTGTTGTGTAATTTAATTGGGCCTCGTTCAAGGTTCGGCTAGCGTAATAGATTACATGCGTCATCTTATCGATGTGCTGTCTAAGGACAATACCAATGGCAAAATCAGATGCATCGCACATAATTTCAAATGGATGCGTCTAGTCAGGAGACGAAAGAATGGGAGCAGAAGTAAGTGAGTTTTTCAATGACTCGAATGCCATCATATAGCTCGAGTCGCAATTAAATGTGGTGTCTTTGGCCAACAAAAGAGTCAAGGGTCTAGCAATCTTGCTAAAATTCTTGATGAACTGTCTAGAGAAACCGGTATGGCAAAGGAAGGCTCGAATGTCTCAGACGCATTTGGGAGGAGGGAGATTGGAAATGACTTCAATCTTCGCTTTATCTACCTCAATGCCATTTTGTGAGATGATATGCCCTAAGACAATAGCTTCTCGTACCATGAAGTGGCACTTCTCCCAATTTAAACTAAGGTTCTTATCATTAAATCGAGTAAGGACTGCGTCGAGTTGTAGCAAACACTCATCAAAGGAGTCGCCGAAAATGGAGAAATTATCCATGAAGATCTCCAAGAATTTTTCCACCATGTCTGAAAAAATTCCCATCATACACCGCTGGAAGTAGCGGGTGCATTGCATAACCCAAAGGGCATGCGACGGTAAGCAAACGTACCGAAAGGACAAGTGAATGTGTTCTTGTCTTGATCTTTTTCGTCGATGGGAATTTGATTATAGCCGGAGTAGCCATCCAAAACCACCAGTATTCATGCCCATTCAATCGTTCTAGCATCTGGTCAATGAAAGGTAATGGAAAGTGGTCTTTCCGTGTCGTGGCGTTGAGTTTTCTATAATCGATGCATACTCGCCACCCAGTTTGGGTGCGAGTAGGTATTAACTCATTCGCCTAATTAGTTATGACCGTTATGCCCGATTTCCTAGGGACAACGTGAATGGGGATTACCTACTGGCTATCAGAGATAGGGTAAATGATACCATTATCAAGACATTTTACGATCTCCTTATTAACAGCCTCCTTCATGACTGGGTTGAGTCGTCTCTGTGGATCCCTTGCTGGCTTAGAATCATCTATCATATGAATATCATGTTCAACTAATCTCCTTGATGTCCGCCATAGTCCAGCCAAAAGCTTGCCGATTGCTTTGCAAGACCGTCAAAAGGGCTTTCTCTTACTCTGGGGCTAGAGAAGCCGAGATGATAATAGGAAGGGTCTAATTTTCACCTAAGTAAGCGTATTTAAGGTGAGACGGCAATAGCTTGAGTTCGAGTGTTGGAGGTGAAACAATTGAAGGTAAAATCGGTGAAATTGTCTCAAACTCAGAGGATTCTAACAGAGGTTCAAAACGAGTGTAAACAACTGAGTCGGATGGTTCAGCTAACTCATCCAAAAATTCAAAGAATTAAAACTCGGGTAGTGATTGGTCGAGATCGTTCGAGAAAGTGAAACGCTCATAGTCATTATCAGGTGCGAAAGCAGTATCAGATTCAAGGAGGAACGCACTAGTGGCGTCAAAATTGCTGTGATCGAATAGAAATTTCTTGAGCTCACAGTCCTCCGGGGTGATCTCTTGGATCGAGCAAACATCAAATATATTAGTATTAGGTTCGGAGGGATGATTCCCCAACTTAAAAATGTTGAGTTCAATTGTCATGTTTCCAAAAGATAGGTTCATCGAACCATTGCGATAATTGATCACAGCATTCGAAGTTGCAAGGAATGGTCGACTGAGTATCATCGGAATTTGATTCCGGGGGTTAGCTACAGGCTGTGTATCGAGAACAATAAAATCAACAGGGAATATGAAGTCCCCTTCGTTTATTAACACATCCTCTAGTTCACCCCTAGGATGGGTGATAGATCGGTTGGCTATTTAGAGAGTACAATGCGTAGGTTTCAACTCTCCTACACCCAATTGCTTATATACCGAATAAAGAAGTAGGTTAACACTGGCACCAAGATCTAAAAGTGCATGATTGATGTTCTTATCCCTAATAGTTATTGAAATCTTAGAACAGCCAGGGTCCTTTCATTTTTGGGATAAAGGTTAGGTAAGGTCATCGCTCACAGCACTATCTAAAAACACTTTCTTTGGTACCTGAGATTTTCTCTTCTTAGTGCAGAAGTCCTTCAAGATTTTTGCGTAAGAAGGGACTTGTTGGATTGCATCTAAGAGAGGAATAATAATGTTAACCTGTTTAAACAACTCCATAGTCTTCTCCATTTATAGAATTTGTTTATTGGATCTTAACCGGGTTGGAAATGGAACATTTTAAAAATTTGTTGAGTCCAATATTTGTGGAGGAGATTGCGGAGTTAGAACGGATCCCAGTGCTGGTGTTTTCGTGGAGTGAGAAGTGGGTCCGTTCGGAGCAGCAAAAGAAGTAGAGCCTTGTGAATAATGGAGAACATGCTCTAAAGATGAAGAAGAAGAAGAAGAAGAAAGAGAAGAAGAAGCGGCGGCCAGGGTGTCATCATCTGTTCCAACATTGTTGTGCAACATCCTTCTAGATCTCATTGTAGTCACGGCACTCACATTATGCTTTTGTTGTTCAAGAGCAATATGTGCATTTTGTAGGTGACCAGGATTTGAAAGTGGTTGAGATGGAAGCTTCTCTTTCTCTCGCTCGCTTAAAACCGCATTCAGTTGTGCAATCTGGGCTTCAATGGTTTTGATGCTCTGCCCATGTGATGCAGTGTGTTGCACTAAAGACTGAATGGAAGACTGGATATTGGCTGAGGATTGAGTTGATTGTTTTAAAAACGCCTCCAGATTTCGTTCTAACGAGAAAACCTTATCGTTATTTAGTGGAACGAAATTTTTTTGAGGAAAAGAATTGTTGGGTGCAAAATTGTTCATTTGATTTTGGTAAGGTTGGGGTTGGAAAGGTTGCTGATATTGAGTTTATTGACGAGTTTGTTGTTGAGGAGGAGGCCTCTGGAAATTTTTGTTGCCTTGAAATTGTTGTTGATTTTGATTCCAAGCAAAATTGGGGTGGTTCCTCCAACCAGGATTGTAAGTTGAAGAGTATGGATCATTTCTTTATCTTTGCTGAAAGGCAGCATTGACTTGATCCTGTTCTTGAGCAGGTGAGTTGTAAGGACACTCTTCGGTCAAATAGGATGGATCCGAATCAACAAGCGCATATAGTGCGAGGGGGTAAAGCAGGGGCAGGAGAAGGCGATGAGAATTTGATCTCAATTGCTTCTAGTTTTCGTGTAATTGCGGCCATTTCGGCTTTCATTACAATTGACATATCAAGTTGATGAACGCCTGCCCTAGACGGACGGGAGGAAGTAGATGAAGTGGACAAAGTGGTCGGTCTAGTGCTTTCCCACTGAAGCGTTTGTTCAGCAAGATCGTCGAGAAATTGCCAAGCTTCCTCGTCAGATTTGGTTAGGAAGTGGCCTTGACAAATGGTCTCCAGCAACTGCTTAGTTGCTGGGTTCAGTCCTTCGTATAAGGTCTGGCAAAGTTGTCATCTCTCAATACCATGATGAGTGTACTGAACAAGAAGGTCTTTGTATCGTTCGAAACACTTCCAAAAAGGTTTGGAAGGAAGCTGGGAAATTGGTTAATTTCATTACGTATTCTCGCGGTCTTATGATGTTGGTAAAACTTTTTAAGAAATGCTTTAACATACTCTTCCCAACTGTTTATGGAATGTGATGCAGTACTATATAACCACTTTTCAGCTAGATCACACAATGTGAAAGGAATGACTCGTAGCCTTATAGCATCATCGGACAGTTGGGTTGTCTTCATCATTGTACAGACAATCTGGAATTTGTTGATGAAGATATAAGCATCTTCAGATTCCATTCTATGAACTTTAGGCAACATGTTGATGAAGTGGGGCTTAATTTCGAAATTGTCCCCACTTGCCGGTGGTAGCGAAAGACAAGTAGGAAGTGCAGAGCGGGTAGGATAGAAACGATCCTGGAGCGCGATTCGCTGTGGTGCTTAAACAGGAGCTTTTTGCGGGTTATTCGCACCCAGTTGAAGTGGAATCAGTCCCGAGGTAGGTAAAGGGTTATTAATATTGAATTCTGACATCTCTTTAGAAGATGATGAATGTGAAGATGAAGGTGAATGGACAAAATTCCGATCAACGTTGGAGTTGGCCGGCAAAGGTAAGGATGAAAAAGGAACGGAGGGTGTTTCGACTTCGGAGTCGATCGTGTCGTCGGTAGCGACTATCGAAACACGGACTAAACGGGCGCTAGTGTCTCGAGTCCAACCGGACATACACTAAACGAGTTTAGTGTAGTCAAAATATAGAATGTGAGGGTAAGAAAACGTTAATGGGGAAATGTAAGGATAAAAGGTGGGTGCAATAGGATTCTAGCGACAAAGGGCAAGTTTTTGTAAAAATTTTGATTTGTTGTGTTTTTTGTTTATAATGATTTTTGCAAATTTTTTTTTACGGAACTACGGCACAATTTCAAATAACCACGGTTTAAACATACACAATCAAACGTAGAGCTAGGGTCTCCTAAGTCAACTAGACTGCTCCTAACTGTTCCAAAGAGACAAGTTGTGAGATATCCCTCAAATCGCCTCTTCACCGCCAATTGTGGCCAGGTAAGCACAAATGAAGAAAAGAGGGTTCCGCTCACAAATCACTGTGAGACGGGCCTTTTAAAGTTACATTTCTCACTTGTCTAGCCTAGGCACTACAAAGTCAGGTTTAGATAAACGACTGAATGCCCACAACCTTCCTCTGTCCTAATGAGCACGGCAGTCCTTAATTGGCTGAGTCTAGATATTTTTTAATTAACTCAAGGTTGATGCATATGCTTTTTAGTGATTTCTGGGGACTTAGGAAGGGT
Source organism: Agapanthus africanus (assembly GCA_030015575.1). NCBI lineage: Eukaryota > Viridiplantae > Streptophyta > Magnoliopsida > Asparagales > Amaryllidaceae > Agapanthus > Agapanthus africanus. The sequence continues at coordinate 25,569,868 of JASDDO010000006.1, read as the reverse complement.
AATGAAATCCCCACCCAATTTTAATTGGTGTTAGAGCCCCTTAGATTCCGTTTTAAATAGGCGAAGCAGTAACACACCAAAATCTAAAACACTTGCCAAAATTTTTTCTTTTTATTTGAGGCACAAAGAATCCTGCACAAAACAATTTATTGGAGAGGGAGAAGATGTTGCTGTGCAAAGAATCCTGCAGGGAAATTTTTTAATGGAGTGCAGAGGAGAGAAGGAGAAAAAAATATACTTACAGAGAGTTTTCAAACAGCTGACGTCACCTGTTTGACCGCGGTTCTGTGGTCAAACCCCTGCTTATGCTACGGTTACGCGGTTAAATAGCTGGTTTCGATCTTCAAATTTTTTCTGTGCTTTGTTTTTTCTCCTCTGTCTGTTCAGATTCTCTGTTTTTGGATTTGCTCAATGAGCTTGCTCCAGATCTGAATCAGTCCATCTTCCTTTCCTGCACAATTCGCACAAAAACCAATCAAAAATAACAAGATGTTTTTTTTTGTTTTTTTTAATTAACCCGAAATTACAAAAAGAAATAAACTATCGTTTCCCCAGCAACGGCGCCATTTGATTGTTAGAGATTTTGCATGCGTTTTAGATTTAAGAATACCGCAATCAAGACGGTGTCGCTTAGTAGCTAGCCGGTTGAGTACGAGTCAATCCACAGGGAAATGGTGTCCTTTACTTTAATTTCTAACGAGTTAAGTCCTAACTTTTGGTAGGTTTTGTTTTAAGATCTAAGAATGAGAATAGATTAATTTAAAGGCTAGCTAGGGTTAGGATTAGGTTAGTTCGAAATAGGGATTCTTTTTACTTCTTTTAATGCCCTAGTTAAGAATATAGGTGTTTGGGTAATAGTCAACAACGGAGATTAGCACGACTAGGAAGAAACATAGTTTCTTCCTTTTGATCCTTCTTCGTCCGTTCTTGGCTTTTATCCCTAACCTCCAGTTAATTCAACCACAACCTGTCTAACTAGGGAATCACCGCTATCATGTAGGATAGGGTGCCGTAGTGAGCGGATTATGTTTGATTTAAAGAGAGTCATTAAATAAAATTATTTGGGTAAAGAAATGAGTGAGAGAGATTTCCTTCTCTCAAACCTTCCCTCTCTTATCCCTAATAAGTGAGGAATTACTCACTCATTAGGAAGATAACAATAAAATTCATTTATTTTATTTTAATTGATGAACTAGTTTGCAAATAATAAAAGAACAGATAAGAAATTGCAGAAATTAAAATTCAGATAAAAACAATGCGAGATAAAATGAAAACTTACTTTATTGATGTCCTTTCAACAACGCATTACAATTGAATTTAAATCTAGAAATTAAAAAGAGACTAAAAAATAAAGAGAGGCATGCCTTCATTTGACTTTCAACTCTTCTATTTATAAATAGGAGAAACCCTAGGTTACATTCTGATCCACACATGAATTTACAAAACTACCCTAAGAAAGCCAGGTCAAAGCACCGACATTCTCCAACACGTGCATCATACGGCCGCGGAACCGCGGCAGAAAGGCCTTTTTGGCCGCGGTTCCATGGCAATTAAGTGGGATCTTTGGCTCATCTCTTTAGGGTTTCTCTGTGTTGCTTTTATCTTTTGTTTTCTTTACTTGGTTTCTCAGAATCTCTTCTATTTCCTTCCAGATTTCCAACAGTGAAGAATGATGTGGACTTTTGCCTTGAGATTCGTGTTAAAGTCTTTGAATCTTGTGCTGCTCTTGTGCTTTGTGCGTTGAACTGTCTAATGATTTTCCATTTGTTCCTTAAACTGGTAGGCGGTATCATACGGGTTCATCTATTGTTGGTCGTAGTCTCACATTTATAGCGACTTTTCATGAATTTTCACTGAAACGATCTGAGAACCTGTAACCTGCAACTATTTAGCAGACATGGATCAAAAGCACCTATTTATATGTAATGTGATTAAGAATGGGCGATATAATAATGCGAAATTCTGATATGAACAACATACATACATACATCAACAAAGAAAAGGGTTTAATAAAGAATTAATCTAAAAGTCAGATGTTAAATCAATAACTGGTCATATCACATACGACCCAATCAATAGAAAAACGCCCGATTAAATATACGGTATCACATACACGCATTTAATCGGATCCCCGCGCATATCTCATATGCACACCACATATTTTCGCCTGAGCCAGAAAACTTCATTGTGGGACTTTAAGTGTAATGACCCCAAAATCTTTATACATTTGTATTATCCCTCTTCAAAAATATACCGTATTTATTTGTACTTGGTATTTTCCTCTTTCTATTAAATTTATTATTATTTTATTCCTCAATCTATTATGTATTTTTTTTCTAGGTACAATTTCTTTTTCTTATATTTAAGTTTTTAACTTCTCATTCTTATTTTTTCCTTTCATAAATATTTAACCCAAATCCATTATTCTTATTCTCCACAGCCCATCTAAAAAGCCCATTTTCTTTTTAAGCAACATCATATATTTAATTCTAATTAAATATATGCATGAATAACCTTATAGCTCATTGGTTAAGCCCTTGCATTGTTATTCCATAAGTCACATATTCAAATCCCCATTCTTGCAATTATTTTTTATCATTTTTATTCTTCTCATAACCTACAAATGAGACCTTTCATTTCCAAAATGAATGGTGACCTTTCATTTCTCTTTTAATTCTCATGTTAAATGCATATATTATTATTCACCATTACAACATCTTTATTTGTCCTCCTCCATCTTTTCCTTCCTCATATTTTTCTATCTCTCACTTCTTCCTCTTCACCAAGATGACAAGAAGAAGAACATGAAGAAGTCTTCAAGAAGGTCTCGCTAGTAACGCGAGGCTATCGGCGGATAGACAAGCCCGGTGACAATACCGGCTTGTGCATGTAAGTCCCTTCTCTCTCCTTTCCCCCCCATCTTTTTTTTTTCCCTCTTGTCATGCATCGTGAACCCCCTATTCTTTTCATATCATAATCCATAAGAGAAGACACACATAAACATATACATATACATAAACATAAGTTTAGATATATATGATTCTATATGGTTTAATAATATCTTATTATCTCTTGTTCAAATTAAAGTATTTTTAATTCTTTCATCATGATTATGAATGTTTATTACAAGTTGTGAGAACATAGATTTCAATCCATAATATATCTACGATATCTCATGGAATCGGTTTGGTTATTAAAAGAACGGATGAAGCCTGCATAAAATACTAGTTAATCTTTTTGCCGATTTTAGTATACACATCAATACCTTTAGGTTTAAAATAATTTTTAGACATTAATTTTTACTTCTGAAAATTTCATGGAATTTACATATGATATATTATATTATTTTATACATGCTGTAAAAATTTTAGATCGATCCGCATAACGGTTTGTGAATTACATCGTATTTATTCACTGATCGTAAAACAGAAAACTGCAGCTATCGGTCAATTTCTAGGACACATAACTTGGTATACCGGTATCCAAATTGAGTAAACTCATGTGTTTTTGATATCTACATCGAATGAACTAGATTTTATTAGTTTTATATTTTTACTGAAAACCGACGTAAAATATAGAAAACTGTGTTACAATATTAAGTGACGGATCTGGACAGAATCTGTTCCGATTCGCACACTGTTTTTAAATTGGACATAACTCGAACACCCGATGTCCGTTTGTGACAAAATTTAGATGTGTAGATGCACCATTGATAGAACTATAATTTTCTGTATATTATATTACTTAGGAATGCATGAAACAACCTGATATAGGCTTTGCAATAGAATATATAGTTGCTGTCCAGAAATCTGAATTTTTGTTTTAAATGCTGATATTAAAATGATCATAACTAGAGCTTCAGAAATCCAAATCATGTGAATCTTGGTGTTTTCGATAAGTACATCGAAATACCTACAATTTTCTAATAATTTTCGTAACCTGAAACCTGATAAAAATTAACTCAAACTGCGTTTTAAAAATATGTGACGGTGCCGAATAGATTCTGATCTGTTTTGCGCGACGATACGAAAACATATATATATCTCAAACCGGTAGTCATATTTAGGTAAAACTGGAACTCACGCATGCAAAACATTTAGAGCCATATTTCTGTTTATATTTCGCATTCGTTCAACTTGATTAATTAGTCGTACATAATATTTCTTTACAGCATTGTTTATGGTAGTTACTCGAATAATATACTTGACTCATTTCATGCTATTCGAACATGTATACATATTTATCTTGATCATTAAATTGTTGTATGGACATAAAGACGATAATTAAATACTTGAGGTGTATTTTGCAAACTATACAATATTACTTTTTACAATAAACCCCCTCAAGTTTTATAAATTACAATAAGGCCCCTAACAAATAAAGAACTACAAATTATCTTTCTTTTAGTCTGACTCGGGTTAGAGTCTGACTAATTCTGACTTGAATATAATTCAAGTCAATCTATATTTCAATTATATTCCAATACAACTTGAATACATGAATCCCAGAATCCAGTTAACAATCTGTTTGAATGAACCGAACCATGGATATTCCTTTTACATGATTCTCAGTATTCCATTTACATGACTCTACGGTTATAACCGTTTCCTGATATCATGGTTTCGGTCAGTCAATCAAGTCAATCAAGCAATCATTACAAGTTTACAAGATAACAATACAAATATGACATCGCGGGGTTTAAAGGGGTAGATTGGTACGGAAGATGTTAAAAGTGGAATGAGGTGGTCAGATTAAGACACCTAACCTATATTCAGTTGCTGTTGTACCGTGGCATAAACGGTTCCTTGTACTATACGTGCCCTTAGTCTCTGGCATATAGAGACTCCCCTCGTATACACTGGCAGCTTTCTGTACCAAGCTACAAACAACAACGTTAATACAATATTACAACAATACAATACAACATTAAAAGCTACTATCTTTCTCTCTTACTCTCTGTCTATTCCTACCTTATCTTTGGGACTTACCGAGCGACCTGTTCGCTGACGACATTCTATTTCTTTCTTCTTTGAATGTCGTCAGGTGATTCGGACCCGGCAGAGATCGAGCCATCTGCAGAAGACTTGGAGCAGTTTGCTAATTGTACTTTGTTCTTTCCAGTATTTCCTTTTATTATTATGCCACTGTTTAGGCATTGCTTTTCCATTCCAGTTGTATTTTCATTTCATGCATTGTACAAAGAATGTTATTAATAAAAGTTGCTGTTATTTCTATTATTCGTCTCTTGTGATTCATTTTATATTGCTTAGTTACGCTTAGCGTATGTACTTCTGAGTACATACGTAGCGGACCTCGTCGCGTCCCCTTCGCCGTACACTGGGAAGCGGGGCGTGACATTAAGACTCGTCAATACGCCGGCGGAAGGTGATGATCATATCAAACACCAACAAGCCGCAAGCGGTCAGCTAAACATAACGGCCATCCGGGTATTGAGCGATCAGAAGAAAACCAGCGAAGCTGTCAAAACTCTCGTCGAGCCAACTAGGAACACTTACCGTACAGTCCGGTCTCTTCGTCAGATATGGTGCATATCAAGTCTAGGGGTGGTAAACGTCAGACCCCAGTAACCGATAAGTCGTGTCAATTTGAGGCTCATAACGGGTCGAGAAAATACTAATAACTCTAACCAGTAGCACTCCATATCAGCCCTGGCCAGAGACATCCAGTTATAGCCAATCGAACACCGCGCAACATCAACCCCCAATACCGGGAGAGACGAAACCCCTCCTATCGCTCATTGCCTCCATGTGATTCAGGACTGTACCCAAAAGCCACCGTTTTGCACGTCCTCTTAAACGTGGTAAGGTGAAAATTAAAGCATGGTGGGAATCACACAAGAATCTATGACGATCTCGGGTCTACAGACTAACCTGTACCAGTGTCACCAGAGAACTTCTATCTGACGATAGGTATAATAACATCTAGGAGTTCTCGGTGAGTCAATTCAGTGTACCAAGTCTCCATTGAGCACCCGTACACCATCTTTAATGTCAAACACCGATGGATATGGGATCATCCATCGCCCATCATATGGGTCAAGATGCGTATACGCTAGTCTACTATGGAGTATCGATGCCCTGTCTCGATACACCGTCGACTAGGAACAGTTATAGGATGTACTCTTTGACTACCCTGGCCCCACTAGTATGATCTACATCATAGTCCTAGTAGTCGAGTACATATCCTAAGGGTTTTATCAACATGTGAGAGCAAGACAGTAAACAAATACAAGTCAACATGTTAAGATAAAGTAAAACCAGATAGCATATTATCTTGTTGAGCAAGAAAATCCTCTCTCTATATATCCAAGCATCCATTATAATATACATCATATGTAAAACAATGGCCTCTAGGGCATATGTATAACTAACAATCTCCCACTTGCACTAAGGCCAGTTGTTGTAGTATCTCATACCCAATATCTCAAAAAGTCTCTCAAATTGTATCTGGGATATGGCCTTCTTGAGTGGATCTGCAGTGTTGTCCTTCGTGTCAACTCTCCTGACCTCGATCTCTCGGTGATCAACTATCTCTCAGATTAGGTGATGCCGCCTCAGAATATGTCTGGATCTCTGATAGGACCCGGGTTCCTTGGCTAAAGCCACAGCTCCATTGTTATCACAATACAAAGGTATTGGATGCACAATGGATAGAACCACACCAAGTTCAGTGATGAACTTCTTCATCCAGACAGCCTCTTTGGTAGTATTGTTGGCAGCAATGTATTCACCCTCCATTGTCGAGTCTACCACGGTTTCTTGCCTGGAACTTTTCCAACAAACCGTCCCTCTATTTAGAGTAAAGACAAATCCCGATTGCGACTTAGAGTCGTCCTTATCACTTTGGAAGCTCGAATCGGTAAAGGACTCAACCTGGAGTTCTCCGTTACCATACACCAAGAACATCTCCTTAGTCCTTCTTAAGTACTTGAAAATGTTCTTCACAGCTGTACAATGACTCTCTCCTGGATCTGCTTGATACCTACTCACTACACTTACTGAGTATGGTACATCGGGTCTGGTACATAACATTGCGTACATGATAGAGCCTACTGCCGAAGCATAGGGTATCTCCTGCATGCGAGCTCTCTCCAAATCAGTCTTGAGAGACATTTCTTTGGAGAGAGTGAGTCCAGAGATCGTGGGTTAGTTCTCATGCTTGGATTCTTCCATACTAAACCTCTTTAGTTTGGTGTCAGTGTACGTGGATTAGGACAATCCCAGTATCCTTTTAGATCTATCTCTATAGATCCTTATCCCCAAAATGTATGAGGCATCACCTAGATCTTTCATTGAGAATCTATGTGATAAGAAGAGCTTGACCGAGTGCAGCTTAGGAATATCATTTCCTATTAAGAGCATGTCATCCACATACAATACGAGGAAGACAACTTTACTCTCTGCAACCTTCTTGTAGATATAAGGTTCATCTACGTTTTTGATGAAATCAAACACTTTGACTACCATATCAAAGCAGATTTTCCAACTCCGCGATGCCTGCTTTAACCCGTAGATGGATTTAAACTGCTTGCACACCTTTCCGCTACTCCCACAGTCTATGAAGCTTTCTGGCTGAGTCATGTACACGCACTCCTTTAAATCACCATTTAGAAAGACGATATTAACATCCATTTGCCAAATTTCGTAGTCATGGTATGCAGCAATGGCAAGTAGGATCCGGATGGATTTAAGCATAGCCACTGGAGAAAAGTTTCGTCATAATCCACACATGGTCGTTGACGAAAATACTTTGCAACAAGTCTAGCATTGAAAGTCTCAACTTTTCTATCTACACCAAGCTTCTTCTTAAAGATCCATTTGCTCCCAATGGGTTTTACCCCTTCAGGAGCAACTTCCAAAGATCATACTTTGTTAGTGTACATGGATTCCATCTCAGATCGCATTGCATCCAGCCATTTCACAGAGTCAGTACTCTTGATGGCCTACTCGAAGCTAGTCGGGTCATCATCTTCCATGATGCAATCCTCACTCCCACCGTCTATGAGAAAACCGTAGTATCTCTCAGGTGGATGAGGAACCCTACTAGAACGGCGGAGAGACTGGGGTTTGTCGGGAACTACTGAATTCTCTGGTTCCACTAAATCTTCAGTTGCAGTTTGTACCGCTGGAACTTCTTCCAGCTCTACCTCATCACCATTAATTTCTTTTGCAAGAAATTCCTTTTCTAAGAAGATGGCATGTTGAGCAACAAACACCTTTTGTTCCTCACTGTGGTAGAAAAAATATGCATAAGAATTCTTTGGATATCCCACAAACTTGCAGAGAACTGATCGTGCCTCGAGTTTGTCCGGATTTTGCCTTTTGACATAGACCGGAAAACCCCATATCTTAACTCGTTTAAGATATGGTCTCTTCCCACTCTATATCTCATATGGTGTGGTAGATACAGATTTAGATGGAACTTGATTCAATAGGTATGTTGCTGTCTCAAGCGCATAGCCCAAAAAAGAAATAGGCAACTCAGTTGTGCTCATCATAGAGCGCACCATATCTAATATGGCGCGATTCCTCCTCTCCGATACACCGTTGTGCTGTGGTGTATAAGAAGGAGTAAGCTGAGAGAGATTCCCATTCTCTTTTAGATAGTCCTGGAACTCATTGCTCAAGTATTCTCCTCCTTGATCAGATCGAAGGATCTTAATACTTTTACCTGCTTGGTTCTCTACTTTGTGTTTATATTCTCTGAATTTCTCAAAAGATTCAGACTTGTGTTTCAACAGAAACACATGTCCGTAACTTGAGAGATCGTCAGTGAATGTAATGAAGTAAGAGAAACCATCCCTGGCATGTGTAGACATGGGACCACATACATCACTATGTATCGGTCCCAAGAGTTCTATAAATCTTTCTCCGTGTCCACTAAACGGAGTTTTGGTCATTTTGCCTTTGAGACATGACTGGAAAGTATCATAAGATGAAAATTCGAACGGATTCAAATATCCATCCTTATGCAACTTTTCTAGTCGTGTCGCATTGATATGACCTAGTCTACAATGGCACAAGAAGGATTCGTTTATTTCTGAACTCTTCCTTTTGTGTGTGTTTTGTACATTAAGTACTGCTGTTTGATTTAGAACGTATATGCCATTATTTAATGAGCCCGATCCAATCAACTTTTGATTCAGGATGATGTTCATAAAATTCACCTGTACTACAAAATTAAATCCTTCTTTACTTAATAAAGAAACTGATATAACATTGTATATCAGGGTCAGAATGTAATAGCATTCATTCAGAATCAATGTATTACCATTTGGCAATACAAAGTGATATTTGCCAACTGCTTTGGCTGCAACATTTGCACCATTCCCTACTCTGACGGAATGATCACCCTCTTCCAGTTCTCTACCTTTACATAGCCCATGTAACATATTACATATGTGGGATCCCGATCCGGTATCTAATACCCAGGACGTAGAGTGAACTGAGAAATAGTTCTTGATAACAAACACATCCGAAGAAGATGCATCAACATGCTTGTTCTTCGTTTGGGCAGCGTGAGAATCCAGATATTCTCCTATTCCCTGCTCGAACTTATAACAATTATAAGTTGAAGCGGGACCAACGTTCCCCTGCTCAGTATAATAAGCAGGTTCGGTCAATACATCCATATTATTATCTTGATTAAGGCCTGACATGGTCGCTACCTAGAGAGAGAGAGAAGAAAACACTTTAGCATATGCTCTTGCAAGATTAGTTTGGTTATTATCTTATCTAATCAGGATGGCTCCCACTGGTTTTTATCAAATCTTCCTTCAAACCCTAAATGGTAAGACTACCCGGGATTAATTACACTTTATGAGTTCGCCAATCTTTCGGCCAGGCCAGTGTTGGTACTTTGAGGGAGGTTCCCCGTGCTATCACACGGACCTAATTAAAGTAAACCTCGTTTTCTAAGAGGCATAACCCCGTTAACACCTTTCTTGACACCTACTTGATCGGCTAATTGTCATGTGTAAAACTCTCCCACGAGTAACTCTTACTCACAGTGAGTATTGGGATCCAACTATCAAATAGAAGGTATGCAATCTCATTGTAAATTTCAACACTTGAAATTCTTGATAATGCTTTTGCCCCTAGGGATCTATGACCTTGATAAGGTCAACAAATCATAAATTGCAAGTCAAGTTCAACCCGTCATTTCCCGATTAAATTAAACCCATCGGCACGACCCTTGACAAGGTTAACAAGGCCATACGACTACCCTAATCCAATCGCATCTCACGCTTTAACAGATAAAAACTAATTAGCTGCCACACACTACGCCTTAACAAGGTCAACAAACGCAGCACGAATACCAAGTAGAACTTATCTGAAATGACGAAGATCTATGATAGGTTTTTCAGAAAACCTTTTGCGTAATGAACTTGATATCGTTGTAGAAACAAGTGATTTTGAAAAGGAGTGTTTTTAGGCTTTTACTAGTTTTTCTAAAGAGGTCACTCCCGGTGAAGGGATCTCGACTCTTTCCTTATCGAATAAGGTGCACGATATTTCACAAATACCACTATGCAAAGCAAGAACTATAGAAGCAGTCAGAAATAAAACCGAATGAGTTGTAGCATCTTCTAGTTTCGCTAAAGAGGTTACTCCCAGCGAAGGGATCTCGGCTCTTTCCTTATCGAATAAGGTGTTGGATATTCTACAAGGAATACCGCTATGTAAAGCAAAAACTAGAGCTACCCTTTATAAAATTTGATTCTATAACATCTTTTAGGTTTCTTTTTCTTTCATTAATCTCATTAATGAATCCCATCATTTATGCTTCCTAAGCATCACAGAAGAAACGAAAATACAACGTACGCTTATGCCATCCGCATTCGCCACCGTGTCCCGTTATGCACCGTTATGTTACTTAACTAATGGCATAACGGGTCGGGACTAGCGCGGGTGCAAAACATAAGCAACGTTTATTATATATAATATATATACAATAATAAAGCATTCATCTCAGGCATATAAAATGATCACATCACAATATATCAGCAGCAGAAGAAACATATGAAATATTAGATATACTAGGTTGTCCGTGTTTTATTTTGAGCCTGTATAAAACACGGATTCCACGGTCGCGATGAATAGCCAAACCACATTCTTAGACCTCTACGAGAGCGACAAGCAACCCTTCCAATTCTAGGGTTAGAAGACCCGGACTCGACTCCTCGAGTTGGTCTCCCACTGGACCCTAGAACCCGGTTACTTGTGCTCCCCACCTTGGGTTTATCCTAATGCGGAAAAGTAAATAATATACAATGGTGACATCATCCTCAACCCGGAAGTGCCCCAATAAAAGAATATTACATACAATGAATTTTACATGAATGAAAATAAAAACTCTCATCTCACATAAAACCCCCGGCTATTCAATCGCGACAATTCTGCACATCATATCTCAGCAACACATAATATCGCATATCATCAACCTAAGTATGTATGCGTACCCCAATTGTCATTGATGTATAGCAACGAAGCCAGATATACACCACATACTACACTTACGGTCGCAGAAAAGAAAAGTGAAAAACTACAACATTTGGAATCCACAATCACCTTAGACACCGTAAACCCGAAATATCACATATTACGGATTTCATGCCTAACCATGTGAATTCCATATATTGTATCACATTCTGATATATCAAGACGATGTTTAACATTTCGATCGAATCAACATACATCCACAAATTTCCCCGAGCGCTCAATACTTGAGCAAAGTCAAAATACTCAAAAATGTGCCTCAGTGTTTATGGACCAGCCGTAGAAGGGGTTAACCAATGCCTCACCTATGGCACTATAGAACTACGGCGAACTCTAAGGTTCGTTCGCGGTTCCGTGGGCATAGAATTAAGTTAAGGTTATTATATTCTTCTAGAAGGGCCATAGGGATACTTGCACGACTATTGAATATAATCAACTTAGGAAAATTACAACACTTGAAAATTTCAGCAGGGCAAAAGATGTGGTGTTCGAAGTTCGTTCGAACTGTTAAACATTGTCAAGGTTATCTTTACAGTGTTAAAATACACGACTACGAAAAACTACGAATTAAACCTTAATCAAAATAATCATCACAACAATATTTGGGCTAAACAAACAATAGCTGAAACCCCAAAATATACAGATAAGAGAACAGTGTGAAAACGAAGTGTAGGGGAGCACAAAGGGCCGGCATCGCCGGATCCGGGGGGAAGGGGCTCGGCCAAAATCCGAGCAGGGGGTCCGTCTTCACACTGTGTTCTAGTAACATCGCATGCAAGCTTCTGCAGCTGTTTAAATAATTTTTAAACGACTTTTAGAAAATTTCCAGAGAGCAATATCAAGGGTTTCAAATACCGTATTTTCGGATTCGATTTGGTTTTCGTAATTTTTTTAACACCGTGTCTAAAATTCTAGCTTGGATCTGATACCATTGTTAGGATTACCTAGCACCTACTGTATAGTATGGAAGCATCACACATGCCACTTTAAAATTTTAGAGGTGCTAAGTAAACTAACCATGAATCTTTAACTAGAATATTTAGGGTAACAAGCAAAGTATCATATAGAAATGAGATTCTATCACTAAGTGTAGAGATTACATCCTTTGTAGACCTCCCTTGGTGACTCCTTGGACCTTTGAGAGTTTGGAACGGATCGCTAGAGTGGTTTCTCGTCCACGATGATCCACCCGAAATCCCTTTGCCCAAAGCTCCTTGCTTTACTTGATTTGTGAAAGAAGTATAGCAAACACCCTACACAAATGGGCTAGATGTGTGTAGAATGATGAGGTGGTTTGTATTCTCTAATCAAAACCCTTTCTTTTTTTAACTACCTCACTCAAAGAAAATCTAAAGAGAGAGAGGAAGAAGAAGATAATGGTAAAGCTTGAGCTCAAAAGTCTTTTGTGATGAATAATATATTATGAAGATGAGATTGAATAATCAATATTATATCATTCTCACTTCAAACCATGGTTAGTAAATATCTAGATATTTATCACTGAGTTTAAAAGCCAAAAGAAAATTAACTCTTGTTTAAGAGTTAGGTTAAGAATGGTCAAAGATGATAAACATTAACCATGAGTGAATTATCTCTTCTTTAACTCAATATAAATAAATATATACATATTTACAACCATGTGAGTCTTGCATTGCCACCATCCAATGTATCAACAACCATGATACAATGTATATATGTATGTGTCCATGCACATCATCATGTGCATACATACATACATCAACAAAGAAAAGGGTTTAATAAAGAATTAATCTAAAAGTCAAATGTTAAATCTATAACCGGTCATATCACATATGACCCGACCAATAGAAAAACACCTGATTAAATATACGGTATCACAAACACGCATTTAATCGGGTCCCCGCGCATATCTCATATGCACACCACATCTTTTCGCCTGAGCCAGGAAACTTCATTGTGGGACTCTAAGACTCGTCAATACGCCGGCAGCAGGTGATGATCATATCAAACACCAACAAGACACAAGCGGTCAGCTAAACGTAACAGCCACCCAGGTATTGAGCGATCAGAAGAAAACCAGCGAAGCTGTCAAAACTCCCGTCGACCCAACTAGTAACACTTACCGTACAGTCCGGTCTCTTCGTCAGATATGCTGCATATCAAGTCTAGGGGTGGTAAACGTCATACCCTAGTAACCGATAAGTCGTGTCGATTTGAGGCTCATAACAGGTCGAGAAAATACTGATAACTCTTACCAGTAGCACTCCATATCAGCCCTGGCTAGGGACTTCCAGTTATAGCCAATCGAACACCGCGCAACATCAACCCCCAATACCGGGAGAGACGAAACCCCTCCTATCGCTCATTGCCTCCATATGATTCGGGACTGTACCCAAAAGCCACCGTTTTGCACATCCTATTGAACGTGGTAAGGTGGAAATCAAAGCACAGTGGGAATCACACAAGTCTTTATGACGATCTCGGGTCTACAGACTAACCGTACCAGTGTCACCAGAGAACTGCTATCTGACGATAGGTATAATACCATCTAGAAGTTCTCGGTGAGTCCGTTCAGTGTACCCAGTCTCCACTGACCACCCGTACACCATCTTTTATGTCAAACACCGATGGATATGGGATCATCCATCGCCCATCATATGGGTCAAGATGCGTATACGCTAGTGTACTCTGGAGTATCGATAACCTGTCTCGATACACCCTCGATTAGGAATAGTTATAGGATGTACTCTTGGACTACCCTTGCCCCATTAGTATGATCTATATCATAGTCCTAGTAGTCGAGTACATATCCTAAGGGCTTTATCAACATGTGAGAGTATGACAGTAAACCAATACAAGTCAACATGTTAAGACAAAGTAAAACCAGATAGTATACTATCATGTTGAGCAAGAAAATCCTCTCTATATATATACAAGCATCCATTATAATATATCATATGTACAACAATGGCCTCTAGGGCATATATATAACTAACAGATGACACGTAATACTCAGTCTCAGCCTCATGTGCATGCTCCTGGAGCATCAAAGGGGTATCTCGTATCAGAGAGACAACCTTAGCTTTCGTCGTATCTTTTATAAAATAGCGCAAGTAACCAATAAAAGCTGAAATTCTCAATCATTTGAAAGCATGAGTCTAATGGTGAAATACTTCACTCCGTCAATAAACAATGTATCAATTTAATCTTAGTAAGTTGACACTTGACAAATGACATTATGATATTGTGGAGTTTCTTCATGAGCCGGCTCGATCCTATCTTGAGCTGGCTCGATCCTATTTTGAGATGACTAATAGTTATGTTGAGCTGGCTTACAACATGTGTGTAATTATCAATTCTCCTCTATTCGTATGAGACGGCTCGTAATTATGTTCAGCAGGCTCAAAGAAGTTTCATGACGTACAGGGTATTTTCGTAATACTGTTTAATCCTAATTCAAGTAGGATTAGGGTTTGGTTATAAATAGGTTTTCTCATTAGAGAAAATTAGAAGCTATCAAAAAAGGCTATTAAATATATAGAGAGAGGGTGACGGCTAAAAGAGATTAGAAAGAAATCTCCTAGGGTTTCTGTTAGTTATATGTATGCCCTAGAGGCCATTACTGTACATTGGATGTATATTGTAGTGGATGCTGGGACATATATAGGTAGGACTTTCTTGCTCGACATGATAGTACGCTATCTCGTTGCACTTTATCTTAACATGTATACTTTCTGTCTCTCTGATTACATGTTGATAAAGCCCTTAAGATGTGTACTCGATTTCCAGGACTATGATGTAGATCATACTAGTGGGGCCTGGGTAGTCCATGAGTACATCCTTGAAATGTTCCTAGTCGAGGGAATATCGAGACGGGGCATCGATATTCCAGAGTAGACTAGCGCATATCTTCTCGACCCATGCGATGGGCGATGGATGATCCCATATCCATTGGTGTTTGACATCGAAGATGGTATGCGGGTGCTCAGTGGCGACTGGGTACACTGAACGGACTCGCCGAGAACTCCCAGATGGTATTATACCTCACGTCAGATGGCAGTTCTCTGGTGACACTGGTACAGCTTAGTCTGTTGACCCGAGATCGTCATAGAGTCTTGTATGTCTCCTACTGTGCTTTGATTTCCACCCTACCACGGCTCTACTGAGTCGTGCAAACAGGTGGTTTTTGGGTACAGTCCCGAGTCACATGGAGGCAATGAGCGATAGGAAGGGATTCGTCTCTCCCGGTATAGGGGGTTGATGTTGCGCTGTGTTCGATTGGCTATAACAGGAAATCCCTGGCCAGGGTTGCTGAGATTTACTGGTAAGTGTTACCAGTAGTTTCTCGAATTGTTATAGACCTCATATCGACACGACTTATTGAGCTATTGGGGTCTGACGTTTACCACCCCTAGGCAAGATATACGACATATCAGACGATCAGACCGGACTGTACGGTAGTGTTACTGGTTGGATTCACTGGAGTGTGAGCGGGCTTGCTCGTCGATCTTCAGATCGCTCAATACCCGGGTGGCCGTTACGTTTAGCAGACCGCTTGCGGCTTGTGGGTGTTTGATATGATCATCACCTGCTGCCGGCGTATTGACGAGTCTTTAGAGTCCTACACAGAGGTTTCCTGGCTCAAGCGAAACGAAATAGGAGCGCATATGAGATATGTGCGGGACCGAGAATAATGCGTGTATGTGATACCGTATTCTATTCTCGCGATGAATGTATCGAATGGTTGTATGCGATATAACCTAGTTATCGAATCAAGTATTGATTCGATAAGCCGATACATTGAATACTAGTCGGTTGTGTGCGACATGACCGGATCATTGAATCAAGTGTTGATTTAATGATTTAATGCATAATTATATATTTGATATATTACTTTGCACTAACTAGTATTGGTTCACTTTAAACGGATTTTCTCACTTGGTTTGTGCACATTGTATATGTGATATACTTTTGTACACTTGTATGTATCATGTTTGATGATGCATGCTAACTTGTGTTTTGTGTAAAGTTCAAACCATGGTTATGTAATGGTTAGGGTTTTCATTTTCGTATCTATTTATTTATTTGTTTATTCATTTTGGAAAATGATAAGCATAATGCAAAATGGTGGCTTTGTTTGGAAGCTTGTTGAAGCTTCATGAAGACTTTGACCATTTTGTATTTTAGCTTAACCCTAACCATTGCATTGAACCATGATTAGTTCTTTACACTTAACTATGGTCATGTTATGATAAGGATTGATTTATTCTTTTCTTTTTTAATTAACTTATCATAACTTTATCTTCTTCTTCTTCCTTTCTTCACTTGAAGAAAGCAAGCTCCATCAATGGTGATTGATGGAAATGAGTGAGAAATCCAAAACTAAAGTCTACCCACTTCCTATTTCTTCATCCTCTACCTCTTGCCAAGTAGTAGAGTGTGTTTTCTTCACAAGTTTCTTGACTTGGTGAAGTCGGAGCTTGATTTAGCGATGCCTCGACGTAGATCATCTTCGGCATGGACATCGACGACCTAGCTTGCCTATTCTCCGATGAAGTCGACGCTAGAGCCCGGATTCTTTTTGGACAGCGGAGAGGACTTCGTTGCGGAGCTATGGAGGTGGAGCACCGGATCTACAAAGGTTGTATTTCCGTTTAAACTTTAGTTAAGCTGTTAACTAGTTTCATTTTCGCCTAGATTTCTAGCCAACGATCCGTAGTTTAGAGTTTCTCGGCACCGTTAAATTTGAAATTGGCATGGTTGATGCCTTATGAGACCTCTTGAGAGTGCCTAGGAACCCTACAGTGGTATCAGAGCCTAGCTAGAGTCTTAGGCGAAGTCTAGACGGAGTTTGAAGTCCGAACGAACCCGAAAACCTAATTCCAAATTGCTCTCTGTCCTTTTTCTAAAATCTGGGATTTTTCAACATTAAAAATATGCAGAAAAATCAGCAGGAAATTCTAAGGGATACTGTAAAATTCGTGTGCCTAATTCCATCATTAAGCTGCGGTTCCGCGGCACGAGCATGGCTCGTGCGGCGGATCCGCGGCCGTTTTGTCTTTTGTGGCATCCAAATTTACACAGTAATTCATCATATGCAGTGCTGGTTTTCCTGGGTAATTTTAATATATCCTATGCAGTTGAGTTTTCTGGAGTTGTTTTGGGGATTCGGTGTTTCGATCGGGGTGTCAAATTTAGTCTTTGTGTATTTCCGGATAATTTTTAGAATATGTTAAAAGGTTCGACCGGATATAAATACCCAATTTTTCCCCTGTCGGGAAATTTCCAAGTGTTGGATTTTTCCGTAGTTTAACGACGTTCTAAGTAGTGCAAGTAACTCGATGGACCCTCTAGAAGACAACAAAGCTTAACTCGATTATATGACCGTCTTGAACTGCCCTTTGAACCTTCGGGTTTGGGGCAGTACGGCATGCCACATGTGAGGCGTTGGCTTGACCCTTCTACGGCTGGACCGTTGGTACTGAGGCACGAAAGGAATGTTGTTAGACTTATTTCATGTGTTGAGCTGTATCGGGAAAACTTGGGTGTTTGACTGTTCGATCGAAAAGTTTAACATTTTCTGTTTATCTGGAATGGATACAATAATTGGAATTCACAAAGTTATGTGATTACTGAATGAATGTTATAAACATAGCAGTTTAGTCTCACTTGATCGGTTGCCACGGAATTTTGATGTGATCAAAAGTCCGTTGCAATCACGTAGTGTACGCGGATACTCGCCGGGTAAACTTAATAGACAGCCTCACTCCATAGCCCCGACCAAGTGACTGTAGGAGAACCCCGTCGCCGAAAGCATCCGTTTGGGTGCTCGCGGCAATGGTGTTCCGTCTTGGTGCACTTCGTCGACGGCGTTAGGGGTGTGGCCGTCTACTAAAGTTTGCGACGAGTATTCGATCAGAATGTCGGGAATCCTGTTAAATTTCCCGACTTGATATTGAAAAGTGTTTTTGATTTTGAGACTAAAATGCGGGGTTTATAATTGTTAGGCATGCGATGTCTAAGTAATTCATTTGGTCAGGCATGCGATGTCTGAGGTGGTTGCGGATTCCAACTGTTGTAGTTTTACACTTTCTTTTCTGTGACCGTAAGTGTAATATGTGATATCGCCGGTTTCGTTGCTATATGTCAACGACAATTGGGATGTGCATATTTACTTACGTTGATGACATGTGATGTTATGTGTTGCTGGATATGTTATATTGGATCGTCGTGTTTGAATAGCCGGGGGTTTTTATGTGAGATGAGTGTTTTTCATTTTCATTCATGTAAAAAAAACTTGTATGTAATATTCTTTTATTGGGGCGCTTCCAGGTTGCGGAAGATGTCACCCTTTGTATATTATTTACTTTTCTGCACTAGGATAGACCCAAGGAGGGGAGCACAAGTAACCGGGTTCTGGAGTCCAGTGGGAGACCAACTCGAGGAGTCGAGTCCGGGTCTCCTAACTCCAGAATTGGTAGGGTTACTTGCCGCTCTCGTAGGGGTCTAGGGCTGTGGGTTTGGCTATTCATCACGACCGTGGAATCCGTGTTTTATACTGGCTCGTATTGAAAACACGGACGTCCTAGTATATCCAATATTTCATATGTTTCTTCTGCTGCGATATCTGTGATGTGATCATGTGATGTTCTGTGATAGATACAGTATATAGTATATATGATATATTATATAGGCGTTACTTATGTTTTACACCCGCGCTAGCCCTGCCCCGCTCTGCCGTTAGTTACCTAACCTAACGGTGCACGAGGGGACATCGAGGCGAATGCGGATGGCATAAGTGTACGTC
The DNA here is from genome assembly GCA_030015575.1 of Agapanthus africanus. Lineage (NCBI taxonomy): Eukaryota > Viridiplantae > Streptophyta > Magnoliopsida > Asparagales > Amaryllidaceae > Agapanthus > Agapanthus africanus. The sequence continues at coordinate 25,550,563 of JASDDO010000006.1, read as the reverse complement.
GTATTTATCTGTGATGTTTAGGTACTTAAATGATGGGAATTCATTAATGAGATTAATGAAAGAAAATAAACCTAATTGATGTTGTGGAATCGAATTTCAAAATAAAAACAGGTAGCTACAGTTCTTGCTTTGCATCGCGGTGTTCATTATAGAACATCCTGCACCTTATTCGATGAGGAGAGGACCGAGATCCCTTCACCGGGAGTGAATCCTTTAGCAATAACTGGCAGATGCTACACACTCGGTTTGTCTTTTGATAGCTTCTATAGTTTCTGCTTTGCACAGTGATGTATATGATATATCCCGCACCTCATTCGACGAGGAAAGGGCCGACGATCCCTTCACCGGGAGTGACCCCTTTAGCAAAACTAGAAAAGCCTCAAAAACATTCCATTTAAAAACCATTTGATTCTGCAACGAGATCAAGTTCAAAGCGTTAAAGGTTTTCACAAAAACCAGCCGCAACCCTCCGTCATTTTAGGAAGTAGAGTACTTAGTATTCGTGCTGTGTTTGTTGACCATAGTCAAGGCACAGTGTACGGTAGCTAAGTGATGTCTTCCTACACAGCATATGATGCGATTAGTTAGGACAGTCATGTGGCTTTGTTGACCTTAGCCAAGGGTCATGTGGGTGGGTCTAATTAATCACGAAATGACGGGTAGAACTTGACTAGTATCTATGATTTGTTGACCTTAGCCAAGGTCATAGGTGCTAGGGGTAAAAACCTTTATCGGGAGTTTCAAGTGTTGATACATGCAATGAGATTGCATACCTTCTATGTGATAGTTGGATCCCGATACCCACTGCGAGTAATTGTTACTCCTGGGAGAGTTTTGCACTTTACAATTAGCCGATCAAGTAGGTGTCTAGAAAGGTGTCAACGGGGTTACGCCTCTGGGAAAATGAGGTTTACTGTAATTAGGTCCGTGCGAAAGCATGGGGAACCTCCCTCAAAGTACCGACACTGGCCTGGCTGAAAGGTTGGCGAACTTGTAGAGTGTAATTAATCCCGGCTAGTCTTTTCTTTTAAGGTTTGAAGGAAGATTTGATAAAAACAGTGGGAGCCATCCTGATTAGATAAAATATATAACCAATCTGATCTTGCAAGAGCGCACGCAGAGTGTTTTCTTCTCTCTCTCTCCTGGTAGTGACCATATCACGCCTTAATCAAGATAATAATACGGATGTAATGACCGAACCCGCTTGTTATACTGAGCTGGGGAACGTTGGTCCCGCTCCAACTTATAATTGTTATAAGACAGAGCAGGAAATAGGGGAATGCCAGGATTCCCATGCCGCCCAAACGAAGAAAGTGCATGAGATGCATCTCCTTCGGGTGTGTTCATTACAAAGAACTGCTTCTCAGTATCCTCTGCATCCTGGGTATATGATACCGGATCAGGATCCCAGATATGTAATCTGTTACATAGGGCTACAAAAGGGTAGAAAAACTGAGAACGGGTGATAAGTTTCATGAGACAGAAAACGGGGCAAGTGTTGCAGCCAAGTCTGTTGGTCACTGTCACCCTGTATTACGAATACATTGATTCTGAACAAATGCTATTAGATACCGAACCTGATATACAAAATCATATCAGTCTCTTTATTAGTAAAGAAAGGATATAATTTTGTATTGATGGATAATGTTTTGAACATTTCCTATATCAAAAGTTGATCGGTTCAGGCACGTTATCTAAAAGCATTGACGTTCTAAATCAAACTACAGTTTCTCGTATATAGAACACACACAAGAGGAAGAGTTCATAAATGAACGAATTCTTCTTGAGGTATTGTAGACTATGTCATATCAATGCGACCCGACTAGCTGAAGTTACATTTAGATGCATATTTAAATCAGTTTGAATTTACATCTTGTGAAACTTGCCAGTCATGTCACAAAGATATAATGACACCAGCTCTGTTTACTGGAAACAGAGAAAGAGTTAGTAAACTCTTGGGACTGATACATGATGATGTATGTAAGGTCTCCTGTCTACACATGCCAGGACTGGTTCTTTTTACTTCATTATATTCTCTGATAATCTCTCAAGATTCAGTCATATGTTCCTGTTGAAACATAAGTCCGAACCTTTTGAGGTATTCACAGAATATAAGTTAGAAGTAGAGAACCAATAACCGGGTATAAGTATTATGTCCTATGATGAGATCAGGGAGGAGAATACTTGTGCATGGAATCCTTGGACTATTCTAAAGGAAAATGAGATTCTCTCTCAGTATTACTCCTCTGAATACACCACAGCACAACGGTGTATCGGGGCGGAGCAATCACACAATATTAGATATCGTGTGCTCTATGATGAGTATTACTGAGTTACCTATTGGGAGTTATGCACTTGAGAAGCTGCATACCTATTGAATTAGGTTCGAATCAAATCAGTGCCTACCACTCCATATAAGATATGGTGCGGGAAGATCCTATCTCTTAAGTAAGTTAAGATTTGGGATTGTCCGTCCTATGTCAAAAGCAAAATCCGGACAAGCTCGAGGAAAGGGCTGTAATGTAGAACTGGAAAGGTTCCAGCTATACAAACTACAGCAGATGATTTGACAGAACCAAAGGATTCTATAGTCCCCGACGAACCTCAGCCTCTCCGCCGATCTGGTAGGGTTCCTCACCCACCTGAGAGATACCTCGATTTCTCGATGACAGTGGGAGCGAGGATTGCATCATGAGATGATGACCCAACCAGTTTCGAGCAGGCCATCGAGAGTAGGGACTCTGTAAGAATGGCTGGATGCTTAGTGATCTGAGATGGAATCCTTATACACCAACAAAGTATGGACTTTGGTTGCCATAACTGAAGGGTTAAATCCCCATCAGGAGCAAGTCTATCTTGAGAAGATTGCTTGGTGTACATGGAAAGGTTGAGACTATCAAAGCTAGACTTGTTAAAGGTTTTTGTCATCAACCAGGCACGGATAATGATGAAACCTTTTTCAGGGACTATGTTTAAATCCATCCAGATCCTACTTGCCACGGCAACATACCATGACTACGATATCTGGTGGTTGGGTGCCATGACTACTTTTTTAAATACTGATTTAAAAGAGAACGTCTATAAGAACACAGCCAGAGGTCTTCGTAAAACAGTGGGAGCAGCGGAAACGTGTGAAAGTTGCTTTACATAATGAAGTAGGCATCGCGGAGTTGGAACGTCTATTTTGATGTGATAGTCAAAGTGTTTGACTTCATCAAAATGGTAGACGAACCTTGTATATACAAAAGGGTAGTAGAGAGTAAGGTGGTCATCTTCGTATTATACTTAGACAACATACTCTTGATAGGAAAAGAGTATCCTATACTACGATCGGTCAATCTCCTATTATCACTAGGATTCCCTAAATAGGATCAAAGTGATACCTCCTAAATCCTGAGTTTTCATCTATGAGATAGATGTAATTGGATGTTAGGATTCTCACTAGATGTAGTGAGATGGTATCAATCGATCCTGGGGAGAATCACTGGAAGTGTTCCAGAGTGATAAAGACGACTGAATGCCAGTCACAGGCACTGTCTTTACCCTCAGTAAAGGGACGGTATGTTGAAAGAGTTCCAAGCTCGATACCGTAGCAAACTAGACGATAAAGGCTGGTAACATCGCTATTAAAGATACTACCAAAGAGGAAGTTTGGGTGTATATTGGTTCATAAGATGAACTAGGTTCCTGCCATTGTATGACAATGGAAGCGTGGCTTCGACCCTGGAACCCTGGTCCCATCAGTGACCCAGACATATTCTGAGGCAGCATCACCTGATCATGGAGATAGTTAATCTCCAGGGTGATCGAGGTTAGGAGAGTAGACTCAGAGGACAACACGGCGGATCCACTCACGAAGGCCTTTTCCCAAAGAGAGACTTTTATGGGATGGTTGAGTATGTGATACTGCAACCACTGCTACAGATGGCCCTAGTGCAAGTGGGAGATTGTTAGTTATATGTATGCCCTAGAGGCCATTACTGTACATTGGATGTATATTGTAGTGGATGCTGGGACATATATAGGTAGGACTTTCTTGCTCGACATGATAGTACGCTATCTGGTTGCACTTTATCTTAACATGTATACTTTCTGTCTCTCTGATTACATGTTGATAAAGCCCATAGGATGTGTACTCGACTTCCAGGACTATGATGTAGATCATACTAGTGAGGCCTGGGTAGTCCATGAGTACATCCTTGAAATGTTCCTAGTCGAGGGAATATCGAGACGGGGCATCGATATTCCAGAGTAGACTAGCGCATATCTTCTCGACCCATGCGATGGGCGATGGATGATCCCATATCCATTGGTGTTTGACATCGAAGATGGTATGCGGGTGCTCAGTGGAGACTGGGTACACTGAACGGACTCGCCGATAACTCCCAGATGGTATTATACCTCACGTCAGATGGCAGTTCTCTGGTGACACTGGTACACCTTAGTCTGTTGACCCGAGATCGTCATAGAGTCTTGTGTGTCTCCCACTGTGCTTTGATTTCCACCCTACCACGGCTCTACTGAGTCGTGAAAACATGTGGTTTTTGGGTACAGTCCCGAGTCACATGAAGGCAATGAGCGATAGGAGGGGATTCGTCTCTCCCGGTATAGGGGGTTGATGTTGCGCTGTGTTCGATTGGCTATAACAGGAAATCCCTGGCCAGGGTTGCTGAGATTTACTGGTAAGTGTTACCAGTAGTTTCTCGAATTGGTATAGACCTCATATCGACACGACTTATTGAGCTATTGGGGTCTGACGTTTACCACCCCTAGGCAAGATATGCGACATATCAGACGATCAGACCGGACTGTACGGTAGTGTTACTGGTTGGATTCACTGGAGTGTGAGCGGGTTTGCTCGTCGATCTTCAGATCGCTCAATACCCGGGTGGCCGTTACGTTTAGCAGACCGCTTGCGGCTTGTGGGTGTTTGATATGATCATCACCTGCGCCGGCGTATTGACGAGTCTTTAGAGTCCTACACAGAGGTTTCCTGGCTCAAGCGAAACGAAATAGGAGCGCATATGAGATATGTGCGGGACCGAGAATAATGCGTGTATGTGATACCGTATTCTATTCTCGCGATGAATGTATCGAATGGTTGTATGCGATATAACCTAGTTATCGAATCAAGTATTGATTCGATAAGCCGATACATTGAATACTAGTCGGTTGTGTGCGACATGACCGGATCATTGAATCAAGTGTTGATTTAATGATTTAATGCATAATTATATATTTGATATATTACTTTGGACTAACTAGTATTGGTTCACTTTAAACGGATTTTCTCACTTGGTTTGTGCACATTGCATATGTGATATACTTTTGTACACTTGTATGTATCATGTTTGATGATGCATGCTAACTTGTGTTTTGTGTAAAGTTCAAACCATGGTTATGTAATGGTTAGGGTTTTCATTTTCATATCTATTTATTTATTTGTTTATTCATTTTGGAAAATGATAAGCATAATGCAAAATGGTGGCTTTGTTTGGAAGCTTGTTGAAGCTTCATGAAGACTTTGACCATTTTGTATTTTAGCTTAACCCTAACCATTGCATTGAACCATGATTAGTTCTCTACACTTAACTATGGTCATGTTATGATAAGGATTGATTTATTCTTTTCTTTTTTAATTAACTTATCATAACTTTATCTTCTTCTTCTTCCTTTCTTCACTTGAAGAAAGCAAGCTCCATCAATGGTGATTGATGGAAATGAGTGAGAAATCCAAAACTAAAGTCTACCCACTTCCTATTTCTTCATCCTCTACCTCTTGCCAAGTAGTAGAGTGTGTTTTCTTCACAAGTTTCTTGACTTGGTGAAGTCAGAGCTTGATTTAGCGATGCCTCGACGTAGATCATCTTCGGCATAGACATCGACGACCTAGCTTGCCTATTCTCCGATGAAGTCGACGCTAGAGCCCGGATTCTTTTTGGACAGCGGAGAGGACTTCGTTGCGGAGCTATGGAGGTGGAGCACCGGATCTACAAAGGTTGTATTTCCGTTTAAACTTTAGTTAAGCTGTTAACTAGTTTCATTTTCGCCTAGATTTCTAGCCAACGATCCGTAGTTTAGAGTTTCTCGGCACCGTTAAATTTGAAATTGGCATGGTTGATGCCTTGTGAGATCTCTTGAGAGTGCCTAGGAACCCTACAGTTTCCTCTTGGTGTAATCTTGACAAAAGAATTGGTGGGAGTTTTGCAGATTCCACTCTACCAGGGACTAGTCATACGGCGGGTAAACCACCTAAACAAATATTGTGTCTCTCCTTGATTTGATTCTCTTATTCTTGCATTGTTTTATCTTTTGTTGTATATTTCATTTTGCGTGATTGGTCGTTTAGCATAGTTCTTGCTTCTCCCAGTTTATTCCCCAACAAAGTGGTATCAAAGCGTAGGGAACCGAAGAGTCTTCGATTCTACGGTCTAATTTTACGGTGGGAGACAACGCTTGTGTCTGCACCCCATCTTCTTAGATTGTAATTTCGAAGGTGTTGGTTCAAAGATCCGAGAGAGAATGTTAGATTTTTTGCTGCGGTAAACGAATGATGGCTAAGGATAAGATTGGAATTGAGAAGTTTAATGGTCATAATTATGGTTGGTGGTGTATGCAGATGGAGGAATATCTATATCAGAAAGATTTGTATCTTCCATTATAGGACGACAAGCACTAGAAGATATCCGATGAGGTATGGGATCTACTGGATAGGAAAGCCCTGTTGACGATTAGGCTATCATTGACTTCGTAAGTAGCTTTAAATATTTCGAAAGAGAAAATAACTATGGGGATAATGAAGACATTAGCAAAGTTGTATGAGAAGCCTTCAACGTCAAATAAAATATTTCAGATGAAGAAACTTTTCAACATGAAGATGGCAGAAAACGGTTTAGTGAGAGAACATCTGAACAAGTTCAACAGTGCGACAAGCCAACTCGAATCAGTCTCAATCATATTTGAAGATAAGATTCGAGCCCTATTGTTTTTATGTTTGTTGCCAGAGAGTTGGGAAAACCTAGTTATGGTGGTCAGCAACTCGATCTCAGGGACTCTCACATTTAATGATGTGGTGAGTTGCATATTAAATGATGCGATAGGGAGAAAGGTTGTGAGTGGAAGTTCAGGAAGTTCTACACTCTTAGTAGAGAATCGTGGCAGGACAATGGAAAAGGGAAGAAGGGATGAAAGACAAATCTAAAAGCCAAGGAAATTCAAAAGGAAAAATCCAAGGTGATTGTTGGAACTGCGGAAATAAGGGTCACAAGAAGAAGGACTATGGACTCTTGAAGAAAGAAAAAGGCTAAGATGAGAAGTCAGATGATAAAGAACCCAATATTATATCTACACATAAACAAGGGGAATATGAACTTTGTCTTTCGGCAAGTGAGAGCATAATGGGAGATACCTGGTTTCTAGATTCGGAGGCATCTTTTCACTGCACTTCATATCGGCATCATTTTATCAATTATGTTCACGGAGATCTTGGGCATGTGATGGAAAATGGCCAGCTATGCAAAATCGTTGGAAAAAAGACGATTATATTGCATCCGTCAGGAGGAGGTCAGATAAAATTGAAGAATGCTCAAAATATACCATATCTAAAGAAGAGTCTAATATCTACAAGTCAGCTGGACAACGAAGGGTATGTTACGGTATTTAGGAATTCTTAGTGGAAGATTTCCAAAGGATCGTTGGTAGTCGTAAGGGGTAAATTGATCGGTTTATTGTATTCCTTTAGTGGGAGTAGTGGCGTTTCGATTGCATTGAAGGCAGGTCCATATGCGCGGATTCTAAGAATTCGTTGTGGCACAAGAGATTGGGGCACCTTAGCGAGATGGATATGAAAATTCTTCAGGGTAAGGGACTTTTATCTGGGTTGAAGAAGGTAGAGTTGGGAATCTGTGAGAGTTGTGTTTGTGAAAAGTAAAGCGCACTCAGGTTTCAGATTGGTAGTGTAGCAAAGAATACTAAGAAACTAGAGTTGGTGTATACAGATATATGGGGACCGGCATCTGTAGTGTCTTATGGTAAAAATTAGTACTTCGTTACGTTCATTGATGATGGATGTAGGAATACCTGGGTTTATGCAATGAAGAAGAAGTCTGATGTTTTTGGTCATTTTAAAATTTGGATTACACAGGTAGAGAACGAAACAGGGACGATGGTTATGTGCCTAAAGTCCAACAATAGTAGGGAATATTGTACACAAGAGTTCAAATGGTTTTTCTTATATAAGGGTATACGTTGGTTAAAAATGGTATCAGGGACACTGCAACAGTACGGTATCGCTGAAAGGATGAACATGACGATTCTAGAGAGGGTAAGGAGCATGACCTTAGATGCAGATGTGCCCAAATTCCTATGGGCAGCAACTGTCGATACTGAGTGTATCTGATCAATCGAAGCCCAGCAAGTGCACTCGATAGAGAAATTCTGGAAGAAATTTGGTCAGGTAAACTAGTAAATTAATCGCACCTTAATGTTTTTTATTGTATTTTTTATTCGCTGATAGATAAGGCAGAAATGAGTAAGCTTGATTCCAAGTCAATGAAGTATGCATTCATTGGTTATGGAGGAGATGAATTCGGATATCGGCTGTGGGATTACTCAAGCAAGAAAATAATACGGAGCCGGAATATCGTCTTTGATGAGCAACACTTGTACAAGGAAGCAAAGCAAGAAAATGTTAGGAATTGTGCAGTATCTGAGTTCATTAAGTTAGATGAAACTCAAGAGAATAGTCTGGTGCCTACAGGTGCAAATTAGAATATAGAAGAGATAAGCACTACAGTAAAGGATAAGGCTCAGGAACCTGTTTAAGACCAGGTTCAGCAACCTAATATCCTAATTCTGAGGAAATCTACAAGTGAAAGGAGGCCGCTTGAAAGTTTAGTTATCGAATTCAGATTGTATGCTGATTCGGGAGAGCCTGAATCTCTCATAGAAGCAACGCGGAACAGTTCTAGCAAGCAGTGGGAGCAAGCCATTTATGAAAAGATGGATTCATTGAAAAAGATTTGTATATGGGATCTAGTGAAGCTACCAAAGTGTCGAAAGGTGTTGCAAAATAGATAGGTGTACAGAGTCAAGGATGAGGCCGATGGTATGAAGCGGTGCAAAGCTCGCTTTGTGGTCAAGAGATATACGCAACAGTATGGAATATACTATCAGGAAATATTTTGTCCATTGGTGAAGATGAATTCAATTCGGGCTATACTTAGTATAGTGTCAGTGGAAGATTTGCATTTTGAACAGCTAGATGTTGAAACAGCATTCCTTCATTGAGATTTGGAGGAGAAAATTCATATGATGCAACTACCAGGATACGAGATTAAGGGAAAGGAAGGTTTGGTTTGTGGACTGTGAAAGAGTTTGTATGGTCTTAAGTAAGCTCCAAGGCAGTGATATCTCAAGTTTGATCGATTCATATAGGAGTCAGAATTTGTGAGATATGATTCAGATCACTATATTTATATTTAGAAATTTAAGAATGGTGACTATATTATTTTATCACTTTATGTGGATGATATGCTGGTGGCAGGTCCGAATTTTAAGAAAATTAAAAGTATGAAGAAGCTGATGGCTAAAAGTTATTCATGAAAGCTTTGAGAGCAGCCAAGCAAATTCTGGGTATGAAGATCATTAGAGATAGGCAGCAACAAAAGCTATGACTGTCGCAATAGAACTACATGGAGAAGGTTTTAAAGAGGTTCAACATGGAAAAAGCAAAACCAGCATGTACGCCTTTACCGAAACATTTCAAACTCGGTAAAGAGTTGTGCCTTACAGCTCAAGAGTAGAAAGATGACATGGCACAAGTGCCATATGCATCAGCCGTTGGGAGTTTGATAAATGCAATGGTGAATGCACGACCAGATATTGCACAAGAAGTAGGAATTGTAAGCAGGTACATGCAAAACCCGGGGTGTTGGAGTTCGGTGCCTGTGCCGTGGAAGCCGTGGCTGAGCTGGAAGCGATAAAAAAAATTATTACGCGAGCACCAAACACGCATAACCTAGGATACAATTCATACACCTAAACTAGCAAACTAAAACATGCAAAGGATATGAAATTACAACTTTTGACACGTGTCCACCCAATTGTTGGAGACCCCTCCAAGTTTGTAGACGCCGGGATCGAGCTTGAAGGTCGACCATCCTCGCCGAAGAAGATCCATCCGAGGGAAACCGGAAGAGGCTCCGGCCGACGATCCAAACTTACTAAGGATTGATGGTGGGTGATGTAGGAATTTTTCCACTAAATTTTTCACTCATAACCCTTGCTCAAAAGAGAGTAAGAATAAGAAGGAGATGAGGAGAAAATGGCTAAGTCTCACATGAAGCATGAATCATCTCATAGCATGTCAAGAAATTAAAGCAATTGTAGAACAAATAATGGCTTTACATTTTCCACCATGGTTCAATAGTGAACCCAAATCAAATCAACATTAAATGTTAAACTCATGCTCTTCTACATATCTAGCCATGCTTCATGCCACCTCATTTCCCATTTATTTTTCTAAATAGAAAAATAAATATGAGGTTTCCTTCAAGAAGCATTCCCGTATAAATACAGAATATTTCACCCGAAATACGTATCACTACATATACGCGTATTTGTATAAAAATACGAATAGCACCAATAAGAGAAAATGAATAATGAACATTAATACTAATATATATAAATTATTAAAACAAAACCTGATTTAATAATCCAGCTTAATCCTAAGCCGGCTAGTATTATCAACCGTCCGATCAAACTCCATGGATCCCTTACACGTATTTAATCAGAGCCCTACACGTACCACCGTACGACTCCTACATCTATCGTCTGAACCGGGAAAACCCTCTATATAGGATTCTAAGGATTCGACAATACACTGGCAGTGCGTTTAACTACAACCATGTCTGTGGCACTAGTTGTCCGTAATGGCTACCCAGGTACTTGCCCAAAAGGGGATCGACAATCAAGTACGTCCTTACCCTACTGAGCCTGAATGTGATAATCTCCGTACAGTCCAGTCTCTTCGTCAAAAAGTATCGCATATCGAGTCTAGAGGGTGGATAACGTCTGACCCCTACTAACCTGATAAGTCGTGTCTGAGTCAAGATCATCACCAATACAGATACTACTGATCAACTATCAGCAAACCTCATCCACCGTGGCCACGAATTTCTAGTGATAGCCAACTGAATACAGCACGACATCGACTCCTAATACCAGGAGAGACGAATCCCTGAAAATCGACCACTGCCTCCATATGGCTTGGGACCATACCCAACTAAAACCTATTTGCACGACTCTTTTGAGCCATGGTAAGGTAGTAATCAAAGTACAGTGGGAGCTCATATGAGACAAATGACGATCTCAGGTCAAAGGACTAACCTGTAATCAGGCCACCTGAGAACTTCTATCTGACGATAGATATAATACCATCTAGAAGTTCTTGGCGAATCCGTCCGGTGTACTCACCTCAAGTGAGCACATGTATGCTATCTTAGGTGACACAACACCAAAGGCTTGTGAGACTGGCCATCGCCCTTCGTCGGAGTTTAGAAACGTATACACTAGTCTACTCCGGAATATCGATTCCAGGTCTCGATACTCCTACGACTAGGGACATTTAAGGATTTGCTTATGGACAATCCAGCTCTCATATATATGATCGCCATCATATGCTGGTTTTCAAGCAACAATCCTATGGACTTCATCAATGATGAAGACAAACCAGACAACATCTATCATCTTGAGTAAGTCTGTTATACCTGTGTAGTCCTCATTCAATTATCATAATTGCCTACTTGCAATCACAATAATTGTCTTGAGCGCACTATATCCAACAATCTCCCACTTGCACTTAAGGTCAATTATTGCGGTACCGCGTACTCACAGCTCATGTGCAATCGAATACTCAACTTCTCTACTAATTAGTATCGTAAACTATGTTGGTGAAACTTAATGTGTTTGAGAAATAGCCTCAGTGAGTGAATCCGCTATAATATTCCAACTTCATATCTCTATTTCTCAACCTTATGGAGATTAAAAGTCTCCCAAATGAGAGATACCCTGTCTTAAGAATTTGTCTGGATAATTGATAGGACCAAGTTCATAAATGAACAAGCTCATCCGACATACTTCTTGGGCTGTATCCTCTGTTGAGTCATAACCAGAATCGTGCACCATGATTATTTTAGTATCCTTATTAGAACACTATCCAATATATTGATCCTCCGAAGAGATTAAACTCAAAATTCTGACAACATCTCTTTTAACTAGGTCATCTTGGAAGTCTGAACCGATAACCGCCTTCCGGAGGAGGCCGCCGTTACCTTATACCAAGAACATCCATTTATGTTCATGATAGCTTCCCTTTGTTTCTCGAGAATTGGATTAATATATGCCTATTGCAACCATTGCAAAGGCAATATTTGGCGTTGTACAAATCATTGCATGATTGACTCAATTGACTAAGCAAATGATATGTTATTCATGCAGGTCCCTCTCCTCATCAGTCTGGAAGACATCCTTTTTAGAGTAGGCGACTCCATTACCTGTGGGTACACTGACATGCCAGGAGTCGTCCATTCTAAAATACTTTTAGAATGCTGTCAAAGTACTCGATTGGGAAACATCCTAAATCTAGATCTAAAACCAGAATTATCTATCTGGTTTTGTACAAGACATTGCATGATTGACTCAATTGCCTAAACAAATGATATGCATTCATGCCAGTCCCTCACTTCATTGGTCTAGAAGACATCTCTTTAGAGAAGGTGACTCCGTCACTTACGGGTACACTACCACGTCAGGAGTCGTCCATTCTAAAATACTTTTAGAATGTTGTCTAAGTACCCGATTTGGGAAACTTCCCAAATCTAGATCTAGTCACCAGAATTCCTGATATACTATTTATATCCAACGTGGAGAAAACACTATGTGACAACCAAAGTTTGATCGATGTAGTATAGGAACATCGATTGTAGTATAGGAACATCACTTCTTATTTGGAATATGTCATCCAAATCCAGGACAGTACTCCCTACATCCATTTTACTAGGTTCATCTTTTGTTTTGATGAATTCAATCATCTTGACTGTCATATCAAAATGGATGATCCATCTCCGTTATGCATGCTTCAGTCTACAAATAGACATAAGCAACTTGCACAACTTCCGCTGCTCCTACTGACTACGATAACCCTGTGGCAGAGTCATATACACGTACACTTCCAAATTCCCATTTGGATTGACGTTATAGTCATCCACCTGCCAGATATCATAACCAAGAACAGTATCAGCGCCAAGTCATATCCATATGGACTTCAGCGTAGACACTGAAGTAAAAGTCACATCACAATCCACAACGAGTATTTGAAGAAAACTCTTTACAATAAGTCCAGCCTTATTAGGTTAAAACCTTTCCACCTGCACAAATCTTGAAAGATATATTTGCTCCTAATGGGTTTTACCTCTTCAGGAGCAAAAGTCTAAAATCTATAATTTGCTGAAGTGAGTGGAGTCTATCTTGGATATAAAATATTTGGTCACCTGGAAATTACCACTTCCTATAACCTGCTGTTAACCAATAGGGGAATAGCAGTGCCAAGTTATATCCATGTGGGCTTCAGCATAGACACTGAAGTAAAAGTCTCATCACAATCCACAACGGGTATTTGATGAAAACTCTTTATAACAAGTCTAGCCTTATTAGGTTAGTACATTTCCACATGCACAGATCTCGAAAGATCTATTTGGTCCTGATGGGTCTTACCCCTTCAGGAGCACCCAACAAAATCTAAAATCCTTAATTTGCTGAAGTGCGTGGAGTGCATCTTGGATATGAAGTATCTGGTCACCTAGAAATTACCACTTCTTATGACCTGCTGATAACTAATAAGGCCATCATTATCATGATGCTGACCTCCCTATCACCGTCTACGAGAAAACCGAAGTACCTCTTGAGTGGCTGAGGTCACCTACTTAATCTGTGGAGCGGCTAATAGTTTATCAAGTCCAATTGAATTCTTAGGTTCTACTAAATTTTCGGTAACCGTTTGTGATTCTGGAATTACTTCCAATTGCACCATACTTCTACTAGTTTTTTTTGCAAAAAGATTCCTTTTATAAAAAGGTGGCGAGTCAAGAACAATACAACTATTGATCATGAAAATGGTAGAAAATAAAATCTTAGCGAATGCTTGGGATAATTTACAAACCGCCATTACCGAAGCGTGCTTTGAGTTTGTCCGGATTCTGCTTTTAAACAGAAATCGGATTGCTCCATATCTTAACAACCTCAAGATATGTAACTATTCTATGTCCAAATAGAATCAAGGCACTAATTTAGATGGAACCAGATTCAAATAACATGCAGTTGTTTCCGGTGCATATCACAAAATGGAAAAAGGCTATTACAACATTACTCATCAAGTAGCGCACTCACAGTTGAGCAACCTGTAAGAGAATCAAGTTCTCAATATTACCATGATGGAATACCTAGCATAAGTATCTATATCTTCGACCACCTTGAAGAATCCTGATATTTCCAACGTATGGTTCTCTACTTTATTCTTATACTAATAAACTTCTTAAAATATTGGACCTTGCATTACAACGAATGCATATCTAAAACTAGAGAAATCATAGTTAAATCTGAATGAAGTAAGAGCACCAACCCCTTGTCTTGAAGGACACTGGACAACATAAATTTTCATGTATAAGTCATAAGAAGATGCTAACTCAAATTCTGTGTTTTGTAAATTGAAAACTGTATTTTGGTCAAGAATGTCTTACACCGTTATTCAATGCACCTTATCTTATTCTTAACTGATAAAGGTAAATGTTTATAACATAATTTTAAAAATGTATATCTCACTTTATAAAATAAAGGTACAGATATTTTATTTTATAATTTGGTGCATAACAACAGTTATTCGAGACCAAAAAATTTGCGGTCAGGCAAAACTTGGCAATTTAATTCAATATCACCAATTACAACGAATTTAGATATTGAGGATCAGATCGCCCATTTCCTAATATTCTACTCCCACCCATCATCTGTAACACCGTACTGATGTGAGATTCTAATCCAGTAAATACATACCTTGGAGTTAGAATCAATTAAGAAAACAGTTCTTTTTTACAAGTAAACAGAAATACTGAAACATGAAAATGTTTCATAGGGGGTGGCCAGTTATTCCTAGTAATACCTTTTCCATTATCCAGATTCATAACAGTAGTCGCAATTTACTTTCCCCTCACTTCAATCTCTTTATATGTCTCTACATCTTACCTTCTGCATACCGCACTTAGGCTGATTGATTTTCTTCCTTCCCTATCTTTCGGCACCAATCTAAGGTTTGGAAGAAGACTATCCAATAAGTCTAATAGGTGTACTCTTCTAATGCAAGGAGCTCTCGAAACCTGAGAGAAGGAAAAGGGAAGAGACAACCAAATAATCTTATTCAATTTCTCCAGAACCTACGGCTATCCTAGACTGAAGTAACTTCTTCGAGTTCATATGTAATTATAAGATGGTCATTCTAAGCAATATGGATCATCGTAGTGATACGAAGTGTTCTGAAGAAATAAAAAGTATAAAGATGGAGTGGAAAGGATATGTGCGACTTTGTCATGAATCATAACAATCCAAAGCCCAAGAGTGTAAGAAGGTTCGGTTAACTTGGTTCATGAGTCTTTAAGGTAAGTCATGCTTCGCTGTACCACACAGAGAGAGAAAAGAAACACTCAGCATGCACTCTATCAAGATTAGATTGGTTATCACTTTATCTAATTGGTATGGATCCCGCTGTTTCCTCGAATTCTCCTTCAAACCCTAAAAAGAGAACTAGTTGGGATCATTTTCTCTTTACAAGTTCGCTTACTGTTCAGCCATGCAAGTGTTAGTACTCCGAGGGAGGTCCTTCGTTCTTTCGCAAGGACCTAATTAATAATATGTGCAATATTCAAACCGAACACTTCTAGATGAGTGCAAATGGTAGGGAAATTGTCGTGATAAAAATGCAATATTTTCGACTGATCAAATTCCCCCAAACTTATTTTCGGTCGTCTCGAGCGAACTGTTTTATTAAAAAGAGAAGGAGAAAATAAAGAAAAAAGAAAAACTAATTAGCACATTTTCGTAGGCAACACGATTGCACTGAGCACGTGCAACAAGCCTTTAAACCTCTAGGTGTCCCTAATAGGAGGAGTGTTGTCTCCTGAAGGTTTTCAGCGGATTGCACCCACAAAATCCAATAATAAAAGGACGACCATGAATATTACATTTAAAGAAAAGAATTGTAAAAGAAAGACTTTGAAAATTAGGGTTTCCAACTATACTAGCTTTTCGGTTATCATGAGCCCTATCTTAATAGTCATGAAAAGATGTTAGAAATCACATCATCCCTCAATAAAACATCATCTTTATTCTTCATTCCTATCTTTCTTCCAAACATCGATCATATAAACCTACGTGTGTGTAAAAGACATCCCTACACCTGGAGAATTCAATTCAAGCTATCATACTCTTGCCCATCTGCCTCAGTACTTTTTAATTAATGAATATTTAGCTGAATTTGCTCACACACTTTCATGCGACCGTTAATACTTCTTGAGGTACTAACCGACCGATTACTCATGTGCTTGCTTATTTGGTGTATTTTCCTCGTCTTGCACCACCTTAAGGCTTAGCAGTGACTCCCAGACCAGTTGGTCTAAGGCACTAGGTGAAGAGGCACCCTCGCTATATTTTTTTTATTGCTGCTTTCGCGATAAGAAAACCAGTGTTTATTTTTCTGCACCATTTTATATTTTATTAATTTTTTTTATTATCTTCATACTTTGGCTTTTAGACAAGAGCATTTCAAGGTATCCTCTACTATCCCGAGTTTCAAGACCCGTGTAAGTGCAAATAGCAGGGTATCAACGTTCAAAATGTTTGGCTTTCAGAATAGAAACTATTTTTCAGACTTATTTTTATCCTCATATTAGCGACTTCCTTCATCTTACTAACCCTTGGGACAACGGCTCATAACTACTTATTACTAGTTCGTTTAAGAAAACTTCTAATTTTCTTGGTTTTCTTAAATTTTTCTAATCTTTTGGATGTAATTTTTCACTATCTAATCTTTTATTATTTTATTTATGTACAAAAATATTTTTATTTTTTGAAATTTTTTAAATTTTTATAGGTTTTCAAAATTGTTTTGTGCTTATGTAAAGTATGATGCAAATGATGCGAAAATAAGTACATACCTCCCCCAAACTTGTTTTCAACAGTATTCTCACTGTTCCCATCCGCTGAATCTCAAAAACTTGTAAGCCTGGGAGGAAATTTATTAATGGGGGCAAAATATTTAAGTGAAGATCCTCCCCCAAACTTGTTTTTTTGGCTTATTTTTTATAAAAATTTTCTTTTCAAGAGCCAGATTATACCCCCCAAACTTGAGTTAAACAATGTTAAGCTTTGAAAATCACAAGAGGGGGTCAAGAATCATTTGTTGATACCAAGCTTTGCAAAGACCGAAAGTTAACACCAACCATTCGAAGATTTTATCAATGCAGTGCTCTGGTTGGTGGAAGAAGAAGTGGGAAAGGGTAAGTGGTGGAATAGAATGTGTGTGCGTCTCATTTTGGAGAGATGATGTAGTGAATGTGATGGATTACTCGCATTCTTTTTACAGTTCAGAAAAAGGGGTGGAGGTTCAATTTCAATGATTGGGAGATGATTCATCTCAACACCCGTGCTTTTCAAAAATGCGAGTTCATCAGCAAAGATCTCCTCAAAAGTCTCATCAATACCCCGAAGAATAATATCGTCACAAACTGCGGGGTGATCTTCAGACTCTAAAAGCAATTCATAATCAGTATTAGTTGTTGACCCGGACAACTCGGTGGAAGAGTCCGTATGTGTATGATACATAGTTGGGTCAAACAACGACGTATGAAAAGAGTCAAGATCAGTATCATGAGGATCGTCAAATTCGCTGCTGTCGACATCCATTAATTCGACAGAACAGACTTGAGCAGTAGGTTCGGAGGGTACACTTCCCAACCTGTAAATGTTCAGCTTTATTGACCTATTCCCGAAAGATAGGGTCATAGAGCCATTACGACAGTTGATGATAGCATTGGAAGTGGCAAAAAATGGGCGACCTAAAATCACCGGAATCTGATTCCGTGGGTTTGCTACAGGCTGTGTATCAAGTACAATAAAGTCCACAGGGAATACAAATTCCCCGATTTTTATTAACACATCTTCCAGTTCACCCCTAGGTTTGGTGATTGATCGGTCAGCCATCTGGAGAGTTATGCTCGAGGGCTTAAACACTCCGATACCTAGTTGCTCATAGACTGAATATGGAAGCAAGTTAACACTAGCGCCAAGGTCAAGTAAAGCACGGTTAATGTGTTTTTCCCCAATAGAAATAGAAATAGTAGGACAGCCAGGGTCCTTACGTTTCCGTGGTAATTACTGGGGGAAACCGTGTCTACAGTCTTTGCCATGAATATCTTCTTGGGCACTTCAGTCTTCCTCTTCCTAGTGCACAAGCTCTTAAGAGTTTTCGCATAGGACGGAACTTGTTGGATGGCATCTAGGAGAGGGATGTTGATGTTAACTTGTTTAAACATGTCTACAAGCTTCTCCATTTGGGAATTGGGTTTGTTGGGCCTCAACCTATTTGGAAATGGAGCTCTATCAATAAGTATTGGGTCCAACATTTGTGGAGAAGGTTGTGGGGGTGGGAAGGATGAAGTGGGTGGAGGATTTGAGCCTTTAGGAAAACGGAGAATATGCTCGGAAGAAGACGGTAAATTAGACAAAATAGGGTAATAAGCAGAAGTGTGAGTGGAAGTGGAAGTGGAAGCCTGGGGTTCACTTGATTCCTCAACATCAATTTTTTTACCCACATGATTGTCTAGCACTCCTCCAGATCTCAACATGGTAAGTGCATCCACATTTGTGTAATGTGAACGTCCAGGATCAGGTAGGGGTTGAGCTGGAAGATTTCTTTTTTCTCTTGCACTCATTTCGGCTTTTAATTGTGCAATTTGAGCTTCCATCGATTTAATACTCTCACTTTGGGAGTCAGAGTTTTTCTGGATTTTATCGGCGGAAGACTAAATTGTAAAAAGCAAGTTCATGAATGGAGAGGATTCATCAGTACCGGGCAACTGCAAAGGGTTAGATGGTGCAGGTGTGCTGACCGGATTTTGAAAGTTTTGTGTTTGGAAGGGGTGCCGACTCAATTGGAGTGGTTGCTGTTGTGGCGGAAGAGCCCTTTGGAAATTGTTTGGGTTGGAACCGTGTTTTGAGTTTGTGATTGGTTCTAAGCAAAAGGACATTCTTCCGTCAAATGTGAAGGGTTTGAACAGCAGCCACACACGGTTTTGGGAAGTGTGTTTTGGTTTAGGGAGGCTGAAGAGATTTTGTTTTCTATAGCGTCGAGTTTCCTTTGTATTGTGGCCATTTTGGCTCTCATTATGATGGAAACATCGAGCTGATTGACCTCTTCCCTAGGCTGTGGTGGTCTAACACTTTCCCATTGTAAAGTGTTTTGAGCTTAATCTTCTAGATATTTCCAAGCTTCAACATCATCTTTGGTCATGAAAGTGCCTTGACACATGGTTTCAAGCATCTGTCTAGTAGCGAGATCAATACCCTCATAGATAATTCAACACAAATCCCATCTGGAGATTCCGTGATGAGGGCATTGGATAAGAAGATCCTTAAACCGTTCAAAGCATTTCCAGAATGGTTCATTGGGAAGTTGGGTAAATTTGAAGATTTCGCTCCGAATACGGCCGGTCTTATGATTGGGATAAAATTTCTTAAGGAATGATTTTACAAATTCATCCCATTTTGAAATAGAATGTGCGGTTGTATTATAAAGCCACTTCTCGGCTAAGTCCCACAAAATGAATGGGAGAAAACGTAGACGCAGAGCATCCACAGACAGTTGTGACGTTCTAATCATTGCGCATACGTTTTCAAATTTGGAGATAAAAGCGTATGCGTCTTCAGAATCAAGACCGTGAAATTTGGGTAACAGTTCGATGAATTAGGGGTTGATTTCAAAATTTTCCCCGTTGGCTGGTGGTATAGAAAGACAGGTGGAAAGGGGAACACGTGAAGGATAGCATCTCTCTTGAAGAGAAATGCATGGAGGATTCTGCGCACCTGCGGGCGGTGGCAGAGTGGTGTAAAACTTTGATGGATAACCGTCCATCGCGGTGGTGGTGGGAGAAAGAAAAGGTAGAAATACCTACTTTGGGGTCGATAAGGGAAAACGCGGACAAGAGGGGAACTAGAATCCCGTGTCCAGCTGAGCTTGCACTAAAGGGTTTAGCACAAGTGGCAGCGTTGATATAATTAGGGGAAAGAGAAAGTGGTGTTTGTTTTGAAAAATATATGGATTTTTGAAAAAATGACGCAAATCACAACAAATGCACAAGTAAAACCCTAAGTCTAGTGGTCACCTAGGTCAAGGCTCTAGATCGCTCCTAACTGCCAAAAGACAAGTCGCGGGATCAATCCTCTACTACCTCTTTGTCCCTCCTGTGGCCAGGTAAGTGCCAGGTAAGTGGGAGGTTCTCCACTACGTAAGTAGTGGGCCTAATTAAGTAACCATTTGCCTTAGACACATTTTCCTTAAACACCACAAAAGAAACACGGATAAGCAATAGATTACCCACGGCCTTCTTCTGTCCTAAGTGAGCGCGACGGTCCTTAGAGTCATGTCTAGATCTTTTTTAGTTAATGAGGGTAATGCAGATGCAGTATTATGATTTTCGGGGCTTAGGAAGGGTAATGAACTCCCCACCTAATCTGAATTTAGCCGTTCCCCTTAAATTCCGTATTAATATGCAAACAACCAAGATCAAACACGCACAATTTTATTGCTTTTGCGGCGCTGCGAATTTTGCAAAGAAACCTGCAGCAAATTGTTATTGGAGCAGATTGAGGAGGAGATAAGAAAGTGAAGGATTCACCTTAGAAATTCCGTAAAGCAACGCTACAGAAGAGCCGCGGAAATGCGGTGGGAGGTCGGTATTTGCCGTGGAAACGCGGTTCAGTTGCTTGATCTCTGCACAAAATTTCTTGAAGCTGCTACTGTTCACTTACTTCACTCTCTGGAATATTCTGAAAAATTTTCCTCAAGCTCCACACATTCCAGATTTTCTCGCAACAAATCACAACGAATCGTTTAGTGTTAGCGCGAATTTTGACCTAGAAATATAGATGGAATAAATTTTTTAACTCAAATTTCAAAAACGAACAAATTAGCGCACTATCCCCGGCAACGGCGCCATTTGATTGAATGAATTCTCGGTGTGTAGTTTTAGAAAATGTATAGAAATCACAACCAAAGAAATTATTTTGACCGCAATCAATAACGGTGTCGATTGTAGCGCGTTAGCGAGTGCGGATCGTCCACAGGGAAAGTGAGATTCGTTCGAATTCGAATTAGATGAATTGAAAATTAAAGAAAAGAGAAAAGACAATTCAATTCAAGATTTATAAAATTGAAGTTCAAGAATTATTAAAATCTAGATCTAATAACAAGAAAACATTTAAAATCAAGAATTAAGAATTGATGACATCCAATCCAATAATCAAGAATCGAAGTGAGGCTCATAGGAATTGATTGAATCTGTAGACGTGATGAAATCTATTGATTACGTATTCTTATCCATAGATGATTTGATACTAGATCGATGACGATCAACGAGAATTAGGGATTTCTTGCGGAAACTAGGGTTTCATCATCTATCCCTTGTCCTTTCGTTGATTTCATTCACATTCTAGCCTCTAGTAAATTCAAGAATCGATCGTGGATCCCTAATTAAGAGCGAACACAATCAAGAAAGTATCGCTCGAAACTAGGTTGTCGATTCTTAAATTTACAAGAGTTTACAAAACTCATAGGACTTAAGAATCGTTTCCAAGATTTGTAACATCGTCATCTATTGATTCTCTCGACTCCTTCACGAGCTGAGTTTTACTCAAACATCATAACAAGAAACACAATCAAGAATTGAGATCGAATCATGATGCAAGATTGTAAAGAAAGCAAGATAAAAGAATTTCACCTTTTATTTATCAATAATTTCGTTACAATTCTCTCAAGAACTACAATGAGGAAAGAACTCGATCGTCTATTTGGTTTCTCTCATCTTCGTGAGTCGCGGATCGTCTTGGATCACTTGCTCGGATGAAGATCGGCTTCGCTCCTAAAAGGTTGAAGGCTTCTTGCTTGAATTGTACTCGGGGATCTTGAATTTAGCTTTGGATTTGATTGGATTAGGGTTAAGGTTTGAATGCACAAGTTGTGTCACTCAACTTGTGTGTGTAATGGTTGTAGATTGAACAACTAAAGAACAACCTTAGAAGTGAAGCCTTAGGGTTCCTTTTATAGCCTTTCACTAACTTTGGCTTCCTTTAGAAGCTAGGTTTAGGTTAGCTTCCCTTGTAAGCTAGGTAGTTCGGTAGAAGTTTCTAGAGATAGTTAGTTAGGCTTTAGCTTCCTTCTTAAGCTTGGAGGTTAGGGAGAAGCTTCTAGGCTTAGTTTGTTAAGTAGCTTGCTTTGGAAGCTTGAACATGATTAGCTTAAACAAGGAGCTTTGCTGATCTGGCAGAAACTTCTGGAGAATTCTGGAAATTGCCATAGCATGATGAGGTGTGGAACTTGAGAGAAGAATTCTGAAGTGGAGCTTTGATGATGTCATAGTCAGGTGACCGCGGATCCGCGGCCGTTTGGCTGCCTCTCTGCTTCAATTCTCCTCTCTTGCTTTGTGTTGGCTTCAGTGATATTTCCTGATATGTGGAATCCTTTAAATGTTCTTTGATCACTGCCAGATTACAAGTCTTGGACTTGGCGTATTTTTAACAGCACTATTCACAGATTTGGCTTTTCTCCTGGAATTTCCTGCAAAGATTCTCGAAACAAGTGTTGCGCTATACAAAGATGATGCGATGCCATGATAAGCACTTAATTTCCCTTAAAATGTCGGTTTTAAAGTATAACACAGGTAATTTGGTATTTTACAGCTGTCTTGCTAATATGTGCAATATTCAAACCGAACACTTCTAGATGAGTGCAAATGGTAGGGAAATTGTCGTGTTAAAAATGCAATATTTTCGACTGATCACCATCCGGGCGATTCCCTTGTAAATGTTAAATCTACTCGCCAACGCTCCTGGCTAAGTAAAGCCAGCCACATGTTTTCCCTTTATAGCAGTGTCCGTAGTCCCCGCCTGCGAACCTACAATATTAAGACAATAAAACAAGTGTATATTAATAATAACCCTAAAACACGTACAAACTACATTAGACCACGCAACAACACAAAACATACTCTCAAGTGTTCGTATTGTGGCTAAAGTACGTAGCGACACGACGAAAACAACTTAAGAGCAAAACTACGCAAAGTGCACGATCCGTGTCGTATAACGTATTGTGCAAACACAAAACACTAGAAACTACCTAGGTGATCCCAGATTTTGCATATTGAGAAAACTAAACAAACAAACAGAACCAAAAACACCAAAACCACTGCCTAGACCTACCCTCAAAAACCCACACCCCAACTCAAACCAACGGCCTACGTCGCCGGACTTCCTTCGAGTGGTCGCCGGCCGAGTGGGATCCCCATGGGTGCGTGCTCCAGGTGAGATCCTATGGTCATAGGTACAACACAACTACTTCGTTTGGTTTTCTAGTACACCTTCCGGGTCACAAAAGATCCCAAATGTCACAAACCGACACTAAAAATACGATATTATGCAACAAACTAAACTTTAACCATTCTAAACTGAAACTAACAAGCTAAGTTACACTAAAAACACTTAAACAACAGCAAAAGAACATTACCTACTCAAAAGAACTCAAAGATCCAAGCTTTGTATGCTCCAAAGCATCTAAGTGGCAAAAGTGATTCAAAGATGTGATTTTGATGAAGTTTTGAATATTTGTGATGAATTTTGTGTAGAAATGAGAGAGTATTCAGTTGTGTTGAGAAAGAGATGAGAGAATAAAAGAGTTAGAGAAAAAAAAAGAGAGGAAAAGATGAAGAGAGAGGGAGGTGAGTGTATAGTGAGGAATGAGGATAAGTGTAACCACATCATTAATGCATCATTAATGTTTTCACACACACCTCACCACCTCCAAAATAAATATCTCTCTCTTACTCACTCAAAAGATCTAAGGTTTAGGTTAAGGATGGATTAAACAAAGATTAAAGCAAAGGGATAGATTAGGTTAAGTGTCAAGGTTTCTAAGAACAAAATTAGCGCAAACAAATCCTCGCATTTACGTGCATACGTGCGTGCATGTCCATAACAAATAATAATAAATTATTAATTAAATATTATAAAATGTGAGGAACCCGAATTGGTAAAATTTTTACAGTAAACCCGCATTAACGTCTAAACGAGCACTAACTGAAATCTCAGGCGTGACATACCTATTGTCAGATAGTAGTTCCCAGTGATATGCGTACAGGTTAGTCTGTCGACCTGAGATCGTCATTTGTCTCGTGTGAGTTCCCACTGTGCTTTGATTACTATCCTACCATGGCTTAAAGGATTCGTGCAAACAGGTTTTAGTTGGGTACAGTCCTGAGCCACATGGAGGCAGTGATCGGATCGTTGGGGATTCGTCTCTCCCGGTATTGGGGGTTGATGTCGCGTTGTGTACGGATGGCCATCACCAGAAATCCGTGGCCATGGTGGACAAGAATTACCGATCCAGGATCGATAGTTTCTCACGTGGTGGTAGGTTTCATGCCTACACTAAATGTCGCGTTGTTAGGGGTCTGACTTTATCCACCCCTAGACTCGATATGCGATACTCTTAGACGAACAGACTGGACTGTACGGATATTGTCACTGTCAGGCTCAGTAGGGATTCAGGATGAGTTTGCTCATCGGCCTCCCTTTCGCTCGATACCTGGGTAGCCGTTACGTACAGGTAGTGTCGCTGACGTGCGTGTGGTTAAACCCACTGCCAGCGTATTGACGAGTCTTTAGAGTCCACACAGAGCATTTTCACGGTTTAGGCGATATGGTGTAGATCACGTATGTTGGTGCATACATGTGTCCGATTAAATATGTGCACATGATGCGCAGACTTTAATCGGACGGTTGATAATACTAGCGGCTTAGGATTAAGCCGGATTATTAAATCAGGTTTCGATTTAATAATTTACATATGCATTTATATATATATATATATATATATATATATATGTATGTATGTATGTATGTATGTATTCTAGTATTATTGTTCGCTATTTATTTTCTCTCTTGGCTATTCGTATTTTTGTACAAATACACGTATATGTATTTCGATACATATACCGGGAAGTGTTCCGTATTTTATACGGAATAGCTTCTAGAAAATTTGCCACCTCATTATTGATTTTCCTTTTTAGAAAAATCATTTGTCTTCATAATGAGGTGGAGGGTGTAAGGTGGCATGAACATGACTTTGGGCATGGGTTTTGTGCATGTAGCATGGTATGGTTCCCATTGTTTAATGAAAAATTGGTGAGATATTTTTGGTGGGAATGAGAGAGGGGGGCCGGCCAACACACAAGGGAAAAGGCTCATTTTTTTCTCTACAACACTTGCTTCACTCTCCACTCTCTCATGCTCACATCAAAATGACTTAGCCAATTTCTTTAGTTCATGCCATGGTTTCCTCACTCCATTCATCTTCTATGGTTGCTCTCTTGAGCTCATGGGTAGAGAGAAAGTTATAGTGACACTTTCATACACCTCAACTCTCCACTGCTAGCAACTTTGGAGCGTCGGTTGTCTTGTTTGTCGAGGCTGAAGCTTGCGTCGTTTCCCTCAGGTGGATCATCGGAGATGGAGGAAGACCGGCAAACAAACTTCATCAAGGAACCACTAGGAGCTTGGAATGAAGACCGAAGGACACGGATCAACTCGGTATAACCATTCTAACTTCTTTATTAGGTTGCTAGTTTAGGTTTTAAGGTCGATCCGGGAATCGGGTAACAGTAGTGCCGGTTTTAGAAAAATTTTGTTCCGCATTTGGCCATGTTTCGATGGCCGGGGCACTGCTGTAACCCAGCATGGTATCAGAGCCACCCTTTAAACCCCTAGCCAGCTAGTTTAGACAATGTAAAAGTATTAAAATCGAAACAATCTCAAAACACTGCACTGCTGATCCCATTCTCTGTCGATTTGAAAAGTCTTCAAAAAATTATTTAAACAAGTGCAGAAGACTATTTGTGTGACCATTAGATAGTACCCAAAAACGAGACCAAGGCAACGGATTTTGGCCGAGCACATTGTGCTAAAATCTGAGCTGGCCGGTTTTTTGGTGGCTTCAGGGCTTTGTTTATGGGGTGTTGTTTGGTCTCTGGAATCTTGATGCAGTGGTATTGTTTGTTTAGCCCAATTTTGATATTATGTTATCAGTTGTTCAGGGGAATTTTGGGGTGTTTCGAAGTCGATGTTTTAATATTGTTTAAATGTTTAACATTATTTACATTACTATCTGCGACCGTGAATATCATTCGAGCGGTACAACTCGTCTTATTACTATATGTCCTTTTAGACGAGTTTACGAACGTGACATTCGCGTTGATGTTCTGTGTTGTGCTGTGATGTTGGTTTGATCATCGTAGTGGATAACTATGGTGCAATGTTAGTACAGTTTTATTTCATTCGTACATTTGATATTGCGGTGCGGGCGTCCGACATATGGACTGCCGTCACTGCCAGTTTGTATATTATTCATTTGGGGCATGACTGGGTTGAGGTCGATATCACCCTTGTATATTATTTTCTTTTCTGTACTAGGATTACCCCGCGGTGGAGTGCACGAATAGCTGGGTTCTAGAGGGCAACGGGTCCGCATCTCATGGCGTTGAGACGGAGGGGACCTTACTCTAGAATTGGCGGGCTATTCGCCATACTCGTAGGGGGTATAGGTTGACCCACGGAGGGGTGCCCAAGTTACCGGATTTCGTGAAGTCCTGGTGGCCCATTCACGTTGTTGAAGGGGGTTGCCTCGCTTCTGGTTTTGGCGGGTAGGTTGCCATGCTCGTAGGGGTCTAGGATTATTCACCATTCTGTGTTACTTCTGTAATGTTTCTGTGATGTTGCTTATGTCATGCCTTAGACAATTGTTATATATATTTATATATATACTAGTAGATGTTGTATATGTTTTGGACCCGCGCTAGCCCAGTACCCGCTCTGTCATTAGTAAAGTAACCTAACGGGTGATGACGAGACCCAGTGGCGAATGCGGATGGCATATACGTACATTTTATTTTCGTTCTTTTCTGTTGTGATTAATTGATGGGACTGCATTGATTCTTATCAATGCAAGGATAAAACAAACCTATATGATATTATTGAAACCAAGTTTTTTAAAAACTGACATTACAGACGTTCTTTTTTGCTTTGCACAGTGGTATTCGGTTATGAATATCCAGCACTTCATTCGACGAGGCAAGGGCCGAGATCCCTTCATCGGGAGTGACCCCTTGAGTAAAAGTTTGTGTCAATGTAATAACTTCACTATAGTCGATTCTTTTGCTTTGCATCGTGGTATTCAGTTTGGAATATCCTGCATCTCATTTTATGGGGAAAGAGCCGAGATCCCTTCACCGGGAGTGACCTCTTTAGCAAAAGTTTTCGCCACTATAAATTTGTAAAACCACTCGGTTCCTTCAACGATATCAAGTTCATTACGTTAAAGGTTTTTCGCCAAAAACCAGCCGTAGCCCTCCTTCATTTCTTATAAGTACTATTTGGTTTTCATGCTATGTTTGTTGGCAAGCGTCAAGGCATAGTGTACGGTAGCTGAATAATACTTATTTGTAGAATGGGTATGCGATTGATCGGGACAGTCGTACAACTTTGTTTGCAAGCGTCAAGGGTTTGTGTGGGTGGGTTTGAGTTAATCCAAGACAATGACGGGTTGAACTTGACTAGCGGCCTATAACTTGTTGGCAATCGTCAAGGTTATAGGTCGTTAGGGGTAAAAACACATATCGAGAGTTTCAAACATACAGGAAACTTGCCAGGAATGCACATACCTTCTGGAGTGTGGTGACTTGAGTGGCTTCCATCAACTTATCATGTGATGAGAGTTGGATCCCGATTCCCACTGATGAGTAGAATTACTCCTCGGGTGATTCTGACTAATTCTCCTTTTGGGTTTGGAGAAGAATTCGAGGAAACAGTGGGAGCCATCCAGATTTGATAAAGTGATTAACCATTCTGATTTAGGTTAGAGTGCACGCTGAGTGTTTCTTTTCTCTCTCCCATTGGTTGCGAGCATGGCCCGACCCTTGACTAAAACTCATGAACTAAGTTAACCGAACCTTCTTAAAACTCTTTGGCTTTTGGAATGTCACGGTGTCGCATATATCATTGCCACTTCTATATCACCTTTGCATTTCTCCAGAACACCCCGTATCACTACGAACATCCACTTCCTTTGGATAAATCCATCGTATAGTTACATACGAACTCGAAGGAACTTGTTCCAGATTCGAGGATGGATTCTGGTTCTGGAGAGATTGAATAGGATTATTCGGTTGTCTTTTCTCTTTACCTTCTCTAAGCTTGTGAGAGCTCCTAAAATAAGGAGAGGGTACACCTATCGAGCTTATTGGATAGTCTTCTTCCAAACCTTAGGCTGGTGCCGAACGGTTGGGAAGAAAGAAAACTATCAAGCCTAAGTATGGTGTACAGAAGGTAATAAGTAAAGACATAATAAAGGGATTAGAATAATGGCAAAGAAAATTGCGACTGCTATCATTCACGACAAAACCTTGTATACCCCTGCCACTCCCACATCCACTTTGGATTTCTCCAGAACAGTTCGTATCACTACGGATATCCACTTCTATTGGATATGCCATCTTATAGTTACATACGAACTCGAAGGAATTCGTTCTAGATTCGAGGATGGTTTCCGGTTCAGGAGAAATATAATAGGATTATTCAGATGTCTTTTCCCATTACTTTCTCTCAGGTTGCGAGGGCTCCTTGGATTAGGAGAGTACACCTGTTATGCTTATTGGATAGACTTCTTCCAAACCTTAGGCTGGTGCCGAAAGGTAGGGAAGGAAGAAAACCAATTAGCCTAAAGATGGTGTATAAAAGGTAATAAGTAAAAACATAACAAAGGGATTGCAGTGAGGGAAGGTAAGTATATAGTTACTGTCGTGAATCGGGATAATGGAAGATGCATTACTAGGAATACCAGTTAACCCTTTTGAGACATTTTTATGTTTCGGTCTGACTGTGCGATGTTAATTGAAACCTGTTTTCCTAATTGGAATCTAACTCCAGGGTATGTATTTACCAGATCAGTTTCTCACATCTGTATGTTATTACAGATGTTGAGTGGGAGTAAGATATTAGGAATTGGGTGATTATATCCTCATTATATCGGAATTCGTTGTAATTGGTGATATTTGAGGAAATCACCTCGGTTTTTCCTGACGGCAAATATTTGGTTTTCAATGTCCATTTTTATGCACAAATTTCAAACCGATATATCTGTATGTATATTTTATAAAGTGAGATATAACTTTTTGATATTATGTCTGTGACATTTATCTATATCAGTTGGTGATTAGGTAAGGTGTATTCAACAGCGGTGTAATTCTTCTTAACCACAGTACAGTTTTCAACCTACGACGCACAGGGTTTGAGTTGTTAAACTCAGTAGACTTATACAAAGTATTGTATGTTGTCCAGTGTCCATTAGGACAAAGGGGTTGGTACTCTACTATATTCTGTTTACTTGTGACTTCTCCAGTTCTGGACAAGTATTTCGTTGAAATGCAAGGTCCAGATATTGAGAAGTTATAGGTATAAAAATAAAGTAGAGAACTATTTGTTAGAAATATCAGGATTCTTCGATGATGTCGAAGATGTAGATACTTGTGTTTGGTATTTCGTTGATAGTAATGGTTTTGAGAACTTGCTTCTCTTTCGGGTTACTCATATATGGATGTACTCCTAGTTGAGTAATGCTGAATGACCTCCTTCCATTTGGTTGATATGTGCTGGAGACAGCTGCATGATTTTGAATCTAGTTCCAATTAAATCAGTGCTTTTGATTATATATTGGATATATATAGAATTAATTTATATCTTAACGTTGTTAAGGTATAGAGAGTTGTCCGGCTGATGCTTAAAACCAGAATCCGGATAAACTCAAGGCACGTTTCAGTAATGGCTGTTTGTGGCTTATCCCGGGCTTTTGACGAGGGTTAACTTTCTACCATAAGGAAGATCAATATTTATATTTTTCTTGACTCGCCACAGTTTTAGTAAAATGGATTTTTTTTCAGAAAAACAGAAGTGGGAGTATAGTAGAACTGGAAGTGATTCCAGAATCACAAACGATTACTAAACATTTAATAGAACTTAAGAATTCAAATTAGTTTCGACATTCCATTAGCCACTCCGCAGATTTTGGTGGGTAACCTCAGGCACCCGAGAGGTACTTCGGTCTTCTCAGAGATGGTGACAGGGAGATTTTTGTTTACCCAGACTTTCCATTATTGCTATTCTAGACTATAAGACCCGGCATAAGGATGAGTATAGCGTCATTCTAAAATAGCTTTCGAAGTGCACATATATATAACTCTGCCAGATGGTTGTTGTAGTCAGTGGGAGCAACGGAAGCATAGTGGGCAAGTAGCTTATGTCTATTTATAGACTAAAGCAAGTATAGCGGAAATACATCATCTATTTTTAATGTAACAAGTCATAGGCTTTGAATTCATTAGAATAGGAGATGGATCTGGTAAGAAGGTTGTAGGGAGTGATGTCCAAGTATTGGGATGACATGCACTTGATAGGAAGAGATATTCCTATACTACGATCGGTTATACTGTGGTTGTCATAAAGTTGTTTCTCCATATAGGATATGGAAATAATATCAGGGTTTCTGGTTACTAGATCTATAGTTTTAGATCTAGATTTGGGAAGTATCCTAATCTGGGTACTTTGACATTATTCTAAAGATATTTTAGAATGGTCAACTCCTGGCATGGTGGTGTACCTGCAGGTGATGGAGTCACCCTCTCTAAAGGTGTCTTACAGACTAAAGGGAAGAGGGATATACATGATTAGAATATCACTTGCTTAGGCAATTGAGTTGATCATGGAATGTCAAGTACCATACCAGATGTTGTTTTTGCACTACCTACAATAAACATATATTAATCCAATCCTGGAGAAACATAGGGAAGCAGTTTATGAACATAAATGGATGATCTAGGGATATGGTGATGGCAGCCTCCTTCGGAAGACGGTTATCATTTCAGGCTTCCAAGGTGACCTGGATGACAGAGTGACTGTTAGAGTTATAGTTTTCCCTCTTTTGAGGAACAATATGTTCGACAGCTGGTCCAAACGGATACTGAGAAATAGCATGGCGCATGATACTGATTAAATTCAGTGGATGATACAGTCTATAAAGTTTACTGGATTTGGAGTTCGTTTGAGAACTGGGTCCCATCAGATATCCAGAAAAATTCTAAGACAAGTATTACTCATTTCGGGAGATAGTTTTCTCCGCGAAGTTGAGATATAGAGAGATACAAAAATAAACATTGGAGCAGATCCACTCACTGAGGCTATTTCTCGAATGCAATAGTTTCGCAAACGGGCTTTGCAAAACTAATTACTAGAGAAGTTGGGTGTTCGGTATCACACGGGCTGTGAGTATGCGACATCGTAATAATTGGTCTTAAATGCAAGTGGGAGATTGTTGGCTATAGTGCCCTTAAGGCAATTATCGTAATCGCAGGCAGGTGACTATGATGATTGAGGGAGGACCTATACCGATAGAACAGTCTTACTCGAGATGATAGTATGCTATCTGGTTTGTCTTTATCATCATGTACATGTTGATAGAGCCCATAGGATTCTTGCTTGAGTATCAGCATTATGATGGCGATCATATACATGGGAGCTAGGGGTCTATAAGCACATCCTTAAATGTCCCTAGTCGTGGGAGTATCGAGATTAGGCATCGATACTCCAGTGTAGACTAATGTATACTTATCGAGCCGACGAAAGGTGATGGACAGATCTCACAAGCCATTGGTGTTAGTTAGTTCACCTAAGATAGTATACAGGTGCTCATTGGGTTATGAGTACACTGGACGGACTCGCCGGGAACGTGCTAGTTGGTATAATACCTATTGTTAGATAGCAGTTCCCAGGTGACATGTTTACAGGTTAGTCTGTCGACCTGATATCGTCATTTGTCTCGTGTAAGTTCCCACTGTGCTTTGATTACTACCTTACCATGGCTCAAAAGAGTCGTGCAAACAGGTTTTAGTTGGGTACAGTCCCGAGCCATATGGAGGCAGTGATCGGATCGTCGGGGATTCGTCTCTCCCGGTATTGGGGGTTGATGTCGCGTTGTGTACGAATGGCCATCGCCAGAAATCCGTGGCCACGATGGACAAGAATTACCGATCCAGGATCGATAGTTTCTCAGGTGGTGATGGGTTTCATGCCGACACTAAATGTCGCGTTGTTAGGGGTATGACTTTATCCACCCCCTAGACTCGATATGCGATACTCTTAGACGAACAGACCAGACTGTATGGATATTGTCACTGTCAGGCTCAGTAGGGGTTCAGGATGAGTTTGCTCGTCGACCTCCCTTTCGCTCAATACCTGGGTAGCCGTTATGTACAGCTAGTACTGCTGACGTGCTTATGGTTAAACCAACTGCCAGCGTATTGACGAGTCTTTAGAGTCCCACACAAAGGGTTTTCACAGTTCAGGAGATATAGTATAGATCATGTATGTTGGTGCAGACAGGTGTCCGATTAAATATGTGCACATGCTGCGCAGACTTTAATCGGAAGGTTGTTAATACTAGCGGCTTAGGATTAAGCCGGATTATTAAATCAGGTTTCGATTCAATAATTTACGTATGTATTTATATATATGTGTGTATTCTAGTATTATTGTTCGCTATTTATTTTCTCTCTTGGCTATTCGTATTTTTGTACGAATACGTGTATATGTATTTCGATACACGGACCGGGAAGTGTTCCGTATTTTATAAGGAATAGCTTCTAGATGATTTACCACCTCATTATTGATTTTCCTTTTTAGAAAAATCATTTGTCTTCATAATGAGGTGGAGGGTGTGAGGTGGCATGAACGTGACTTTGGGCATGGGTTTTGTGCATGTAGCATGGTATGGTTCGCATTGTTTAATGAAAAATTGGTGAGATATTTTTGGTGGGAATGAGAGAGGGGGGCCCGGCCAACACACAAGGGAAAAGGCTCATTTGTTTTTCACTACAACACTTGCTTCACTCTCCACTCTCTCATGCTCACATCAAAATGACTTAGCCAATTTCTTTAATTCATGCTAAAGTTTCCTCACTCCATTCATCATCTATGGTTGCTTTCTTGAGCTCATGGGTAGAGAGAAAATAATAGTGACACTTTCATACACCTCAACTCTCTACTGCTAGCAACTTTGGAGTGTTAGTTGCCTCGTTTGTCGAGGCTGAAGCTTGCGCCGTTTCCCTCACGTAGATCATCGGAGATGGAGAAAGACCGGCAACCAAACTTCATCAAGGAACCACTAGGAGCTTCGAATGAAGACCGAAGGACACGGATCAACTCGGTATAACCATTTTAATTTCTTTATTAGGTTGCTAGTTTAGGGTTTAACGTCGATCTGGGAATCGGGAAACGGTAGCGCCGGTTTTAGAAAATTTTTGTTCCGCATTTGGCCACGTTTCGATGGCCGGGGTGCTGCCGTAACCCAGCATGAGAAGCCAACAACGGAGGTAGTTCGAGAGTTTCTTGATGTGTTCCACGAAAATCTACCTGGTTTAACCTCGCCTCGCATATTGGGCTTCTCGATCGACCTAATTCCAGGGACGGTGCCAGTTTCCAAGTCTCTCTACAAGATGACGCCAGTTGAGTTCGCGGAACTGAAGAAGCAGATAGAACACCTACTGGGCAAGGGATTTATCCATCCAAGTGCTTCCCCGTAGGGTGTTCCTGTATTGCTGGTGAAGAAGAAGGACGGTTCCTTGCGCATGTGCATCGACTACTGTGAGTTGAACAGGGTGATCGTGAAAAACAAGTTTTCCATTCCCCGCATCGACGACTTGTTCGATCAACTAGATGGTGCTCGGGTATTTTCTAAGCTGGGCCTTAGGTCAGGGTATCACCAAATTAGGGTTAAGGCAGTGGATATTTGCAAGACGACTTTTCAGACCCGATATGGCCACTATGAGTTTCTTGTGATGTCGTTCGGTGTTACCAATGCACCTGCCATATTTATGGACTTGATGAATAGGGTCTTCTCCAAATACTTGGACCAGTTTGTTGTTATATTCACCACCGATATTCTACTCTATTCCAAAAGTAGAGAGGAGCACGCCGAGCATCTATGAATTGTATTGCAGATTCTACGGGAGGAGAAGCTCTATGCTAAGCTAAGAAAGTGTGAGTTGTGTCTCGACGAGGTGCAATTTCTAAGGCATGCCGTTTCGAGTGACGGCATTTCAGTGGATCCAGCAAAAATAGAATCTATCAAGGACTGGATGAGACCGAAACCAGTTGTTGAGAAGAAGCTTCTTGGGATTGGCTGAGTATTATTGGCGGTCCGTCCAAGATTTCGCCAAAGTAGTGGAACCCTTGACGAAGCTCACATGGAAGGAGGTGCCTTATATTTGGTCGGAATAGTGCACCCAGGCATTCGAGCTGTTAAAACTAAAGTTGACCATGACTCCATTTCTAATTGTGCCAGATAATTTTAGTGGCTTGGTTGTTGTTCATACCAGAATATTGCTTTTAATACCGCCCATTCTTACGCTCGTTTGTTTATAGGTAGGTGCTTTTAATCCGTGTTTGCTACATATTTACAGGCTACAGGTTCCTAGTCCAAAATAACGCAAATCATACAAAATCTCCACTGTTATGCCAAAATCCAGAACATCCGTTTACAATAGATAAAAGCCGAGTTCCGGTCATCCGTATCCGTCCAGTGCCGCGTACCAGTTCCAGAGACAAGACATATGACAGTGGTCATTCATGTCTCGGACAAGCATAGAGCACGAGGGGGGCAGCACAAGAATCAATGGGTGCGCGGAGCTCGAGAGAGAAAAGATCAAAAGTATTATTTTTGATGCCATTTTAGACTATTGCGGATCTGAAGAAATCATGGAAGAATATTGACATTTTGGACCTGTTAAACAAAAGACAAAAGAAGCACCAGAAACCCAGAGAGAAACGACACCATAACTCAACCACATGGCCCCGGATCCGCGGCCGAGTTGACTCGGTGGAGTCTGAAATTTCAGGGGCAGTCTGGGAACTTCATTTGGGCACAGATAATTGCCCTAGGGTTTCAACTCTCCTCCTATAAATACCCCAGTTCTGAACCATTATGGGGGATGAATTCTTATGCCCTCTTTTTCTTAGTTTTTGGTTTAACTTCTTCTTCTTCATCTTTCCTCCATTAAATTGTTGTGAGAGCTTTTGAGTGGATGTTAAATAAAGATGAGGGTTACATTGTATCATTCTTTAGTTTAGTCCTCTTGAGATCCTTGCTTTCTCTTGATCTTTCAACCTCTTCATTGAGCTTGAAGATTTAAGGGTTGGTATTTGATCTCAAGGGTTGTATTATTTTGGAAGGAATAAAGTCTCTTTTTTGCTTCATTTTGTCTTGGGTTTTTAGCCCTCTCTTGATCTTGCAACCTCTTAATTGAGCTTGCAAGTTTAAGTTTGGGTTATTAAACCCATGGTGTGTAACTTGTTCTATGTTTTCTAGTTCTCTGTCTTGCTTATTTCTTTCTTACTTTTTATTACTTGCTTTACATTCATGCTTTACTTTCATGCACTTAAATTCCATGCACTTTTAATTACTTGCTTATAATCTTTTCTTTTCTTTGTTTATCTTTTCTTTTGCTCTTTTTGGTTCGTTTTATGAATGGTTGTTAATATGTGTTGTTAAGAATAAATACAATATTGTAAGTTAATGTTTCTTTGCTCATTTCCTTTTCCCATTATTTTCCTTTGAACTCCGCCCAAATGTTACGCAAGTGCTCCGTTTGGCACCCTACCCTACCAAGGTAACGGTGATTCCTAACCGCGACCGGTCGCGTTCGGTTTGGCCGGAGGCGAAAGCAAGAGACAAGAACGGAAGGACAAGGGTCAATAAGCCGGATTCCACGAATACCATGCTTAAATCCCCTAATCCACGTTGTTGCTGATTGCTCTAGCTTCAATTGGTCAAGACTCGGCTCAAAGGTTTTGAGTGCGGATTTCTTTAGCTTACACTTTTGTATCTTTTTCTTAACAACTTTATACTTGCATATAAAACACTTAGGATAGAACTGAACAAACATATACACATTCTTTATTGACTCGTCTAAAACTCGAACGGACATACAACCATCTCCCTGCGGATCGACCAGTGCTCAACCAGCTAGCTGCGAAGTGACACCGTCCTGATCGCGGTTATAACTTTAGAACTTTGAACATCCGACACGCCAAAAGCGTGCGATCAAATAGCGCCGTCGCCGGGGAGACAATAACGTATTTTCTTTCTTGTTATTCGGGTTAATATTCTTTTTGTATATAAATAAAATTATAAATAAAATAAAATAAACAAATCTTTTTGTTATTTTTGATAATTTTTGTATGCAAGTGTGTAGGCTAATCTGGAGCAAGTACAGTAATTCAATCAAGAAACAAAGCATTTTATTTTACAGTAGAGATCAAGGAGAGTGCAGGGAACCAAATCAGAGGCTCCAACTCCACTGTTTGACCGCGGAACCGCGGTCAAAGAGGGGCTTTGGCGGCGGTTCCACGGCTGTATTGAGGCCTCTGTGCCTCAATTTTTTTCTGCCCTTTCTCTGTCCTTTTATCTTTTCTGTGAATTCTACTATACTGTATTTTCTGCAGGTATCTTTGCACAGAATTGCACAGCCGCCAAATAAATTTTTGTTGTTTTAGATTTTGTTTGTTTACCGCTTTGCATATATTAATACGGACATTAAGGGGCTATAACACCAATTCAGATCGAGTGGGGATTTCATCACCCTTCCTAAGACCCCACAAATCACTAATTGCATACACATCACCTTAAGCTAATAAAAAATACTAGACTCAGCCTAAGGACGTCGCGCTCAATAGGACAGAGGACTAGTTGTAGGCATCGGCCGTTTATCCTATCCTGACTTTGTGGTGTCTAGGCAAGTGTGTCTAAGGCAAGTGGTTACTTAATTAGGACCACTACTTACGTAGTGCGGAGCCTCCTACTTACCTGGCACTTACCTGGCCGCAATTGGCGGAGAAGAGGCGGTTTGAGGTCCTATTTCTAGCCCTTTGGAACAGTTAGGAGCTGTCTAGCTGACCTAGGTGACCTTAGCTCTAGGTGTGTTTGTGCATATTGTGATTGTGATTGTGCTTGTAAATTTTAGTCCCATAATTCCGTATTCTTTTAAACAAACAATTTTCAAAACTCCAAAAACAAACATTTTTTAATAAAAAAAATAAAAAAATAAAAATCCACATTCTTTTTCTTTCCTTCTTCTTCTCTTCCTATCATGGGTACTCCACCTAGAAAAACTCTGGCCGAACTTTGGTACCCACAACCAGGCATAACTTCCTACGGTTCTTGCTTTGGTCGAATTTCGAGCGACCCCTCCATACCCAAAATTTCACTGAAAGATCGCATAGAAGCGTCTAGAACAAACACTTGCACTCCCCATTCCACTTTGTATCGACCTTTTCAACCTCCCGCACCCGCTTATGTTGATACCCCTTTTGCAAGTCGTCCTTTGTCCATCGTTGAACATATTGAACAATCTCGTAGCCGATCTTTCGCTCCTTTCACTACTACAAATTCCTTGGATCAACAATTCCATTCACCTTCTTATCCAAATGTTGATCCTACTTCTGTCCAACCATTCAATTCCTACCAGTCCTACCCGACTTTTGCACCTTCCCTAGACATCGCCTCTGAACCGCCATTTGGGAGTTTTCAGTATCCAAAGAACTTTGAATCTTTTACTGAAACCCCTTCACAACCCATATCTAGTCTGGAACAGTCTTTGGAAAACTTTCGGGTAGCGTCGTACCAACAGATGATGGATTTAAATGCGTCCATGGCCGCCCTCATACAACCTAGTGACCCGGTAGCTAGTTTGCAACTAGCTCCAAATTTTCCAATGTATGAAGAGGCGGTAGGACAGGCTGAGAATTTGAGTAGAGAGAGTGAGCCGTATACCCTTCCAAATCAAACCTACCCATTTCAACTTGAATCCCACAACTCCTGTTTTGAAAGTCTATCGAGTGTCCCAAATAATTTATCAATTGAAGATAGAATGACTAATGAGTTGTGCGACTTTGTAGTATTTGATTTAACCGATTGTGAAGGGTCCCTTTTGAGTGAAACCACACCCAATCCTTTTAACCTTTACACCTCCATCTTAGAACCAGAATCGATTGAAATCCATGCATTTGATGAGGTATCTGAGAATATTTATTTTCACTTGATTGAGGATATTGACGCTGGGAATATTTTGGATGATGAACCCATAGATTTGGCTGAGTTTTTCTCTTCAATTCATCATCCCGAGTCATTAAATATTTTTCCCGAACCCCATATACGTCTGGATTTTAAGGATAAATGCATGGATGTGCTTAACTTTGAGGAGAATTTTGAGGATATTTTTGAGGATGAAACAGTTCTTGTTGATGAGTCCGATTTTCCAATTCATCCTATCCCTTTCATTGACTGTGTACACCCTCATGAACCTTTAACCGATAACCTTCCTCAATCACCTACCTCCATCCTTTCCATCGTTCCGACCTGGAAAGACACCGTATCATTTTCACTTCCTGTGTTTGGTTTACCAAGTTCGGCGTACCCATGGCTTCTCACGAATCTT
The DNA here is from genome assembly GCA_030015575.1 of Agapanthus africanus. Lineage (NCBI taxonomy): Eukaryota > Viridiplantae > Streptophyta > Magnoliopsida > Asparagales > Amaryllidaceae > Agapanthus > Agapanthus africanus. The sequence goes on along the minus strand of JASDDO010000006.1, from coordinate 25,511,600 downwards.
GAGGGATTTGACCCCATTTCTCGCCATATTGATAGATTAGTACAATCCATCTTTTCACATCGATCATTACAGATTGTACTAATTTATTCAATCCATTTCCACCCTCAAGTTCGTATTCCACTTCTTTCTCCCTTCCGCCATTCTTCTTCTCATATACCGAGACCGTATTCCGCTTCTATCTCCATACGGTCTCGCGTATTCTCTATTTCTTACCTCTCCGCATTCTTTCATCAGCCACTGCTTTATCATGATAAGATCTTTGAATGGTTGGTACTCACTTTTGGCCTGTGTAAGAACTTGTATAGTTTGAAACTGTTTTCTTTCCCCCCTGATCCTGAACTTCAACGCTTAATAGTGGAAACACTGTTTTACTTAAGTTTGGGGGGGAACCTTTTTGTATATATTTTTTATTTTCCTTTTCTTTTGTTATGTATATAATTTTTTTTTAGGGAGCGCCGTCAATTTTGACCCTCTTGGTGTAGCCTGACAGTGAGGGCACTGTCAAGTTTAAGTTTGGGGGTGTGCTCGGTAACCTTTCTTCCTTCGCATTCATTTGTATATTTCGCATTTGCATACCTTATTAAAAAAACCCATAAAAATAAAAAAAAATTCCAAAAAATATAAAAACTTTGTCGTCATGTTAGCTAATAGGGTAACTTAGATTTTTATTCCGAAAGTTTAGTTGATATATTAGAAATAACTAAATTGTAGGCTTTGGAATTGAAAACCCTAAAAATAACTCTCATTCTGTCTAACTTTGGTAAGTATACGTCCTTACAATTTTTTTTAGAAATAGGTAATCTTGAGTTCAGTTCTTGAGTTAAGTCAAGATGAGGGGAAAGTATTGAAGCTTTACTGAAGGATAAGTCTGAAAAATAGTTTCTTTTCTTAAGTTCAAATTTAGAAAGTATATACCCTATAACTGCACTTACACGCACCTTGAAACTTGGGATAGTAGAGGAGACCTAGAAATACTCTTGCCTGAAAACCTAGTATGAAAGAAAAAACGGTATTTAAAGCTAAACACCAAAAGAGCATTATTGAAAAATGTATCCGGTCTTGAAAAAGAAAAAGAAAAAATAAAAAGAAAAATAGAATAAAGTCAAGACCTGAAAACTGCTATTTACGCTTTAAGTTCACACATTCAGTAATCGGCCGTTAGTGCCTCAAGAAGCATTAATAGTCGCATGAAAGGTGTGTGAGCAAATCCGTCCATCCTTAATGAAAAGAAGTAGTATTAGGTATTAGGGCAAGGGTATTAAAGCTTGAATTAAATTCTTGAGTGTAAGGGTGCAAATATACACACACGAAGGGGTATACAATCGATGTTTGGATAAAAGATAGTGTAGGGTTCCTAGGCACACTAAGGAGGTCTCATAAGGTATCAACCATGCCAATTTCAAATTTTACGGGTGCCGAGAAACCCTAATACGGATCGTTAACTAGAATATTAGGCGAACACATGCAACTAGTTAACAATTTAACTAAAAGAACGGAAATACAACCTTTGTAGATCCGGTCCTCCACCTCCATAGCTCCGCAATGAAGTCTCCTCGCTGTCCAAATGGAAACCCGGGCTCTAGCGTCGGCTTCATCGGAGAAATGGGCGGGCAAGGTCGTCGGCTTCGTGTCGAAGATGATCTACGTCGAGGCATCACAAGATCAAGCTCCCACTTCACCAAGTCATGAAACTTGTGAAGAAAACACCCTTTACTACTTGGCAAGAGGTAGAGGATGAAGAAATAGGAGGTGGGTTGACTTTAGAATTGGATTTCTCACTCAATTGCTACCATTGATGAAGCAAGGTTTTCTTCAAGTGAAGAAGAAGAAGATGATGATGATGATATTATGATGAGTTAATTGAATAGAAAAGAATAATCAACCTTATCATAATATAACCATGGTCAAGTGTAGAGAATGAATCATGGTTAAGTGGAATGGTTAGGGTTAAGCATGAGACAAAATGGTCACTTGGTCAAAGCTTCATGAAGTTTCAATATCAAACAAAGAAAGCCACCATTTTCTCTCATTATCTTCATTTGCCAAAAAGAAATAAATAAATAAATAGATAAATGAATAAGTAAAGGAAATGAAACCCTAATCATTCTTATAACCATGGTTTAATTCTTTACACAAACCCTTGTGAGCATGTATCATCAAACATGATACAAACTTGTGTACAAAAGTATATCACATATACAATATGCACAATGCAAGTGAGAAAATCCATTTAAAGTGAACCAACACTAGTTAATGCAAAGTAATATATCAAATATATAATTATGCATTAAATCATTAAATCAACACTTGATTCAATGATCCGGTCATGTCGCACACAACCGACTAGTATACAATGTATCGATTTATCGAATCAATCCTTGATTTGATAACTAGGTTATATGCGCTCCTATTTCATTTCGCTTGAGCCAGGAAACCTCTGTGTAGGACTCTAAAGACTCGTCAATACGCCGGCAGCAGATGATGATCATATCAAGCACCCACAAGCCGCAAGCGGTCTGCTAAACGTAACGGCCACCCGGGTATTGAGCGATCAGAAGATCGATGAGCAAGCCCGCTCACACTCCTGTGAATCCAACCAGTAACACTTACCGTACAGTCCGGTCTGTTCGTCTGATATGTCGCATATCTTGCCTAGGATTGGTAAACGTCAGACCCCAATAGCTCGATAAGTCGTGTCGATATGAGGTCTATAACAGTTCGAGAAACTACAGGTAACACTTACCAGTAAATCTCAGCAACCCTGGCCAGGGATTTCCGGTTATAGCCAATCGAACACAGCGCAACATCAACCCCCTATACCGGGAGAGACGAATCCCCTCCTATCGCTCATTGCCTCCATGTGACTCGGGACTGTACCCAAAAACCACCGTTTTGCATGCCCTCTTGGACGTGGTAAAGTGGAAATCAAAGCACAGTGGGAACCACACAAGACTCTATGACGATCTCGGGTCAACAGACTACTCTATACCAGTGTCACCAGAGAACTGCCATCTGACGTAAGGTATAATACCATCTGGGAGTTCTCGGCGAGTCCGTCCAGTGTACCCAGTCTCCACTAAGCACCCGTATATCATCTCTGATGTCAAACACCAATGGATATGGGATCATCCATCGCCCATCTGTATGGGTCGAGAAGGTATACGTTAGTCTACTCTGGTATATCGATGCCCTGTCTCGATATACCCACGACTAGGGACTTTGAAGGATGTACTTATGGACTACCATGTCCCCACTAGTATGATCCGCATCATAGTCCAGGTAGTCAAGTACACATCCTAAGGGCTTTACCAACATGTAACAGAGAGACAATCAGTATACACGTTAAGGTAAAGATCAACCAGATAGCATACTATCATGTCGAGCAAGAAAGTCCTCCCTATATATGTCCCAGCATCCACTGCAATATACATCCAATGTACAGTAATGGCCTCTAGGGCATACATATAACTAACAATCTCCCACTTGCACTAGGGCCATCTGATAGCCGTGGTTGTAGTATCTCATACTCAACCATCCCATAAAAGTCTCTCTCTGGGAAAAGGCTTTTGTGAGTGGATCCGCCGTGTTGTCCTCTGAGTCTACTCTCCTAACCTCGATCACCGTGGAGATCAACTATCTCCATGATCAGGTGATACTGCCTTAGAATATGTCTGGATCACTGATGGGACCTTCGTTCCTTGGCATAAGCCACAACTCCATTGTCTCACAATGGTTGGAACGTAGTTCATCTCATGAACCAATATACACCCAAACAACCTCTTTGGTAGCATCTGAAGTAGCGATGTATACAGCCTTTATCGTCTAGTATGCCACGGTATCTAGCTTGGAACTCTTCCAACATACCGTCCCTTTACTGAGGGTAAAGACAATGCCTGTGACTGACTTTCAGTCGTCTTTATCACCCTGGAACCCTTCCAGCGATTCTCCCTAGGATCGGTTGATACCATCTCATTACAACTTAGTGAGAATCCTAACATCCAATTAGATCTATCTCATAGATGAAAACTAAGGATTTTGGAGGTATCACTTTGATCCTATATGGAGAATCATTGTGATAAGCGGAGATTGACCGAGCGTAGCATAGGAAACTCCTTCCCTATCAAGAGTATGTCATCCACGTACTCTACGAGGATCGTCACCATACTCCCTACTACCTTTTTGTTTATACAAGGTTCATCTACCATTTTGATGATGTCAAACTCTTTGACTAACACATCAAAACAGACGTTCCAACTCTGCGATGCCTGCTTTATCACGTAAAACATCTTGCTCGCGTTTCCGCTGCTCCCACTGTCTACGAAGCCCTCTGGCTGTGTACTTATAGACGCTCTCTTCTAAAACAGCATTTAGAAAAGCAGTCATGGCACCCAACCGCCAGATATCGTGGTCATGGTATGTAGCCGTGGCAAGTAGGATCTGGATGGACTTAAGCATAGCCACTTGAAAAGGTTTCATCATTATCCACGCCTGGTCGATGACGAAAGCTTTAACAAGTCTAACTTTGAAAGTCTCAACTTTTCCATCTACACCGAGTAATCTTCTCAAGATATACTTGCTCCTGATGGGGATTTAACCCTTCAGCTATTGCAACTAAAGTCCATACTTTGTTGGTGTATATGGATTCCATCACAGATCGCTAAGCATCCAGCCATTCTTACAGAGTCCCACTCCTGATGGCTAGCTCGAAACTAGTTGGGTCATCATCTTATGATGCAATCCTCGCTCCCACTGTCATAGAGAAACCGAAGTATCTCTCAGGCAGGTAAGGAACCTTACTAGATCGGCGGAGAGGCTGAGGTTTGTTGGTAACTATTGAATCCTTTGGATCTTTCAAATCATCAGCTGCAGTTTATATAGCTGGAACATTTCCAGTTCTACATAACAGATCTTGCCTCGAGCTTGTCCGGATTTTGCTTTTTAGACATAGGCTGGACAACCCCAAATCTTAACTAACTTAAGAGATGGGCTCTTCCCTTATCATATCAAATATGAAGTGGTAGGCAACTGATTTGATTTGAACCCTATTCAATAGGTATGCAGCTTCTCAAGTGCATAACTCCCAAAAGGAACCAAGTAACTCAGTAGTACTCATCATAGAGCGCACCATATCGAATAGGGTGCAACTGCTCCGCCCCGATATACCATCGTGCTATGGTGTATACGGAGGAGTAATGCTGAGAGAGAATCTCATTTTCCTTTAGAAAAGTCCAAGAATTCCGTGCTCAAGTATTCTCCTCCTTGATCTCATCAAAGGACATAATACTTATACCCGTATTGGTTCTCTACTTCTATCTTATATTCTGTGAATATCTCAAAAGGTTCGGACATGTGTTTCAACAGGAACATGTGTCTGAATCTTGAGAGATTATCAGAGAATGTAACGAAGTACAAAGAACCAATCCTGGCATATGTAGACAGGGGACCTTACATACATCAACATGTATCATCCCAAGAGTTTACTAACTCTTTCTCTGTTTCCAGTAAACAGAGCTATGGTCATCGTATCTTTGTGACATGACTGGCAAGTTTCATAAGATGTAAATTCAAGCAGATTTAAATATGCATCTAAATGTAACTTCAGCCAGTCATGTCGCATTGATATGACCTAGTCTACAATACCTCAAGAAGGATTCGTTTATTTCTGAACTCTTCCTCTTGTGTGTGTTCCGTATACTAAAGAACTGTAGTTTGATTTAGAACATTAATGCTTTTAGATAACGTGCCTGAACCGATCAACTTTTGATATAGGAAATGTTCAAAACATTATCCAACAATACAAAATTATATCCTTTCTTTACTAATAAAGAGATTGATATGATTTTGTATATCAGGTTCGATATCTAATAACATTCGTTCAGAATCAATGTATTGGTAATACAGGGTGACAGTGACCAACAGACTTGGCTGCAACACTTGCCCCGTTTTCTGCCTCATGAAACTTATCACCCGTTCTCAGTCCTCTACCTTTCTGTAGCCCTATGTAACAGATTACATATCTGGGATCCTGATCCGGTATCATATACCCAGGATGCAGAGGATACTGAGAAACAGTTCTTTATAACGAACACACCCGAAGATGATGCATCAACATGCACTTTCTTCGTTTGGGCGGCACGGGAAATCTGGTATTCCCCAATTTCCTGCTCTGTCTTATAACAATTATAAGTTGGAGCGGGACCAACGTTCCCCAGCTCAGTATAACAAGCGGGTTCGGTCAAAATTCCGTATTATTATCTTGATTAAGGCGTGATATGGTCGCTACCTGGAGAGAGAGAGAAGAAAAACACTCAGCGTGCGCTCTTGCAAGAATAGATTGGTTATTATTTTATCTAATCAGGATGGCTCCCACTGCTTTTTATCAAATCTTCCTTCAAACCCTAAAAGGAAAGACTAGCCGGGATTAATTACACACTACAAGTTCGCCAATCTTTCAGCCAGGCCAGTGTCGGTACTTTGAGGGAGGTCCCCCGTGCTTTCGCACGAACCTAATTAATGTAAACCTCGTTTTCCCAGAGGCGTAACCCCGTTGACACCTTTCTAGACACCTACTTGATCAGCTAATTGCAATGTGTAAAACTCTCCAAGGAGTAACTCTTACTTGCAGTGGGTATCGGGATCCAACTATCTCATAGAAGGTATGCAATCTCATTGCAAATTTCAACACTTGAAATTCCCGATAATACTTTTGCCCCTAGCGTCCTGTGACCTTGATGGAGGCCAAACTACCCACAGGGCGCTAGTCAAGTTCAACCCGTCATTTCTTGATCGAATTAAACCCACCCGTACGACCCTTGACGGAGGCCAAACTACGTCGTACGAATACCCTAATCCAATCGCATCATATGCTGGCAGATAAGCACTAGTTAGCTACCTTACACTAAGCCTTGACGGAGGCCAAACTACCGCAGCATGAATACTAAGTAGTACTTATCTGAAATGACGGAGGGCTACGTAGGTTTTTCTGAAAACCATGAGCGTAATGAACTTGATATCGTTGTAGAATCAAAATGAACTTTTGAAATGGAGTGATTTTGAGGCTTTTCTAGTTTTGCTAAAGGGGTCACTCCCGGTGAAGGGATCGTCGGCCCTTTCCTCGTAGAATGAGGTGCGGGATATATCATATATATCACTGTGCAAAGCAGAAACTATAGAAGCAATCAAAAACAAACCGAGTGTGTAGCATCTGCCAGTTATTGCTAAAGGAGTCACTCCCGGTGAAGGGATCTCGGTCCTTTCCTCATCGAATAAGGTGCAGGGTATATCATATATACCGCTATGCAAAGCAAGAACTGTAGCTACCTGTTTTGTTTAAAATTTGATTCTACAACATCTTAGGTTTCTTTTCTTTCATTAATCACATTAATGAAGTCCCATCATTTAAATACCTAAACATCTCAGATAAATACGACGTACACTTATGCCATCCGCATTCGCCTCGATGTCCCCTCGTGCACCGTTAGGTTAGGTAACTAACGACAGAGCAGGGTAGGGCTAGTGCGGATGCAAAACATAAGTAACGTCTATATAATATATCATATATACTATATACAGTATCTATCACAGAACATCACATGATCACATCACAGATATCGCAGCAGAAGAAACATATGGAACATTGGATATACTAGGACGTCCGTGTTTTCAATACGAGCCAGTATAAAACACGGATTCCACGGTCGTGATGAATAGCCAATCCCACACCCCCAGACCCCTACGAGAGCGGCAAGCAACCCTACCAATTCTAGGGTTAGGAGACCCGGACATGACTCCTCGAGTTGGTCTCCCACTGGACCCCAGAACCCGGTTACTTGTGCTCCCCTCCTTGGGTCTATCCTAGTGCGGAAAAGTAAATAATATACAAAGGGTGACATCTTCCGCGACCTGGAAGTGCCCCAATAAAAGAATATTACATACAAGTTTTTACATGAATGAAAATGAAAAACACTCATCTCACATAAAAACCCCCGGCTATTCAAACACGACGATCCAATATAACATATCTAGCAACACATAACATCACATGTCATCAACGTAAGTAATATGCGCATCCCAATTGTCGTTGACATATAGCAACGAAACCGGCGATATCACATATTACACTTACGGTCACAGAAAAGAAAGTGTAAAACTACAACAGTTGGAATCCGCAACCTCCTTAGACATCGCATGCCTAAACCAATGAATTCCTTAGACATCACATGCCTAACAATTATAAACCCCGCATTTTAGTCTCATTATCGAAAACACTTTTCAATATCAAGTCGGGCAATTCAACAAGATTTCCGACATCCTGATCGAATGCTCGTCGCAAACTTTAGTAGACGGCCGCACCCCCGACGCCGTCGACGAAGTGCACCAAGGCGGAACACCGCTGCCGCGAGCACCCGAACGGATGCTTTCGGCGACGGGGTTCTCCTACAGTCACTTGGTCGGAGCTATGGAGTGAGGCTGTCTATTAAGTTTACCCGGCGAGTATCCGCGTACGCTACATGATTGCGACGGACTTTTGATCACATCAAAATTCCGTGGCAACCGATCAAGTGAGACTAAACTGCTATGTTTATAACATTCATTCAGTTATCTCATAACTACTTGTGAATTCCAATTATTGTATCCCATTCCAGATAAATAGAAAATGTTAAACTTTCTGATCGAACAGTCGAACACCCAAGTTTTCCCAAAACAGCTCAACTCATGAAATAAGTTCAAAGACATTCACTTCGTGCCTCAGTACCAACGGTCCAGCCGTAGAAGGGTCAAGCCAACGCCTCACATGTGGCACGCCGTACTGCCCCAAACCCTAAAGTTCAAAGGGCAGTTCAAGACGATCACATAATCGAGTTAAGGTTTGTTGTCTTCTAGAGGGACCATCGCGTTACTTGCACTACTTAGAACGTCTTTAAACCTCGGAAAAATCCAACACTTGGAAATTTTCCGGCAGGGGAAAAGTTGGGTATTTATATCCGGTCGAACTTTTTAACATATTCAAAAATTATCCGGAAAACACATAGACAAGATTAGACAATCCGATCGAATCTACGAACTCCCAATACAACCCAAAAAATTCAACCCTTGAATAAATATTAAAAATTCCCAGGGAAACCAGCACTGCAAAGTAGGAGTTACTGTGCAAAATTCATTGAACAATGAGACATTACGGCCGCGGAACCGCCGCATAAGCCTTGCTTATGCCGCGGTTCCGCCGCACTCTTGTTGAATCATGGACACGTGTTGCACAATAATTCTTAGGATTCCCTGCTGATTTTTTTGCATATTTTTAATATCGAAAAACTCCAGATTTCAGAATAAGTACAGAGAGCATTTTGAGAATTGGGGTTTCGGTTCGATCGGACTTCTAACTCCGTCTACGCATCGCCTAAGGCTCTAGCTAGGCTCTGATACCACTGTAGGGTTCCTAGGCACACTAAGGAGGTCTCACAAAGCATCAACCATGCCAATTTCAAATTTTACGGGTGCCGAGAAACCCTAATACGGATCGTTAACTAGAATATTAGGCGAACACAAGCAACTAGTTAACAATTTAACTAAAAGAACGGAAATACAACCTTTGTAGATCCGGTCCTCCACCTCCATAGCTCCGCAATGAATACTCCTCGCTGTCCAAATGGAATCCCGGGCTCTAGCATCGGCTTCATCGGAGAAATGGGCGGGCAAGGTCGTCGGCTTCGTGCCGAAGATGATCTACGTCGAGGCATCACAAGATCAAGCTCCCACTTCACCAAGTCATGAAACTTGTGAAGAAAACACCCTTTACTACTTGGCAAGAGGTAGAGGATGAAGAAATAGGAGGTTGGTTGACTTTAGAATTGGATTTCTCACTCAATTGCTCAAGTTACCATTGATGAAGCAAGGTTTTCTTCAAGTGAAGAAGAAGAAGAAGATGATGATAATATTATGATGAGTTAATTGAATAGAAAAGAATAATCAACCTTATCATAATATAACCATGGTCAAGTGTAGAGAATGAATCATGGTTAAGTGGAATGGTTAGGGTTAAGCATGAGACAAAATGGTTACTTGGTCAAAGCTTCATGAAGCTTCAATATCAAACAAAGAAAGCCACCATTTTCTCTCATTATCTTCATTTTCCAAAAAGAAATAAATAAATAAATAGATAAATGAATAAGTAAAGGAAATGAAACCCTAACCATTCTTATAACCATAGTTTAATTCTTTACACAAACCCTAGTGAGCATGTATCATCAAACATGATACAAATACAAAAGTATATCACATATACAATGTGCACAATCCAAGTGAGAAAATCCATTTAAAGTGAACCAACACTAGTTAATGCAAAGTAATATATCAAATATATAATTATGCATTAAATCATTAAATCAACACTTGATTCAATGATCCGGTCATGTCGCACACAACCGACCAGTATACAATGTATCGATTTATCGAATCAATCCTTGATTTGATAACTAGGTTATATCGCATATAACCATTCGACACATTCATCGCGAGAATAGAATACGGTATCACATACACGCATTATTCTCGGTCCCGCACATGTCTCATATGCGCTCCTATTTCATTTCGCTTGAGCCAGGAAACCTCTGTATAGGACTCTAAAGACTCGTCAATACGCCGGCAGCAGATGATGATCATATCAAGCACCCACAAGCCGCAAGCGGTCTGCTAAACGTAACGGCCACCCGGGTATTGAGCGATCAGAAGATCGACGAGCAAGCCCGCTCACACTCCTGTGAATCCAACCAGTAACACTTACCGTACAGTCCGGTCTGTTCGTCTGATATGTCGCATATCTTGCCTAGGGGTGGTAAACGTCAGACCCCAATAGCTCGATAAGTCGTGTCGATATGAGGTCTATAACAGTTCGAGAAACTACAGGTAACACTTACCAGTAAATCTCAGCAACCCTGGCCAGGGATTTCCGGTTATAGCCAATCGAACACAGCGCAACATCAACCCCCTATACCGGGAGAGACGAATCCCCTCCTATCACTCATTGCCTCTATATGACTCGGGACTGTACCCAAAAACCACCGTTTTGCACGCCCTCTTAGACGTGGTAAGGTGGAAATCAAACCACAGTGGGAACCACACAAGACTCTATGACGATCTCGGGTCAACAGACTACTCTGTACCAGTGTCACCAGAGAACTGCCATCTGACGTAAGGTATAATACCATCTGGGAGTTCTCGGCGAGTCCGTCCAGTGTACCCAGTCTCCACTGAGCACACGTATATCATCTCTGATGTCAAAAACCAATGGATATGGGATCATCCATCGCCCATCTGTATGGGTCGAGAAGGTATACGCAAGTCTACTCTGGTATATCGATGCCCTGTCTCGATATACCCACGACTAGGGACTTTGAAGGATGTACTTATGGACTACCATGTCCCCACTAGTATGATCCGCATCATAGTCCAGGTAGTCAAGTACACATCCTAAGGGCTTTACCAACATGTAACAGAGAGACAATCAGTGTACACGTTAAGGTAAAGATCAACCAGATAGCATACTATCATGTCGAGCAAGAAAGTCCTCCCTATATATGTCCCAGCATCCACTGCAATATACATCCAATGTACAGTAATGGCCTCTAGGGCATACATATAACTAACAGATAGAAATAAAAGATAAGACTTATGTTTTCTGTAAAGTTGATAAAAATCCCTGATTTAAGACCACACTGTCAGAAGGAAAACTCAGGAGAACCAACGTCTTTCTAAACTTTTTTGGAACGTATAGGATCTAAAGTTAAATAGATAGAAGGCGTGAAAAACAAGGATTGGATATTTCTAACTTAGGATAATAGAGTTTCTAACGTAGATACTACACTATTGGAGTAGAATCAATGTTAACTTATGACACTAGCATGCCGGGATTTTCTGGGTGTAATCCGCTGAAAACCCTCAGGAGACAACACTCCTCCTACTAGGGACACTTAGAGGTTTAACGGCTTGTTGCACGAGCTCAGTGCAATCGCGTTCTCTATGAAAGTGAGGTTAGGACTTTTTGTGAATAATTGGTTTTGCTCGGGACGAGCAAAAGTTAAGTTTGGGGGTATTTGTTCATACCAGAATATTGCTTTTAATACCGCCCATTCTTATACTCGTTTGTTTATAGGTTGGTGCTTTTAATCCGTGTTTGCTACATATTTACAGGCTACAGGTTCCTAGTCCAAAATAACGCAAATCATACAAAATCTCCACTGTTACGCCAAAATCCAGAACATCTGTTGAAAACAGATAAAAGCCGGGTTCCGGTCATCCGTATCCGTCCAGTGCCGCATACCAGTTTCAGAAACAAGACATATGACTGTGGTCATTCGTGTCTCGGACAAGCATAGAGCACGAGGGGGACAGCACAAGAATCAATGGGTGCACGGAGCTCGAGGGAGAAAAGGTTAAAAGTATTATTTTTGATGCCATTTTGGACTATTGCGGATCTAAAGAAATCATGGAAGAATATTGACATTTTGGACCTGTTAAACAAAAGACAAAAGCAGCACCAGAAACCCACAGAGAAATGACACCATAACTCCCCCACATGGCCGCGGATCCGCGGCCAATAGCATGACTCGGCCGCGGATCCGCGGCCGAGTTGACTCGGTGGAGTCTGAAATTTCAGGGGCAGTCTGGGAACTTCATTTGGGCATAGATAATTTCCCTAGGTTTTCAACTCTCCTCCTATAAATACCCCAGTTCTGAACCATTGTTGGGGATGAATTCTTATGCCCTCTTTTAGTTAGTTTTTGGTTTAACTTCTTCTTCTTCATCATCTTTCCTCCATTAAATTGTTGTGAGAGCTTTTGAGTGGATGTTAAATGAAGATGAGGGTTACATTGTATCATTCTTTAGCTTAGTCCCCTTGAGATCCTTGCTTTCTCTTGATCTTTCAACCTCTTCATTGAGCTTGAAGGTTTAAGGGTTGGTATTTGATCTCAAGGGTTGTATCATTTTGGAAGGAATAAAGTCTCTTTTGTGCTTCATTTTTCCTTTGGTTTTTAGCTCTCTCTTGATCTTGCAATCTCTTAATTGAGCTTGCAAGTTTAAGTTTGGGTTATTAAACCCATGGTGTGTAACTTGTTCCATGGTTTCTAGTTCTCTTTCTTGCTTATTTCTTTCTTACTTTTTATTACTTGCTTTACATTCATGCTTTACTTTCATGCACTTAAATTCCATGCACTTTTAATTACTTGCTTGTAATCTTTTCTTTTCTTTGTTTATCTTTTCTTTTGCTCTTTTTGGTTCGTTTTATGAATGATTGTTAATATGTGTTGTTAAGAATAAATACAATAATGTAAGTTAATGTTTCTTTGCTCATTTCCTTTTCCCGTTATTTTCCTTTGAACTCCGCCCAAACGTTACGCAAGCGCTCCGTTAGGCACGCTACCCTACCAAGGTAACGGTGATTCCTAACCATGACCGGTTGCGTTCGGTTTGGCCAGAGACGAAAGCAAGAGACAAGAACGGAAGGATAAGAGTCAATAAGCCGGATTCCACGAATACCGTGCTTAAATCCCCTAATCCACGTTGTTGCCGATTGCTCTAGCTTCAATTAGTCAAGACTCGGCTCAAAGGTTTTGAGTGCGTATTTCTTTAGCTTACACTTTCGTATCTTTTTCTTAACAACTTTATACTTGCATATAAAACACTTAGGATAGAACTGAACAAACATATACACATTCTTTATTGACTCGTCTAAAACTCGAATGGACATACAACCATCTCCCTGCGGATCGACCCGTGCTCAACCGGCTAGCTGCGAAGCGACACCATCCTGATCGCGGTTATAACTTTAGAAATTTGAACATCCGACACGCCAAAAGCGTGCGATCAGTTGTTTATAGTGACGCGTCGAGAAAAGATTTAGGCTGTGTTTTGATGCAACACGGTCGAGTGGTGGCTTACATCTCTCGTCGCCTGAAGACTCACAAGAAGAACTACCCCATGCATGACCTGGAGTTAGTGGCCGTTGTGTTCGCCTTAAAGATATGGAGGAATTACTTACTGGGTGAAAGAGTGGTGGTGTACATGGATCATAAAAGTTTGAAGTACTTGTTCACTCAGAAGGAGCTGAATATAAGACAGCGCAGATGGCTGGAGCTGATGGCAGACTACGATATTGATCTGCAGTTCATCTGGGGAAGGTGAACATCGTTCCAGATGCTCTCAGTAACATGCCATCAGCTTCGGTGATGACTTGTCAAAAGGGGATTCTCAAAGATCTTCAAAGACTCAAGTTAGAAGTAGTTACACCGGGTGTGCCCAGACAGCCCTGGCAGTTGCAAGTTCAATCATCGCTTATAGATCACATTAAAGCTGCACAGGTTGGAGACTCTCAGTTGCAGAAATTCAGAGGGTTTGTTGAAGCGGGTTTGAGGATGGATTTGCAAATTCACAAAGATGGTTCCCTGAGATTTGGCAGTCGGCTATGTGTTCCAAAGGGGGTATTCGAGATGATGTTCTAGCCGAGGCACAGAATTCCGCTTACTCGGTGCTCCCAGGAGGCACCAAGATGTACAGAGATCTGAGGCAGCACTTCTGGTGGAATGGAATGAAGAGAGAGATTGCTCGATTTGTATCCAAATGTCTGGTATGCACAGGTGAAAGCCGAGCATCAAAGAGTAGCTGGGTTGTTGCAACTGCTTCCACTGCCAGAGTGAAAATGGGAGCAAATCACCATGGATTTTGTGACGGCACTACTTTGAATTCCAAAGGGAAACAATGCAGTCTGGGTTATTGTTGATCGTCTCATGAAGGCAGCACATTTCATACCATTCTGAGTGGGGCAATCGACTAAGTCACTTGCGGAGAGATATATGCAAGAGATTATGAGGTTGCCTGCAGTGCCCGTTAGTATCGTGTCTGATCGAGACACCAGGTTCATTTCCCACTTTTGGAAGAGCCTGCAGCAGTGTTTGGGCACTCTTCTCAAGTTCAACAGAGCCTATCATCCACAGACGAATGGGCAATACAAGTGTACTATCCAGACGCTTGAGGTCATGTTGAGGGCGTGCATGCTTGATTTTCAGGGCTCTTAGGAGGATCACCTTCATTTGTAGAGTTTTCGTATAACAACACCTATCAGGCTAGTATTGAGATGGCATTGTTCGAAGCTCTTTACGGACAAAAGTGTCAAACCCTTCTTTATCGGGATGACGTTGGTGAACGAAAGTTGTTGGGCCCTGAGCTTATAATACAGACAGTGAGCAAGGTTCAGACGATCAGGCAACATTTTAAGGCTGCTCAGGACCGACAGAAGAGTTGGGCAGATGCTGGCAGAAGGTCGTTGGAGTTTAGTGTTGGTGACCACGTATTTTTGAAGATATCACCCACTCGGGGAATGATCAGGTTTGGTAGTCGGGGGAAACTCATTCCCCGGTTCATCGGACCTTTTAAGATGCTAGAGCGAGTAGGAGAGGGGGCATATCAACTTGCCTTGCCTCCATCACTAGCTGGTGTGCACAATACTTTCCATGTATCTCAGTTGAGACGCTACGTTCGAGATGACAGCCATATCTTGGACCATTCAGAGTTGACGTTCGGCACCGATCTGTCTTACAAGGAGTAGCCTACTACCATTCTCGATCGTAGGGAAAGTGCTAAAGGATAAAAGCATTCACTTGGTTCAAATCTCTTGGGGTGATCGTTCTCTAGGGATGTCTACCTGGGAGCATGAGGAGGACACCCGTTCATGATTTCCGCACCTGTTTGAACAGTTGTTTGTTTGTTTGTTCCGTTGTTTTCATTGTTTAATTTCGAGAACGAAATTTTTGTAAGGGGGGTATGATATAAATTCCCAATTCCATAGTACATCTTGTATTTAAAATTTTGGTCCCAATAAATTTTCCATTTAATTCCCAATTTAAATTCCTAAATATTTTTTTCAAAATTTTCAAATTCTTTTCTTTAAACCTTAATGTGATTTTTTTTCCAAAATTTTCTATTTCTATTTTTTTAACCCAAACCTTATTCCCCCCAGCCCAAACCCGCACACCCTCTCTCCGACCCGACCCTAACCCTTCCCTCACTCCAACTCGAACCTGAACCCGACCCGTCTCCCTTCTCCTTCTCTCCCTCTAATTTTCTTTCTTCTTCTTTCCTTTCTCCTTCCTTTTGAACGAGCCTCAACATTCCCTTCCTTCCTCGCAACCGCCTCCTCGTGACCAGCCCTCGCCTACATCTTCGCCTCATCGCTAACCAACGCGAGATCCCCTCCTCCAAATCCCTACCTTGTCCTCTCTCTAAATCTCTATCTCTCTATTTTTCTACCTCTCTATCTTTTCCTTTAACTCCTCCTCTCCTCTGCAAATCCCTCACCACCGGTGTCGTCTCAACCCACATCACCTCCACTGACCTCCTCCTTTATCACCAACCTCAACTTATTATCCCCTTTCTCAAAACACAGCCCCACCATCACCGTCAACAACCACCACTGCCGCTCCTCCCACCTTCGCCCACTGCCGGAGCACCGACGACCACATCGCAGATCACTGCTTCTGCCTCTCACCGCCACTGCATTCACCGCAACACCACCATCTCCTCTTACTACAACCCAAACCCTAGCTCCTCCTTATCACCACCTTCCTGCAACTCCATCGCCAGCCACCCCCTCTCGACGTCATCTCATCTCTGCGACATCGCCACCACCACACAGCACTGCCCCTTCCCTCCAGCACTCACCCGAGTTCCCACTCCACCTGAGTAGAGCCCATCACCTTCGTTACCCACCTCTGCCCATCACCTGGACCATCGTCTTCGCCCATCCAAGATGCTATCGCTAAACTTCAGGGCCAACATTTCTATCACCCCACACCCACGGGCCCTTCGCCATACCCCATCGGAACTTTCCAAAGTCCCCGCCATGGCCAAATCCCCGGGTGTGATGTCGTTGCTGTAATGTGTCCGTGCGATCACCATCGCCATGTTGCTGCTGCCCATTGTGCCTTGCTCATGCTTCTTATCGTCGTGATTGTCGCCAGGCAAGTGAAAATCAATCACTTGCTTATTCATGCTATTGTATTTAGTTAATCGAATTGTCATGATAAATGACAATGTGCTCGTGCGTATCTACTATAAATATATCGATAACTTATAAACGAATTCCTTTAGCGAACCCTTGTAGATTGATTGTGAAGAATGTAATCCCGACTCGGTCTTCTAATCCTTAATAATACCAATTAGAATTTAATTAAATGATGCCTAGTCGAATCAAATAGATAGAACCGATATTTCGATTATTACCCGTAGATTTAACCCGAGTGTTCGATGTGAATACTCTTTCAAAATGCTCATATCTTATGTTTAAAGGATTCTTGTTACGGATAATGATATTGTGTAGTGATTTAAATTTAAAATGTTGAGAATATCGTCACGAAACATCACCCCAAAGAGGCGACGCCAAATCTGGGTTTTACTGTACATGTCGTGGTGTTAAATTGATATAAAATTAGATACATATCAGAATGTATTTTTCTATGGCTCGTATCGAAGAAGACTCGACAACCTAGAACACCCTATAATTCATGTTTCATTTCTACTTTGAGAACGATGATGAAATCTGTTTGGGAGCACGTTTCTGGACTAAAGTTCAGAGCAGTACTGCTTGTCGACATCTGTTTTAATATGCTCTTATAACTCTGTGTGAAAATGATATTATGCAGAACCCTATACCGTTGCAAAGATTATCCTGTTAGATAACTATATGTGGTACTTTCATTAATTTTTACCATCATTTGCTATCTTAATTATCTTTTAAATCATCGTTACGTAGTGCAGTCCCATGCAGGGACAGAACGTATACCCTGACCTTGAACGGTGCATATCTTCCACCACACAGTAGATATTTTCAATCCTTCTAGTGCGTTGAAAACCTAATTAATAGATATAAATATTACTCAACTGTTGCATTGCCTAATTATGAATCCAACAAGGTGAAAATGTGTTATGAATTGGACTTTTAGTTCAGAAACTGAATTTCCAGCGATGAAAACATAAATTGAAACGACCGCATCTCGCCAACCTGAAACCCGATTGACCTGAAACCAATTTTGTTAGATCTTTGTTTGAGTTTAATTTTTACCTCTTTTGTTGTATTTTGTTTAAATACGATCGTGTAGGGGCATTGTGTTTCATATCAATTATGACTTGCAAAGTTGCATCATCCTTGTATTTTACCCGAGCGTAATATCTTTAGTGAAAGCGAACGTTCATAGTGATTTTAGAGAACTTTGCATTGTCGAACGTGAGTAGTATTGTATTAGTTGTGTCAAGTATGCCAATGATAAGGGATTGATTCGTGAAATTGAATAGTGCAGTGAAAGTGAATAAGAACGTGATTTGTCGCGTGCTTGTATACAAATAGTCTTATACATATAGTTATTGTGACATGGTGAAATGGGGAAATCAAGGTGGAATCGAAACCGTATTTAGCGAGATGCGGTGACATAGAGAATGATCATTCGATTATATATATATATATATATATATATATATATATATATATATATATATTAGGCCGTGTGCCTAGTGGCACGGCTGCAGGGTTATGTCTCGGGCTACAATGGACCGTAGTCTCGGGCATGCACGAGAACCTTGTTAAACACGAGCATCCTTTCCACCGATTGATTTCATTTGACTTAGAGACTGATAGGTAACGAAATACATATTGCGTGGATTGATGACATGATACATATACCGTACTGTTCATATTCACTTGATATTCCTTATTCGCATGTTTATGTATTCTGCCGTACATTTCATGTTTAATAACATCGTACACACTATATATTTATTCCTATATATGTCGCTCTGACGACCTGAGTACGCATGCTCAGAGGACGGAGTAGACCCAACTCAGGAGCAGGACGTGCCATTCGAGATCACGGAGGTTTTGACCGTGACATCAGCGCTATCGCCTTTTTGCTTGCTACAAGAACACTGTTATTTGTTTGGTTAGTTATTTCTTTCATGCAAATAAATGTATCCTGAACTCCGTTATTTTAATATAATAAAGTTGTGAGCTGTGATTTCCTTTACTTTAGTGTTGTGTTTACTGATTACTATGTAATACTAGAAGCAGAAGTGTGACTACGGCGGGATTATTTCTTGACCGTAGAAGCATGGCTGGCCTAGTCATCCCTCGTATTCCGTATTTTGGGAAGCAGGGTGTGAAATCCACTCATTGTTTATGTTTCGGGAGTGATACACTCAATGTGCAAAGTTATATTGATGCATACCACTCAGGTGATCGAGATGGTGGGAGAAGTACAACATGGTATGTATTTACGGTTGGGGAAACAACAATCAGTTGGATTTCCCAGTTGCAAAAGATAGACGCGTTGTCAACGACAGTGTAACGTTTTAAAAATAATTAATTAAATAAATAAAATCCTTTATGTGAATTTTCTTATTTTCGGTAAAATAAAACGTATTTTTCGTAAAACTTAACTAAAATTATTTTTCATTATAAATTTAAAAAGACCTATTTTAAATATGTAATTACTAGTAAATGGTGTTTATTTAGTCACTTATAAATTTTTAGTTTAATTAAATATTTTTCCTAAATTAATTATTTTAAATATTAACATAAGCTTTATTTATACATTAAATTAGTGTAAATTACAAATTTGAATGGGTTAAATTAGCAAAAGTGAACCATTACATATTAGAAGCAAGTGTGTAATATGCAAAATCTTTTCTAAAATTTTTTCCATGGTTCTAGACTTTTCTAGGATTAACTTAGAAAAGAAATAAACAAAAAAATAAGAAAATGATGAAAAGACATAAAAGAAGCATCAAATGAAGAACTTTCTACATAATTCTTCACATCTTTTTCCTTTATGCCTTGGCCAGCCTCACCTCCATGGGCAGCCCCAAATTTTCACCCCATCACTTTTGCATTAAAAATCATCAAAATTCAACAAAAATTCCAAAAATAAACCTCAAAATCAATATTCAATCTCTACCATTTTCCTTTGACCTATTTAGAATGGATTTTAGAGTTGGAAACCATTATTTTCGAAGTATATTTTTATGTTTGGATCTCATGTTTTGGAGGTATAATTTTTATTCGTATGATTAATTGTTATTAAATGCTTTAATCTAGCATATTTAGATTTCCTTAATTAATTCTATTTGCAAGTTTAAAATTCAAGATAGGGTTTCTAAAATCAAGTTAGGGTTTTTATTAATTAAGTGGGGTTATAATAACTAGTTTAACATTTTTAGAAATAGAAAATCTAGTATGGTTGATGTATTGTAAATTGTTCATTCAAAATTATTTAAATTAAACAATTTTGCAAACTAGATTTTTATAAATTATATATAGTGGTGAGGTAAAATTATAATTAAGGTTTTTATCATTAGAATATGGTGTTAATGAGGAGATTAACATGTTATTTGAGTGTGGTACATAATCTAGTTACAATTTGCTAGCTTTCACTTTCAAATTTTCACAAAATTGCTATTTTTATTAAACTAGGTTTTTGAAATTCATTTAAAATGTAGGATTAAAAATCTAGTTAGGGTTTTGGCACATCCTTAAGGTTTCATGGAGTGGTTTAACACTTTAAAATATGCAAAATCAGGTTTAGTAGTGGAATTGTGAATTTTGGCTTAAAAAGTGTTAAATTTGGCTAAAATTGCAAACTAGAAATTTCAATTTAAGATAAAATGGTGTGATAAAAATATAGTAATGGTTTCTATAATCTAGTTATATTATTTAATGAATATTATGATCATTAGTTTCATTTAAACATCAAGTTTTGAAGTAAAACGGTAAATTGACATTTTCAAGCTTTTGCGAAATAGGACGATTTGATCGATTTTAAGGTTTCGATAATTTAAAACATGTATTATATTATAAATAATGAGTTTTGGAACTACGAGTTATTTGTTGGTGTTTTATCTCGATCAATCGGCGTTTGTACGCCGATATCGAGCGATCTTTGGTTCTTTTGCATGAGCGGGTCATAGATTTTAACCTATGTGCGTTTCGTGCGTCGTTTTGGTTTTGTCCGTGATTCAGTTTACGATATTATATATGTTTACGTATAGGTACCCCTCATGTGGACTTCGGACGAGGAAGAAGAGGAGGGCGATATCGTCTTCTGCAGACAAAGACCAGGTGAGTAGATGTATATCTACGGAGGAAGTCGGGTGGATGGCGTTTAGCACCCCCGCAAACGTAGAATAGGAATATTACTTATTATCATTAGGAAGTCGGACGTGACCTTAGATTCTTGGCGAGTAGGACCCTATTAAAGACTTTAGGTTGGACTAGATGGATTTAGAATGACTTTACCAGAGCATGAATGTCTTGGAAGGGATTCGTAGGTTTCAGGTAGACACACACACACACAGAAACTTGACTTGGTGTATATGTGTATGTGTATATATATAGGAACGTGTGTAGGTATATATATATATACACAACATGTATATGTGAGATAAGGATGTTATATGATACGTGGGGATGAGACAATATAACAGGGCTTGAAGCCATGATCTCTTGGCTATATAGTCGTGTTATGATGTTAGCGGATCATTGGAAATGATAAAATGGATATGTATACATAAATAATAATAGGTGATGATGACATTGAGATATACGAGACTCTAGAATAGAACCCAGACTATAACCTGTGACTTGATTACGATATGAGATACGTGTGACTTAGTTACGATATGATATATGTATGACTTGATTACGATATGATATATCTGTGACCTGATTACGATATGATATATATGTGACTTGATTACGATATGATATATGTGTGACCTGATTACGATATGATATATATGTCATGATATTTCTGAGGAACAATTGACGATGTATATGTACGCGACAATGATATATGATTGATGATATTGGGATGTATGCGATTACAGTACAGTACCTTTAATCATGACATTATTTGATGATGATATTATAGGAATGATGATGTACGTAGGTGATACTTGACCCGTACCCCGATATTGGGATGCCGTACGATGGATTTTACTGTACGAGGCATAGATGTGATGATTGATCCGCACTCTTGATTCGAGAAAGTCGTACTACGTACATGACGCTATTGAGGCTGGATTGCCGACTATTAGAGATATGGACTCAGACCTTAGGTGGATTCTTATTTCTTATCGACTAGTTTCTGTAGTTTAGTTCCTTAGGGGGTTAGATAGATACTAGTTTAGGCTCGAGTCATATAGTTGTAGTTAGACATGTATATTACAAATGAGTGGTTAATACACATCCATCTTTACATTCAGATCATAATCATCATGTTGCATGTTCATACATATGTTTCTTTAGTCAGTATGAAACACTGCCTGTTACGACACCAGCACCATTACCGATGATGCGCATATTCCGCGTACACTTATTTGCCGGCTCACACACATCATCATCGGTAATTGCTATGTCACGTACACTTTAGAACATATTATCTTTTATTGGTAGAATCAGCTAAAGGCTAGATCAATATAATATTGTGATTACTCTCAGGTGTTAGTCTAGACATTGCATTTATTACTTCGACACTTCATGCATTCACATTTTTACGTTATCATGCAGTATTGTGGGGCTTATGCCGATACTTATTATTTACTTGCTCATGATTTTAGGATTTTAGATTTCAATGAGATTTCTGGATTTTGGGGTAAACCGCAAGAATATATATAAAAACATCTCTCTCTCTCCCTCTCTTTTTTAAATATAAGTTGCGGTTTTCTCGTGATGTATGTGTCGTCCACCGTGAGATTTCATGTTTTCTGTTGGATTTCGAGACCCGATTCGAGGAGTGGATGAACTGACTCGGGTACATGGTGGGCCCGGTATGGTACCCCGGGGCAAGAAGATCGAGTTGTAAACGATGAGCCTGGCAGGGAAAGACTACCTACCGGTGATGTCTGGCACGGCGGATATCCGGAGGATGTCGACCGTTGTCGTGAGATTTGATGATATGGGCCGATCCGGGCTTACGGAGCCCGAGATATTGAGACTATGAGGTATTGAGACTTGAGATTTACATGTTTTATGTCGATGCTTGACACGGATTTCCATGGATTTCATCGATGATGTTTCAGATTTCTATACAAATTTTACTATGATGAAAGTTAAAGACTTATACATATATATCCAAATTTCAGGGTTGATTGTTTTACATTCATGATGCATGCATACTCATTCACATGACATATTACTATTTGAGGTACTGATACGAGCACGGAGCATTTGCACTTACGCGTAGTTTATGTTAGTTGATGTATGCCCTAGAGGCCAGTATTGCACAGATGATGTATATTATATTGGATGCTTGGACATATATAGAGAGGACTTTCTTGCTCGATATGATAGTATACTATCTGGTTGCACTTTACTTTAACATGTATACTTGTCTCTTTATACTGTCTTATAGTTACATGTTGGTAAAGCCCTTAGGATGTGTACTTGACTACCTGGACTATGATGCAGATCATACTAGTGGGGACATGGTAGTCCATAAGTACATCCTTCAAGGTCCCTAGTCGTGGGTGTATCGAGACGGGGCATCGATATACCAGAGTAGACTAGCGTATACGCTTCTCGACCCATGAGATGGGCGATGGATGATCCCATATCCATTGGTGTTTGACATCAGAGATGGTATACGGGTGCTCAGTGGAGGCTGGGTACACTGGACGGACTCGCCGAGAACTCCCAGATGGTATTATACCTCACGTCAGATGGCAGTTCTCTGGTGACACTTGTGCAGGTTAGTCTGTAGACCCAAGATCGTCATAGAGTCTTATGTGATTCCCACTGTGCTTTGATTTCCACCTTACCACGTCCATGAGGGCGTGCAAAACGGTGGCTTTTGGGTACAGTCCCGAGTCACATGGAGGCAATGAGCTATAGGAGGGGTTTCGTCTCTCCCGGTATTGGGGGTTGATGTTGCGCTGTGCTCAATTGGCCATAACAGGAAAGTCCCTGGCCAGGGCTGATTCAGAGATTTACTGGAAAGTGTTATCAGTAGTTTCTCGACCCGTTATGAGCCTCGCATCGACACGACTTATCGGTTATTGGGGTCTGACGATTTCCACCCCTAGACTTGATATGCGACATATCAGACGAGGAGACCGGACTGTACGGGAAGTGTTACCGGCAGGCTTTTACAGGAGTTGGAGCGGGCTTGCTTGCTGATCTTCTGATCGCTCAATACCCGGGTAGCCGTTACGTCCAGCTAGTACCGCTGACGGCTTGTGGGTGCTTGATGTGATCATCACCTGCTGCCGGCGTATTGATGAGTCTTTAGAATCTTACATAGAGGTTTTACTGGCTCAGGCAAAACGAAATAGGAGCGCATATGTGATATGTGCGAGACCGAGAATAATGCGTGTATGTGATACCGTATTCTATTCTTGTGACTTTTTGTATCGGTCGGTTATATATGATATAGCCAGGTTATCGAATCAAGTGTTGATTCGATAAGTCGATACAATGGATGTTAGCCGGTTATATGAGATATGACCGGATTATTAAGTCAAGTGTTGATTTAATAATTAAGTTTATAATTGTATATTAGATATACTAATTTACATTTACTAATACTTGTTCACTTTAGGGTTTTTCTCACATGTACACTACTTTAACATATATATGATATATGTTAAAATGTGTTATCTTATTGTATCATGGTTGATGATACAACATTCATGTGTGTATGAGACATACACCATTCTATGTATTATGGTGGGTTATGATTATTTAAGATAATTACAAAATTAGTGGAGTTTTGGAATGAGCATGAAGCTTGTAGAAGCTTACTTTGCTTTGACAAAGTCTACTAGCTTTGTCTTTACCTTAGATTCCTTTTAACCCAACCATAATCAATAAGCTATGGTTATGGCTCTACAAGGGTTAGTATATGATACTCACTCACCATGGTTACGCTTCACACTTGATCATTATCCTCTTCAATTTCTTTTGTTCGTCTTCTTCTTCATTGAACAAGAGAAAAAGAAAACTAGGGTTTGATCCAAAGTGAGAAAGATTATGAGAAACAAAAATCTAAGGAGAATCCACTTCCTATTTCTCCATCCTCTACTAGACTAGCACTTTAGTTTAGGGTGTTTACTTCACTAATTCTCTAGTTAGTGAAGTAGGAGCTTGAGTCGGAATTCCCTCGACGTAGATCATCTTCGGCCTCGGAGACTTTAAGTAAGGTCGCATCCTTCGTGTCGTTAAGCCATGCAAGAGCCTGGGAGAATCTTGATCGCAGCGAAGGGACTTCAATAAGGAGCAAATGAAGTGGAGGACCGATCTACAAAGGTTGTATTTCGTGTTCCCTTTAGAGTAAAGTTGTTTACTTGCCTTTTTGATTCGCCTAAACTCTAGTATAAGATCTTGGTTAGGGTTGTTAGGCACATAAATTTTTTAAACGGGCATGGTCGATGCCTTGTAGAGCCTTGTTAGTGTGCCTAGTAACCCTACAGTGGTATCAGAGCCTAGCTAGAGTATTAGGCGATGTGTTAACGAAGTTAAAACTCCTAACGAACCCGATACGTCCAAGTTTACCCCATCTCTGTACATTTTTTCAAAACTGTGTATTTTCTGAATTAAAAATACATAAAAAATTCAGCAGTGTTTTCTAAGCATTACTGTGCAAAACGATCACCTGAACCGTACGGACGACCGTGGTTCCGCGGCAAATCCCTGCTTGTGCCGCGGAACCGCGGCAGTACAGTGACATTGGGGTCTTCTGTTTGCACAGTAATGTTTAATTCTGCTGTTGG
This sequence comes from Agapanthus africanus, assembly GCA_030015575.1. Taxonomy (NCBI): domain Eukaryota; kingdom Viridiplantae; phylum Streptophyta; class Magnoliopsida; order Asparagales; family Amaryllidaceae; genus Agapanthus; species Agapanthus africanus. Next base: position 25,485,797 of record JASDDO010000006.1, on the reverse strand, counting down.
ATTTTTATGGGTACTTTAAATCTGACTCAAGTGTTGAGTATTCAAGGGTTCATTTTGTAATCATCGATTCGATCGGAGAATTTAATTTTGTTCTGTCATTCCGGATAATTTAGTAAGTATTAAAATGTTCGAACGGATATCATTAACTCAATTTTTCCCGGCACGAAAAACATTTAAGTGTTGATTTTTACCGAGTTTAAATCTTTCGGAAAAACGTGCATGTGATGTGATGGACCCTCTAAAAGACAGCAAACCTTAACTCGATTATGTGACCGTCTTGAACTGCCCTTTGAACTTTAGGGTTTGGGGGAGTACGGCGTGCCACATGTGAGGCGTTAGCTTGATCCTTCTACGGCTGGACCATTGCAACTGTGACGTATTCTGGAACTTTTGAACTCCGCTCAAGTGTTGAGCTATTTAGGAAATTTCGGGTATTTGATTATCTTTTCGGAAAGTTTAATACTGTCTATTTATCTGGAATGTGATACAATATGTGGAATTCATATGGTTAGGCATGAAATGCGAAATATGTGATATTTCGGATTTACGATGTCTAAAGAGTATGTAGATTCCAAATGTTGTAGTTTTACACTTTATTTTCTGTGACCGTAAGTGTAGTATGTAGTGGTATGCCGATTTTCGTTGCTATACATCAACGACGATCGGTGTATGCATACTTACTTACGTTGATGACATGTGATGTTATGTGTTGCTGGATATGTTATATTGGATCGTCGCGTTTTGAATAGCCGGGGGGTTTTATGTGAGATGAGAGTTTTTATTTTCATTTATGTAAATTTAAATGTATGTAATATTCTTTTATTGGGGCACTTCCGGGTTGAGGTTGATATCACCTTTTGTATATTATTTACTTTTCCGCACTAGGATAGACCCAAGGCGGGGAGCACAAGTAACCGGGTTCTAGGATCCAGTGGGAGACCAACTCGAGGAGTCGATCCGGGTCTCCTAACTCTAGAATTGGTAGGGTTGCTTGTCGCTCTCGTAGGGGTCTAGGGGTGTGGTTTTGGCTATTCATCGCGACCGTGGAATCCGTGTTTTATAGAGGCTCAAAATAAAACACGGACGTCCTAGTATATCGAATGTTTCATATGTTTCTTCTGCTGCGATATCTGTGATGTGATCATTTGATATGTTGTGATAGATACTATATATAGAATATATGATATATTATATAGGCGTTACTTATGTTTTACACCCGTGCTAGCCCTGCCCCGCTCTGCCGTTAGTTACCTAACCTAACGGTGCACGAGGGGACATCGAGGCGAATGCGGATAGCATAAGTGTACGTCGTATTTATCTGTGATGTTTAGGTGACTTAAATGATGGGACTTCATTAATGTGATTAATGAAAGAAAAGAAACCCAAAAGATGTAGAATCAAATTTCTCATAAAAAGGTAGCTACAGTTTTGCTTTGCATAGCGATATATATGATATATCCCGCACCTTATTCGATGAGGAAAGAGCCGAGATCCCTTCACCGGGAGTGACCTCTTTAGCAAAACTGGCAGATGCTATAACAATCGGTTTGTCTTTTGATTGCTTTTGGAGTTTTTCTTTGCACAGCGGTATATATGATATATCCTGCATCTCATTCGACGAGGAAAGAGCCAACGATCCCTTCACCGGGAGTGGCCTCTTTAGCGAAACTAGCAGAAGCCTCAAAAAACTCCATTTTAAAAATCATTTGATTCTACAATGATATCAACTTCATTACGCAATAGGTTTTCTGAAAAACCTGTCGTAGCCCACCATCCTTTCAGATAAGTCCTACTTAGTATTCGTGCTACGTTTGTTGGCCTCCGTCAAGGCGTAGTGTGCGGTAGTTAACTAGTATTTATCTGCTTATGCATATGATGCAGATTGGATTAGGGTAGTCGTACGACCTTGTTGACCTCCGTCAAGGGTCGTGCGGGTGGGTTTGATTCAATCAAGAAATGACGGGTTGAACTTGACTTGCACCCTGTGGTTTGTTGGCCTCCGTCAAGGTCATAGGATGCATGGGGCAAAATTATCGGGAATTTCAAGTGTTGAAATTTGCAATGAGATTGCATACCTTCTATGAGATAGTTGGATCCCGATACCCACTGTGAGTAATTGTTACTCCTGGGAGAGTTTTACACATTACAATTAGCCGATCAAGTAGGTGTCTAGAAAGGTGTCAACGAGGTTACGCCTCTGGGAAAACGAGGTTTACTTTAATTAGGTCCGTGCGAAAGCACGGGAAACCTCCCTCAAAGTACAGACACTGGCCTGGCTGAAAGATCGGCGAAGTTGTAGGGTATAATTAATCCCGGCTAGTCTTTCCTTTTAAGGTTTGAAGGAAGATTTGATAAAAACAGTAGGAGCCATCCTGATTAGATAAAATAATAACCAATCTGATCTTGCAAGAGCATACGCTAAATGTTTTCTTCTCTCTCTCTCCAGGTAGCGACCATATCATGCCTTAATCAAGATAATAATATGGATGTATTGACCGAACCCGCATGTTATACTGTGCTGGGGAACGTTGATTCCGTTCTTTCTTATAAGAGTTATAGGACTGAACAGGACATAGGGGAATACCAAGATTCCCATGCCACCCGAATGAAGAAAGTACATGATGATGCATTTTCTTCGGGTGTGTTCGTTACAGAGAATTGTTTCTCTATTTGCTCTGCGTCCTGGGTATTAGATACCGGGTCAGGATCCCATATATGTAATCAGTTACATGGGCTTAGGAAAGGTAGAGAACTTGGAGAAAGTGATAAAGACATAAGAGTTAGAAATGGTGCAATTGTTGCAGCTAAAACCGTCGGGGAATATCACCTTGTATTGCCAACTGGTAATACATTGATTCTGAACGAATGCTATTACATGCCGAACCTGATATGCAACATTATATCGGTTTCTTTGTTGAGTAAAGAGGGATATAATTTTGTATTATAGGATAATGTTATGAACATTTTCCGTAACCAAAAGTTGGTTGGATCAAGCACGTTGTGCAATGGCATTTATGTTCTAAATCAATCAACAGTTCTGAGCATAACAAACATACACAAGAGGAAGAATTCAGAACTAAACGAATCCTTCTTGTGGCATTGTAGACTGGGTCACATCAATGCGACAAGACTAGCTAAGTTGCATAAAGATGGATATTTGAATCCGTTTGAATTTTCATCTTATGACACTTGCCAGTCATGTCTCAAAGGCAAGATGACCAAAACTCCGTTTACGGGACACGGAGAAAGAGTTACGGAACTCTTAGGACTAGTACATAGTGATGTATGCGGTCTCATGTCTACTCATGCCAGGGATGGTTCTTCGTACTTCATTACATTCACTGACGATCTCTCTAGGTTCGGGTATGTGTTCCTGATGAAACACAAATCAGAAGCTTTTGAGAAATTCAGAGAATATAAACAAGAAGTCGAGAACCAAACCGGAAAAAGTATTAAAATCCTTCGATCTGATCGAGGAGGTGAATACTTGAGCAATGAATTCCTGGACTTCCTAAAAGAGAATGGGAATCTCTCTCAGCTGACTCCTCCATATACACCACAGCACAACGGTGTATCGGAATGGAGGAACCGCACCCTATTAGATATGGTGCGCTCTATGATGAGCACAGCTGAGTTACCTATTTCCTTCTGGGGATATGCACTGGAGACAGCAGCATACCTACTGAATAGGATTCCTACCAAATCTGTGCCTACCACCCCATATGAGATATGGGAGGGGAAGAGACCATATCTTAATTTTATTAAGATATGGGGTTGCCCGGCTTATGTCAAAAGACAAAACCCGGACAAACTCGAGGCAAGATCTGTTTTGTGTAAATTTATTGGATATCCTAAGCATTCGCGAGGGTATATCTTCTACCACACCGAGAAACAAAAGGTGTTTGTTTCTCGACATGCCACCTTTTTAGAAAAGGAATTTCTTGAAAAAGAGATTAATGGCAAGGAGGTAGAACTGGAAGAGGTTCCAGCAATACAAACCACAACAGAAGATTTGGTGGAACCAGAGGATTCGGTAGTTCCCGATGAACCCCAGCCACTCCGCAGATCTAGTAGGGTTCCTCACCCACATGAGAGATACTACGGTTTTCTCATGGATGGTGGGAGCGAGGATTGCATCATGGAGGATGATGACCCAACTAGTTTCGAGCAGGCCATCACGAGTGGGGACTCAGTGAAATGGCTGGATGCAATGCGGTCCGAGATGGAATCCATGCACACCAACAAAGGATAGACTTTGGAAGTTGCTCCTGAAGGGGTAAAACCCATTGGGAGCAAGTGGATCTTCAAGAAAAAACTTGGTGTAGATAGGAAAGTGGAGACTTTCAATGCTAGACTTGTTGCAAAGGGTTTTCGTCAAAGACCAGGTGTGGACTATGACGAAACCTTTTCTCCAGTGGCTATGCTTAAATCCATCCGAATCATGCTTGCCATCGCTGCATATCATGACTACGAAATCTAGCAAATGGATGTTAAGACCGCCTTTCTAAACGGTGATTTAGAAGAGTGCGTGTACATGACTCAGCCAGAGGGCTTCGTAGATAGTGGGAGCAGCGGAAAGGTGTGCAAGCTGCTTAAATCCATTTATGGATTAAAGCAAGCATCGCGGAGTTAGAACATCTGCTTTGACGTCGTTATCAAAGAGTTTGATTTCGTCAAAAACGTAGATGAACCTTGTATCTACAAGAAGGTGGCAGAGAGTAAGGTTGCCTTCCTCGTATTGTACGTGGACGACATACTCTTGATAGAAAATGACATTCCTATGCTGCAATCGGACAAGCTCTTCTTATCACAAAGATTCTCAATGAAAGATCTAGGGGATGCCTCCTACATCTTGGGGATTAAGATCTATAGAGATAGATCTAAACGGATATTGGGATTGTCCCAATCCAGGTACATTGACACTATACTAAAGAGGTTTAGTATGGAAGAGTCCAAATGTGGGTTTTTACCCACGATCTCAGGGCTCACTCTCTCCAAAGAGATGTCTCCCAAGACTGATTTGGAAAGAGCTCGCATGCAAGGGATACCCTATGCTTCGGCTGTAGGCTCTATCATGTACACGATGCTATGTACCAGACCCGATGTAGCATACTCACTAAGTGTAGTAAGTAGGTATCAAGCTGATCCTGGAGAGAGTCACTGAACAGCTGTGAAGAGCATTCTCAAGTACTTACGAAGGACTAAAGAGATGCTCTTGATGTATGGTAATGGAGAACTCCAAGTGGAGTCCTTTACCGATTCGAGCTTCCAGAGTGATAAGGACGACTCTAAGTCGCAGTCGGGATTTGTCTTTACCCTTTACGGAGGGGCGGTTAGCTGGAAGAGTTCCAAGCAGGAAACCGTGGCAGACTCGACGATGGAGGCTGAATACATCGCTGCCAACGATGCTGCCAAAGAGGCTGTCTGGATCAAGAAGTTCATTACTGAACTTGGAGTGGTTCCATCCATTGAGCATCCAATACCTTTGTATTGCGATAACAATGGAGCGATGGCTTTGGCCAAGGAACCCTGGTCCCATCAGCGATCCAGGCATATTCTGAGGCGGTATCACCTGATCCGGGAGATAATTGATCGCCGGGAGATCGAGGTCAGGAGGGTTGACATGAAGAACAACACAGCGAATCCACTCACGAAGTCTATTCCCCAGATACAGTTTGAGAGACTCTTCGGGAAGCTCGGTATGCGATACTACAGCAGCTGGCCCTAGTGCAAGTGGGAGATTGTTAGCTGTATGTATGCCCTAGAGGCCAGTATTATACATATGATGTATATTATATTGGATGCTTGGACATATATAGAGAGGACTTTCTTGCTCGATATGATAGTATGCTATCTGGTTGCACTTTACTTTAACATGTATACTTGTCTCTTTATACTGTCTTATAGTTACATGTTGGTAAAGCCCTTAGGATGTGTACTTGACTACCTAGACTATGATGCAGATCATACTAGTGGGGATATGGTAGTCTATAAGTACATCTTTCAAGGCCCTAGTCGTGGGTGTATCGAGACGGGGCATCGATATACCAGAGTAGACTAGCGTATACGCTTCTCGACCCATGAGATGGGCGATGGGTGATCCCATATCCATTGGTGTTTGACATCAGAGATGGTATACGGGTGCTCAGTGGAGACTGGGTACACTGGACGGACTCGCCGAGAACTCCCAGATGGTATTATACCTCACGTCAGATGGCAGTTCTCTGGTGACACTTGTGCAGGTTAGTCTGTAGACCCGAGATCGTCATAGAGTCTTATGTGATTCCCACTGTGCTTTGATTTCCAGCTTACCACGTCCATGAGGGCATGCAAAACGGTGGTTTTTGGGTACAGTCCCGAGTCACATGGAAGCAATGAGCGATGGGAGGGGTTTCGTCTCTCCCGGTATTGGGGGTTGATGTTCCGCTGTGCTCGATTGGCCGTAACAGGGAAGTCCCTGGCCAGGGCTGATTCAGAGATTTACTGGAAAGTGTTACCAGTAGTTTCTCGACCCGTTGTGAGCCTCACATCGGCACGACTTATCGGTTATTGGGGTCTGACGATTTCCACCCCTAGACTTGATATGCGACATATCAGACGAGGAGACCGGACTGTACAGGAAGTGTTACCGGCAGGCTTTTACAGGAGTTGGAGCGGGCTTGCTTGCTGATCTTCTGATCGCTCAATATCCGGGTAGCCGTTACGTCCAGCTAGTACCGCTGACGGCTTGTGGGTGCTTGATGTGATCATCACCTGCTGCCGGCGTATTGACGAGTCTTTAGAGTCCTACATAGAGGTTTTACTGGCTCAGGCAAAACGAAATAGGAGCGCATATGTGATATGTGCGAGACCGAGAATAATCCGTGTATGTGATACCGTATTCTATTCTCGCGACTTTTTGTATCAGTCGGTTATATATGATATAGTCGGGTTATCGAATCAAGTGTTGATTTGATAAGTCGATACAATGGATGTTAGCCGGTTATATGAGATATGACCGGATTATTAAGTCAAGTGTTGATTTAATAATTAAGTGTATAATTGTATATTAGATATACAAATTTACATTTACTAACACTTGTTCACTTTAGGGTTTTTCTCACATGTACACTACTTTAACATATATATGATATATGTTAAAATGTGTTATCTTATTGTATCATGGTTGATGATACATCATTCATATGTGTATGAGACATACACCATTTTATGTATTATGGTGGGTTATGATTATTTAAGATAATTACAAAATTAGTGGAGTTTTGGAATGAGCATGAAGCTTGTAGAAGCTTACTTTGCTTTGACAAAGTCTACTAGCTTTGTCTTTACCTTAGATTCCTTTTAACCCAACCATAATCAATTAGCTGTGGTTATGGCTCTACAAGGGTTAGTATATGATACTCACTCACCATGGTTACCCTTCACACTTGATCATTATCCTCTTCACTTTCTTTTGTTCATCTTCTTCTTCATTGAACAAGAGAAAAAGAAAATTAGGGTTTGATTCAAAGTGAGAAAGATTGTGAGAAACAAAAATCTAAAGAGAACCCACTTCCTATTTCTCTATCCTCTACTAGACTAGCACTTTAGTTTAGGGTGTTTACTTCACTAATTCTCTAGTTAGTGAAGTAGGATCATGAGTCGGAATTCCCTCGACGTAGATCATCTTCGGCCTCGGAGACTTCAAGCAAGGTCGTATCCTTCACGTCGTGAAGCCATGCAAGAGCCCGGGAGAACCTTGATCGCAGCGAAGGGACTTCAACAAGGAGCAAATGAAGTGGAGGACCGATCTACAAAGGTTGTATTTCGTGTTCCCTTTAGAGTAAAGTTGTTTACTTGCCTTTTTGATTCGCCTAAACTCTAGTATAAGATCTTGCTTAGGGTTGTTAGGCACATAAATTTTTTAAACGGGCATGGTCGATGCCTTGTAGAGCCTTGTTTGTGTGCCTAGTAACCCTACAGTTTATTACCCTGCACTACTAGATGACTAGTGATATATTAGTATATTATTATGACCTAGGACAGCGTCGTGCATTCGATTTCTTTTCGCAGATGTCTTCTACTCACGAGTTGGCAACTCACCCCCATTGTGCCAAATTTTATTACTGGTTTGATGTACAGGTTTCCTTGGCAGCTTGCTGGCACATCATTTCATTCAGGGTGATTTGCATGGTAGGTTGGTTCACTTGTATCAGGACCGCCGTTGTACTTTTATTATTTCATTGGTATCTAGTAAGCTCCATCAACCAAACTTGTATTACTTGATAAGTTTAAAGGACCAGTTATTTATTTCGACCTTAGAGTCGCGCTTGTATTATTATGGTATCTGGTGGATTTGTTTTCTTTTGAGTTTTGAGCCTCGCCCTTTGGCGTTGTATATTATTGTGCTTGGTGTTGTTGTTTCCGCCTGTTGGCGTAGAGCTATCTCCCGCTTGGAGATGCCTTTTTATTGTTTGTATATATATTATTCTTGTTTGTACCCGTTTGGGGCCATTTTTTACAAAGGAGACTCTGCCGAAATTTTTGAGAAAATTGGATGTTGCTTTTAAACTTGTTTTTCTACATGTTTTACTTTACTTCTTCTTTTATATGGTTTAGATTTCTGGGCTTCGGCTTACTTAGATTACGTTGCGCCTCTAGACGCTTCATAATTTAAGTGCCGGTCACATTCCGTACTTTCGGGTCGTGACAAAGTTAGTATCAGAGCGCTAGGTTTAACCTTTGTATAAGTCTAGAGCGACCCTTGGTTGATGGAGTAGGTGACCTAGGTAGAGTGACATACCGTGGGTATGATCCGCGGCATACTTACGATACGCTACTCTGCTTAAGGAGCCTTAGGATGTACATTTCTTTGCACCGTATTTCATTCGTTCCTTTAATCTATCTTCGTCGATATCGGATGATGTTTCTGTTACCACGGTCGGACGGGCAGAAGGAGCTACGGCTCGAATGTATAACCCTTAGGGTGTCGTTTATTCTTGAGAATTGAAGCATTGTTTAGCGTGCGGACGAAGGGTATTCACATGCCATCCAGACAAAGTTAAAGGGTTCAAATGATTGTCAGAAACCCATTTTCCTAAGTTTAAGGTATTCAGAAGAACATGCAGGTATTTCTATGGACCCTCTATAAGAATGAAACCCTAACTCGACATAATGACCACGAGAACGCTTTTGAACCTTAGGGTTTACGGCAGTTCCGCGGTGCCATTAGTGAGGCTTGGGTTTACCCTTCTACGGCTGGTCCGCGGATACTGGGGCATGTACTGGATATTTTTAAACTGTACTTGAGTGTTGAGATCTCAGGAAATTTTGGAATTTTGATAAATCGATTGAAAAGTTTAATGTAGTCTGGATATCAGGTGAAGGGATAGATTACGTGGGAGACTCTAGATATGAGTATTGCCGTTTGTAGCGCAGTCAGCACAGCTACGAAGAGACGAGTTCAAATCAGTCGACATCAGAGGAAAGAGGCGCACATTGACGATAGTGTTTACGATTGTGATTTGGTGATTTGAATTTCATATTTCCGTTGTTTGGATTTTGGTATTTTGAGGATTTTGTTCTACGATTGGTATTTCTTATGTGCACATTCATTACACTCTATTCATGTTTCATATATCAGTTGTATTGATGTTGTTTTGTACATACCAAGTGCACTCGATTTGGTTTTATACCATTTGAGATATTGATTTGATTTCGTGCATATGGGTTGCACATGATTTTGACGTATGCTTCGACATAGTTTTCATGCATTTCGTACCGTGATTTCGATTTTGATATTCGGTGTATGTTTTTCGTACACCATGTGCACTTGACTGAGATTCTCGCGCACACTTGGCGCACTTGATACGATTTTGTGCACAGCAGATGCACTAAATCAGGGTTTTGTGCAGATTAGATGCACCTGATATTAGTGTCGTGCACGCCCGTTGCACTTGACAGATGTTTTTGGTGACACCCATTGCACTCAGTTTTGTTTCTGTGCGTATTCGTGGCATCTGTATTTGGTTTCGATTTCAGTGCACACCGGAGGCACATGATATTTTTATGATATGATCAGGAATGATTTCATTATGAGAAGTATGTTTTTTTTATAATCATTGCTATTTCATTTAGTAACCAGGCGGGACGTGTATGTTAAATAAAAGATATATATCTATAGCTATATTTTTTTTAAAAAAAATAAACGTCCGCTACTTATGCCGTGACACGCATATCGCACGGCGATTTTAAAAAGGGGTTTTTTCATGCTTCTTTATTCAGATGTTTAGACGATTTTACTACGATGTGCACTATATATAAGTTATAGTTTTGATGTATATCATATTGGTTTTCGTATTGGCTTTGATATTTTATTTTCACCATAACTCCGATGATTGCGTTATGTTTGACGAAGTTTTGAGTTTGAGTTATGTACTCGTTTTTCATGCGCATGCATTGCGCTAAGATGTGTTTTACGTATTGATAATTTCGGAGCCCCGACGATTTGAGTGTTTTGGCTGAATGTTTTAGTAATTGGGGGAAGTTTTAATTTAAATTCGGGGACCGAATTTCTTAAAGGGGGGAAGATTGTAACGTTTTAAAAATAAATAAATAAATAATTAAATAAATAAAATCCATTAAGTGAATTTTCTGATTTTCAGTAAAATAAAACGTATTTTTCGTAAAACTTAACTATAATTAGTTTTCATTATAAATTTAAAAAGAGCTATTTTAAATATGTAATTACTAGTAAATGGTGTTTGTTTAGTCACTTATAAATTTTTAGTTTAATTAAATATTTTTCCTAAATTAATTATTTTAAATATTAACATAAGCTTTATTTATACATTAAATTAGTGTAAATTACAAATTTGAATGGGTTAAATTAGCAAAAGTGAACCATTACATATTAGAAGCAAGTGTGTAATATGCAAAATCTTTTCTCAAATTTTTTCTATGGTTCTAGACTTTTCTAGGATTAACTTAGAAAAGAAAATAAACAAAAAAAATAAGAAAATGATGAAAAGACATAAAAGAAGCATCAAATGAAGAACTTTTTACACAATTCTTCACATCTTTTTCTTTCTCTCTTTTTCCTTTATGCCTTGGCCGGCCACACCTCCATGGGCAGGCCCAAAATTTTCCCCCCATCACTTTTGCATTAAAAATCATCAAAATTCAACAAAAATTCCAAAAATAAACCTCAAAATCAATATTCAATCTCTACCATTATCCTTTGACCTATTTATCATGGATTTTGGAGTTGGAAACCATTATTTTGGAAGCATATTTTCATGTTTGGATCTCATATTTTGGAGGTATAATTTTTATTCTTATGATTAATTGTTGTTAAATGTTTTAATCTAGATATTTAGATTTTCTTAATTAATTCTATTTGCAAGTTTAATATTCAAGATAGGGTTTCTAAAATCAAGTTAGGGTTTTTATTAATTAAGTGGGGTTATAATAACTAGTTTAACATTTTTAGAAATGGAAAATCTAGTATGGTTGATATATTGTAAATTGTTCATTCAAAATTGTTTAAATTAAACAATTTTGCAAACTAGATTTTTATAAATTATATATAGTGGTGAGGTAAAATTATAATTAAGGTTTTTATCATTATAATATGTTGTTAATGAGGAGATTAACATGTTATTTGAGTGTGAAACATAATCTAGTTACAATTTGCTAGCTTTCACTTTCAAATTTTCGCAAAATTGCTATTTTTATTAAACTAGGTTTTTGAAATTCATTTAAAATGTAGGATTAAAAATCTAGTTAGGGTTTTGGCACATCCTTAAGGTTTCATGGAGTGGTTTAACACTTTAAAATATGCAAAATCAAGTTTAGTAGTGGAATTGTGAATTTTGGCTTAAAAAGTGTTAAATTTGGCTAAAATTGCAAACTATAAATTTCAATTTAAGACAAAATGGTGTGATAAAAATATAGTAATGGTTTCTATAATCTAGTTATGTTATTTAATGAATATTATGACCATTAGTTTAATTTAAACATCAAGTTTTGAAGTAAAACGGTTAATTGACATTTTCAAGGTTTTGCGAAATAGGACGATTTGATCGATTTTAAGGTTTCGATGATTTAAACCATGTATTATATTATAAATAATGAGTTTTGGAACTACGAGTTGTTTGTTGTTGTTTTATCTCGATCAATCGGCGTTTGTACGCCGATATCGAGCGATATTTGGTTCTTTTGCATGAGCGGGTCATAGGTTATAACCTATGTGCGTTTCGTGCGTCGTTTTGGTTTTGTCCGTGATTCAGTTTACGATATTATATATTTTTGCGTATAGATACCCCTCACGTGGACTTCGGACGAGGAAGAAGAGGAGGGCGACATCGTCTTCGACAGACAAGGACCAGGTGAGTAGATGTATATCTACGGGGGAAGTCGGGTGGATGGCGTTTAGCACCCTCGCAAACGTAGAATAGGAATATTACTTATTGTCATTAGGAAGTCAGACGCGAATAGGACCCTATTAAAGACTTTAGGTTGGACTAGATGGATTTAGAAGGACATTACCAGAGGATGAATGTCTTAGAGGGGATTCGTAGGTTTCAGGTAGACACTCACACACACACACACACAGAAACTTGACTTAGTGTATATGTGTATGTGTATATATATAGGAATGTGTGTAGGTATATATATATATACACAACATGTATATGTGAGATAAGGATGTTATATGATACATGGGGATGAGACAATATAACTGGACTTGATGCCGTGATCTCTTGGCTATACACTCGTGTTATGATGTTAGCGGATCGTTGGAAATGAGAAAATGGATATGTATACATAAACGATAATAGGTGATGATGACATTAAGATATACGAGATTCTAGAATAGAACCCGGACTGTAACCTGTGACTTGATTACGATATGAGATATGTGTGACTTGGTTATGATATGATATATGTGTGACTTGATTACGATATGATATATGTGTGACCTGATTACGATATGATATATGTGTGACTTGATTACGATATGATATATGTGTGACCTTATTACGATATGATATATATGTCATGATATTTCTGAGGAACAATTGATGATGTATATGTACGCAGACAATGATATATGATTGATGATATTGGGATGTATGCGATTACAGTACAATACCTTTGATCATGAAATTATTTGATGATGATATTATACGAATGATGATGTACGTAGGTGATACTTGACCCGTACCCTGATATTGGGTTGCCGTACGATGGATTTTACCGTACGAGGCATAGATGTGATGATTGATCCGCACTCTTGATTCGAGGAAGTCGTACTACGTATGAGACGCTATTGAGGCTGGATCGCCGACTATTAGAGATATGAACTCAGACCTTAGGTGGATTCTTATTTCTTATCGACTAGTTTCTTTAGTTTAGTTCCTTAGGGGGTTAGATAGATACTAGTTTAGGCTCGAGTCATATAGTTGTAGTTAGATATGTATATTACAAATGAGTGGTTAATACACATCCATCTTTACATTCAGATCGTAATCATCATGTTGCATGTTCATACATATGTTTCTTTAGTCAGTATGAAACTCTGCCAGTTAGGACACCAGCACCATTAGTGATGATGCGCATATTCCACGTACACTTATTTGCCGGCTCACACACATCATCATCGGTAATTGCTATGTCACGTACACTTTAGAACATATTATCTTTTGTTGGTAGAATCAGCTAAAGGCTAGATCAATATAATATTGTGATTACTCTCAGGTGTTAGTCTAGACATTGCATTTATTACTTAGACACTTCATGCATTCAAATTTTTACGTTATCATGCAGTATTGTGGGGCTTATGCCGATACTTATTATTTACTTACTCATGATTTTAGGATTTTGGATTTCTATAAGATTTCTGGATTTTGGGGAAAATCGCAAGAATATATATAAAAACTTCTCTTTCTCTCCCTCTCTTTTTTAAATATAAGTTGCGGTTTTCTCGTGATGTATGTGTCGTCCACCATGAGATTTCATGTTTTCTGTTGGATTTCGAGACCCGATTCGAGGAGTGGATGAACCGTCTCAGGTACATGGTGGGCCCGGTATGATACCCCCGGGCAAGAAGGTCGAGTTGTAGATGATGAGCCAGGCAGGGGAAGACTACCTACCGGTGATGTTTGGCGCGGCGGATATTCAGAGGATACCGACCGTTGTCGTGAGATTTGATGATATGGGCTGATCCGGACTGACGGAGCCCAAGATATTGAGACTATGAGGTATTGAGACTTGAGATTTACATGTTTTGTGTCGATACTTGACACGGATTTCCATGGATTTCATCAATGATGTTTCAGATTTCTATACAAATTTTACTATGATGAAATTTAAAGACTTCTTATACAGATATATCCAGAATTCAGGGTTGATTGTTTTACATTCATGGTGCATGCATACTCATTCACATGAGATATTACTATTTGAGGTACTAACACGAGCACGGAACATTTGCACTTACGCGTAGTTTATTACCCTGCACTACTAGATGACTAGTGATATATTAGTATATTATTATGACCTAGGACAGCGTCGTGCATTCGATTTCTTTTCGCAGATGTCTTCTACTCACGAGTTGGCAACTCACCCCCATTGTGCCAAATTTTATTGCAGGTTCGATGTACATGTTTCCTTGACAGCTTGCTGGCACACATTTCATTCAGGGTGATTTGCATGGTAGGTTGGTTCACTTGTATCAGGACCGCCGTTGTACTTTTATTATTTCATTGGTATTTAGTAAGCTCCATCAACCAAACTTGTATTACTTGATAAGTTTAAAGGACCAGTTATTTATTTCGACCTTAGAGTCGCGTTTGTATTATTATGGTATCTGGTGGATTTGTTTTCTTTTGAGTTTTGAGCCTCGCCCTTTGGTGTTGTATATTATTGTGCTTGGTGTGGTTGTTTCCGCCTGTTGGCGTAGAGCTAGCTCCCGCTTCGGGATGCCTTTTTATTGTTTGTATATATATTATTCTTGTTTGTACCCGTTTGGGGCCATTTTTTACAAAGGAGACTCTGCCGAAATTTTTGAGAAAATTGGATGTTGCTTTTAAACTTGTTTTTCTACATGTTTTCCTTTACTTCTTCTTTTATATGGTTTAGATTTCTGGGCTTCGTCTTACTTGGATTACGTTGCGCCTCTAGACGCTTCGTAATTTAAGTGCCGGTCACGTTCCGTACTTTCGGGTCATGACAGACAGAGGCCAAATATGTGGCCATCATGGAAGCCGGCAAAGAGATAATATGGCTATAAAGGTTACTCGAAGAGTTAGGTAAGAAACAATAGTTCAATACCTTGTGGAGCGATAGTCAAAATGCAATACATTTTTCCATGAATGCTGCATAACACTCTGAGACAAAGCACATTAAGGTGTGCTATCATTTCATACGTATAGCGTTGGAGGATTGTGAGTTGACATTGCAGAAGTCCGTGGGAGAAAAGAATCCTACAGATATGTTCACTAAGGTTGGAGTCTGAGATAAGCCGGATCTCTATTGCAAGTTGGTGAACCTCTCCAAGAAGATTTAATGAGGAAAGAGCACATAGCGGAATCGTGTGAAGTCTACTAGTTTTTTGGGAGTCAAGATGGAAGATTCTCTAAGTGGGTGTTGATATCGTAGAGTTTCTTCATGAGCCGACTCAATCCTATCTTGAGCCTGCTCGACCCTATTTTGAGATGGCTCATACTTATGTTGAGCTGGTTCACAACATATCTGCAATTACCAATTCTCCTCTGTTCGTATAAGACGACATATAGTTATGTTGAGCCGGCTCAAATGAGTTTCGTAACGCGCAGAGTATTTTTGACAGGGTATTTTCGTAATACTGTTTAATCCTAATTCAAGTGGGAGTAGGGATTGGGTATAAATAGGGTTTCTCATTAGAGAAAATTTTTCACGACCCGAAAATTTAGTTCATGATCGGCACTTAAATCAAGCAACGTCTAAAGGCGTAACGTAATTCAAGTAAAGTCGAAACCCAGAAATCTAAACCTTTTTAAGAAAATAAAAGAGCCGATATTTTGAAATAAAGGTATGATAAAATCAAACGTTTTATTAAATGCATAGATAATAGAACATGAAAAATGCAAGTGGATTTTTACTAGTTGAAAAACATGTTTCGTCTTTTAAAAATTTGGGCAGCACCTCCCTTATATATTTTGATCCAAAACCACATATACATGATAATATAAAAGGCATCCCCAAGCGGGAGCTAGCTTTTCGCTAATCGGCGGAATCACAACCACGAAAGTCAAAAATATAAGTATACGACGCCAAACGGTGAAGATCAACACAAAAGAATAATGTAAAGTAAGACATCAAACCCACCAAGCGGACAAATAAACCATCGCTCTAAGTGTCGCAACCACTAGTCTTTCTAAGTCTTACTACATATACAAATACTAGTTTCTGATTGATGGAGTTGACTAGATACAATATGAATAATAATACAATAGTGGCACGATCTAATATGTACCACCTACCAAACCAAATCACCCGAATGCAAGCTGTGTGCCAGCGATGCCGCTACTGATCCATGCGGTCAACTTGCAAGAAATGCGGCATAACGGGGGTGAGTTGCCAACTCATGAGTAGAAAATATCATTAGGTAGAAATCGAATAAAACAACGATTCCTAGGTCAACTATATCATAAAGGTAATATTATGATATCTAGGGTGACCGTATCTGCATATGTGCCAACAATATAATCACTACCTGTATGCATGTAGATAACATCTACGTGTCCATCATTGATACAACTGTTAGTGATATGTATGCCCTAGAGGCCATTGCTGTACATACGATGTATATTGTAGTGGATTCTTAGACATATATATGGAGGACTTTCTTGGTCGACATGATAGTACGCTATCTGGTTGCTCTTTATCTTAACATGTACCCTGTTGTCTCTATGTTAGATGTTGATAAATCCCTTAGGATGAGTACTTGACTACCAGGACTATGATGCAGATCATACTTGTAGGGACAGAATAGTCGCTAAGTACATCCTTCAAATGTTCCTAGTCGTAGGTGTATCGAGACAGGGCATCGATATACCAGAATAGACTAGCGTATGCTTCTCGACCCATGTAGATGGGCGATGGATGATCCCATATCCATTGGTGTTTGAAATCAGAGATAGTATACGGATGCTCAGTGGAGACTGGGTACACTGGACGGTCTCGCCGAGAACTCCCAGATGGTATTATACCTCACGTCAGATAGCAGTTCTCTAGTGACACTGGTACAGGTTAGTCTGTAGACCCGAGATCGTCATAGAGTCTTATATGATTCCCACTGTGCTTTGATTTCCACCTTACCACGTCCAAGAGGGTGTGCAAAACGGTGGCTTTTGGGTACAGTCCTAAATCACATGGAGGCAATGAGCGATAGGAGGGGTTTCGTCTCTCATGGTATTAGGAGTTGATGTTGCACCGTGTTCGATTGCCCATACCTGGAAATCCCTGGCCAGGGATGCTGAGATTTACCGGTAAGTGTTATCAGCAGTTTCTCGAATTGTTATGGACCTCATATCGACACGACTTATTAGTTACTGGAGTCTGACGTTTACCACCCCCAGACTGAATATGCGACATATCAGACGAAAAGACCAGACTGTACGGGAGTGTTACTGATTGGATTCGCAGGAGAATGTACAGGCTTGTTTGTTGATCTTCTGATTGCTCAATACCTGGGTAGCTGTTACGTTTAGCTGACCGTTTGTAGCTTGTGGGTGTTTGATATGATCATCACCTACTGCCGACGTATTGACGATTCTTTAGAGTCCTACACAGAGGTTTCCTGGCTTAGGCGAAACGGAGTAGGAGCATATATGTGATATGTGCGGGACCGAGAATAATATGACTATGAGATACCGAATTCGATTCTCGCGATATGTGATATCAGCCGGGTATATGTGATATAGCCGGGTCATCGGATCAAGTGTTGATTCGATGAATTGGTACTTGTTATATTAGTCGGTTATATGTAGTATAGGCGAGTTATCGGATCAAGTGTTGATTCGATAATTTAATTTATAATTATATATGAGATATATTACTTTACATTAACTAATATAAGCTCGCTTTATTGATTCATTTTCTCACGGGATAATACATTGATATATATGCGATATATGTTAATTGTATTATTTTATTTTGTTACAAAATATATTATATATGTGATATATAATATTGTAACAAGTTAGGGTTACAAATGCAACATGTTTTGTGGAGTTTAAACATGGTTAGGGTTTGGATTAGGGTTAAGCTTGGTTGAAGCTTTCATGAAGCTTCGACTTTGACTTTTGATATTTTGTGTAGATATTTCTTAACCCAACCCAAACCCTTTACCCTAGTTTATTCTCTACAAGGGTTAAGCCTTCATTCTTAATCCATGGTTGATTTGTAACCACAACAATGATTTCATTATTCATCACAAAAGGTTTGGCTTCATCTTCTTCTTCTTTCTTCATGAAGAAAACCTTCACTAGCTTTTTCTTTTGTGACGTTTATAAGTGAGAAATTGAAAACAAAAGAGAGCAAAATTCCTACTTCATCATCCTCATCTATTCTAGCCACTTAGATTAGGGTATTTGCATTGCTAATACTTGATTAATGAAGTAAGATCTTGGGTTTGAGATTCTTCAAGGTAGATCATCTTAGTTATTAAAGATTGGAAGCAAGCTTGCATCTTTCTCTTCATGGAGCCACTCTAGAGTCTGGGTACTTGATGATCGCAGCGAAGCGACCTCAACACGGAGCTTATGAAGTGAAGGAATGGACTATAAAGGTTGTAATCCCAAACTCTTAGAAGTAAAGTTGTATACTTGCTTTGTTTACCCTAAGTCTGTAGTTAATATCTTGGTTAGGGTTTGTTTAGCACCCTAAAAATTTTAAAGTAGCATGATTGATACTTGCCAAAACCTTCACAAGGTGCTAAGAAAACCCTACAGTGGTATCAGAGCCAAGCTAGAGCATTAGGCATCGTGTAGGCGAAGTTTAAAGTCCGATCGAATTCCGTAAACCCGAAAAATCCCACTTTCTGGAAATTTTTTAAAAAGTTGAAATTTTTCATATTAAAAATACTCAGAAAATCATGCAGGGAATTCTAATAATTACTGTGAAGTACGAAGCCATAACTCGCTCAAGGGACCGTGGAACCGCGGCCAAACCATCCATTTGGCTGCGGTTTCGCGGCAAACTTTAGGAGTTAAGGGCTAATACTTCAGGGCTTTATTCTTGGGTACTTTTTCATGCTTCTGGGAATTTTTAATTCTACTCAAGTGTTGACTATCAGGGAAATATTGGGAACTCGTTGATTCGATCATAAAGTTTAACTTCGTTTAAGTCTTTCCGGGTAATTTAGAACGTGTTAAAAGTTCGAACGGATATCAATAACCCACTTTTTCCCCTGTCGGAAAACTTTCAAGTGTTGGATTTTTTCCTGAGTTTAAAACTTTCAGAAAATCAGGCAAGCGAATATTGTGGACCCTCTAGAAGAACACAATCTTAACTCGATTATGTGACCGTCAAAACCGCCACTGAACCATATGGTTTATGGTAGTTTAGCGTTGCCACATGTGAGGCGTTGGTTTGACCCTTCTACGGTTGGTTCATAGCGGCTTTGACATGTTCTGGGACTTTTTGAACTCCGCTCAAGTGTTAAGCTATATGGGAAATCTTGGGTGTTTGTTTATTCGATCAGAAATTTTAACATTGTCTATTTATCTTGAATGTGGTACAATATGTGGAATTCATATAGTTAGGCATGAAATACGAAGTATGTGATATTTCGGATTTAAGATGTCTAAAGTGATTGTTGATTCGAAATGTTGTAGTTTTTCACTTTCTCTTCTGCGACCGTAAGTGTAATAAGTGGTGTATCGCCGGTTTCGGTGCTATATGTCAACGACAACTGGGATACGCATATTTACTTACGTTGATGATATGTGATGTTATGTGTTGCTGTGATATGTTATATTGGATCGTCATGTTTTGAATAGCCGGGGTTTTTATGTGAGATGGGAGTTTTTCATTTTCATTCATGTAAAAGCTTGTATGTAATATTCTTTTATTGGGACACTTCCGAGTTGAGGATGATGTCACCATTGTATATTATTTAATTTTCCGCATTAGGATAGACCCAAGGCGGGGAGCACAAGTAACTGGGTTCTAGGGTACAATGGAAGACCATCTCGAGGAGTCGAGACCGGGTCTCCTAACTCTAGAATTGGTAGGATTGCTTGCCGCTCTCGTAGGGGTCTAGGGATATGGGTTTGGCCATTCATCGTGACCGTGGAATCCGTGTTTTATACTGGCTTAACTTAAAACACGGAATTCCTAGTATATCCAATATTTCATATGTGATTCTTCTGCTGCAATGTTCTGTGATGAGATCATATTACTGCCTGTGAAAAATGCTTATACTATATATACGATATATAAATATTACTGCTTTCGTTTCTTCTGTGATTCTTAGGAAGCATAAATAAATGGGACTTCATTAATGAGATAAATGAAAGAAAAAGAAACCTAAAGATGTTTTAGAAACTTGTTTAAAAACTGGTAGCTCTAGTTCTTGCTTTGCATAGCGGTATTCTTTATAGAATATCCAGCACCTTATTCGATAAGGAAAGAGCCGATATCCCTTCACCGGGAGTGACCTCTTTAGTGAAAACTAGTAGATACTACAAACACGGTTTGTATTTTGATTGCTTTTATAGTTTTTGCTTTGCATAGTGGTATATCCTGCACCTTATTCGATAAGGAAAGAGCCGAGATCCCTTCACCCGGAGTGACCTCTTTTGCAAAACTACTAAAAACCTCAAAAACACTTCTTTTCCAAAATTCACTCGATTCTACGATGACATCAAGTTCATTACGCTTATGGTTTTCTTAAAAACCTGCGTAGCCCTCCATCATTTTAGGAAATAGAGTACTTAGTATTCGTGCTCCGTATGTCGACCATAGCCGAGGCGTAGTGTACGGTAGCTAAGTGATTTCTTTCATATACAGCATATGATGCGATTAGTTAGGATAGTCACATGATTATTTCGACCATAGCCGAGGGTCATGTGGGTGGGTCTAATTAACCACGAAATGATGGATAGAACTTGTCTAGTGCTTATGATATGTTGACCAACAATAGCCAAGGTCATAAGTGCTAGGGGTAAAAATATTATTAAGAATTTCAAGTGTTGAAATTTGCAATGATATTGTATACCTTATATGAGATAGTTGGATCCCGATACCCGCTGTAAGTAAGAGTTACTCCTGAGAGAGTTTTATAAATTACAATTAGCCGATCAAGTAGGTGTCTAGAAAGGTGTTAACAGAGCTACGCCCCTAGGAAAAATGAGATTTATATTAATTAGGTCCGTGCGAAAGCACGGGGAACCTCCCTCAAAGTACCGACACTGGCCTGGCCGAAAGATTGGCGAACTTGTAGGGTGTAATTAATCCCGGCTAGTCTTACCTTTTAGGGTTTGAAGGTAGATTTGACTAAAACAGTAGGAGCCATCCTGATTAGATAAAAGGATAACTAAATCTAATCTTGCAAAAGCGCACGCAGAGTGTTTTCTTCTCTCTCTCCTTGTTGCGACTATGTCACGCCTTAATCAAGATAATAATATGGATGCATTGACCGAACATACTTATTATACTGCACTAGGGAACGTTGGTCCCGCTCCAACTTATAATTGTTATAAGATCGAGCAGGAAATTGGGGATTACCAGAATTCTCGTGCCGCCCAAAACGAAGAAAGTGCATGCTGATGCATCTTCTTCGGGTATGTTCATTACAGAAAACTGTTTCTCAGTATTCTCTACGTCCTGGTTATGAGATACTGGATCAGGATCCCACATATGCAATATTATTACATGGGCTACTGAAAAGTAGAGAACTGAGAAAAGATGATAAGTTTTAAGAGTTAAAAATGGTGTAAGTGTTGCAGCCAAGTCTGTTGGCAGTTATCACCCTGTATTACCAAATACATTGATTTGAAACGAATGTTATTAGATATCGAACCTGATATACAACATCATATCAGTCTCTTTATTTATTAAAGAAGGATATAATTTTGTATTGTTGGATAATGTTTTGAACATTTCCTATATCAAGAGTTGATCGATTCATGCATGTTATCTAAAAGCATAGACGTTCTAAATCAAACTACAGTTCTTAAAGTACAAAACACACACAAGTGAAAAAGTTCAGAAATGAACAAATCTTTCTTGAGGTATAGTAGACTAGGTCATGTCAATTTGACCCGACTAGCTAAAGATACATCAAGATGCATATTTAAATCAGTTTGAATTTACATCTTATAAAACTTGCCAGTCATGTCACAAAGATAAGATGACCACAACTCTGTTTATTGGAAACAGAGAAAGAGCTAATGAACTCTTGGGATTGATACATGATGATGTATGTAAGGTCCCCTGTCTACACATGCCAGGACCGGTTCTTTGTACTTCATTACATTCACTGATAATCTTTCAAGATTCGGATATATGTTCTTGTTGAAACACAAGTCTGAACCCTTTGAGATATTCAAAGAATATAAGTCAGAAGTAGAAAACCAAAACGGGTATAAGTATTATGTCCTTTGATGAGATTAGGGAGGAGAATACTAGAGAACGGAATTCCTGGACTATTCTAAAGGAGAACGAGATTCTCTCTCAGCATTACTCCTTCGTATACACCACAGCACGTTGGCATATCGGGGCGGAGCAATCGCACATTATGTGATATGGTGTGCTCTATGATGAGTACTACTGAGTTGCCTATTTCCTTTTGGGTGTTATGCACTTGTGAAGCTGCATACCTATTGAATAGGGTTCCAATCAAATTAGGTTCCTACCACTCCATATGTGATATGTTATGGGAAGAGCCCATCTCTTAAGGTTGATAAGATTTGGGGTTGTCCGGCCTATGTCTAAAAGCATGATCCGGACAAGCTCGAGGCAAGGTCAGTTATGTGGAAGTTTGTTGGATATCCCAAGCATTCGCAAGGGAATATCTTCTACCGAACCGGGAAACAAATAGTCTTTTATTACTCGGCATGCCACCTTTTTGAGAAAAATGAATTTCTTGTGAAGAAATTAGTGGTCATGAGGTAAAACTGGAAGGAGTTCCAGCTATACAAACTGCAGCTGATGATTTGGTAGAACCGGAGGATTCAATAGCTCCCAACGAACCTCAGCCTCTCCGCCGATCTGGTAGAGTTCCTCACCCACCTGAGAGATACTTCGGTTTTTCTCTATGACAGTGGGAGAAAGGATTGCATCATGAGATGACCCAACTAGTTTCGAGCAGGCCATCAAGAGTAAGGACTCTGTAAGAATAGCTGGATGCTATGCAATCCGAGATGGAATCCATATACACCAACAAAGTATGGACTTTGGTTGCTTTATCTGAAGGGTTAAATCCCCATCAGGAGAAAGTATATCTTCAGAAGATTACTTGGCGTACATGGAAAAGTTGATACTTTCAAAGCTATGCTTAAGTCCATCCAGATCCTACTTGCTACTGCTACATACCATGACTGCGATATCTGGTGGTTGGGTGTCATGAGTGTTTTTCTAAATAATGATTTAGAAGAAAGCGTCTATAAGTACACAGCCAGAGGACTTCGTAGCAAGTGGGAGCAGCGGAAACGTGTGCATGTTGTTTTATGGAATAAATCAGGCATCGCGGAGTAGGAACGTCTATTTTGATGTGATAGTCAAAGAGTTTGACTTCATCAAAATGGTAGATGAACCTAGTATGTACAAAAGGTAGTAGAAAGTATGGTGGTGATCCTCATAGAGTACGTGGATGACATACTCTTGATAGGGAAGGAGTTTCCTATGCTATGCTCGGTCAATCTCCTCTTATCACAAGGATTCTCCATATAAGATCAAGGTGATACCTCCTAAATCCTGGGTTTTGGATCTATGAGATAGATCTAATTGGATGTTAGGATTCTCACTAGGTGTAGTGAGATGGTATCAATCGATCCTGGGGAAAATCACTGGAATGGTTCCAGAGTGATAAGGTCAACTGAATGTCAGTTACAGGCATTGTCTTTACCCTCGGTACATGGACGGTATGTTGGAAGAGTTCCAAGCTAGATACCGTGACACACTAGACAATTAAAGGCAAGATACATCGTTACCAAGGATGTTACCAAAGAGACAGTCTGGATATATATAAGTTCATTAGATGGACATCGTTCCTACTATTGTGTGATAATGGAGTTGTGGCTTATGCCTAGGAACCGCCATCCCATCTGAGATCCAGACATATTCTTAGGCAGTATCACCTGATCATGGAGATGGTTGATCTCTAAGGAGATCGAGGATAGGAGAGTAGATATAGAGGACAACAGCGGGGATCCATTCACAAAGGCCTATTTCCCAGTAGAGACATTTATGGGATGGTTAAGTATGAGATAATTTAACCACAGTTGATTGTTGGGTATGAGATACTACAACAGATGATCCTAGTGCAAGTAGGAGATTGTTAGTGATATGTATGCCCTAAAAGCCATTGCTGTACATACGATGTATATTGCAGTGGATGCTTGTACATATATATGGAGGACTTTCTTGCTCGACATGATAGTACGCTATCTGGTTGCTCTTTATCTTAACATGTACTCTGATTGTCTCTATGTTACATGTTGATAAAGCCCTTAGGATGAATACTTGACTACCAGGACTTTGACGCAGATCATACTAGTGGGGATAGAGTAGTCGCTAAGTACATCTTTCAAATGTTCCTAGTCATAGGTGTATCGAGACAGGACATCGATATATCAGAGTAGACTGGCGTATGCTTCTCGACCCATGTAGATGGGCGATGGATGATCCCATATCCATTGGTGTTTGACATCAGAGATAGTATACGGGTGCTCAGTGGAGACTGGGTACACTGGATGGACTCACCGACAACTCCCAGATGGAATTATACCTCACGTCCGATGGCAATTCTACGGTGACACTAGTACATGTTAGTCTGTAGAACCGAGATCGTCATAGAGTCTTGTGTGATTCCCACTGTGCTTTGATTTCTACCTTACCACGTCTAAGAGGGCGTGCAAAACGGTGGTTTTTGGGTACAGTCCCGAATCACATGGAGGCAATGAGCGATAGGAGGGGTTTCAACTCTCCCGGTATTAGGAGTTGATGTTGCGCTGTGTTCGATTGGCCATAACTGGAAATCCCTGGCCAGGATTGCGGAGATTTACCGGTAAGTGTTATCAGTAGTTTCTCGAATTGTTATGGACCTCATATCGACATGACTTATCGGTTACTGGGGTCTGACATTTACCACCCCTAGACTGTATATGGGACATATCAGACGAAAGACCGGACTGTACGGGAGTGTTACTGATTGGATTCGCAGGAGAATGTACAGGCTTGCTTGTTGATCTTATGATTGCTCAATACCTGGGTAGCTGTTACGTTTAGCTGACAGCTTGCAGCTTGTGGGTGTTTGATATGATCATCACCTACTGCCGGCGTATTGACGATTCTTTAGAGTTGTACACAGAGGTTTCCTGGATCAGGAGAAACGGAGTAGGAGCACATATGTGATATGTGCGGGACCGAGAATAATATGAGTATGAGATACCGTATTCGATTCTCGCGATATGTGATATCGGCCGGATATATGTGATATAGCCGGGTCATCGGATCAAGTGTTGATTCGATGAATTGGTACATGTTATATTAGTCGGTTATATGTAGTATAGCCGGGTTATCGGATCATGTGTTGATTGGATAATTTAATGTATAATTATATATGAGATATATTACTTTACATTAACTAATATAAGCTCGCTTTATTGATTCATTTTCTCACGGGATAATACATTGATATATATGCGATATATGCTAATTGTATTATTTTCTTTTGTTACAAAATATATTATATATGTGATATATAATATTGTAACAAGTTAGGCTTACAAATGCAACATGTTTTGTGGAGTTTAAACATAGTTAAGGTTTGGATTAGGGTTAAGCTTGGATGAAGCTTTCATGAAGCTTCTTGAAGCTTTGACTTTGACCTTTGATATTTTGTGTAGATATTTATTAACCCAACCCAAACCCTTTACCCTAGTTTATTCACTACAAGGGTTAAGCCTTCATTCTTAACCCATGGTTGATTTGTAACCACAACAATGATTTCATTATTCATCACAAAAAGTTTTGCTTCATCTTCTTCTTCTTTCTTCATGAAGAAAACCTTCACTAGCTTTTTCTTTTGTGATGTTTATAAGTGAGAAATTGAAAACAAAAGAGAGCAAAATTCATACTTCATCATTCTCATCTATTATAACCACTTAGATTAGGGTCTTTGCTTTGCTAATACTTGATTAGTGAAGCAAGAGCTTGGGTTTGAGATTCTTCAAGGTAGATCATATTAGCTGTTGAAGATTGGAAGCAAGCTTGTATCTTTCTCTTCATGGAGCCTCTCTAGAGTCCGGGTACTTGATGATCGCAGCGAAGGGACCTCAAAACGGAGCTCATGAAGCGAAGGAATGGACTACAAAAGTTGTAATCCCAAACTCTTAGAAGTAAAGTTGTTTACTTTCTTTGTTTACCCTAAGTCTCTAGTTAAGATCTTGGTTTCGGTTTGTTTAGCATCCCAAAAATTTTAAAGAAGCATGATTGATGCTTGCCAAAACCTTCACAAGGTGCTAAGAAAACCTTACAACAACAACATCATGCATGTAAATATCATGAAAGCATATGCATGTAAATATGAGGATATCAACCAATATGTATCCATCAACAACATATAAAAATCATGGAACCTGAGTGTCAAAAATCGACGCTTGAAACATCATGAAACCCATATCCAACATCGACACATAAATCCTCATATCTCGAGCTCCGTCAGTACGGATCGGCCCGTATCATCTCATGACTCTGGTCGGTATCCTCCGGATAACCGCCTAGTCCAAATACTATCACCGGTAGGTAGTAGTCCCTTTTCTAGGCTCATTGTCTTTTACACAACATACCTTTCTTCCCCCGGGGTACCATACCGGGCCTACCATGTACCCGCAAACGGTCTCATCCAGCTCCTCGAATCGGGTATTAAATAACTCATAACTGAGAAAACACATGGTGGACCTCTCGAAATATCATATCAAGAGAAACCGGGTTTTTAAAACAATACATACTTTCTTTTGAAACATAACCGCGGTTCTTAAATCCAGAATCTCAGGAAAACATCATCTCAATGCATATAATCGTAAAGCATGATGTATGCAACATATAACAGAAATGTGAGCATATCCGTATATCATGCAACATAGAATAGTGATGTGAGCATATCAGTATATCATGCGACATATCATAATGATGTGAGCAAAGCAAGTATATCATGCAATATAGCATAACGATGTAGCAATTCTACTGTGTGAGTGACATAGCAATTATCGATGATGAAAGTGTGTGAGCCGGCAAATCTGTGTAAGTGTAACATACGCATCATAGAATGGTATAGGTGTACTAGCACAGGTACATATATAATAAGATGAGAATATCACGAACGTAGCAGCAAGTAAATCGTAAGCTCAATGTTATATGGTATACGTATCTATAACATATCTGAGTCGGTGAATCTATCAATCGGCATCCAGCCTCACAACATCACATATACGGAATCCTCTAGTCAAGGGTATGGATCAATCATCAAGTAAAACTCATCACGTACGGTATCCATCGTACGGTGTCATTAAACTACTAGGGATCCTATCAACCTATATGACAATGATGGTACGGACCTAACGTCTCGTACGACATATCATTTATGATTCCCAACATTATATATATATATATACCTATATCCCAGGTCACATCCGTATCAATCTCATATCATGGGACCGACAAATGTATCAATTATCTCATATCGACTCGCATCCGTATAACGACATATCTAACCAAGTCATCATATCTCATCATATACTCTTTTCATCACATCAATATCTCACATCAAGTCATCTTCTTAATCTCATATCATATTTATCAACCTCGTAATATGCCAGTATAATCTCATACTGATTCTCTTTCACTATATATATATATATATATATATATATATATATATATATATATATATATATATATATACATACACATATATATATATACATACACACATATATATATATACACACACATATATATATATACATACATATATATATATATATATATTGTGATTCATATTCACGTTTCATATCCTTATATATCAATTCGAGAAGTCATTTCTATCATATCATGTCACACTAAACCATACACTATAACCTTAAGTCGTGGTATATCTAGTCTTCTACTCATTCTTTAACCATATCCATAAGTTTCTAACATGGTTTTCTTAACCATTATATATATATATATATATATATATATATATATATATATCGATTTCCATTATAACTTGCAGGGGTGCTATACGCCATCCCTCCGACTTCTCCCGTAGATATAAATCCATTCACCTGCAATACTCCTTGCTAAGCCGAAGTCGATGTGCTTCGTAGTCTCAGAAGTCCACGCGAGGTACCTACAAATCAACACATATCGCAATGCTATTAAAATCAAGTCCGGAAAACCAATACGGTACACGGTGCGCTCATAGGTTAGAAGCTATAGCCTACGCATGCAAAAGCAACCAAACAACTCATGTCGTTGATGTACAAACATCAAACGACCTAATACAATAGCAAATAGCAAATCCAAATTTCATAAATCAAAAATACCAAATTCAGCAACTCAGGAAATCACTCCCAGATTTCCTCTCAGGCTAATAGGGTCAAAACCAGCAGATACAGGGAGTTATTTATAGGTATAGGAGCTACAGCCAAAAGAACAATCCTAGACACCTACAGAAATCTGGCGACAACACCTTATTGTCCGAGCTCGCCGGCCTAGGTGGGAGGAAACGAGCTCGTATTTTGGTGGTGGTCTTCTGTTCATGTATCTAGGTCACTGGACTTGGTAGATTTTCTTTAAACTACCCCAGATAGCTCCAGATACCCTATAGGCTATCAAACTTCACAAAACCGACACGGGTAAATTTCTAAGTTCGTAATTTGGGTTTTATTCTCAGTTCTTGGCCATAAAATCAACACTAGGGTCTTGTAAATAACCCCTAAACTTCATAAATCCAAACAATCACCCAAACCCTCTCTTGGAATTTCCAAACATCACTAATCTAAACAAGTTTAACTCTAAACTAAACTAGTATGCTAGGAAACTTAAAACTAAACTAAATGAAAGGAGATATACCTCATTTGGCAACTCAAGAATTTTCTTGAGTTGCTCAAAGTCCTCAAAATCCAACTTTAAAAGGTCCAATGGGTGTAGTATGATGAGGTGGGGATCAACTTTAATGAAGGGAGTATAGGGTTTTGAGAAGGAAATTGAGATGATACTTAGAGGTGGAGGTGGAGGTGGAGGGAATATGAGTTGAGGAAGATGAAGGAAGAACAATGGGGGTGAGGAAATGGGCATCCCACTCTCTCTGTCTCTCTCTCTCTGTCTCTCTCTCTCTTTCTTATTCTCACCCTCACTCTCTCTCAAGCCATGCCTCATGTCATCATTTGGTCCCCCCCTCTTTCCCCTCAATAATATACTCTCATATCTTTTCTTTTCGAAACCAAATATCAACAAAATACAATGAAACAACATGCAAAAAAATGCAACATTTCTTGGTGCACTAATCATGGAAAAATGCAGAAACACGGATTTGGCTTAATCGCGATTAGTAGTGCACTAATCAATTTTTATTTAAACTGCATATAATTAATTATAAAAAATGCCAAATCCGATAAATATAGTTTTTAATGAATAAATAATTTTCAATTTTCAATTATTTCACAATTATTGGTATATATTTATACCATTTTAAGAAAACCCCAAATTCGCAAATCAGGTAGTTTTCGCGAAATATAATATTTTAATATTAAATTCCAAAAATAATATTTTATATTTTCTGAAATTTTACAATCTTCCCCCCTTAAATAAATTCGGTCACCGAATTTAAATTTAAACCCCCAAATGATAAAACATTTCAATAATCAGCTCAAGTCAACGGGGCTCCGAAACCACGGAGGATACAAAAATACCACAGCGCATCGTGTGAGCATGAAAACGAGCATAAAACTCAAAATCGAACTCCGTCAAGCGTAACGCAATCACTGGTGTTATAATGGAGATACAAATCTTAAAATCCACTACTGAAATCTAATATACACTAGTCGAATTATATAATACGTATATAGTAGGCATCCTTGGAAAAATCTCCTAAAACTAAATAAAACACATGCAAAATCTTTTCTGAATCATCGTGTGATGCGTAACTCATGGCACAAGTGACGAACGCTCATTTGTTAAGTAATAAATATACGTTCATATATATTTTGGTCAAATATACGTTCTGCCCTTTCTAAATATCCCAAAAGGTTTTCCTTTGTAAACGTTCGTGTCGCTCGCGGACACGTAGGAAATAGCGAGACTATAGCTCCTTTTTGAAAAACTCTTGGTAAACATTTTATGCATGCAAAGTATTCAGGTACTGTCCTCAGATCAGTCATGTTCGGTTACTACATAATATAGTGACCATCATGAAAACAAAGTGCTCAAAAGCAAAATCAGCCCCAAATAGCGTATCCAACATCACGTACGTCTGGTACGCACGAAAATCAAACCAAATACAGGTGCTAGAATGTGCACAAAACCAAACTAAGTGTAACGGGTGTGCATGAAACCATCTGTCCAGTACAACGGATGTGCATGTTCCCCTCCGAAAGACGGCTACGACGACGTGAGGACGTCTTACCTGAGATTCGGGGTGGATGCTATTTGGTTTTATCCGTCCACCTCTCCGAAGATGCCAAGTTGATTTATGGCACCGTTATCGGAGGTTTAGACGGATGCGGCCGACGTAGCAGACTTCGTCATATTCCCTCTTACTTGAGGGGTTTTTGATTGTGGGGACGCTCTTCCCTGCAGGCGCAAGCCCCTGCAGTTAATTACGCTACTGCATCGCGGTAACAAGTTTCCCCTTCTCCAGAATTTCACTTCGTGTCGTGTGCGTTTGTTTTGTTTGTGGTTGCCCGTGGATTGTATACGGGGACTAATTTATGTCGTCGCCCGTAGGACGTGAATTAGTCCAAATCCGTATTTACTTAGATTTGGGTTTGGGGGTTTAGTTTGAGGATACGATAGCCATATTTGAGGCTAAGATCCACTCAAACGTTCGTTAAGGATACGTTAGTCTAATTTGAGACTAACATTAACTTAACGGGATCGTTTGGATCCGACAAAAGAGCATTTGGGGGCTCTATTGTTCCAGTTTGGGGATATAGTGGTCCATTGCGTGTATGGCTGTCGGGACCCATCACCTTTCTGACGACGTTGAAGGATTACAACGACAGATGTCAGAGGAGTTCAGAGATGTACCCTTGAACCAAAGTTGATTAGGGGGTCTATAGTCCAATTTAGGACTAAAGTCTGTTTGAAGGTTTAAGGATACGTTAGCCATATTTAAGGCTAAGATCAACTTAAACGGGATCATTTAGATCCGACAACAGAGCATTTGGAGGATCTGTTGTTCCAGTTTAGGGACATAGTGGTCCATTGCCAGTTTAGGGACATAGTGGCCCATTGGTTTAAGGACGCTTCAGTCCGTGAGTTGGTTTAAGGACGCTTAAGTCCATACGTTGGTTTAAGGACGCTTAAGTCCAAACGTTGGTTTAAGGACGCTTAAGTCCATGAGTTTAAGGACGCTTAAGTCCGTAGCGATGTGTGGTTGTCGGGACCCGTTATCTCTCTGACGACGTTGAGGGATTACAACGACAGATGTCAGAGGAGTTCAGAGATGTACCCTTGAACCGGATGTAAATTGATTTAAGTGAGCAGTCGTGCTCAGTCAATTTAATTTGAGGACTTACGGTTATGATTGGGCTAAGTCCAGTTGAAAATGTTCAACATTTAATTTGCATTTGGCCTGTTAGGCTTTTGCTAGGGCTTTGCCCCTGTTTAATAATGCATGGCATTTTTTGTTTGGTCTATTAGACCTTTATTTGCACTCTGCCCTTATACAGTATCTATTTTGGTCTGACAGACCTTTGTTTGGGCTCTGCCCTTCTTTTAAAAAAAATGCATTGCATTTTATTAGGCCTGTTAGGACTTTTTAATTGGGCTCTGCCCTTCTTTCTATTAATGCACTGCATTAATTTCTCTGACAGAGTGCCACATGGCCTGTCAGGCGCTTTGCGCTAATTAATGAGTGCAAGCGCATGTGGAGGTGACACGTGTCACGCTCTGATGAACGCAAGCGCAGTGCGCTGCGCCAGTGTGCTGCTGACACGTGGCACGCTCTGATGACTTGCGCCAATTTAAGAAAGCAGTGCTCTGTTTTTAGAAGCGCACAGCGCAGTTTGTTCTGGGGCTGACACGTGGCACTCCCTGGTGGCTTGCGCCATTCCAAGGAGCGTAACAGTGCAAACTCAAAAGTGCAAGACACTGTTTAATATTTTGATCAAATTTAGATCAAAGAAAATAATTTTTCTTGATTTTAGAGAATTAGTGGTTCATAAAAAAGGCAAAGTCTTTTACAGAAGTAAATTACTTCTTCTTTTTTATTATTTTTTTATCCAAGATCTTGATCATGTTCTCAAATCATTGATATTTTTTGTAGAAGAAATTCTTCTTTTATTCAAAGGTTTTTACCTTTTCTTTCTCTGAGTTCTTCTTAAAATTTTAGAGGAGTTCTCTATCTTTTTCTCTCTGCTCTAGATTTGGAGTCTAGGGGCCTTTTTATACTGCCAATTGATTTGTTAAATCAGTTAATGAGATCTTTCTCTGAGTGATTTAGGGATTTTTCCCTACCGTTGGATCTTTGATCCAAGGGCTCCTGTTTTACAGAAGAGAATCTTATTGTTTTAATAAGATCAGAAAGATCTTTCTGGAATTTTTTTGTTTGGCGCAAGCGCACCTACGCTTGACACGTGTCGCGCAGCGTAGAGTACAGCGCAACTGCGTTGACACGTGTCGCGCAGCGCAGAGCGCAACGCAACTGCGCTGACACGTGTCGCGCAGCGCAGAGTGCAAGTCAGCTGAAGCGTTGCTTCCTTTATTAAAATTGTAATTTTAAACAGAGCCTTGCTCTGATTGGGCGCGCTGCCTTAGGCGCTGCGCTCCTTACGCTGGCGTGCCGGATTTTGACATATGGCGCGTTGCGCGCAGCGCAAGGAATCTGAAGCGTTGCTTCTTTAATTTTAACTTTAATTTCAATGCAGAGCTTTGCCTTGGAATTTGAACAGAGTTTTGCTCTGATTGGGGTAAACAAATGCCCCCCACCATTACGCTTACGTGATCCCAAACGTAAGCGCAGCGGTGGCAGAATTCCAACCGTTGCGGCAACTTTTGGAAGTTGAAAGGGTTCTCAATGCCTATAAATAGGACCTCTGGTCCCTCAACGGATGATTATCATCTTCAAAATTTTTACTTTCAGAATCTCAGAGCCCTGCTCTTTATTTTCAAGAACTTCAAGAGTTAAACTCTTAAAACTTTTAGGTAAAAAATTTAATTTAAATTAAATTAAATTAAATTAATTTTAATTGATAGAGCCTTGCTCTCAATAGATCCCTGATCTAAAGAAAAGCTATTTAGGGTTTCACTTAGCAGAGGTTTGCTCTATAGGTCTAAAGGGATCTAAAGAGAACTAAAGGGAACCCTATTAGGGTTCCATTAATAGAGCTCTGCTCTCTAAAAGATTTTATGTATAATTTCTTGATTCATCAACGGAGCTTTGCTCTTTTTCCAAATCATATGGAAGAACTCTTAAGAGTTTTTCATGGATCTTGGAGGTTTTTGTTAGTTATATGTATGCCCTAGAGGCCATTACTATACATAGGATGTATATTGTAGTGGATGCTGGGACATATATAGGGAGGACTTTCTTGCTCGACATGATAGTATGCTATCTGGTTGAACTTTACCTTAACGTGTATGCTGATTGTCTCTCTGTTACATGTTGGTAAAGCCCTTAGGATCTGTACTTGACTACCTGGACTATGATGCGGATCATACTAGTGGGGACATGGTAGTCTATAAGTACATCCTTCAAAGTCCCTAGTCGTGGGTGTATCGAGACGGGGCATCGATATACCAGAGTAGACTAGCGTGTACCTTCTCGACCCATACAGATGGGCGATGGATGATCCCATATCCATCGGTGTTTGACATCAGAGATGATATACGGGTGCTCAGTAGAGACTGGGTACACTGGACGGACTCGCCGAGAACTCCCAGATGGTATTATACCTCACGTCAGATGGCAGTTCTCTGGTGACACTGGTACAGAGTAGTCTGTTGACCCGAGATCGTCATAGAGTCTTGTGTGGTTCCCACTGTGCTTTGATTTCCATCTTACCACGTCCAAGAGGGCGTGCAAAACGGTGGTTTTTGGGTACAGTCCCGAGTCACATGGAGGCAATGAGCGATAGGAGGGGATTCGTCTCTCCCGGTATATGGGGGTTGATGTTGCACTGTGTTCGATCGGCTATAACAGGAAGTCCCTGGCCAGGGCTGCTCAGAGAATTGCTGGTAAGTGTTACCAGTAGTTTCTCGACCCGTTATGAGCCTCATATCGACACGACTTATTGAGCTATTGGGGTCTGACGTTTACCACCCCTAGGCGAGATATGCGACATATCAGACGATCAGACCGGACTGTATGGTAGTGTTACTGGTCGGATTCACTGGAGTGTGAGCGGGCTTGCTCGTCGATCTTCAGATCGCTCAATACCCGGGTGGCCGTTACGTTTAGCAGACCGCTTGCGGCTTGTGGATGTTTGATATGATCATCATCCGCTGCCGGCGTATTGACGAGTCTTTAGAGTCCTACACAGAGGTTTCCTGGCTCAAGCGAAACGAAATAGGAGCGCATATGAGATATGTGCGGGACCGAGAATAATACGAGTATGTGATACCGTATTCTATTCTCGCGATAAATATATCGAATGGTTGTATGCGATATAACCTAGTTATCGATTCAAGCGTTGATTCGATAAGCCGATATATTGGATACCAGTCGGTTATGTGCGCATGACCGGATCATTGAATCAAGTGTTGATTTAATGATTTAATGTATAATTATATATTTGATATATTACTTTGCATTAACTAGTATCGGTTTACTTAAGATGGATTTTCTCGCTCGGATGTGCAAGTTGTATATGTGATATACTTTTGTGCATTTGATTGTATCATGTTTGATGATACATGATTGTTTGGTGTATGGTTTAAACCATGGTTGGTCAATGGTTAGGGTTTTCTTTTGCTTCATTTACTTATTTATTTATTCATTTTTTTTTCCATTTTGTTATTTTAGCAAAAGAAATATGATGAAGAGAAAATGGTGGCTTTATTTGTTTGTATTCTTTGAAGCTTCATGAACATTTGACCAAAGCAACCATTTTTGTCTTCTTGTCTAAACCTAACCATTCTTTAACCATGATTAACTCTCTACATCTAACCATGGTTTAGTTATGATAAGAATAGATAATTCTTTTCTTTTTCTTTATTCTTATCATAACTTTTTCATGAGCTTCTTCTTCTTCTTCAAAAACACATGAAGAAAAAGCTTCTAGTCATCAATGGTAGATTGATGATATGAGTGAGAAATTCAATTCTAAAGTATACCCACTTCCTATTTCTTCATCCTCTACCTCTTGCCAAGTAGTAGAGTGTGTTTCCTTCACAAGATTTTAGGGTTTGGTGAAGGAGGAGCTTGATCTAGCGATGCCTCGACGTAGATCATCTTCGGCATGGACATCGACGACCTAGCTTGCCCATTCTCCGACGAAGTCGACTCTAGAGCCCGGATTTGATTTGGACAGCGGAGATGACCTCGTTGCGGAGCCGTGGAGGTGGATATCCGGATCTACAAAGGTTGTAATTTCCGTATCTCATTTGTTAATTTGTTAACTAGTTCATTGTTCGCCTAGAAATCTAGCAAACGATCCGTACTTTAGGGTTTCTAGGCACCACAATTTTTGAAATTGCCATGGTTGATGGCTTGGAAGACCTCACTAGAGTGCCTAGGAACCCTGCAGTGGTATCAGAGCCTAGCTAGAGCCTTAGGCGAAGTCCAGACGGAAATTGAAGTCCGAACGAACCCGAAACCCCGATTCAAAGTTGCTCTCTGTACATTTTTTAAAATCTGGTCTTTTTCCACATTAAAAATGTTCAGAAAAATCAGCAGGTGAATATAAGATATACTGTGAAATTCGTGCAACTAATTCATCCATCTTGCCGCGCTTCCGCGGCACGAGCTAGCCTCTTGCGGCGGTTGCGCGGCGGTACGGCCTGTATATTGAATGTTTTTTACACAGTATCTCATTATTATTAGTGCTGGTATTCCTGGGTATTTTTAATATATTTTCCAGAGTTGAATTTTTCTGAGTTGATTTGGGAATTCGGTATTTCGATCGGGATATCAAATTTTGTCTGTGTGGCTTTCCGGATAAATTTTAGAATATGTTAAAAAGTTCGACCGGATATAAATACCCAATTTTTCCCCTGTCGGGAAATTTCCAAGTGTTGGATTTTTCCGTAGTTTAACGACGTTCTAAGTAGTGCAAGTAACGCGATGGTCCCTCTAGAAGACACAAACCTTAACTCGATTATGTGACCGTCTTGAACTGCCCTTTGAACCTTCGGGTTTGGGGCAGTACGGCGTGCCACATGTGAGGCGTTGGCTTGACCCTTCTACGGCTGGACCGTTGGTACTGAGGTATGAAGTGAATGTCTTTGAACCTATTTCATGTGTTGATCGGTGTCGGGAAAACTTGGGTGTTCGAAAGTTCGATCGGAAAGTTTGATATATTCTATTTATCCGGAATTGGATACAATAATTGGAATTCACAAAAGGTTATGAGATAACTGGAAGAATGTTATAGATCTAGCAGTTTAGTTTCACAAGATATCGAAAAGAGTTTTCGATGATGGGACTAAAATGCGGGATTTATAACTGTTAGGCATGTGATGTCTAAAGAGATTGCGGATTCCAATTGTTGTAGTTTTACACTTTCTTTTCTGTGACCGTAAGTGTAGTATGTTCATATCGCCGGTTTCGTTGCTATACGTCAACGACAATTGGGGTATGCATACTTACTTACGTTGATGACATGTGTTGTTATGTGTTGCTGGATATGTTATATTGGATCGTCGTATTTGAATAGCCGGGGGTTTTTATGTGAGATGAGTGTTTTTCATTTTCATTCATGTAAAAACTTGTATGTAATATTCTTTTATTCGGGGCACTTCCAGGATGCGGGAGTTGTCACCCTTTGTATATTATTTACTTTTCCGCACTAGGATAGACCCAAGGAGGAGGGCACAAGTAACCGGGTTCTGGAGTCCAGTGGGAGATCAACTCGAGGAGTCGAGTCCGGGTCTCCTAACTCTAGAATTGGTAGGGTTGCTTGCCGCTCTCGTAGGGGTCTAGGGGTGTGGGTTTGGCTATTCATCACGACCGTGGAATCCGTGTTTTATACTGGCTCGTATTGAAAACACGGACGTCCTAGTATATCCAATATTTCATATGATTCTTCTGCTGCGATATCTGTGATGAGATCATGTGATGTTTCTGTGATGGATATAGTATATAGTATATATGATATATTATATAGACGTTACTTATGTTTTACACCCGCGCTAGCCCTGCCCTGCTCTGCCGTTAGTTACCTAACCTAACGGTGCACGAGGGGACATCGAGGCGAATGCGGATGGCATAAGTGTACGTCATATCTATCTGTGATGTTTAGGTATTTAAATGATGGGACTTCATTAATGCGATTAATGAAAATAAAAGAAACCTAAGATGTTGTAGAATCGAATTTCAAAATAAAACAGGTAGCTACAGTTCTTGTTTGCACAGCGGTATATGTGATATATCCTGCACCTCATCCGACGAGGAAAGGACCGAGATCCCTTCACCGGGAGTGACTCCTTTAGCAATAACTGGCAGATGCTACACACTCGGTTTGTCTTTTGATTGCTTTTAAGTGTTTTGCTTTGCACAGTGATATATATGATATATCCTGCACCTCATTCGACGAGGAAAGGACCGACGATCCCTTCACCGGGAGTGACTCCTTTAGCAAAACTAGAAAAGCTTAAAAAACACTCCATTTTTAAAATCATTTGATTCTACAACGATATCAAGTTCATTACGCAATAGGTTTTCAGAAAAACCTGTCGTAGCCCTCCGTCATTACAGATAAGTACTAGTTAGTATTCGTGCTACGGTAGTTTGGCATTCGTCAAGGCGTAGTGTGCGGTAGCTAACTAGTATTTATCTGCTTATGCATATGATGCAGATTGGATTAGGGTATTCGTACGGCGTTGTTTGGCATTCGTCAAGGGTCGTGCGGGTGGGTTTAATTCGATCAAGTAATGTACGGGTTGAACTTGACTAGTGGACTATGGGTTGTTTGGCATTCGTCAAGGTCATAGCGAGCTAGGGGCAAAATATTATCGGGAGTTTCAAGTGTTGAAATTTGCAATGAGATTGCATACCTTCCATGAGATAGTTGGATCCCGATACCCGCTGCGAGTAAGAGTTACTCCTGGGAGAGTTTTACACATTGCAATTAGCTGATCAAGTAGGTGTCTAGAAAGGTGTTAACGAGGTTACGCCTCTGGGAAAACGAGGTTTACATTAATTAGGTTCGTGCGAAAGCACGGGGGACCTCCCTCAAAGTACCGACACTGGCCTGGCTGAAAGATTGGCGAACTTGTAGTGTGTAATTAATCCCGGCTAGTCTTTCCTTTTAGGGTTTGGAGGAAGATTTGATAAAAAGCAGTGGGAGCCATCCTGATTAGATAAAATAATAACCAATCTATTCTTGACAGAGCGCACGCTGAGTGTTTTCTTCTCTCTCTCTCCAGGTAGCGACCATATCACGCCTTAATCAAGATAATAATACGGATTATTGACCGAACCCACTTGTTATACTGAGCTGGGGAACGTTGGTCCCGCTCCAACTTATAATTGTTATAAGACAGAGCAGGAAATTAGGGAATACCTGAATTCCCGTGCCGCCCAAACGAAGAGAGTGCATGCTGATGCATCATCTTCGGGTTTGTTCGTTACACAGAACTGTTTCTCAGTATCCTCTACGTCCTGGGTATGTGATACCAGATCAGGATCCCAGATATGTAATTTGTTACATAGGGCTACAGAAAGGTAGAAGAACTGAGAACGGGTGATAAGTTTCATGAGGCAGAAAACGGGGCAAATGTTGCAGCCAAGTCTGTCGGTCACTGTCACCCTGTATTACCAATACATTGATTCTGAACGAATGTTGTTAGATACCGAACCTGATATACCAAATCATATCACTCTCTTTGTTAGTAAAGAAAGGATATAATTTTGTATTGTTGGATAATGTTTTGAACATTTCCTATATCAAAAGTTGATCGGTTCAGGCACGTTATCTAAAAGCATTAATGTTCTAAATCAAACTACAGTTCTTAGTATATGGAACACACACAAGAGGAAGAGTTCAGAAATGAACGAATCCTTCTTGAGGTATTGTAGACTAGGTCAGATCAATGCGACCCGACTGGCTAGAGTTACATAAAGATGTATATTTAAATCTGTTTGAATTTACATCTTGTGAAACTCGCCAGTCATGTCACAAAGAAAAGATGACCACAGCTCTGTTTAATGGAAACAGAGAAAGAGTTAGTAAACTCTTGGGATGATACTTGTTGATGTATGTAGGTCCCCAGTCTACAAATGCCAGGACTGGTTCTTTATACTTCTTTATATTCTCTGATAATCTCTCAAGATTCAGTCATATGTTCCCGTTGAAACATGAGTCCGAACCTTTTGAGATATTCACAGAATATAAGTTAGAAGTAGAGAACCAAAACACGGGTATAAGTATTATGTCCTATGATGAGATCAAGGAGGAGAATACTTGAGCACGGAAATCCTGGATTATTCTAAAGGAGAATGAGATTCTCTCTCAGCATTACTCCTCTGAATACACCATAGCACGATGGTATATCGGGGCGGAGCAGATACACCCTATTTGATATGGTGTGCTCTATGATGAGTACTACTGAGTTACCTTTTTCCTTTTGGGAGTTATGCGCTTGAGAAGCTGCATACCTATTGAATAGGGTTCGAATCAAATCAATTGCCTACCACTCCATATGAGATATGGAAAGGGAAGAGCCCATGTCTTAAGCCAGTTAAGATTTGGAATTGTCCGGCCTATGTCAAAAGCAAAATCCGGACAAGCTCGAGGCAAAGTCTGTAATGTAGAACTGGAAGTGTTCCAGCTATACGAACTACAGCAGATGATTTGATAGAACCAAGGGATTCAGTAGATACCAACGAACCTCAGCCTCTCCGCCGATCTAGTAGGGTTCCTCACCCACCTGAGAGATACTTCGGTTTCTCTATGACAGTGGGAGCGAGGATTACATCATGAGATGATGACCCAACTAGTTTCGAGCTGGCCATCAGGAGTAAGACTCTGTAAGAATGGCTGGATGCTTAGTGATCTGAGATGGAATCCTTATACACCAACAAAGTATGGACTTTGGTTGCTATATCTGAAGGGTTAAATCCCCATCAGGAGCAAGTATATCTTGAGAAGATTACTTGGTGTAGATGGAAAAGTTGAGACTTTCAAAGCTAGACTTGTTAAAGGTTTTCTTCATTGACCAGGCGTGGATAATGATGAAACCTTTTCCAATGGCTATGCTTAAGTCCATCCAGATCCTACTTACCACGGCTGCATACCATGACTACGATATCTGGTGGTTGGGTGTCTTGACTGCTTTTCTAAATGATGATTTAGAAGAGAGCGTCTATAAGTACACAGCCAGAGAGCTTCGTAGACAGTGGGAGCAGCGGAAACGTGTGCAAGATGCTTTATAGGATAAAGCAGGCATCGCGGAGTTGGAACATCTGTTTTGATGAATTAGTCAAAGAGTTTGACATCATCAAAATGGTAGATGAACCTTGTATATACAAAAAGGTAGTAGGGAGTATGGTGATGATCCTCGTAGAGTACGTGGATGACATACTCTTGATAAGAAAAGAGTTTCTTATGCTACGCTCGATCAATCTCCGATTATCACAATGATTCTCCATATAGGATCAAAGTGATACCTACTAAATCCTGGGTTTTGGATCTATGAGATAGATCTAAATGGATGTTAGGATACTCACTAGATGTAGTGAGATGGTGTCAATCGATCCTAAGGAGAATCACTGGAAGTGTTCCAGGGTGATAAAGACGACTGAGTGTCAGTCACAGGCATTGTCTTTACCCTCAGTAAAGGGACGGTATGTTGGAAGAGTTCCAAGCTAGATACCGTGACATACTAGACGATAAAGGCTGGATACATCGCTACTTAAGATGCTACCAAAGAGGCTGTTTGGGTGTATATTGGTTCATGAGATGAACTATGTTCCTCCCATTGTGTGACAATGGAGTTGTGGCTTATGCCAAGGAACGCCGGTCCCATCAGTGATCCAGACATATTCTAAGACAGTATCACTTGATCATGGAGATGGTTGATCTCCAGGAAGATCGAGGCAAGGAGAGTAGACTCAGAGGACAACACAGCGGATCCACTCACAAAGGCCTGTTCCCAGAGAGAGACTTTTATGGGATGGTTGAGTATGAGATACTGCAACCACTGCTACAGATGGCCCTAGTGCAAGTGGGAGATTGTTAGTTATATGTATGCCCTAGAGGCCATTACTATACATAGGATGTATATTGTAGTGGATGCTGGGACATATATAGGGAGGACTTTCTTGCTCGACATGATAGTATGCTATCTGGTTGAACTTTACCTTAACGTGTATGCTGATTGTCTCTCTGTTACATGTTGGTAAAGCCCTTAGGATCTGTACTTGACTACCTGGACTATGATGCGGATCATACTAGTGGGGACATGGTAGTC
The DNA here is from genome assembly GCA_030015575.1 of Agapanthus africanus. Classification (NCBI taxonomy): domain Eukaryota; kingdom Viridiplantae; phylum Streptophyta; class Magnoliopsida; order Asparagales; family Amaryllidaceae; genus Agapanthus; species Agapanthus africanus. Next base: position 25,443,764 of record JASDDO010000006.1, on the reverse strand, counting down.
TATAAGTACATCCTTCAAAGTCCCTAGTCGTGGGTGTATCGAGACGGGGCATCGATATACCAGAGTAGACTAGCGTGTACCTTCTCGACCCATACAGATGGGCGATGGATGATCCCATATCCATCGGTGTTTGACATCAGAGATGATATACGGATGCTCAGTAGAGACTGTGTACACTGGACGGACTCGCCGAGAACTCCCAGATGGTATTATACCTCACGTCAGATGGCAGTTCTCTGGTGACACTGGTACAGAGTAGTCTGTTGACCCGAGATCGTCATAGAGTCTTGTGTGGTTCCCACTGTGCTTTGATTTCCATCTTACCACGTCCAAGAGGGCGTGCAAAACGGTGGTTTTTGGGTACAGTCCCGAGTCACATGGAGGCAATGAGCGATAGGAGGGGAGTCGTCTCTCCCGGTATATGGGGGTTGATGTTGCACTGTGTTCGATCGGCTATAACAGGAAGTCCCTGGCCAGGGCTGCTAAGAGAATTGCTGGTAAGTGTTACCAGTAGTTTCTCGACCCGTTATGAGCCTCATATCGACACGACTTATTGAGCTATTGGGGTCTGACGTTTACCACCCCTAGGCGAGATATGCGACATATCAGACGATCAGACCGGACTGTATGGTAGTGTTACTGGTCGGATTCACTGGAGTGTGAGCGGGCTTGCTCGTCGATCTTCAGATCGCTCAATACCCGGGTGGCCGTTACGTTTAGCAGACCGCTTGCGGCTTGTGGATGTTTGATATGATCATCATCCGCTGCCGGCGTATTGACGAGTCTTTAGAGTCCTACACAGAGGTTTCCTGGCTCAAGCGAAACGAAATAGGAGCGCATATGAGATATGTGCGGGACCGAGAATAATACGAGTATGTGATACCGTATTCTATTCTCGCGATAAATATATCGAATGGTTGTATGCGATATAACCTAGTTATCGATTCAAGCGTTGATTCGATAAGCCGATATATTGGATACCAGTCGGTTATGTGCGCATGACCGGATCATTGAATCAAGTGTTGATTTAATGATTTAATGTATAATTATATATTTGATATATTACTTTGCATTAACTAGTATCGGTTTACTTAAGATGGATTTTCTCGCTCGGATGTGCAAGTTGTATATGTGATATACTTTTGTGCATTTGATTGTATCATGTTTGATGATACATGATTGTTTGGTGTATGGTTTAAACCATGGTTGGTCAATGGTTAGGGTTTTCTTTTGCTTCATTTACTTATTTATTTATTCATTTTTTTTTTCCATTTTGTTATTTTAGCAAAAGAAATATGATGAAGAGAAAATGGTGGCTTTATTTGTTTGTATTCTTTGAAGCTTCATGAACATTTGACCAAAGCAACCATTTTTGTCTTCTTGTCTAAACCTAACCATTCTTTAACCATGATTAACTCTCTACATCTAACCATGGTTTAGTTATGATAAGAATAGATAATTCTTTTCTTTTTCTTTATTCTTATCATAACTTTTTCATGAGCTTCTTCTTCTTCTTCAAAAACACATGAAGAAAAAGCTTCTAGTCATCAATGGTAGATTGATGATATGAGTGAGAAATCCAATTCTAAAGTATACCCACTTCCTATTTCTTCATCCTCTACCTCTTGCCAAGTAGTAGAGTGTGTTTCCTTCACAAGATTTTAGGGTTTGGTGAAGGAGGAGCTTGATCTAGCGATGCCTCGACGTAGATCATCTTCGGCATGGACATCGACGACCTAGCTTGCCCATTCTCCGACGAAGTCGACTCTAGAGCCCGGATTTGATTTGGACAGCGGAGATGACCTCGTTGCGGAGCCGTGGAGGTGGATATCTGGATCTACAAAGGTTGTAATTTCCGTATCTCATTAGTTAATTTTTTAACTAGTTCATTGTTCGCCTAGAAATCTAGCAAACGATCCGTACTTTAGGGTTTCTAGGCACCACAATTTTTGAAATTGCCATGGTTGATGGCTTGGGAGACCTCACTAGAGTGCCTAGGAACCCTGCAGTTTTAAGATGGAATTTCATTTTTGATGAATTATATCATCTTTTTATAGCAGAACTCTTCATGTTCTTAGGGGATTTTCTTTAAATTCTCCTCATAACTGATTTCGATAGGTGTCACTCCTGTCTGCAGAGCATTGCTCTCGAGGAATTTAACTCCCTGTGTCTTTTTTTTATTGCTAATCTTTCAATGATATTTCCTTCAGGAATTATGGCGGTTCATCTATACAGTCTGCACGAATTCATCACTTACGAGGATATCCGCGTACAGGGCCATCAAAAAAACCAAGAGTTTACAGATGCCCAGTGTGCGGAGGTCATGGGTCGTCTGAACGCACGCGTTGGTTGGCTGCTTCCTCATCGTTCTGCTCTCTTGAAAATCATGCTGGGAGCAATTTGGAGAGCACTTCCGGGATTTTACGAGGCCCTACCACTTAATACGCTAGATGATGCCGAAGACAAGGTGCATTCAGTGTACCTGTCGGGGCTGATCTCGAAGAAACGGCGAGATAGCCTCATCGACATTCTGCATCAAGTTTTCCAACAGACGACGATAATTGCTGCTTATCGAAGGATGGGGGGCCTTGCCAAAGTTCTTGACACACGTGAGCGTGAGAGGCTGCACACGAGAATAATCAGAAAGGCCAGAAAAACTCTAAATGGCCTTATTTCGAATTCCTCAATCCATGCCCTGGATCTGAGGTTATACTGTTGTAATCATTTGATTAATGTCTTCGTTTATTTCTTTATGATTGTAAGAACCATTGGCAATATGAATGGAATTTTTTTTATTTCAGCTTGTCTTATTTCTCGTTCTAAGTCTTTTGCACATGCATGAATGAGTGTGTCTCGAACGCTTGATCAAATGCAAATCGGATGTTCTTTCTGTCGCTTTCTTCTTTCTTTTATTATCAGTATGCTGCCTTAATAAATATGGTTGACGGATGATAAAGAGAGCATCCGGTATTGGCTTCTTCAAGAGGTAGTGATGGCTTAGGCCATAGGTTCAGATCTGCTGCCTAAGACTTTTCAATTCTATGAGCCGTGAGGGTCTCATAGAAAATTTTCTCCCTACGGATCGAGAGGATCTTGTAGGTGTATTTTCTCCTTAGGAATCGTGATGATTCCAATGTGTGTTTTCTCTTATAAGTCGTAAGGATCTTATAAGAGAATTTTTTCCCCCTTACGAGTCGAGAGAACCCGTAAGCGGTTGTTTCCCTCCTTGTCGAGATTCGACTTTGGAGAGTGTGACCCGTGAATAGTATGCAAGAGTCCATTTTGGACTGACTTGCAGGATCCCAGTGCTTAGGAAACAGGTTTCTTAATCCTCGCTGCCTAAGGCTTTTCCTCACGGGTCGAGACGAATCGAGCATTTCTCGCAAGAATATCCTAACGTCACAGTTAACCTCTGCTCTTTACGACAGAGGTCCGTTAGGGTCTGTGGTACTTAGGGTTTTAGCCGTCGTACCGTCGCGTTGGCTGATATATTCCTCGATATGCAATCTTGCTGTTCGAGTAGCCTTGCGATTGTCGTGTCTCTGATCCCTTCGGGGGTTGGACAAGACGTCTTCAAGTAATCTTCCAGGTAATATTACCGTCGAAAGGGCAAGTGTAGGGATATTCCATATCACTTTTTACTTGAGGTTAGGCTCATTTTGGAGAGCCCCGATGAGTCATAACTACTCCGCGCTGGTGTGGGATGATCTCTAATAGTCTTTCAGGCTTTATATGACTTGCCGTTAAGACCCTGAAGCTAGGAATTTAGCCTTTGCTTCGTTTGCTGGCATTGCGTCCTCTATATCGAGACGAATGTCGCGGTTGTTTCTAGGTTGTTGGTGAACCATCGAGGTTTGGAACTAAGGACTTTGCCGTGGCTCCTCTGTTTGATGATGCTGTGTCTGCTGTGTCGAGACGAACGTCGAGGTGGTGACCATTCCGCACTGGTGTGAGATGATCTCCGGTTGTCTTTCAGGCTTTATATGACTTGCCGTTAAGACTGTGAAGCTAAGAATTTGGCCTTCGCTTCGTTTGCTGGCATTGCGTCCTCTATATCGAGACGAATGTCGCGGTTGTCTCTAGGTTGTTGATGAACCGTCGAGGTTTGGAACTAGGGACTTGACCGTGGCTCCGTTGTTTGATTGTCGCGTCTGAATCCTGTTGAAGGAAGAACACTGGGGTGATATCTCGTCTGCTGTATCGAGAAGAACGTCGAGGTGGTGACCATTCCGCCCTGGTGTGAGTTGATCTTCGGTTGTCTTTCAGGCTTTATATGACTTGCCGTTAAGACCTTGAAGTTAGGAATTTGGCTTTTGCTTTGTTTGCTGGCATTACGTCTTCTATATCGAGACGAATGTCGCGGTTGTCTCTAGGTTGTTGATGAACCGTCGAGGTTTGGAACTAGGGACTTTGCCGTGGCTCCATTGTTTGATGACGTTGCGTCTGCTGTGTCGAGACGAACGTCGAGGTGGTGACCATTCCGCACTGGTGTGAGATGATCTCCGGTTGTCTTTCAAGCTTTATATGACTTGCCGTTAAGACTGTGAAGCTAGGAATTTGGCCTTCGCTTCGTTTGCTGGCATTGCATCCTCTATATCGAGATGAATGTCGTGGTTGTCTCTAGGTTGTTGATGAACCGTCGAGGTTTGGAACTAGGGACTTCGCCGTGGCTCCGTTGTTTGATTGTCGCATCTGAATCTTGTTGAAGGAAGAACGCTGGGGTGACATCTCGTCTGCTGTATCGAGACGAACGTCGAGGTGGTTACCATTCCGCACTGGTGTGAGATGATCTCCGGTTGTCTTTCAGGCTTTATATGACTTGCCGTTAAGACCTTGAAGCTAGGAATTTCGCTTTCGCTTCGTTTGCTTTGTCATGTCCGAATCCTGTTGGAGGAAGGACATTGTTGTGATATCTCGTTTGCTGTATCGAGACGAATGCCGTGGTAGAGTTGGAATTTTGCCATCACTCCGTTTTGTTTCGACCGTGAGGTCTTCTTGTTGGCATTGCGTCTACATCCTGATGGACTGCGAAGGAACGCCGTTGTTGACATCTCGTCTGCTGTATCGAGACAAAGGTCGAAGTGGTGACCACTCCATGCTGGTGCAAGATGATCTCCGATTGTCTTTCAGGCTTTATATGACTTGCCGTTAAGACCCTGAAGCTAGGAATTTGGCCTTCGCTTCGCTTGCTGTGGTGTGTCCGAACCCTGTTGGGGGAGGGACGCTGTAGTGACATTTTGTCTGATGTATTGAGACAGACGTCGAGGTGGTGATCACTCTACGCTGGGATGAGATGATCTCCGATTGCCTTTTCGGGCTTTATATGAGTTGCCGTCAAGACTTCGCTCCGTTTTCTGATGGAGCATGGGGAGGGAAGATATGTTTACTTCTTTGTTTATGCCCCTGGATTGTATACAGGGATTGCTATGATATCTCCTGTAGGGCAAAATTTTCATTCATTTTTCATTTTATTTCCACGATGCTGAATCATTTCAGCTTTTATATCATGAAGGTCGTGATTGCCCAATCATTTCGGCTATTTTTCGTGGTGCCCAATCATTTCGGCTATTTCTTTTATTTTTACTCGCTGCTTTTTATTGCGACTTGTCCAATCATTTCGGTTATTTTTCATGCATACATTTTTACTTGCTGCTTTTTATTGTAAGTTGCCCCATCATTTCGGCTATTTCGTATGCATGTATGGCTCGCTGATTTTTTTTATCGCGAGTGTGGAACTTGAAATCTGGTGCCAATCTTAGCATCAGCATCGCTACAACTGGAATATTGCCAGGAGCGAATCATCATTTGCCATGAAAGGACTCGGAATTTTGATACCGGTTTAGGCATCAGCATCGCTAAAACTGGGATATTGCCAGGAGCGAATCATCATTTTCCATGAAAGGACTCGGAATTTTGATACCGGTTTAGGTATCAGCATCGCTACAACTGGGATATTGCCAGGAGCGAATCATCATTTGCCATGAAAGGACTCTGAATTTTGATACCGGTTTAGGCATCAGCATCGCTACAACTAGGATATTGCCAGGAGCGAATCATCATTTGCCTTTGTCGATGTTTGAACAAAGGTGGCTTAGTAAACAGGGTTAGGGTCCTATCGACTAAGGCTTTTTGACTTCATGAGCCGTAAGGGTCTCACAAAGGTATTTATCCCTACAAGTCGTGAGGCTCTCGTAGGTGTGTTTTCTCCTTAGGGATCGTGAGGATTCCTAAGTGTATGTTCCCCTGTAAGTCGTAAGGATCTTACAAAAGGGTTTTCTCCTTATAAGTCGAAAGGACTTATAAGGGTTGTTCACCATACGAACATATCCCCAGTCACGGATAGGACTTGGTTAGGGAAATGTTTATTCGCGCCCGTGGATTATATACAAGGGTCAGTATTGAACCACTTGTAGGGCAATATCGAAGGTTGTGGAGGTTGCTTAAGCACAGGTTTAGGTCTCTGTAACTTAAGTCTTTCAAATCTTATGAGCCGTGAGGGTCCCATAAAAGAGTTCTCCTTACGAGTCGTGAGGATCTCGCAAGTGTAATTTCTCCTTAGGAGTCGTGAGGATCCCTAAGTGTGTTTCTCCCTTGTGAGGCGTAAGGATCTCACGCGGGTGGTTTCTCCTTATAAGGTTGAGAGGACCCTGCAAGTGTCTTTTAACGAGGTTGTGCCCTTTCGGGTTTTCACATACACTCGCCGGTAGTCCTGCTATTTTTACTCACGGAGCCCTTTCGGGTTTTCATCCGTGCCCATTTTGCTTATGGACCTACCGTCTTCTTCCTTTTTTATTTATTCTTTTTATTTTTTTTATTTTTCTAACGAGGTTGCGCCCTTCCGGGTTTTCACAAACACTCGCCAGTAGCCCTGCTGTTTTTACTCACGGAGCCCGTTCGGGTTTTCATCCGTGCCCCTTTTTCTTATGGACATACCTTTTTTTTATTCTTTTTTTTAACTCGTCAGCCTGAGGATGTTGCGGTAGTAGTTTAAAGACGTTACGGTCGTCAGCTAGTTTTAGGACGTAGTGGTCCGTCGTCAGTTTAAGGACGTTTCGGTCCGCGGTCGCCATATTTGAGGCGAATCTCTAGTTTACTAACCTTTCGATCTATGGGACTTTCCCTATGAATGAGCATGATGCCCCCGGCATAACCATCTTTCTCGGAGCATGTGGTTGTGGCGGGCTCACCTTCCAGTTTTCGGACAACGCGAACTTGCCCTGTTGGTATTGGTCATCAACCCAGTTTTTTAAAACGTAGCAGTTTTTTATCGGATGGCTTACTGCTTGATGGTAAGGGCAGTAATTGGGATCGTTGACATCGCCTGGCTGCAACAGACGTTTTGGACTCGGCAGATTGATGAGCCTGTTGCGCACTGCCAACTCGAACAGTTTCCTTGTTTTATTCTGAGGAAACGAGTAAGGACGTCCTAGTCTTTCCTCAAGGGATGGGCGTGGACGCATATTGTTTTGAAGGACAACCGGCTTTAAGTTGCTCGGCTGTTGTTGAGTATTGACAACGACGATCGCTTTCCCTTTCTCAGTTTGAGATTCTGGCTTTAGAGGAGACGGTCTGTGACCCATCCGGTCCATTTGGGCCAACTTGTCGATCAAGGCCTGAAATGTGGTCGGTTTAAAGAACATCATGAATTGCGAGATGGTTGCTTGCGGATCGAGAGTGCCCACGAACATGCCTACCACAGGTGCTTCTTCGATCCGTTGTTCGTACTTCGACCACAGATTCCGCCATCGTGTTGCGTATTGCACCCACGTTTCTCCTGGCCTTATCCTGGCATTGATCAGTGCTGTTATCAAAGTGCGTTCACTAGCACTCGTGAATCTTTGTGTAAACAGTAGCTCCATCTCCGCAAATGTTTTGACAGAGTCGTTAAGTAGCTCCGAATACCATTCGAATGCCGTTTCTGCTAAGCTGCCGACGAATTGGCGAAGCAACAATTTGTCATCGCCTCCAGTGTTTCCGCATAAGGCCTTGAATTGAGCGACATGCTGATGTGGATTTCCTGTCCCTTTATATACGTGGAACTTAGGGATCGTATATCCCTGCGGGTAACTGATTTGGTCATACCAGCTTGGATAGGGTCGTCCGGTTCTAACAATTTGTGCAGCCGTTCATTCGCAAGATAAACTCGTATCTGTTAAGCTATATAGTCGTCTAGTGCGGCTTTGGGAATGGTTTCCTCCTTGGTTGCTAAAAAGGCCGGAGGAGGATTAGATGTATCCCTTATATCGTCTTCAAAAATGATTGGAGGGTCATCAGCTGGAGGGTCCGGCTGTAACATCATCCCTACCATATCTTGGAAGAGGAGCGCCATTTGTTTTATGTTAGCCGCTTGCTCTGCGGCTTCTTTGTCCTTCTTTTCGAGGACTCTGCGTAAGAAGTCAGCGTCAGTTTCTTGTTCATGCCACTGTTCTGATGATGCCTCCGAGCTTTCTTTTGGCCGATAAGTGCGGCCATCGCATTCATCATCTCCTGAAGCTTCTTCTGCTGTTCTTGGGCTTTCGTCACGGATCGGGTGAGCGGTCGGTGACCCGTCGAAGCTCGGCCTTCCTCCTTTCCGGAAGCCATATAAACAGTGTGCACCACCATGCCCTCAGACTTGGGGCGTTTGTGTTCAGCGCTTTAACGGTTCGCCATGTTCACAGGGGCTTTTTACGGCCTCCTTTTCTTTTGAGTGATTGACGTTGAGGGAGCCGTTACAGTGGGCACCCAGGTAGCTGTCTCTTTTTGTGGCCTGACAGAACGGTTCTTTTCTTCCTGAACTTTCACCCTCTTCTGCCGGCAGAGATAGTCTTGATCCATCACGGAGTCTTGGACTTGACGCCAGACCTTGTAAATTTCAGAGGATAGCCGTTGAAGAGGTTGATCTGGCTTCTTCTCTGTAGCATTTTCCATAGGTGGAGGAGATCTTTTCAGCACTGCAGTGGGAGAGTTTCTGCGCACCTTGTTGAGCAGTTCAAAGGTGTTCTCGGTTGGAACAGCAGCATCGATCCCCACCATCAGAGCTGGTGGAGTAAATCCAGAGGGAGAGCTGCCCTCAGCCTTCCTTACTCGGCGCCAGTGACGACGGCAAGCGTGTCGTGCAGATGGAGTTGTTTCAGCTATAAGGGTAACTTCATCATGCCCCCTGCTTTGAGAAGAGACTGTTATTGGTGCTAGCCTGTCGAAGACTGACACCCGTTGAGAAGTAATGTTTAATCTGTCAAAGACAGACTTCTGGGCAGGGGAAGCAGCTTTGAAGGCCTCGCCTGGAGCAGAAACCGGAATGGCCATCCTTGTAAAAACTGACTTCTTGGAAAGAGAAGCCTTTCCAAGGATTTCTTCCACTTGAGCCGGGATGGTTATCCGATTTGGGATGACAGTTTCGGGTATCGCGGGCTTATAGACGCTCTGGACCAGTCTGTTGAAAACTGAGGTATTGAAGTTGGGTGACCCGTTGAGAGGGGCCGCGGCAGTGGTAAGCCGATCAAAGACCGACTTCTTTGGAACTTCTTGCGACGCTATTGGGGCATTGAAGCTCATCGGTGGGAGCATGGTCCCGAAGAATAGTCCAGTGGTGGCTTGAGTTACCTGCTCCACTGGCATTTTGAAAAGGGAGGCCGCTTGGGGACCGTAAGTCACTCCTCCAGTAGGGACAGAGCGAGAGTTGCAGTTGCAGATAGTGCAGTTTGAAGCCATTGATCTTCTGTTTTCTGCACGGAGCAAGACACCAAATCTAAGTACCTTGAATCCACAGGCAACCATAGCAAACCGCGATTTGTTCACGAACACGACACACGAAGTGTGGAGTAGAAAGAGGAAAAGGTCCCACCGGACGTGCCAGAATCTGTTCCCCTCCGAAAGACGGCCAAGACGACGTGAGGACGTCTTGCGTGAGATTCGGGGAAGATGCTATTTGGTTTTATCCGTCCACCTCTCCGAAGATGCCAAGTTGATTTATGGCACCGTGTATCGGAGATTTAGACGGATGCGGCCGATGTAGCAGACTTCGTCAGATTCCCCCTTGCTTGAGGGGTTTTTTGATTGTGGGGACGCTCTTCCCTGCAGGCGTGAGCCCCTGCAGTTAATTACGCTACCGCATCGCGGTAATAACTTTCTCCTTCTCCAGAATTTCACTTCGTGTCTTGTGTGTTTGTTTTGATTTTTGTTGCCCGTGGATTGTATACGGAGACTAATTTATGTCGTCGCCCGTAGGACGTGGATTAGTCCAAATCCGTATTTACATAGATTTGGGCTTGGGGTTTTAGTTTAAGGATACGTTAGCCATATTTGAGACTAAGATCAACTCAAACGTTCGTTAAGGATACGTTAGTCTAATTTGAGACTAAGATCAACTTAACGGGATCGTTTGGATCCGACAAAAGAGCATTTGGGGGCTCTATTGTTCCAGTTTAGGGACATAGTGGTCCATTGGATGTATGGCCGTCGGGACCCATCACCTCTCTGACGACATTGAAGGATTACAACGATAGATGTCAGAGGAGTTCAGAGATGTACCCTTGAACCAAACTTGATTGGGGGGTCTATAGTCCAATTTGGGACTAAAGTCTGTTTGAAGGTTTAAGGATACGTTAGCCATATTTGAGGCTAAGATCAACTTAAACGGGATCGTTTAGATCCGATAACAGAGCATTTGGGGGCTCTGTTGTTCCAGTTTAGGGACATAGTGGTCCATTACCAGTTTAGGGACATGGTGGTCTATTGGTTTAAGGACGCTTAAGTCCGTAAGTTGGTTTAAGGACGCTTAAGTCCATAGGTTGGTTTAAGGACGCTTAAGTCCATGAGTTTAAGGACGCTTAAGTCCATAGCGATGTGTGGTTGTCGGGACCCGTCACCTCTCTGACGACGTTGAGGGATTACAACGACAGATGTCAGAGGAGTTCAGAGATGTACCCTTGAACCGGATGTAAATTGATTTAAGAGAGCAGTCGTGTTCAGTCAATTTAATTTGAGGACTTACGGCCATGATTGGGCTAAGTTCAGTTGAAAATGTTCAACATTTAATTTACATTTGGCCTGTTAGGCGTTTGCTAGGGCTTTGCCCCTGTTTAATAATGCATGGCATTTTTTGTTTGGTCTATTAGACCTTTATTTGCGCTCTACCCTTGCACAGCATCTATTTTGGTCTGACAGACCTTTGTTTGGGCTCTGCCCTTCTTTTAAAAAAATGCATTGCATTTTATTAGGCCTGTTAGGCCTTTTTAATTGGGCTCTGCCCTTCTTTCTAATAATGCACTGCATTAATTTCTCTGACAGAGTGCAACGTGGCCTGTCAGGCGCTTTGCGCCAATTAATGAGCGCAAGCGCATGTGGAGGTGACACGTGTCACGCTCTGGTGAGCGCAAGCGCAGTGCGCTGTGCTAGTGCGCTGCTGACACGTGGCGCGCTCTGATGACTTGCGCCAATTTAAGAGAGCAGTGCTCTGTTTTTAGAAGCGCACAGCGCAGTTTGTTCTAGGGCTGACACGTGGCGCTCCCTAGTGGCTTGCGCCATTCCAAGGAGTGCAACAGTGCAAGGCACTGTTTAATATTTTAATCAAATTTAGATCAAAGAAAACAATTTTTCTTGTTTTCAGAGAACCAGTGGTTCATAAAAAAGGCAAAGCCTTTTACAGAAGTAAATTACTTCTTCTTTTTTATTATTTTTTTATCCAAGATCTTGATCTTGTTCTTAGATCATTGATCTTTTTTTTAGAAGAAATTCTTCTTTTATTCATAGGTTTTACATTTTCTTTCTCTGAGTTCTTCTCAAAATTTTAGAGGAGTTCTCTATCATTTTCTCTCTGTTCTAGACTTGGAGTCTAGAGGCCTTTTTATAGTGCCAATTGATTTGTTAAATCAGTTAAAGAGATCTTTCTCTGAGTGATTTAGGGATTTTTCCCTACCGTTGGATTTTTGATCCAAGGGCTCCTGTTTTACAGAAGAGAATCTTATTGTTTTAATAAGATCAGAAAGATCTTTCTGGAATTTTTCTGTTTGGCGCAAGCGCACCTACGCTTGACACGTGTCGCGCAGCGCAACTGCGCTGACACGTGTCGCGTAGCGCAGAGCGCAAGTCAGCTGAAGCGTTGCTTCTTTTATTAAAATTGGAATTTTAAACAGAGCCTTGCTCAGATTGGGCGCGCTGCCTTGGGCGCTGCGCTCCTTGCGCTGGCATGCCTGATTTTGACATGTGGCGCGTTGCGCACAGTGCAAGGAATCTGAAGCGTTGTTTCTTTAATTTTAACTTTAATTTCAAAGCAGAGCTTTGCTCTGATTGGGGGAAACAGAAGCGTTGCTTCATCTCCCGCCTTGGAATTTGAACAGAGCTTTGCTCTGATTGTGGTAAACAGTGCACGACAACAATATCAAGTGCATCTAGAGTACACGAAAATCTCAACCCAGTGCAACTAACATACACGAACGAAAATCCCAATCGAGTGCATCCGGTGTGCACAAATCACTTCTCATATCATGCGTCCAACATGTGCGAAAATCCAAATCAAGTGCATCCGTCATGCACGAATGAAATCTAAATTAAGTGTATCCAACATGCACGAAATCCAATACCAAGCACCTAATATACTCAAAAATCCAACCCAAGCACATCAGGTCCGTATAAAGCATCTAGTGCAATAAAGCACACGAAAACGAACGTCAAGTGCAAACGCGCACAAAAATATAAATCTGGTAAAGCAAATGCTCAAAGACATAAATCGGGTGTAACCAATGTACGAAATATAAATCTAGTGCAACTAATGCACGAAATACCCATCCGGTGCAACAAATGCATGAAATATGAATCTGGTGCAACAAATGCACGAAATACAAATCGGGTGAATCTAGTGCATGAAATACGAATCCGGTGCATCCAATGCAGAACAAATGCATGAAATCTCATCAATAACTCAAATGTGTATAAAAGTAACACCGAGCGTGCCAGGGTGTATACAATCATAAACGTGCGCAACTATATGCACAAAATCCGTATCAATGCACTGCAAGCATATGTGAGCTATACCGAGTGCAAATATCAAATCGAGTGCGTACCACATGCACAAAATCAAACCAACTATATGAAATCCACGAAATCATAAAGAAGTGCAGCCAAGGCACAAAACCAATATTAAGTGCAATAAATAGGCACAAACGCAAACCGATGTAGCAGTGTATAAACATATATCAAGTGCAATAACTATGCACAAAAATATAGATACCCAGAATGTGCATCTATGGTGCACGAGAACGATATCATGAAACTCAATCATCAAAACTCAAATCCAAGCGATATAAGCGTGATACTCAGATCACAAATGCAAATCGCAACAAATGATATTGAGGTACACCTCCTACAATGTTGAAAAATATCGGTGCGCCCAAAACTGGTAGAGCAAGAACATTCACTTGCCTCCTGTTCACGGTCTGGCGTCCTCTATCTCTGGGTCCTTATCTCTCTGTGGATTACCAATCTCGCAATCTATCGGCTCGTCGGCCCGGTCAGGTGTACTAACGGAAACGATTCCGCTCTGAAACTCCTCTGGTCATCTTTCGGCCAATTAGCATGACTACTCGCAGTACGTCACTGGTGTCGGCCTCTGGCCCTCTGAATACACATGATACAACTGATCCTCGGTGCAACTCTTATCGCAGCAGTGTACTGGAAGGCACCTGCTCAAGGTCTCTTCCGATCTCGCCTATGCCGAACTATACGGAGGCTAGTACTCTTGCATAATCTTCTCTCATTTTCTGGACATCTGCGTTCTAAGAATAGCTTTTTCTCGAGAACTAGCTGTATCCCAACGTCTCTATATACATATCAGATCTCTAATTTCAACGGGGAGTAACAACGGCTCGTTAACATCTCGCACGAACTTCTTGTTCCATTCTTTATTATTATCGTCCACTTCGACATCACATCATGCTATCTGCGTACTGCAATTGTTCTCGGCTACAGTCAATCCAAAGTCTCTCACACGGACTCGAAATTACGAACTCGGTATCTACATCACTCTGTAGAAGATATCTAGCCGAACACGTCTTCGGGAACTCGTCCCAACCATTGGAGGAATACTCTATACTCGTCTGTTCTCGATCAACTCATAATGCATCTGGGTGTGGTCTGATTAGTTTCAAAACTTGTATTTTACCGCAATAAGAAACGGCGTCGCTTTGCAGCTAGCCGGTGAGTACGGGTCGATCCACAGAGACGGGTAAATTCCTTTTATGTGTTTTAACGAGTTGATTCAATTTGTCGTTTTGGTTGGTTTATAACAATCTATGAAAACTAGATCTAATTAATCTACTTAAAAGTCTTGCTAGGGTTAGGCTTAGGGGAAGTTTTGGAGATTAACGTTTTTCATCACCGCTTTCAATGCCTACTTTTTTAGATCTATTAGGTGTTAAGTTAATTATCAATAAAGTGGATACGAATCTTTTGGGAAGATATTTCTTCCTCTAGATTCGTATCCCTCCTTTGTTGATAATCACCCTAACCCCCACGGAAAACGCGCGCAACCGGCCCTTTATACTACGGTTCATCGTTACCTCGATGGGTAGGATGCCGCAGGGAGCGGTTGTGCTCGTATGCGTGGAGTTCTAATTCGTTAGGTTAAAGTGGCATTGAAAGGGGTGAGAGATCTCATCTCTCAACCCTTTCCCTAAGGCTAACCCTAACAAGCGAGGAGATTACTCGCTCATTAGGGGATGAGAAAACATTCTAGAAAATAAAAGCAATGAAATAAAATTACGTACTGATTTGATGGCTCCCTCCAAGTAGAAGACAGAAGAGATCTGAATATCATTCCCAGAAATTCTGAATTTTATTTATTGAAAAGAGGCATACATTTTTACAGATCTAGATTACAATTTATAAGTAAACAGGAGAATTAGGGTTTCAGAGTATTGCACATGCGCAATTACTGATTTGCCCACTGGAAATCCCAACACCCACAACGTCGCGGCAACAGAAGAAATCTCCACCGACCCGGGCATTAGACGGCCGCGGATCCGCGGCAAATGCTGGCTTGGGCCGCGGATCCGCGGCCCTTTGGTGATCTTGGGCCGCCAGTCTTTTGGGCTTTCTTTAGAAGTTCTGGGGCTCTGTATTTTTATATGTATTTTCTCTGTTGGCTTCTCACTCTTCTCCAGATCTTCAGTGAAGACTTGTATTGGGCTTTTTAACCGTTTCACATTGACATTCGTTGCCTTGCACCTATGTGAACTGGGCTCGACTAGGATTCGTCTAATTGTTGGTCAAAAGTCCCTTTTCTGTTGTTTTGTGTCTTTTTCACTGTATTTGCTCCAGAAACCTGTATCCTGTAATATGCAACAAACATGCGTCAAGAGTACCTGTTTATTTATAAAAAGGTTAAGAATAGGGAATGATAAATGCAATATTATGGTCTGAACAAATACCCCCAAACTTACCTTTTGCTCGTCCTCGAGCAAACTTATTATTTTATTAACTAAAATCCTAACCGCACTTTCGCAGGGAAACGCGATTGCACTGAGCACGTGCAACAAGCCGTTAAACCTCTAGGTGTCCCTAGTAGGAGGAGTGTTGTCTCCTGAGGGTTTTCAGCGGATTACACCCACAAAATCCTATCAACTCGGCCCACTGACTTTTGTTTTCCAATTAGGTTTTCTAATAAGGAATTCTATTATCTTCTACTTGTAAATTATCCACCCATATTCTTCACACTTCCTCATCATTTAACTTAAGATTATGTATATCTTATAGACTTACTTAGCTTTCGGCATTTCTTAAGTCTTCCTTCTAGGGTTTCATCTCTACTTAGGAATTTTCTATCAACTCCATTAAAGATACAAATTTTATCTTTCATTCCTCTCTCTTATCTAAATTCCAATCACATACCCCTACGTGTGTGTATAGATCACCCCTACACTTGGAAATTCAATTCAAGCAATCATGCCCCTTGTCCATTGTCCAAAGTACTTATTAATACGTGAATTTTTTAATTGAATTTTTGCTTACACATCCTTCATGCGACCGTTAATACTTCTTGAGGTACCAACGACCGATTACAAAATGCGTTTGCACTTTAAAGCGTACTTCCTAGTCCTTGCAACACCCAAGGCTTTAGCAGTGACTCCCAAACCAGTTGGTCTAAGGCACTAGGTGATGAAGCACCCTCACTAAATATTTTTCTATTTTTGCATCCTTAAGTAATCACAAAAACCAGTGTCCATTTTTTATTCTTTATTCACTTTTTTTTTCATTGTACTAAAGACTTTAGACAAGAGTATTTCAAGGTCTCTTCTACTATTCCAAGTTTCAAGGTGCCTGATAATGCAAATTGTAGGGTATACATTTTCAGAATCTAGACTTAAGCTAGGAACTGTTTTTCAAACTTACACTCTAATAAGAACATCAATACTCTTCCTTTGTTTCGACTTAGCCTAAGAAGTGAACCCAAAATTTGCTTATTTCTAAATAAACTACAAGGCATATACTTTCTACTGTTAAACTTTAAGAAAGGTTATTTTTAGGGTTTTTAATTCACTAAGTCAAAGATCTAGTAGTTCCTAAGCAGTTAACCTATTAGTCAAACACAAGTCAATTAGCCAAAATTGAATACAATTATTTTTATAATTTTTGAAATTTTTCAAATTTTTATGGGTTTTCAAATAAATATGCAAATGCAAAAATATGTACAAATGAATGCGAAGGAAGAAGACGTACCGAGCATACCATTTGATTATTGTCAAAAATATAAGTTACCGCAATCAGAAACGGCGTCGCTTCGCAGCTAGCCGGTGAGTACGGGTCGATCCACAGAGACGGGTAAATTCCTTTAGTGTGTTTTAACGAGTTGATTCAATTTGTCGTTTTGGTTGGTTTATAACAATCTATGAAAACTAGATCTAATTAATCTACTTAAAAGTCTTGCTAGGGTTAGGCTTAGGGGAAGTTTTGGAGATTAACGTTTTTCATCACCGCTTTCAATGCCTACTTTTTTAGATCTATTAGGTGTTAAGTTAATTATCAATAAAGTGGATACGAATCTTTTAGGAAGATGTTTCTTCCTCTAGATTCGTATCCCTCCTTTGTTGATAATCACCCTAACCCCCACGGAAAACGCGCGCAACCGGCCCTTTATACTACGGTTCATCGTTACCTCGATGGGTAGGATGCCGCAGGGAGCGGTTGTGCTCGTATGCGTGGAGTTCTAATTCGTTAGGTTAAAGTGGCATTGAAAGGGGTGAGAGATCTCATCT
This sequence comes from Agapanthus africanus, assembly GCA_030015575.1. Lineage (NCBI taxonomy): Eukaryota > Viridiplantae > Streptophyta > Magnoliopsida > Asparagales > Amaryllidaceae > Agapanthus > Agapanthus africanus. The sequence goes on along the minus strand of JASDDO010000006.1, from coordinate 25,426,533 downwards.
CTCAACCCTTTCCCTAAGGCTAACCCTAACAAGCGAGGAGATTACTCGCTCATTAGGGGATGAGAAAACATTCTAGAAAATAAAAGCAATGAAATAAAATTACCTACTGATTTGATGGCTCCCTCCAAGTAGAAGACAGAAGAGATCTGAATATCATTCCCAGAAATTCTGAATTTTATTTATTGAAAAGAGGCATACATTTTTACAGATCTAGATTACAATTTATAAGTAAACAGGAGAATTAGGGTTTCAGAGTCTCGCACATGCGCAATTACTGATTTGCCCACTGGAAATCCCAACACCCACAATGTCGCGGCAACAGAAGAAATCTCCACCGACCCGGGCATTAGACGGCCGCGGATCCGCGGCAAATGCTGGCTTGGGCCGCGGATCCGCGGCCCTTTGGTGATCTTGGGCCACCAGTCTTTTGGGCTTTCTTCAGGAGTTCTGGGGCTCTGTATTTTTATATGTATTTTCTCTGTTGGCTTCTCACTCTTCTCCAGATCTTCAGTGAAGACTTGTATTGGGCTTTTTAACCGTTTCACATTGACATTCGTTGCCTTGCACCTATGTGAACTGGGCTCGACTAGGATTCGTCTAATTGTTGGTCAAAAGTCCATTTTCTGTTGTTTTGTGTCTTTTTCACTGTATTTGCTCCAGAAACCTGTATCCTGTAATATGCAACAAATATGCGTCAAGAGTACCTGTTTATTTATAAAAAGGATAAGAATAGGGGAATGATAAATGCAATATTATGGTCTGAACAAATACCCCCAAACTTACCTTTTGCTCGTCCTCGAGCAAACTTATTATTTTATTCACTAAAATCCTAACCGCACTTTTGCAGGGAAACGCGATTGCACTGAGCACGTGCAACAAGCCGTTAAACCTCTAGGTGTCCCTAGTAGGAGGAGTGTTGTCTCCTGAGGGTTTTCAGCGGATTACACCCACAAAATCCTATCAACTCGGCCCACTGACTTTTGTTTTCCAATTAGGTTTTCTAATAAGGAATTCTATTATCTTCTACTTGTAAATTATCCACCCATATTCTTCACACTTCCTCATCATTTAACTTAAGATTATATATATCTTATAGACTTACTTAGCTTTCGGCATTTCTTAAGTCTTCCTTCTAGTGTTTCATCTCTACTTAGGAATTTTCTATCAACTCCATTAAAGATACAAATTTTATCTTTCATTCCTCTCTCTTATCTAAATTCCAATCACATACCCCTACGTGTGTGTATAGATCACCCCTACACTTGGAAATTCAATTCAAGCAATCATGCCCCTTGTCCATTGTCCAAAGTACTTATTAATACGTGAATTTTTTAATTGAATTTTTGCTTACACATCCTTCATGCGACCGTTAATACTTCTTGAGGTACCAACGACCGATTACAAAATGCGTTTACACTTTAAAGCGTACTTCCTAGTCCTTGCAACACCCAAGGCTTTAGCAGTGACTCCCAAACCAGTTGGTCTAAGGCACTAGGTGATGAAGCACCCTCGCTAAATATTTTTCTATTTTTGCAGCCTTAAGTAATCACAAAAACCAGTGTCCAATTTTTATTCTTTATTCACTTTTTTTTTTCATTGTACTAAGGACTTTAGACAAGAGTATTTCAAGGTCTCTTCTACTATTACAAGTTTCAAGGTGCGTGATAGTGCAAATTGTAGGGTATACATTTTCAGAATCTAGACTTAAGCTAGGAACTATTTTTCAAACTTACACTCTAATAAGAACATCAATACTCTTCCTTTGTTTCGACTTAGCCCAAGAAATGAACCCAAAATTTGCCTATTTCTAAATAAACTACAAGGCATATACTTTCTACTGTTAAACTTTAAGGAAGGTTATTTTTAGGGTTTTTAATTCACTAAGTCTAAGATCTAGTTGTTCCTAACCAGTTAACCTATTAGTCAAACTCAAGTCAATTAGCCAAAATTGAATACAATTATTTTTATAATTTTTGAAATTTTTCAAATTTTTATGGGTTTTCAAATAAATATGCAAATGCAAAAATATGTACAAATGAATGCGAAGGAAGAAGACGTACCGAGCATACCCCCAAACTTGAACTTGACAGTGTCCTCACTGTCATGCTAAACCAAGAGGGTCAAAATACCGATACTCCCATGTTTATTTATTTATAATAAAAAAAAAATTTATGTTTTGAATTTTTTTTTTATTTTTATAGAAAAAGAAAACAAAAGGATATATACATATATACAACAAGATTCCCCCCAAAGTTAAGCTTGACCTTACACAAGCCAAATGTTAGCACCAACCATTCAAAAATCTTATCATGGTAATGGTAGAGTTGGTGCAAGAATGGGATGGAAAGAAAAGAGATGAAAAGCACGCGAGACCGATGTGGAAAGAAGAATGGTAGAATCTGGTCTCGGTGGGGGAGAAGAAAGACGGAAAGAAGAAAGATGTGGAATGTGATCTTGAGGGTGTAAATTGAGTGAATAAATTAGCGCAATTTGTGATGACCGATGTGTTAAAAGCAATTGCGCTAACCTACCAACTCGTCGTGCAATGGGGTCAAATCCCTCAAGATTCGCAAGAAAACATGGGTACGCCGAACTTGGTATAGGAGATGAAAGCGTAACGGTCATTTGTTCGGTCGGAACAATAGGAAGGAGGGAGGGTGATATAACAGTCAAAGGTTCAGGAGGCTGAATTGGAAAATCCGACACATCAATTAAAAATGGTTCAACCTCGATATTATCCTCAAGACACTCCTCAATATTTAATCCATCTATGCCATTATCATCAAAATCTAGACGCATATGAGATTCGGGGGAAACATTTAATAACTCAGGATGATGATTTGAACATAAAATTTCTATTAAATCGACAGGTTCATCATCCGAAATGTTCCCGGCGTCTATATCCTCAATCAAGTGAAAATCAATTTCTTTAGACACTTCATCCACAGCATGGATATTTATCAATGTAGGTTCTAGAGTGGATGTGTAAAGATCGAAAGGATTAGGTGCAGTTTCACTCGAAAGGGGTTCCTCACAATTTGGCAAATCAAACACTACAAAATCGCACAACTCATTTTTATTTTCAACTGGTGAATCATTTGGAACAATCGATGGAAAACCGGAGTTGTGGGCTTCAATTGGGTAAGGGTAGGTTTGATTTGAAAATCCTCTCTCATTCTCACTCTGTCCAACTGCCGTCTTATACATTGAAAAATTCGGAGCTAGCGGGACACTAGCTACCGGTTCACTAGGTTGCATAAGGACGGCCATGGATGCTTCCATATTCCTCATTATTTTATTTGTTACAGCAATATATGCTTCCAACGACTCTTCCAAACTAGACTTAGGTGGTGAGGGGGTTTCAGTAAAAGATTCAAAATTAGTTGGGTATGTGAAACTCCCTAATGGCTGTGTCGAAACAGCGTCTAGTGAAGGTGGGAAGGTCGGGTATGACTGGTAGGAAGTGGGTGGTAAGACAGGAGTAGGGTCAACATATGGATAAGAAGGTGAATAATCGTGCGGATCCCTAAAACTAGATGAGTGGAGAGGGGTGAAAGATCGACTGCGAGATTGAGCAATATGCTCAGCAATGGACATCGGCCTAGGAGTGACAGAAGGACTTGAAGAAGTGGTATCAACATATGTAGGTTGTAAAGGTTGACTCGGTTGACACGAAGTGGGTTGAAAAGTCAAACTATTTCTCCTAGACGCCTCTATTTGATCTTTCAACGAAATTTTTGGCAAGGAGGGATCGTTTTTAAATTGACCGAAACAATTGACGAACGACGCAAAGTTAGGTTCGGGATACCAAAATTCGGCAAGAGATTTATGATGTGGGGTACCCATGATAGAAGAGTGCAAGGATTTCTTAGCGACAAAATTTTTGCAAGTTTTTAAAAGATTTTTATTTATTTTTTTTTTTTTTGTTTTTTTTTTTGGAGAGTTTTGCAATAAGGTTTTAGAAAATGGGACTCGTGACACAAATGTATCAACCACACATGCACAATCAGGCCTAGATCTAGGGTTGCCTAGGTCTGCTAGACAGCTCCTAACTAGGGCTAGAAATAGGACCTCAAACCGCCTCTTCACGGACAAATACGGCCAGGTAAATGAGAAGAAACCACCACTACAGTGGGCCTAATTAATAACCACTAGCCTAGACACCGCAAAGTCGGTTAGGATAAACGACCGATGCCTACCCTAGTCCTTTTCCTATTGAGCTCGCTGTCCTTAGGTCTGAGTCTAATCTTTTTTTAATTAATTGTGGTCGATGCAAAATGCCTTAGGCGTTTTCTGGGGTCCTGGGAAGGGTGATGAAATTCCCACCCAATCTGAGTTTGGTCAATTAGCCCCTTAGAGTCCGGTTAAATTATGCAAAACAATAAAATTTCACTTGCATTCAATTTTAGCGCGGCGCAAAGAAACCTGCAGAAAATCCGTTATTTAGAAGAGGGAGAAAGACTCTTTACGCAAAGAACCCTGCAGAAAACTTTTTACAGAGAGATATATTGTAGGTTACAGAGGGGAGAAAGAGAGAACAAACAGAGCAAAATTCATGTGCTGACATGGCAGTCAGAGCGCGGATCCGCGGTGAGGGACCCTCTTTTGCGGCGGAAGCGCGGCGAAGTGGAGAGATCGGCCTCTGGAAAAAATTCTGTGGTTCTGTACCTTCAGTTCCTCTCTGTTCTTATGTACCAATTTTTGTTTTGCCCTCTGTAAATTTCCAGATCCTTAATTGTTTGCTGTTCCTGCAAGATTCAAAAGACACACCCTTCAAACAGATCAAATTTGATAAATTTTTTTTTATTTTTTATATTTTCAGATTTTTATAATTTTTAAAATTTATATCAACCCGAAAATTCACAAAAAGCAATATTACGCCGTCCCCGGCAACGGCGCCATTTGATTAGTGTCAAATGTTGTATTTTACCGCAATCAGAAACGGCGTCGCTTTGCAGCTAGCCGGTGAGTACGGGTCGATCCACAGAGACGGGTAAATTCCTTTTATGTGTTTTAACGAGTTGATTCAATTTGTCGTTTTGGTTGGTTTATAACAATCTATGAAAACTAGATCTAATTAATCTACTTAAAAGTCTTGCTAGGGTTAGGCTTAGGCGAAGTTTTGGAGATTAACGTTTTTCATCACCGCTTTCAATGCCTACTTTTTTAGATCTATTAGGTGTTAAGTTAATTATCAATAAAGTGGATACGAATCTTTTGGGAAGATGTTTCTTCCTCTAGATTCGTATCCCTCCTTTGTTGATAATCACCCTAACCCCCACGGAAAACGCGCGCAACCGGCCCTTTATACTACGGTTCATCGTTACCTCGATGGGTAGGATGCCGCAGGGAGCGGTTGTGCTCGTATGCGTGGAGTTCTAATTCGTTAAGTTAAAGTGGCATTGAAAGGGGTGAGAGATCTCATCTCTCAACCCTTTCCCTAAGGCTAACCCTAACAAGCGAGGAGATTACTCGCTCATTAGGGGATGAGAAAACATTCTAGAAAATAAAAGCAATGAAATAAAATTACGTACTGATTTGATGGCTCCCTCCAAGTAGAAGACAGAAGAGATCTGAATATCATTCCCAGAAATTCTGAATTTTATTTATTGAAAAGAGGCATACATTTTTACAGATCTAGATTACAATTTATAAGTAAACAGGAGAATTAGGGTTTCAGAGTCTCGCACATGCGCAATTACTAATTTGCCCACTGGAAATCCCAACACCCACAACGTCGCGGCAACAGAAGAAATCTCCACCGACCCGGGCATTAGACGGCCGCGGATCTGCGGCAAATGCTGGCTTGGGCCGCGGATCCGCGGCCCTTTGGTGATCTTGGGCCGCCAGTGTTTTGGGCTTTCTTCAGGAGTTCTGGGGCTCTGTATTTTTATATGTATTTTCTCTGTTGGCTTCTTACTCTTCTCCAGATCTTCAGTGAAGACTTGTATTGGGCTTTTTAACCGTTTCACATTGACATTCGTTGCCTTGCACCTATGTGAACTGGGCTCGACTAGGATTCGTCTAATTGTTGGTCAAAAGTCCCTTTTCTGTTGTTTTGTGTCTTTTTCACTGTATTTGCTCCAGAAACCTGTATCCTGTAATATGCAACAAACATGCGTCAAGAGTACATGTTTATTTATAAAAAGGATAAGAATAGGGGAATGATAAATGCAATATTATGGTCTGAACATGGTCCTCTATCCGAAACTGGTCCACTTACTGATCTCCCATCGGGGCATCCGACGAGCAACGTTCTCTCTCGGTCGATCTACTCTAGATCTGAGTAAGACTCTCTACACTCGAAATCTTCAACTTAACTGAGCCTGCGTCGGCGCATCAAATCAGACGAATCACCTTCGTCCCTCAACTCAAGATAAGCTAGCTATCATCTGTCGCATCTCTGCCTAAAAACTCCAGCGATCTCAGCTCGGAAGCTCTGGAAGCGACATCCCATCAATCTCAGTAACAGCTGGGTCATCTGTCTGCAAGGTAGACGACATCACAATTTTTGAGGTAGGCTGTATATCAACAGTCTTTTCACCACGGGCAGCCTCTAACAATGGCCCGATCATCCGGTGCAAAGCCGAACACTCGCCTCAAACGATAAGTCACAACACAAACACTAAATCGATACGTTCCCATGTCATCAGAAAACACGATGGTCAGTCCTCGTCCATTACGAGCTCGCCCTGACCGCATCACTAGCAGCAGCTCAATCTGCACTCAAACTATGGTGAAAGGGACCTCAAGCATGTATCGATGAAGATAGATCAAAGGAACAAAAGGAATCAACAGATCCCAAAATGGCTACATGATCATAAAGAGGAACGGAATCAATAAGAGTATGATCATGGACACAAATAGAATCAAGGATCTCAAATGGATGTATGATCATGGGAACGAAGAGAATCACAAGTCTCAAGTTATGTACATCCTAAGGTTACTTAAGCGGAGTATCATATCGTAAGTATGCCGGGGAACATACGCACGGTACGTCGCTCTACTTGAGTTACCTACTCCATCAATCAGGATCAGCCTATAAAATGAAAGTTCGGGTCTAATACCCCCTGTTCACGTCTAAGTTCCGTAACGTCAAGCCTAGGTTCCGAAATATATACGCCCTAAACTCCGCATAGTCAAACCTAGATTCGAACCAAGGTTAAACCTAGTGCTCTGATACCAATTTTGTCACGACCCGAAAATTTAGTTCATGACCGGCACTTAAATCACGTAACGCCTAAAGGCGTAACATAATTCAAGTAAACCGAAGCGCAGAAATATAAACCTTTTTAAGAAAATAAAAGAGGTGAAATTTTGAAATAAAGGTAAAATGAAATCAAACGTTTTATTAAATGCATAGATAATGGAATATGAAAAATGCAGGTGGATTTTTACCAGTTGAAAAACATGTTTCGTCTTTTAAAAATTTGGGCAGCACCTCCCTTGTATATTTTGATCCAAAACCACATATACATGATAATATAAAAGGCATCCCCAAGCGGGAGCGAGCTCTTCACCAATCGGCGGAATCACAACCACGCAAGTCAAAAATATAAGTATACGACGCCCAACAGTGATGATCCACACAAAAGAATAATGTAAAGTAAGACATCAAACCCACCAAGCGAACATATAACCCATCACTCTAAGTCTCGCAACCACAAGTTTTTCTAAGTCTTACTACATATACAAATACTAGTTTCTGATTGATCGAGTTGACTAGATACAATAGGAATAATAATACAAGAGTGGCACGATCCGATATGTACCACCTACCAAAGCAAATCACCCGAATGCAAGTTGTGTGCCAGCGATGCGCTACTGATCCATCCGGTCAACCTTCAAGAACTGTAGCACAACGCGGGTGAGTTGTCAACTCGTGAGTAGAAAACATCATCAGGTAGAAATCGAATAAAACAACGATTCTTAGGTCAACTATATCATAAAGTTATACTATGATATCTAGGGTGACCGTATCTGCATATGTGCCAACAATATAATCACTGCATGTAAGCATGTGGATAACATCTATATGTCCATCAATGACACAACAACATCAAGCATGTAAATATCATGAAAGCATATGCATGTAAATATGAGTATATCAACCAATGTTTGTCCATCAACGACACATCAAAATCATGGAACCTGAGTGTCCAATATCGACACTCGAAATATCATGAAACCCATGTCCAACATCGACAAGTAAATCCTCATATCTCGGGTTTCGTCAGTCCGGATCGGTCTACGGGCTCCGTCTGTCCGGATCGGCCCGTATCATCTCATGACTCCGGTCGGTATCCTCCGGATAACCGCCGAGTCCAAATACTATCACCGGTAGGTAGTAGTCCCTCTGCCGGGCTCATTGTCTACTGCATAACATACCTTTCTTGCCCCGGGGTATCATACCGGGCTCACCATATACCTGCAAATAGCCTCATCCAGCTCCTCGAATCGGGTATCACATAACTCATAACCGAGAAAATGCATGGTGGACATCTCGAAATATTAAATCAAGAGAAATCAGGTTTTTAAAACAATACATACTTTCTTTTGAAACATAACGACAGTTCTCAAATCCAGAATTTCAGGAAAACATCATCTCAATGCATATAATCGTAAAGCATGATGTATGCAACATATAACAGAAATGTGAGCATATGCGTATATCATGCAATATAGAACAGTGATATGAGCATATCAGTATATCATGCGACATATCATAATGATGTGAGCATAGAAAGTATATCATGCAACATAGCATAACGATGTGGCAATTCTACTTTGTAAGTGAAATAGCAATTATCGATGATGAAAGTGTGTGAGCCCGCAAATCTGTGTAAGTGTAATATACGCATCATCGATAATGGTGTAGGTGTACTAGCACAGGTACATATATAATAACATAAGAATATCGCGAATGTAGCAGCAAGTAAATCGTAACTTCAATGCTATATGGTATACGTATCTATAATGTATCCGAGTCGGTGAATCTATCAATCGGTATCAAGCCTCACAACATCACGTGCGGTATAATTCATCGTACGGTATTCTCTAGTCAAGGGTATGGATCAATCATCAAGTAAAACTCATCACCTACGATATCCATCGTACGGAAGCATTAAACCATTAGGGATCCTATCAACCTATATGATAATGAAGGTACGGACCTAACGTCACGTACGACATATCATTCATAATTCACAACATTATATATATCTATATACCTATATTTCAGGTCACATTCGTATCAATCTCATATCATGGGACCGACAAAGGTATCAATTATCTCATATCGACTCGCATCCGTATAACAACATATCTAACCAAGTCATCATATCTCATCATATACTTTTTTTTATCACATCAATATCCCACATCAAGTCATCTTTTTAATCTCATATCATATTTATCAATCTCGTAACATGCCACTAAAATCTTATACCGATTCTCTTTCACTACATATATATATATATATATATATATATATATATATATATATATATATCGTGATTCATATTCACGTTTCACATCCTTATATATCAATTCAAGATGTCATTTCTATCATATCATGTCACACTATACCATACACTATAACCTTAAGTCGTGGTATATCTAGTCTTCTACTAATTTTTTAATCATATCCATAATTTTCTAACATGGTCTCCTTAACCATTATATATATATATATATATATATATATATATATATAGCTTTCCATTATAATTTACGGGGGTGCTATACGCCATCCACCCGACTTCCCCCGTAGATATAAATCTACCCACCAGCAATACTTCTCGGTAAGCCGAAGTCGATATGCTTCATCGTCTCGGAAGTCCACGCGAGGTATCTAAAAATCAACACATATCGTAATGCTATTAAAATCACGTCCGGAAAACCAATACGGCACACGATACGCTCATAGGTTAGAACCTATAGCCTACGCATACAAAAGCAACCAAACAACCCTCGTCGTTGACGAATAAATATCAAACGACCCAATACAATAACAAATATCAAATCCCAATTTCATAAATCACAAATACTAAATTCAGCAACTCAGGAAATCACTCCCAGATTTTCTCTCAGGCTAATTGGGTCAAAACCAGCAGATAGAGGGAGTTGTTTATAGGTATTAGGAGCTACAGCCAAAAACGCAATCCCAGACACTTACAGAAATCTGGCGACAAAACCTTATTGTCCGAGCTCGCCGGCCTAAGTACGAGGAAACGAGCTCGTATTTTGGTGGTGGTCTTCTGGTCATGTATCTAGGTCACTGGTCTTGCTAGATTTTCTTTAAACTACCCCAGATAACTCCAGATACCTTGTAGGCTATCATACTTCACAAAAACCGATACAGATAAATTTCTAAGTTCGTAATTTGGGTTCTATTATCAATTCTTGGCCATAAATCAACACTAGGGTCTTGTAAACAGCCACTAAACATTACAAATCCACATAATCACCCAAACCCTCTCTTGGAATTTCCAAACATCACTAATCTAAATAAGTTTAACTCTAAACTAAACTAGGATGTTAGGAAACTTAAAAGTAAACTAAATAAAAGGAGATATATCTCATTTGGCAACTCAAGAATTTTCTTGATTTGCTCAAAGTCTTCAAAATCTAACTTTGAAAGTTCCAATGGGTGTAGGATGGGATGGAGATCAATTTTAATGAAAGGAGTATAGGGTTTTGAGAAGGAAATTGAGATGATACTTGGAGGTGGAGGTGGAGGGAATATGAGTTGAGGAAGATGAAGGAAGAACGATGGGGGTGAGGAAATGGGCAGCCCTCTCTCTCTCTCTCATTCTCATCCTCACTCTCTCTCATGCCATGCCTCATGTCATCATTTGGTCCCCCCTCTCTCTCCTCAATAATACACTTTCATATCTTTTCTTTTTGAAATCAAATATCAACAAAATACAATAAAACAACATGCAACAAAAATACAACAAGTCATGGTGCACTAACCATGGAAAAATGCAGAAACACGGATTTGGTTTAATCGCGATTAATAGTGCACTTATCAATTTTTATTTAAACTGCATATAATTAATTATAAAAAAAGCCAAATCCGATAAATATATTTTTAAATGAATAAATCATTTTAAATCTCCAATTATTTCATAATTATTGGTATATATTTATATCATTTTACGAAAACCCCAAATTCGTAAATCGGATAGTTTTCGTGAATTATATTATTTTAAAATTAAATTCCAAAATTAATATTTTATATTTTACGAAATGTTACAAAATTAGAGGCTATCAAAAAAAGGCTATTGAATATAGAGTAAGAGTGACGGCTAAGAGAGATGTGAAAAAAATCTCCTAGGCTTTACTTTTGGTGTAATCTTGATAAAAAAATTAGTGGATGTTTTACAGATTCCCCTCTGCCGGGAACTAACCATACGGTGAGTGAAACTCGTAAACAAATATTGCGTCTCTCTCTAGTTTGATTTTTTTTTATTCTTGTACTATTTTATCTTTTGTTGTATATTATATTTTGCATGGTTGGCCATTTAGCATAGTTCTTTCTTCTTCCTCTTTTTTCTCCAACGTGACAACCTTTTACTTATGTCATTACTTGGAGCATTGAGCCGTCAAGTCTGTTGGAGCTCAGCCCCAAAGCAAAACTCCAAGTTTTCAATTTCATCTGGATACCTCTTCTTAGTTCTGCAGATAGGCGATGCTTTATTCTTATTCTTTTCGTCTCTTGTATTATCTGTTTCTTTTCCCTTAATTTCTTTTATCTTTCCATCTTGTTGTGTGATTGTAGAGGACCGTGTAGTAGGGCTGTTTTTCTGGTTTGGTTTGGTTTTGTTTTGTTTTGTTTTTGTATGTTTTTTTGTGTGTTCTGTTTTTGCCAAGTGTAAACTTTGTAAATTTTTGCTGTTATTAATAAATTTTTATGGGACGGATTCCATTTTGGGAACCTGCTTTTTTCTCAAAATAAAAAAAAATTTATTAAGATTAATTTGCAACCTGTTGCATATATATACTTGGTAACCTACCTCAGATTTAATGAACGGAATAAAGTAAAGTTAATTGTTGTCATGTGTCCATGTCCCCGATTTCTTAACCTTCGAAATTAATGATTGATTAAAAAAAAATCAGCCTCATTAATTTCACGGCTCCCTGTGAATTCAAATGACAAGATTGTGCCTCTATTCACCCAAGAGTCGATTCGAGATGAAGTAATACAAGGAATAATACTATTTTTTTCTTCATTTCAATATTTTTTTTCCTTTTTATGTTAATTAACACACGAAATACACATGTCCAACATGTATGTACATTGCTACAAAAGAAGAAGCATACTACTCTTGCATGGACTATTTGAACATGAATAAATAAAACTTAGGATAAAAATTAAAAATATAATAAAACCCTACTATATAGGAATAAGCATTTTTTGTATGTGCTAATACGCACTTTCGGGAATTGAACCGACGACCTCTCTCTTATCCACCACCATAACTTCATCTGCCATCAATTCACTACCTCGACTCTTACCACGGATGGTCTCTTGCATCATCGTCTTTGTTATGGATGAACGGGATAAAAAGTGATTCAAAAAACACAAACAATAAATCAAGCAACACAGAGATGCACAGATTTACATGGAAAATCCAAATCGAGAAAAATCACAAGAAACAGAGATCGTTTTCACTAATTTTAGATGACGAGAATACAGATGTTGCATATTATTGGTCTTTAGTCTCGCTAAACCCTAAAATAACACTTGAGGTTAATTACAGACTGCATTTTCAAAATACCCCTCAACAAGTATGGGTACAAATACAATAAACATCAAATAAAAAATTCGGGTCTGAGGCTCCGTCCCTGAACCTTCGGAATCATGCACCATGCGTAGTGGTACATGCTAGATGGGATGTGTTAGGAATATGTATGCTCTAGAGGCCATTATTGTTGATATTGTGGATGCTTGGACACACACACACACACACACTATATATATATATATATATATATATATATATATATATATAGAACATTCTTGCTCAACATGATAGTATGCTATCAGGTTACTTTTATCTTAACATGTAGACTGATATTTATACTGTCCGTCTCTTACATATTGATAAAACCCTTAGGATTTGTACTTGACTACTAGGATTATGATGAGATCATACTAGTGGGGTCAGGGTGGTCCAAAAGTACATCCTTTATTCAGATCCTAGTCGAGAGAATATCGAGACTAGGGTATCGATATTCCAGAGTAGACTAGTATGTACGTTTCTTGTCCCTTAGAGGGCGATGGTTGATCCCACAACTATTGGTGTATGAGATCAAAGATTGTACACGGGTGCTCATTGGAGAATGAGTACACCGAACATGACTCGCCGATGACTCCTAATTGGTAGTATACCTATCGTCAGATAGCAGTCCTCCGGTGTCACTGGTACAGGTTAGTCTGTAGATCCGAGATCGTCATAGAGTCTTGTGTGGCTCCCACTATGCTTTGATTTCCTCCCTACCACGCTCAAAGGAGACATGCAAACAGGTGGATTTTGGGTACAGTCCCGAGTCACATGGAGACAATGAGCGATAGGAGAGGTTTCGTCTCTCCCGGTATTGGGGGTTGATGTTGCGCTAAGCTCGATTGGCTATAACTGGAAGTCCATGTCCAGGACTGTTGCGGAGATTTACTGATAAGAGTTATTAGTAGTTTCTCAAACCGTTATAGGCCAGACATTGGCATGACTTATCACGTTAATGGGGTCTGACGTTTACTACCCTTAGACATGTTATGCGACATATCAGACGAAGAGACCGGAATGTATGGTAGTGTTACTGATAGGCATCATGGAGAGTATGGACAAGCTTGCTTGTTAATCGTCATATCGCTCAATACCCGGGTTGTTGTTACGTCCAGCTAGTACCACTGATGGCTTGTGGGTGACTGATGTGATCATCACCTACTACTGGCGTATTGACGAGTCTTTAGAGTTCTACACAGAAGTTCCCTGGTTCTAGCAAAACGAATTAGGACACATATGTGATATGTGTGTGGGTCTGATTAAATACGTATATGTGATACCATATTATAATCTGGCAGTGATCTGTTATCGAGTTAGGTTATATGTGATATAACTAGATTATCGAATCAAGTGTTGATTTGTTAATGTGATACACAGATAAATGATATTAGTCGGTTATATCTGATATAACCAGATTATTAAATCAAGTGTTGATTTAAGAATGTGATATATATTATATGTGATATAATTATATCTTAACTAATATCATTAGCTCACTAATTATTCTTCATAATATATATTACTATATATATATATATAATGAAGCATGGCTTGAATTTCTATTTTTGAGAAAAATAGAAATGTGGTGGAAAATGAAAGTATGGTTTCAAGTACGGCATTTTCTTGGGATGAGCATAGCTCGAAAATGCTAGCTTGGGAATCAAATAAAGTTAGAATTTCGGATATCCCAAAAAATTTCCATTTTGGACTTAATCCTCTTAGATGTGAAATGAACTGCCAGAAATATGCAACGCTAATATTCCCTTAGGGCCATCTCCATCTATCATCACTATGAAAGTCCAAACAATGTCTAATCCTCATGTGATTAGGAACTCGCTTGGTAAACATATCTACTGGATTGTCTTCTGTATCAACCTTCTTTACCTTATTCCTTTTATTTATATGTATGAAGTGATATCTTCATATCGATGTGCTTGGTTTTGTCATGATGCATATGATATTTTGCCAATCATATAGCACTCAAGTTGTTATAAATTTATATGATTGATTCTGAAATAAGCCAAGATCACCAGCTAAGCCCTTTAGGCATATGCCTCCATTGCTTTCTCCAATGTCATATACTTTATCTCTGTAGTAGACAAAGTGATTGAAGGCTAATTAATGACAAACACTGCTAATGTGAAGACATAGTTTGTCAATGATCTCCACCGATCAAGATTCGTTGCATAATTGGAATCATAATAATCTGCAACTTCACAACATGTAACACCTCCTTAAATATGACCAACATCAGCTCATCTAAGATAGTATATGCTTCGTTGCTTACGAGTACTCATTTCCAAGATAAACCATATACCTACTACTTACTACTGAAGCTAACAACGTGTGCGGTGTTTGGCTTAGTGCACACTATAGCATACATCAAACTAACCATAGTACTAGTATATGAAACTCGAGTTAAATACTATGATTCTTTTTCTAACTGAGGTGCAGGAGCCGTTGAAAGAAGAACACATCCATCCAATAGAGTACTCACAAGCTTCCATCTAATATACCAATCATCTTTAGCATATTTTGAATGTAGAGCTCTTGTAATAAAGAAGTGCTTCCGCTGCTTGTGATCTCTGTGAATCTTTATATCCAAAAATCTTTTGAGCTACTTCAAGGTTCTTCATTTCGAATTCTAAAGAAGCAGAAACTTCTAAACCCGTAATTTGTATCGAGCCGCAATGAGCATGTCTTCTACATACAGGGGTAAGTAAACAAATAAGTCATTCTCGAATCTTCTATATGAATGCAACTATCATAAGAATTCTTATTATACCCATGCTCCACCATAAGTATATCAAACCTCTTGTACCACTACCTCGGGGACCGTTTCAACCCATATAAAGATTTCCGTAGTTTGCAAATATGATCTTCTATGCCCTGAACACAGAATCCCTTTGGTTGACTCATCAAGATATCCTGCTCTTACTCTCTACAAAGAAAAGAAGTCTTCATGTCTGGTTTCTTTAATTGTCACGCCCTACTTCCCAAAAGACAGTAGAAGGAATGTGACGAGATTTGCGACGTATTTTTACCGAGAAAGGGTCCTTCACGAAACAAATACATTAAGCGTATTATAAGTAATATATAGTATAATAGGAATTTAAATGGGAGAATAAAATACAAATACATTATTAAATTTCAATCCCACAATATTCAAAAAACTGGCAATGGCTCTGAAAATCAGATACAATGAAAAAACAGAAATAAACAAAGCCTGAACAATATGCATACTGAAAGAAAAAGGCTGATGTGCTGCTAGAAAGCCGTCTGGAAAGATAGCTGCGAAAAGTCCTCCTCAGTTGACTCAATATCTCCTGTCCTTAAGCCATCTCATGAACATTTCCAAAAAAAAGAAAGAAAACAATGGAATGTCCGTTAGCAATCTTGTGCTTAGTAAGTTTCCGATTTGAAATAAAATGTAAAAAGTGTAATGAAAAGCATACAAGTAGATAGAAATGAATAGTGTGATGAACAAGCATGATATCAATTGAACATGGAAGTCTATATTAGTATCTCAGTTCTACTATTACGTGTTTATTGTAGCGCGTTAGTGAAGGTATGCGCATATACGAGAGTAGTCCGTCAAACTCACGGACCAACAACCCGTAGAGTTAAACTCCATCAAACCCATGGAACAATGGCATACGAGATTCAGTTTAAGTTAATTTTAGTAGATTCTCGTGTCACGGCATACACTCAAGTTGGGTTATTTTAAAGTTCTAATTATATCGTAAGTGCATGGTTTGCAATTGCAACACTTGTGGGTCGATCATAAGGAAGAAGGTAATCCTAGTTAAATTAAGTCGAAATAAGAAAATCTTTTAGTTTTGGAAATTATATTAACTAATTAAAGTAATGAAATTTTAAATAAATAAATGCAAGTTTGATAAAGATTTGAATAAAGGAAATATTAAGGGTATTGAATCCACTTAATATATTCATGGTGTTTCACTTGAATTGTTTTCCTTCTCTTGATTTCTACCCTTAAACCAATTGTTGGATATATGTGCCCTGAAGTAAATTATTGTAATTATATATGAACCTATATAGATAGAACAATTTTGCTCAAGATGATAGTATGATATCTGCTTTGTCCTTATCATTCATGTGTATATATTTTAGTTGTTATTACGTATCACTAATACATGTTGATAAAACCCATATGATTTTTGCTTGACTACCAGAATTATGATAAGGATCATAGTAGTGGGGCCTGGATAGTCCATAAGCACATCCTTAAATATTCTTAGTCGTGGGAGTATTTATACTGGGCATCGGTACTCCAGAGTAGACTATTGTATACTTTTCTTGATCCGGATGGAGAGGGATAGCTGGTCTAACAACCATTGATGTTTGACACCGAAGATTGTATACATGTGCTCATTTGATAATAATTTTCACTGAATAGATTCACTGAGAACCCTTAAATAGTATTATACCTATTTTCAGATTGCAGTTCTCTTGTGATATAAGTATAGGGTAGTCTTTTGATCCGAGATTTCCATAATGTCATATGTGTGTTCCCACTGTACTTTGATTACTACCCTACCACAGATTTAAAGAGTCGTGAAAACATTTTTTGGTTGGGTAAAGTCCCAAAGCATATGGAGACAGTGAGCGGTCGAAGGGATTCTTCTCTCCCAATATAGAGAGTTGATGTCATACCGTGCTTGATTGACTATAACTATAAGTCTTTTGCCAAGGCAGTTGAGATAACTAATAAGTTTTATTAGTTGTATCTCAGGTGGTTATGAGTTTGACATCAGTATAACTTATTGGATTATTGGGGGTTTGACAGTATTCACCCCTCAGACCCGGTATGTGATATTTTTTGATAAAGAGACTGGACTGTACGGTGATTGTCATTGATAGGCTCTGATTGTGTTCAGATAAGCTTGCTTGTCGACCTTTCTTTTGATTAATACCTGGTTAGCCATTACGTACAACTAGTACCGCTGACGTGATTATGGGTTAACTCATGAGGGAATTAATCTGAAAGTGTTTCAGATTCAATCGGATATGATCCTGACCTACTGTCAGTGTATTGATTGAGACTTTAGAGTCCCACATAAAGGTTTTCCCCGCTCAGGCGATACGATATAGTGTGCGTATGAAGATACGTGCAGAAGTTTGATTAAATACATGTATATGATACTTCTACATTAATCGGATATTTTATAATACTAGCCGATTTATTATAAAGCCAGATTATTAAATCAAGTGCTGATATATATATATATATATATATATATATATATATATATATATATATATATATATATATATATTCAAGTATTATGTTTATTTTCTATTTCTCGCTCATTTGCTATTTGTATATGATACATATACATGTATATGTATACCATACATATATTTTGTATATATGATACACATACTAGATATTTTATGTATTTGATATATAAAGACATTTAGAAGGGATACCTCATTTCTTTTATTGACAATAGAAAAATGACTAATTTTCTTTTTTATCATAAAGAAATAAGAAGGTTGTAGAGAGATATGAGCTTCACTTAAAAATAGAAATAAAAGACTATTGTTGGATGAAGCATTCTCTCTCTTCTTTTCATTCCTTCATGTATCTACTCTTTTCTCTTTTTTGCTTGGTGAGAAATGAGAGCTCAAAAGAGAAAATGGGACAAAAATGGGAGAGTGATCACTGCATTTCTTCCTATCAATTTTTACCAAATTATGAGTGCAAGTTACTTCATAAAGATGTGTTCTTTTGATGAAGTTGAAACTTGAGTTGGGGTTTTCTTCAAAGTGGATCATCTTCGGCGAGGAGGTCCACTTGAAAGCTCGATCCATACGATATGGGGTCTATCTTGGGTCTTTCACTTGGAGAGCTGACACGCTACAAAGGTCGTAGCCCCCTAAAACTTATTTTATGTTCTCTAGTTTGCAACAAATTCTAGTATCTGATTAATTTTGGGTGTTGTATTTGGTGCTATGCTCTTGATATTTTTTGTTCACTATTCCGCCGCTGTCCGTAAGTGTTGCAATCCTAGCACCAAGTACTAACATGGTATCAGAGCCGATCCATCTACTAGTAGTTATTGTTGATAATCCGCTAATATTGAAAAACATCATATTGCTCGCTCCGTCGGTTCTCTCAGATTCAACCCCGAATCGGGGCCCTGAATCAGCCCCAATTCAGGGCTGATTCGGTTCTGATCCAGCCCCGAACCAGGGCTGATTCGGCCTTGAATCAGCCCCCAGACTGGGACTGATTCTAGTCATTTCCAGTCCTGATTCGGGCACTGATTCAAGGCAGATTCATCCCTTGTTCAGGGGCTGATTCGGCCTCGAATCAGTCCCATTCCGGGGCTGAACTGAAGATGTTGGGGAAGGGTGCAATCGAGCCCTCCGGGGCTCTCTCACGGGGTTCTATTCCCGGTGTTTACTTCGTATTTTTCTTGGTGACGGGTATGACTCGGATAGTTTTTTGAACGTGTTTTAGATGTTTATTGGATCATCGTAATACACAATAGTTTAAAAAAATTAGTTTGTATACATATATGTGATATGTATTGGTAAACGTAACCTAATTGATGTCTGATCAATTAAACTAGCTTGCACATTGTGAATGTGTTGTTTGGTGTGTATGGTTTGGTCCGGATTGTCGCGATGAATAGCCCCTCGTATGAATGTGAATGTATATAAGTGTTGTATATAATTCATTTATTCTCTTGATTACCAAATGTATTATTCTTTTGTGGATAACTGTTGGGTTGAGACCGTCGAGCCCGATTGTGTGTATATGATACAGGTTGCCCCGCGAAGGAGTGCTCGAGCCGCCGGGTCCTAGAATCCGCTAGGTGGCCCCCTTAAGGAGTTGAGGCTGAGTTGCCTCTTTCTAGGATTGGCGAGTTGCTCGCTGCACTCATAGGGGTTCTTGGTTTGGGCTATTCATACAATCAGGAATGTCGCGTTTCATTTACGGCTCAAACGAAATGCGAGATTCCTAATATATCCGATTATTCCACATTCTGTGATGTTTATCATATGACTAAGATGTGTGTGTGTGTGTGTGTGTGTGTGTAAGTGTTTCTATATATTTACATTCGTGCTAGCCCACCCGATGCCTCGTGGCAAATGCGAATGGTATATAAAAACATTGTATTTTTTCTTATCATGTTTTTCTTGTGTGGTAGGATACTAGATAATAAGTGTTATTATCTAAATGATGGGATTACATTAATATGATTAATGTAAAGAAAATAAACCTAAACCGATGTTGTAAGAACCAATCCATTTTTAAAAAACTACTTGTTTTCAAAACCATTCGGTTCTTTCAACGATATCAAATTCATTACATTAAAGGTTTTTTTTCAAAACCAGCTGTAGCCTCCATCATTTTAGATGAGTAGAGTACTTAGTATTTGTGCTGCGTTTGTTGGCCTTCGTCAAAACGTAGTGTTCGGTTGCTAAGTGATTCTCGTCTGTCTCATACGATGTGATTAGTTAGGACAGTCGCATAACTTTGTTGATTTTTGTCAAGGTCTTATGTTGGTCAGTGTAAATTAATCGCGAAATGGCGGGTAGAACTTGACTAACGACTTATGGTTTGTTTGCCTTCATCAAGGTCATAAGCCGTTAGGGGTAAAAACCATATCATGAGTTTTAATTGTTGAAACTTGCAATGTGATAGCATACCTTCTATATGATAGTTGGATCCCGATTCTCACTGTGAGTAATAGTTACTCCCGGGAGATTTTCACTTGACAATTAACTGACCCATTAGGTTTTTAGAAAGGTGTTTACGAGATTACGCCTCTAAGGAAACGAGATTTTCTAATTAGGTTTGTGCGAAAGCGCTGGGAGTCTCCCTCGAAGTACTTACACTGCCATGGCTGACCGGTTAGCAAACTTGTAAGGTGCACATGATCCCGGCTAGTTCTTCTTTTTAGGTTTGAAGAATTCGACGAAATGTTGGGAGCCATCCTGATTGGATTAATTAATAAACCAATCTATTCTTGTAAGAGCGCACATTGAGCATTTTTTTCTCTTTCTCTTTGGCAGTGATGATGCTCACAAGTAGTATTTCCTCAGATTATGACACGTGGCGGATGACGTGTCCCGAAGGATACGGAGGTAGAATAAATGAGTTGCATTAGGAGCATTCCTCAGGACCTCGTCTCGAGGAAGTGTCCGACCATTCAGGAGACCTCCCTGAGTACTTTCCATCTTCACCTAGCAAACTACCAATGGCTCACCTCCGAGCTTCCTCGGTCTCTTTGCTCGTCTCCAAGGCATCTGTCAGGTCGAGCTTCCTCAGACTTACTGCTCATCTCCGAGCCATCTGACAGGTCGAGCTTCCTTGGCCTCACTGCTTGTCTCCGAGCCATCTGACAGGCCAAGCTTCCTCGGCCTCATTGCTTGTTTCCGAGCCATCTGACATGCCGAGCTTCCTTGGCTTCCTCGATGAACGGAGAGCGCAGAACCCAAGAGACCCCGCAACAGCTCCAAGTATCTCGCTAGGGAAAGATATCCACCTCCCCCACGTTCCGCGTCCCACGCTGGCGCGCTCTCTATTAATGAGCGTATCCCGCCATTAATGCGAGGATAACACAGGGGCGTAACCGACGGCGACGATCTCGCGCTCGCTCGCTCCACGCGACCACTATATAAACTTCTCTATCAGACGACTCTGGTAACTGGAAATCATTTTCAATACGCCGTTACTCTGCACGTATTCCCCGGTATTAACTTGATCGTCGGAGGGTCCTATAGTGGTCACCCACCCTGGTACTTCTTTTGCAGATAGCTCAGCGTCATCACCAACCCATTGAGATCCACACATTCAACAACTCCCAAACTAAATCTTAACAGTAAAAGACCGCCATCACAGGATCGACGGAGGACAACTGTTCATCAAAGAAAACTGCATTTTAATACCCTCATTCATGATCTATTTTGTTATTTATCGGTACTTTTAACCAGTGTCTGGTTAGTAATTATAGATTATAGGTGTTCGTGATAAAATACTGGAAACACATTCAAAATCATGGATATAACGTTTGGGAGCCAACATTGCAAGCAGACTAAGAAACCGACCGATATCCGAAGAGCTCTTTTGCAAATAATCATGTGTACACATTTTTGGTCGAACACAACACAAGTGTGCACATTGTTAGTATATATGCCCTAGAGGCCATTACTGTATCATATTAGTTTGTATATTACTTGATGGAAGCTTGGAATATTCACAGTTGTATAGACAATCTTGCTCGAAATGGTAGTATGTTACTTGGTTTGTTTCTGCTTTAATGTGTGCATGTGTTTCTTTTAGCATATCGCCTATACACATTAGAGGAGCCCTTAGGATCTTTTCTTGATTACCAGCGTTGTGATGGCAGTCACACTAGTGGGGGCTGGGTAATCTATAAGCACATCCTTATTCAGGTCCCTAGTCGTTGGATTATCGAGACGGGGCATCGATACTCCGG
The DNA here is from genome assembly GCA_030015575.1 of Agapanthus africanus. NCBI lineage: Eukaryota > Viridiplantae > Streptophyta > Magnoliopsida > Asparagales > Amaryllidaceae > Agapanthus > Agapanthus africanus. Next base: position 25,404,263 of record JASDDO010000006.1, on the reverse strand, counting down.
AGTAGACTAGTGCATGCGCTTCTCATCCCAGTAGGGGAGATGGTCTGTCCCACAGCCATTAATACGTCGTACTTGAGATAGTATGCGGGTGCTCGTTAGGTTATGAGTACACTGGACAGGACTCGTCGGGAACTGTTGGTTGTACTATACCTATCGTCAGTTATCAGTTCCCAGGTGACATGAGTACAGCTTAGTTCGCTGACTTGACACTGTTACTTCGCCTCGAGTGTGTTCCCACTGTTCTTAGATTGCTGCCCTACCATGGCTCAAATGAGTCGTGCAAATAGGTAGCAGTTGGGTGCAGTCCCGAAACACTTGGAGGCAGTGACGGTTATATAGGATTCGTCTCTCCCGGTATTGGGGGTTGATATCGCGCCGTGTCTAGGAGAGCCATTACACATAGTCGTCCCTGGCCAGGGCAAGCGAGATATACTGGTAGGTTTTCCAGTGTTATCTCAGGGTATTCTGGGCTACACTCCGACACGACTTGTACCACTATTAGGAGACTGATGTTTACTACCCCCTAGGCCCGACATGCGATATTCTCAGACGAATAGACCGGACTATACGGAGATTGTCACATTCAAGCTCAGTAGGAGTTCGGATGGGTTTACCTCATCGGCCTTCTTATCGACATCTACCTGGGGACCGTTACATATGGCTAGTGCCGCTTGCAGTCTGTGGTTAAACCCACTGCCAGCGTAGTGTCGAGTCTTTAGAGTCCCACACAGAGAGTTTCCCTGCACTGAGTGAAAGGTGTAGAGGCCGTATGGTTTTACGGCAAGGTTACGATCACTTACGTGCACTTATGTGCGTATGCTGTTCGGGCAGACTATGCTAGTGGGATTTAGTTTAAGCCGGATCCTAGTATTGTATGGATGGATTAGTTTTGTTTTCTGTGCATTTGCGTTCTACGGAATGCGGATGCGAGTGTGTATGCACGGTTGTAAGGAGCGAAGAAGGAGGAGGTGCCTCATTAGGGTATTGACAGTTGGTTCGGCCAAAACCATTGTGAGGCGGGGACATTATTTACTAATCTTTTTAATAATAATTATGTTATGGCTAATTGCTTTGACCATTTGACCATGTTTGACCTTGTTGACTATTTGACCATAGTTGACTAGGATCTTTCATGAGTGATCTAGAGTATTCTTTTGCTTTTTGGCTTTTGATTTTATTTTAGTGATGATAATGGTCAAATCAAGGGAGCCATCAACTTTATTATGAAAAGATTAGTAATGATGATATTTATGGATTATTATTCCATGGTTCATTATTCTTGGTTCATGATTCTATTCTCATTCTCTCTCATGAAATGAGAAGCTCAATGGTTGCTCCTTCATCTTCCTCCTCTTGATTTTTCCTTTGATCTCATGTGTTGAGAAAATAAGGAAGTAAATTGACAAACACATCTATCTTCTTCTTCTACACAACCTAGGACATCAAGCTTAGCAACCTTGTTGCCCTAGTTACCTCGGTTTGAGGTGGAGCTCGAAACACAAACTCTCAGGTGGATTGTCTTTGACTCTAGGAGGCCGCGGAGGTGACCAAGATCCGGATCGATTCTCGGAGCTTGGATAGACGAGAAGGACAGCGGAGAGAAGACCCGAAGGACCGGTTTCGTGAGGTATAATCTCTATGACATAGTAGATAGAACCTCCTGTAGTTTGCTAGGTTTTTGTTTAGCAAAGATTCTCTTTTTAGTCCATGTTGCCTTGTGTCAAAAAATCGTTTTTTACCGTTTCCGCCTCCCCGTAATTACCGGGGTGAGCAACGTGGACTTACATACATAGCTCTTTGGTTTTTGGATCTAGATAGGGCTGCCCATAGCACACAAGATATGATGAAGTGGGCACATGGGGGGACAAGAGTTATTAATGCTAAAAGTTTTGATGTGATGCATTGCTTCAAGTTCCCTCCAAATCTCTGCATGCAAACTAGGTTATTTTAGACAAATCAAACTGCACCAGGATGATATTGGAGCAGACACATAACTACCATATCAACCCGAGCCCTTAAGCTCGGATTTAGGCTGGCCACATCATCATTGAAACCGTGGTCGCCGACCCCCTTTTGCCCATTTGTCCCCATCTTTTCACTGTCCCTTCCTTGCAGTCACGTCATCTTATTTCTATTACTTGTTTAATCTTTTTTGGTGCCTATAAAATCCAGATCAGTGAGCAAAGGAAGGGGTCTCATATATTCACAATTGATAGTTTTATTTTTGTTTATTTTTGGTTTAGGCTTGAGAGTGAGTGGGCAATCACTTGGTTTCTTCTTCTTCTTCCCTCTTGAAGCTTTCTCTTGAGAGCTTCATTATGGGGGTTGAACAAGTTACCAATATCTTGTACCTCTTCTTCAAGTGTTAATATATTGTTTTGTTATTTCTTTGTTTACTTGCTTCTTTTCTTTACTTGCTTTTCTTTTTATGATGTGTAACTAATCATCTTTGGTTATGGTAATGGTAAGGAAGGGAGATGAAAGGCTTTGCCTCTTCTTCCTCTTGTGATTGTTTAATGTGCTTATAGTGATTATAACTTAAGGATTGTTTCATATATTGATATGATATGGTATTTTGAAACCATGGTTAGTTTGTAACCTCTTCATATACCATATTCACTCCCCTTCCCTATTCACAATGTTTAAGTTAAAATCAATTTGGTGTTAAGTTTGCTAAGTTTGGATACAGTATTTTGTGACTGAGTGGTTGACAAACCCTCGGTTTTCATATACCCTATACTATCACAAACCCTTAGCACACTTAACACTGAAATCATTTGCTTTCACTCACTAATTTGTGTTTTTGATGTTGTGGTATGCTTGCTAACCCTTGTGTTTAGTGTTGATACCCTAAGCTTGGACATACAAACGGTAAGTGAACAAACGGACTCGTTTCGTGTTTTGCGGCGAATGTCGGAAATTGATGACTTGTGCTCCGCAACCGCCTTGACAAGTCATGCTTCATTCCAGAATCGACGTAAGGACGGATAACTCATGATTAAGGGAGCGTTGAAGGAATCGTCGCGATTCGATCTTCTGAGCCAAAACCACAACCACTTCTTCCTTAGCTTCTTTCCTTGTTTTCGTATTCTTTATTTTTGTGACAAAACCAACCAATTAGTTATTTGTTGAACCTTAAACAAACAAGACCTAATACACAAATACCTGTGGATCGACTTGTACCTTCTGGCTTGCTATAACGCGCCGTGCAGTTGCGGTTTATAAATTTTAAAATGAGAACGATCTCGCGTGCGCATTCTATTTCCTTAAAATCATATTCGTTTCCAAAACATATGTGTTTACGTGCACGGGTGAAGTCCTAACAAGTGTTTGGCGCCGTTGCCGGGGAGTTAGTAGTATTGGGTATTGTTATTTCTGGTTCTTACTAACAAAACTAACTTTTAACTCAATTTTTTCAAAACTAACAATACGAAATTTTTTCTAACTTGTTCTCTGTCCTTCAGACCTGCTAGCACTCTGTGTTTCAACTAAAAAAATCAAGTTATACCATTAGAATACTAATATATCCTAGAAAAGCCAAACAAAATTCGAGCACAAACACTTTGCATTTGGCCGGCGAGATCATCAATAAATCCGAGCTCCCCGGCCCAATGAGGGTGTTTTTGATTTTTTCTTTTTGTCTGATCTCCAGTGTGTTGTCAGTACTCTAGTGGTATTGTTTGATTTTTATAATTTTGAGTGTGCAGGAATTGAGGCATATATATCACTTTTTGACACTAAATATCGTATTTTCCGACATTTTAGGTTTTTAAAGAATTACGACCAGCGATCGTGTGGAGCGAGGCTCAAATTCAATTGCAAAATGTTAGTGAAGTATAGTGCCAAAGATCCGGGTAGTTTGACCCACGCAAGCGATCAATCAAAGACTCGGATCATTTTCAAAGGGGTTTTCTTAATCAAATCACATAGGTACGTATTTCCTAACACATTCCTCTCGAATCCAACGCAGTCCAATATTTCTATCTTCTGCAGGATTCTTCGAACAAACTTGCCACCAATTGCACAAAGAACTAACCGTATTTTTTGCAGCACTTAAATTTAAACGAAAATGAATTGCTTAATTGCTTGATTTTTATTAATTCTTTTATTGATTGCGCATTTGCATCTTAAATACGGATTTATGGGCACGACCAAACAAGATACGGTAAAGGATTTCATCACCTTTTTCCGTAGCCCACAAATCACAAAACTGCATTCTTGCATACCCCCAGTAATTTTAAAATCAACTAGACTTTGACTTTAAGGACATCACGCTCATTAGGAGAAGTTAACTATGTTTAGAACACTGCTTAACGATATATCGTTCACAGGGTGTCTAGGCAAGTATTCAAGAAAAAAAGGGTTATCTAATTAAGGAACTTCGTGAAAGCGTTGGAAAACCTCCCCTTCTCTTTTGCACTTACCTGACTTCGTGATCCGTATATCTTGAGCCCGTTTCTCGACACAGTTTTACTTCGACAATCAGGTTCTTGAGCAGCTTTAGTTGACTTAGCATAACATAGACTGCTAGGGGAATGATATTTTTTATTTTTGTGATATTTGTGAATTCTTGTTGATATGAGTGATACACGATTTAATTCAATTTCTCACGATTCTTATTCTTTTGTTTATACTCATCCCCAATTCTTTTGTTCAAACTGCCACGATTCTTCGCACATTCATGAAAACTTTCCTTTTCCAGAGGGTGACCAACCGTCCCAGAGTTTTTCTAATGGTCACCCACCTATCACTCTTGAACCCAGTCCTACTTTAATTAGAGACCTAATGATTGAGGATTTAGAGAAAGAGGTCGACAGATTGACTGCTTTAGCATTACCACCGTCACAACCCTCTCTTCCTGAAACAACTGACCCATCGTTAGGGAATGATGGGAGATGGATGCTAAGTTGACCGCTTTAGAGAAAGGTATTGAAGTGATGATTGCAGTCGAGAATCAAACAGCTGCAACGCTAACCCTGTGTATACAGTAGTCTGAGCAATTGTTTCACGCTCAAGCTCAATCTTTGGCTAGAATTGAAGAGCATGTAGCTGTTGTGACTCTAAAGAGTGAACACAGTCAATTAGAACCATATAGTGTTAATATCTGACATCTAGGAAGTCACCCAACTAGGATAAATGATCAATTGAATTTTGATGATTTCATGGATGACGATGCAATTGAATTGACTAAGTGTTATCAGGACACACAAGAAAAACCACCGACTGATTTTTGCATTACAATTTTAAAGGAGGAATCTTGTGATTTTGACGGGTATAGTTTGGATAGATTGTTAGAAGAGATTAATGATCAGGAACTAACGATTTTTGTATCAACTAGTGATATTGTTTCGGAAGAAACATTAGGGTGGGAACCTACCATTTTAAATAACATGAACATACCCAGATATGAATGTGATAAGGAAGAACATGTTTTGGGAATTGTGAGCTATAGCGGTGAGTATAGGATTGTGAAAAATCATAGGGAGGAAGACTGCCTTGAAAACCATTCTTTCATAGCAAGTTTTGAGAAAATTTTTGCGGATAAACTTGATATTCTTGGTGAGTTTGAGTGAAGATCAATTTGGGAACATCCTAGGAACCTTTCTTTTGCCGAACTTTTTGCGGATGAACTCCAGTTTTTAAACGAACTTGACTTTGGAACTCAACACGTGCTTTTTGAACATTCAATTCATCTAGGAAACAATTCTTTAACATCTTCAAAACTTCATCTTCATCTTTAGCGTCTTCTTATCCTTAATTTTACACGCCCATGCCCTTTACTAACATCTAACATATACATTTTTTTCCTTTTTCTTTTGTATATACATATTCTTTTACCAGCCAATGTACTATATAAACAAAATCTTTAAATGGCTGGTATTAATTTCTGGAATAACACAGTCTTTTAACATGTAAATATTGTAATTAGTCTTAGGTTTTTTCTTTTTCTTGGAATAAAATTCTCACCCTGATGTTTAAGTCTAGCTACCGGATGGGGGCAACGATGAGGACATCGTAAAACTCAGGTTTGGGGGTGAGCACTGTGTTTATTTTGCTGCATCATGTGTATATTGTATATTCTGCATTGCATACAAATTAAAAAATCCATAAAACTTGAAAAAATTTCCCAAAAATATATATAATTTTTCATGTTAGCTAGTGGGGGAACTTAGATTCGAAGTCTGACGGTTCAGTTGATAAGTTAGAAATAACTAAATCCTTGTTGTGAGATTGATAACCCGAAAGATAACCCTCTCTTGTGTTTAACCGTTGCTAATATACTTCTTTTATATCACTTACACGTGTCGTATGTTTTTGAGAATTTAATGAAAATCTGACATGTCTGTAAAATTTTAAATTTGATAAACATCTTTAGGATCAAACAAGTTTGTTCTGAGTTAAGTAATTTCAAGAATAGTTCATAAAGTAAGGTGAATATGAAGGATATTATTGAGGTTTTAATAAAAGCTATAAGTTTGAAAAATAACTCATCTAGAACCTTGTTGGAGTAATTACACACCTTATCCACATGTAACGTTTTCGGATTTAAAAAAAATGCTGGCTATATCTCCGTTTTCACCGAGTTCAGAACATTTTAAATAAAATGAGTCTTTTGTTTTGTGGCCTTGGTAACTTGGGTAATTAAGTCCTTGGGTGTCTCCACACCTAATGCCCTAAAACCATCTGGTTTGAGAGTCATTGATCCAAAGCTCGCTAAGTTTCTAATCGTCAAATAAAACAAGCTAAGTGTTCTCTCCGAGTTAAAAGTCCCCATGGTTCTTTGTGGGAGAATAATATTGGCGGAAACAAGTTTTCTATTAAAACAGTTTTTTTTCACGGAGATATGAGGGTATATTTATATGAGATGTTTTGCACAATAACGAAAGGTGTGTATGAACAACAACAGGTAAAAGTTAGGAGTGAAACCTCGACTTAGGTTCTCTATTAAAAACGATCGAAATTCTGACTTAAAACCTAACTTGAGAACAAATACTTGAGAAAGTCTTAACTCCTTTTCAAACTTGTGTGATCCTTTAGAAGTTTATCCTAGACTATAATTATGACATGATGACCCTAATCAAAGTTCTTAAAACTTTATGGACATTATCCGCACAATCTCGTAAAAGACGCGTATGAGATTATGTTAAACAAATTGCGAGAAGTGAAAAATAGGGTTTAACGTTTCTAACTTGGGTAATTGAACTTCTAACTTTGATCTCTAACCTTAAGATTAGAATCAACAGTTTTCTCCACGACGCTAACTTGACTGGATTTTGTGGATAGTATCCGATGAAAACCCTCAGAAGACAACACTCCTCCTACTAGGGACACCTAGAGGTTTAACGGCTTGTTTCACATGCTCAGTGCAATCACGTTCCCTGCGAAAGTGAGGCTAGGATTTTTTGTTTTTCTTGGGACGAGCAAAAGATAAGTTTTGGGGTATTTGTTCATCACAGAAAACTGCATTTTAATACCCTCATTCATGATTTATTTTGTTATTTATCGGTACTTTTAACCAGTATCTGCTCAGTAATTACAGATTACAGGTGTTCGTGATAAAATACTGGAAACACATTCAAAATCATGGATATAACGTTTGGGAGCCGACACTGCAAGCAGACCAGGAAAACAACCGATATCTGAAGAGCTCTTTTGCAAATAATCATGTGTACACATTTTTGGTCCAACACAACACAAGTGTGCACATAGCTCTTTGGTTCTTGGACCTAGGTGGGGTTGCCTATGGCACACAAGATATGATGAAGTGGGCATATGGGGGGACATGAGTTATTAATGCTAAAAGTTTTGATGTGATGCATTGCGTCAAGTTCCCTGTAAATCTCTGCAAGCAAACTAGGTTGTTTTAGACAAATCAAACTGCATCAGGATGATGTTGGAGCAGACACATGACCACCACATCAACCCGAGCCCCTAAGCTCGGATTTGGACTGGCCACATCATCATAGAAATCGAGCTCGCCGGGCCCCTTTGCCAATTTTTCCCCATCTTTTCATTGTCCCTTCCTTACAGTCACATCACCTTATTTCTATTACTTGTTTAATCTTTTTTGGTGCCTATAAAAGCCAGATCAGTGACCAAGGGAAGGGGTCTCATATATTCACAATTGATAGTTTTGTTTTTGTTTATTTTTGGTTTAGGCTTGAAAGTGAGTGGGCTATCACTTGGTTTCTTCTTCTTCTTCTCCTCTCTTGAAGCTTTCTCTTGAGAGCTTCATTATGGGGGTTGAACAAGTTACCAATATGTTGTACCTCTTCTTCAAGTGTTAATATATTGTTTTGTTATTTCTTTGTTTACTTGCTTCTTTTCTTTACTTGCTTTTCTTTTTATGGTGTGTAACTAATCATCTTTGGATATGGTAATGGTAAGGAAGGGAGATGAAAGGCTTTGCCTCCTCTTCCTCTTGTGATTGTTTAATGTGCTTAATGTGATTATAACTTAAAGATTGTTTCATATATTGATGTGATATGGTATTTTGAAACCGTGGTTACTTTGTAAGCTCTTTATATACTATATTCACTCCCGTTCCCTATTTCACAATGTTTAAGTTAAAATCAATTTGGTGTTCAATTTGCTAAGTTTGGATACGGTATTTTGTGACCGAGTGCTTGACAAATCGTCGGTTTTCATATACCCTATACTATCACAAACCCTTAGCACACTTAAGACTGAAATCATTTGCTCTCACTCACTAATTTGTGTTTTTGATGTTGTGGTATGCTTGCTAACCCTTGTGTTTAGTGTTGAAACCCCAAGCTTGGATATACAAACGATAAGTGAACAAACGAACTCGTTTCATGTTTTGCGGCGAATATCGGAAATTGATGACTTGTGCTCTACAACCGTCTTGACAAGTCATGTTTCATGCTGAGATTGACGTAAGGATGGACAACTCATTATCAAGAGAGCGTCGAGGGAATCGTCGCGATTCTATCTTTTGAGCTAAAGCCACAACCATTTCTTCCTTAGCTTCTTTCCTTGTTTTCGTATTCTTTATTTTTGTGACAAAACCAACCAATTCGTTATTTGTTGAACCTTAAACAAACAAGACCTAATACACAATTCCCTGTGGATCGACCCGTACCTGCCGGCTTGCTATAATGCACCGTGAATTTGCGGTTTATAAATTTTAAAACGAGAACGATCTCGCGTGCGCATTCTATTTCCTTAAAATCATATCCGTTTCCAAAACTTACGCGTTTGCGCGCGCGGGTGAAGTCCCAACAACATCTGAAGAAGATAATAGCCTCCATCAGTTGGTGCCGTCTGTGGGAACATGCTTCAGAAGATTCTCCACCCTTAAAGTTGATCTTCCGCCCTCGACCCGATAGCGAGCGACAACCACGATAATCCAAATACGAGCCGCCATAATAGAGGCGGGAGTGGCTCGTCTCCTCCTCCCAATGTAATCAACGCCTTATCCGCTCGGATAGACAGACTCACATCACTGGTGGATTCCCTCATCCGCGTTCAGACGGCAGGCCCTACCCACCAGGCCGCAATTCCCCCTCCCTGGGATAACAACGTCCGCAGAAGGACGGATGTGCATGCTTACGCCCTCGATCTCACCTGTTCTCATCCCAGCGTCACTGAGCGCTAGCATGCCGACTCCGTCCACCGTGACCCGCATGCGACGATTGATTCCATGACCCGCTGGGCGCCGGACAACTCCACGCCCCGATCGCAGGGAAGACTGGGTCGTCGCTCTGATGCCCGCCGTGCGTTTTTTCCTATGTGGAGGTGTCGGTCAGCTTTCCTGCTTCCAGGCATGACCGTCGCCCCACGCTCGCTAGGGCCGTGCGAATAGCGAACGCCGGGACCACTTGAGGAGGGCCTCATCCGAGGATTTGGGAAATTTGATAGTGCGGAATCGAAGCCGCACCGTCACGCAGACCAGGAGCGGGAGTAGCCACCACTCCGACCTTGTTGAATCCTCAAGGTACCACCACCGGCTTGAAGCCCTCGAAAAGAAAATCGAAAGCATACGACGGGAACAAGCTTTTTACAGAAGATCTGCTGGCCGAGCACGTCTCGTATAGGAACAAGCCGCCAAAAGTGGCCCTTTTTAATTGGAAATCCGATTCGAAAGACTACCTAGACGCATTTATGGTGGGCGTAAGCTTCCAAGATAACTCGGACGTGGCTCAATTCCGAGCTTTCCCTACCACCCTCATCTGGGATAGCTGGGAATGGTTCTGAGGACGTACGCCACGCTCCATCTCAACCTTCGACAAGCTGGCCACCTAATTCCTCAGTCACTTCATCGGGAATCGACAACAAAAATGGACGGTCGACTAGCTGTTCACCGTCAAGAGCGGAGACAAAGAATCCTTCAAAGGATATCTTACCCACTTCTACAATGCCCTCCTCGAGGTCCCCAAGCACCATGACGAAACAGTCATCACCGCGCTGAGGTCGGGTCTTAGGCACAAAGAGTGGCTCCGCTATTTTGCATTAGCGCAACCTATGACCATGGCCGAATTAAAATCCTGGACCGAGTGAGAAATCCAACTCGAGTCTGAGGTAAACTCAAACCTTCCCCAAGCCGACCAGGCAGATAGAAAGAAGAGGGATAGGGAGGAGAAGAAGAAAGTCGATCGTCCAAAGCCTTACTCCTCGAGGTTTCAGGAGTACACTCCTATAAACATCTCTCAAGCCGAGCTGTTGGAGGAAGCTAAGAGCGAGAGATTCTTCAGGCTCCTGCCGGTAACCCGAAGCACGGGCAAATGGCCCCGAGGCCCGTATTGTGCCTATCACCGGACGCAAGGACATCCGATCGAGGATTGTAAACAACTGCGCGATTACATCGAAGAGCTGATCCTTTAAGGTCACTTGGCAAAATACCTGCAAGACCAGCGGATAGGGGGCTAGCCGGCCAAGTTACAGACGAAGAGCTGACAATAGGGCAGATCATGGTCATCTCCAACTGACCTAAGTCCGAGCAACGCGGAAACCTGCCGAATCCGTTCATTTGATACGAGAGAGTTTAAATTAAATCGTTGAATCTGTATTTTCTTTAATCATAAAAATTCTTGTTTCCCTGCAATCTAAACTGCTTCTTTCTGTTCCCATGCTATAACTTATTGCAAGATCACTGAGTAGCTTCCTGTTCGGTCCATCTGCAGCGGGCAGCTTTCTGCCCAAAAACGCTTTGGATCTAAAGCCCTCCTCACAAGGCCACCGGATAGCTTCCTGCTCGGTCCATCTGCAGCTGGTAGCTTCATGCCCAAAAATGCTGTGGATCTAAAGCCCTCACCACTAGGCGGCCGGGAAAATTCCTTCTTAGCTCATCCTCAGCGGGTAGCTTCCTGCCAAAAATGCTATGGATCTAAAGCCCTCCTCACGAGGCCACCGAGTAGCTTCCTGCTCGGTCCATCTGCAGAGCGGGTAACTTCCTGCCTAAAAATTCTGTGGATCAAAAGCCCTCCTCACGAGTCCACCGAGTAGCTTCCTACTCGGTCCATCTACAGTGTGTAGCTTTCTGCCCAAAAACATTGTGGATCTAAAGCCCTCACTGCGAGGCAACAGAGCAGATTCCTGCTCGGCTCATCCTCAGCGGGTAGCTTCCTGCCCAACAAACGCTGTGGATCTAAAGCCCTCGTCCTGAGATCACCGAGTAGATTCCTGCTCGGTCCATTCACAATGGGTAGATTCCTGCCCTACAAAGAAATGGATCTAAAAGCCTTCCTCATGAAGCCACCGAGTAGCTTCCTACTCGGTCCATCAGCAGTGGGTAGATTCATTTCCCATCAATACTATGGATCAAAAGCCTTCTTCATGAGGCTATCGAGTAGCTTCCTACTCAGTCCATCCGTAGTGGGTAGCTTCCTGCCCATCGACGCTGTGGATCAAAAGCCTTCCTCACGAGGCCACCAAGTAGCTTCCTACTCGGTCCATCCGTAGTGGGTAGCTTCCTGCCCATCAATACTATGGATCAAAAGCCCTCTTCATGAGGCCACCGAGTAGCTTCCTACTTAGTCCATCCGTAGTGGGTAGCTTCCTGCCCATCGACGTTGTAGATCAAAAGCCCTCCTCATGAGTCCACCAAGTAGGTTCCTACTCAGTCCATCCGTAGTGGGTATCTTCCTGCCCATCAATACTGTGGAATTAAAGCCTTCCTCACAAGGCTACCGAGTAGCTTCCTGCTCGGTCCATTTGCAGTGGGTAGCTTCCTGCCCAAAAACACAGTGGATCTAAAGCCTTCACCATGAGGCGGCCGGGCAGATTCCTGCGCGGCTCATCCTCAGCGGGTAGCTTCCTGCCCAACAAACGCTGTGGATCTAAAGCCCTCTCCCCAAGGCCACCGAGTAGCTTCCTACTCGGTTCATTCGCAGCGGGTAGATTCCTGCCCTACAAAGAAGCGGATCTAAAAGCCCACCTCAAGAGGCCGCTGAGCGGGTTCCTGCTCGGCCCATCAATCGGTTCACACTTGACACGCGATCGCCTCCTCGACTCCGAGGAAAGGGATGATACTGACCTTCCTACACTTGGCCATTGATCGATTTATACTCGATGCGCGGTCGCCACCTCGACTCTGAGGAAAGGGAGGATACCGACCTTCCTGAACTTGGACATCGACCGATTCGTACTCGATGCGCGATCACCACCTCGACTCTGGGTAAAGGGAGGATACCGACCTTCCTGCACTTGGCTACCATGTCTACAAATACTCACAGAAAAGGTGGACACCGGCCTAACACTTCCAAGATAAAGAAACCTACGAGCTAAAAATACTTGCACAATGAAGATTCAAACAATGAAAAGTGTACGAGCTAAAAGTACTTGCGTAGCGAGCAGACATTTGGGCAAAGGAAAAATGAGTACTTTATTTATAACCAAAAATAAATACAAGGTATTCTGGGCTCCTCAGCCTTATAAAAAATGCCCGGAGGCTTACAAAATTTAGAAAAAGAAAAAAAACCATAAGGAAGGAAAGCTCAAGCCGCCCGCTCAGGAAGGATCTCGCCCTACTCGACGCCTGCATCAGGGACCAAAACTGCGACCTCGGGGTCGGCGCTTCCGCCAACAGCCTCGTCCCCAACCGCCGCCTCGGTGACTTCCCCTTGCAGCACTTCCTCGGTCAGGAGGTACTAAGCGCGGAGCTCGCTGTCATCGAACCTGGCATAGACTTCTTGACGGCGTCGAGGGTGCTGTACCACACGAAGGCCGTGGATTCGGCGGGATCGGCGTAAAATTGGTCGAACGCCTTATATCCCTCCATGGCCTTTGCCTCCCGGCTATCGGCGAGCTTCACCACATCCATAGCCACCCGGACATCCCTCTTGAGGGCGTCCTCGAATTCTTTAGCGCGTTGTAGAGGCGATTCATCTCCTCCAACTTGGCTTGGACAGCCCGGTTGGACTCATTCAGGAGCCGATGAGACTCTTTCAACTTGGAGTTCGTCAAACCCTCGGCGACCAGTCGAGTGTCGATGAGATCCGCCTTCTCCTCCGCCTGCCGCAATTAGAGGCAGAGTTCCTCTTCCCGCGAGGAGGATTCGCCCGCCTTTTTCATGGCCGGGGCTATCTCCTCGGATTCCACGGCGATGAGGAGAGTGTAATGATGAAGGACCTGAGGAAAGCAGCAAAAGGGTTAGAAAGCTCAAACCAAGGAAACGAGACTTAAGAAATTTTAAGAAAAGTCAAGTACCGACCTGAACCGCCTCCTGCGCTATGGCGGCCACCTAAGCCTTCATGGTCGCCCGGGGAATCTTGCCCCAGGCTGCTTGCTCCATGTATGAAAGCAAGCTATCAATGACGGAGAGTCCCGAGGGAATTTCAATGCAGAATTCGCCCTCCTGCAATGGGATCCCAGTAGAAGGTGGCCAAGAGACCGTCCACTTCAGCCTTTTGAGGGGGATTTCGGCAGGCTCAACCTCCTCCTCCTCTCTTCTACGGGGTGCCGAGTCCCACGCAATCTTATGACCACCCCTCCTCCCGCGGTGTTCATCTGGGGCCTAGGAAGCGGTGGAAGGCTTGGATGGTGGAGTTGTCCTCGGGGCCGAGCTCGGACCAAGTCGGGATAAGCTTGCACCCTCGGCCTTCCTTCCTTGGTTCTTGGCGGCCATGGAAGCTAGGATCATCGATTGGTCCATTGGCTCTACGAAAAAGAACACACAAATAAAAGGGGTTAGCGACAATGAAAAGGAAAAGGAAGTTAAGGAAGTATAAACATGTCGTCGAAAGCCCTAACTTACCCAAGAAACGCGCGGGACTGAGCCCAGCCCAATTAAGTGCCTTCTCGGATAGCAGGACATCCGCCCCCTGGATCGGCTCCTACTAGGACACCACCCTCTCCTCCGGGTAAGTTGACTGCTTTGCCCTCGGACAGTCGACCTTGTGCCACTGTGTAGGCACAAGCCAATCCTCTCTCTCGGGTGGCCCGATGAATACAAACTTCTCCTTCCATTCATGGATGGAAGAAGGGACGACTACTACCCCCGACCCGGCCGCCCCACCTTTACATTTTTTATCCGAAAAATACACCCAGCTCGGCTCTTCCTTGCTGGTGCCGGGGTGATTCTTATAACAAAGGAATGGCACAAGGAGGGTCAAACTGAAGGGGATCTGATCAAGTTTCAACCGGACCAGAAACCCGAGGAGGATTCTCCACAAGTTCGGCACTAGCTGGCCCGCGGCAAGAAAAAAGCAACGAAGCACCCCACAAACCTTGGTTGGGAAGGGCAGATGCATTCTTGCTCGGAACGCTTCCAAATACAGGGCAATCTCCTTGCCCTGCACCTGGTTTGCCTGCTCACCTTTCTAGCTAAACGAATGGAATAATTAGAGGGGATATGGAATTGAGTCCGAATTTCGGAAAGCTCATCCAGAATCTTCAAAATGGAGGGCGCAATGCGGGTATTCCCGATGCGCACCTTGGGAGCCTTTGTCGTCGCCCGACGTCAAGAGACAAGGGTGGCCCTGACTCTAGGGGGCGAACCCGATACAGAAGACATATCAGAAGAGGAACTCTCTTGGCTATCTGAAGCCGAATAGGAGGAAGACCCACTGGACTCGGCCCTAGCAACTAGAGCCTCATCGCCCGACTCTACCCTTACTATCTCTACAGACTCCACGGATGAAGACATCTAACCTGATTCAAAGGAAGGGACTCACCGAGGAAAAATGAACAGATGATCCGATCTAAGAAATGGAGTGTCGGGCAATCTTCAGCAATGAAAGAGAATTAGAGCAAAGTGTCGGACCTAGGATGGTCCCCTCTTATTTATAAACTCCAAAAAAGAACATCCCACAGCCCAGATTGACTCCCGCCAATATGAAACGTCACGCCCAAGTGGCAGTCGAAGCTCCACGTGGCGACCGGACATTAGGGACATCTTTTCAACTGCAGGAGTCAGAGACAGCCTGTTGCTTCCGCCAACCGACGCCCGACACATGGCTTATATCCCAACTGGAAAATCGATTGAAACAGCGCCCCCTCTTTAAAGCGCAATCATTTCCCTGATCCGCTGACGCCATCGGACATACGCGCGAAAATTCAGGCACACGACGAGACAACATGTGGGCCCAAAGATCGAAACGACGCAACCGCCAAACGCCATGTCGTTCCCAGGTGATCCACATTCTGATTCTCGACGCTAAACTGAGCCGAGGAAAACCGAGCCGGTCACCCTCGACCCGACCAATAAATAGGTCGGAACGAGAGTGGGGGGCTAATGATGATGCTCACAAGTGGTATTTACTCAGCTTACGAAATGTGGCGGATGACGTGTCTCAAAGGCTATGGAGGTGGAATAAATGAGTTGCATTAGGGGCATTCCTAGGGATCTCATCTTGAGGAAGTGTCTGACCTTTCACGAGACCTCCCTGAGTACTTTCCACCTTCACCTAGAAAACTACCAATGGCTCATCTCCGAGCTTCCTCGGCCTCACTGCTCATCTCCGAGCCATCCGTCAGGCCGAGCTTCCTCGGCCTCACTGCTCGTCTCCGAGCCATCCGATAGGCCGAGCTTCCTCGGTCTCACTGATCGTCTCCGAGCCATCCGACAGGCCGAGCTTCCTTAGCTTCCCTGATCAACCAAGAGCGCGGAACCCAAGCGTCCCCGCAATGGCTCCGCATATCTCGCTAAGGAAAGATATCGGCCTCCCCCACGTTCTGCGTCCCACGCTGGCGTGTCCCTCCATTAATGGGCGTATTCCACCATTAATGCGAGGATAATGCAGGGGCGTAACTGACGGCGACAATCTCACGCCCGCTCGCTCCACGCAACCACTATATAAATCCCTCTCTCAGATGACTCAAGTAACTGGAAATCATTTCTAATAATCCGTTACTCTGCACTTATCACCAGCACTAACTTGATCTTCGGAGGGTCCTATGGTGGTCACCCACCGCGGGACTTCTTTTGCAGATAGCTCTGTGTCAACGCCAACCCATTGAGATCCACACGCTCAAAAACTCCCAAACCAAATCTCAACCGTCAATGACCGCCATCATAGGATCGACGGAGGACAACATGTGAAGGAGATCACAGCCTCCATCAGGCAGTGTCCATGACTGACCTTAAACTAACACAGATATAACCAAGTTAACTGAACCTTTTTATAATCACTGTCTTAGGAATGTCATGATTTCCCTAATTCACGAAAAAGTCGCATATGTCCTTTCCGCTCCTAATTCCGCTTTACCTTCTCCGAAACCTTTTGTATCAGATACAGAGATCCATATTGCGTGGAAGGCCATCTCGTGTAGTTACATACGAACTCAAAGAAATTGTTTCAGTCGGAGGATAGCCATTAATCCAGTTTTGGAGAAAATGAATTGTATATTGATATAATTCCATTGTCTTTTCACTCCACCTTCTCTCAAGTTGAGAGCTTTTTCAATAAGGAGACTACACCCGTTACGCTTGTTGGATAGTTTTCTTCCAAACCTAAGGCTGAAACTGAAAGGAAGGAAAGGAAGAAAACCAACCAGCCTAAGCATGGTGTACAGAAGGTAAGACATATAGACATTTAAAGAGGTTGCGGTTGAAGGGAAAGAAGATTGCAACTACTGTCATGAGCCTGAGCAGTGGAAGAGACAATACTGGGAATACCTGGCCACCCCTAGAAGCATAATGGTGCTTCATTTTCTGGTGTGTTATTTGGAAATCGTTTCTCAATAAACTCTACTTTCTGGGGATAATGGCACACTTCAAAAATCCGGTGACTTGGATACCTCTCAACGGGTCAATCCTATACCCCCTACGAATGTGGAGAATAGCTTACCAATTCTAGAGGAAGGCACGCTGGTCTCAATGCCATGAGATCGTGGTCCGCTGCCCTCTAGAACCTGGCCACTCGAGCACTCCGCCAGGGGGTAATCTTAGTGCATGTAATGAAATATAATACAAAGCGACTTCATCCGCAACCAGGACGCGCCCCAAAGAATAATATACAAGCCGCAGTGACGGAAGTTCACAAGTCATACGATTGCCACACAATAATGAATATATACTACATCATCACAGAGCATCTAATACTACATACATCGGGCTATCCATCATGACAATCCAACACAACTATAATCAAGTAACATCACAGAACAAGCCTACAATGTAAGTAAAATATGCGCAACCCCTAAGTCATTGACATATAGCAATGAGAATGGGGTATACCATCACATATTTACACTTACAATCATCACAAAACAAGCACACAAATATCACAAACCATGACATTTAGAATTCCATACCCCGTGAGCCGAGCAGTTGAAATTTCCAAACAATGAAATTCAAGCGCACCCGCAACCTTAAACTTCACTTTATTGCTAAACACAAGTCCCCCAAAAGCGCCCGAGATCGTCCTTGATGCTCCAAGGAGTCCCCATTCTGAAATGAGAACCCTTGGCATCAAATGGAAGCAATAAAATCAAGTTACGGATCGGATTTTCGAAAAATTCTTGGTGGTCTGGAAAAATCGGCCAAGCCATGAAAAATTGTTTTGAAAAGTTTGGGTTTATGTGAATTCTAATGTCCCCAAATCAAGTTATGATCTTTGGACAAGCTCTTATACCACGTTAGAATGTTAAGTTCACTAATCTACCATTTTTAAAATAAGTGGAATGTATATTTTTAAATATCAAGAGAGTTAAATATCCAAACCAAGAAAATTGTCAAAGCTCACAAGTTGAACAAGAACAAGTTCAAATCTTTAGTTAGGCTCTGATACTACTTGAAAGAACTAGTGCACTCTCGGTAGCAATTTTAAAGGATGAAAACATAGGGTTTTAAAAATCTAAAGAGCAATACTTCCAACCATGAGAATCTTAGATAAAGATTATAACTTGTAACAAACATAACAGCAACAATTATGCTACTAAAGTGAAACTACAACCTTTGTAGCGTCTTCAAGTGCTCCCAAATTGTGTTGGATTTCATTGTAGGTTCCTTAAAGCTCCATGGAATATGCTTGCTCACCCATCTCCTCCATTAAAGATGATCCACCTTGAAGGCTCAAATACTTTGGCTCCAAACTCAATTGAGTTAACCTAAATAATCGATTGCTAATCTAACTATCTAGGAGTTGTAGTTTCCATTTCTTTTGTTTCTTAATTTTTATTTGTTTTTTTTCTAATTAATTCTCAAAATTAAAAAGGAGGAAGATGAGAGTTTGAGCTAAAGAGGAAAAGAGAGAAAAGGTTAAGAGTTATGAACCATTTACTAATGGTTCATAATACTTAAATCCTTTCTCTTCAATCCTAGCCTTAGGATTCCATCAAGCATCCATGTGTCAACCCTTTTCTCTCCACTCCACTTGTCATCACTCTACAAATAGTGAAAGGAATGATATGCCTCAAGCACAAAATAACCTAAAGAGAACTAAAAAAAAAAAAGGAAAAGGAAATAAATCAATATTACACACACACACACACACACATATATGCAATTGATTTCTTATGTATTAAAATACATAAAAGAGACAGATAAATGAAAAAAATACTAGTGAATACATATATGAATATATGTATTAATATATTAAATTCAAACTGGATTTAATATCCGTCTTTCCAAAAAGACAGGCTAGTATTACAACAGTCTGATTACCGTAAGTGTATGAAATACACTAGTTTTATTCGAATCCAAGTGCGTACCACTATACCGCAACTACAACATTTCGCAAAAGCCGAAAACCCTCTGAATGAGACTTTAAAAACTTGAGGAATACGCTGGCAGTGAGTTTACTGAAGAAAATCCTGAAAAACTCATAAGTATGTCAGCGGCACTAGCTATATGTAATGGCTACCCAGGTATCCATCGAAAAGAGATCGACAAGCAAGCTCGTCCGAAACCCTAACTGAGCCTATCAGCGACATGTACCATACAGTCCGGTCTGTTCGTCTTAGAGTATCGCATATTAGGTCTAAGCTGTGGATAACGTAATAATCTGATAAGTCGTGCTGGTGTCAAGACCTATCACCAATCGAGAAACCAATGATCGCAATTAGTAAATCCCATCTGCCTAGGCCTAAGTCTTATAGTGATGGACAACCGTACACTACTCGACATCAACTCCCAATATTGAGAGAGACGAATCCCCTTTATCGCTCACTTCCTCCAAGGGCTTCAGGTCTGCATCCAAAAACTACCAGTTTGCATGACTCTTTAAAGCCGTGTTAAGTTAGAAATCAAAGTACAGTGGGAACACACTCGAGACAATTGACGATTTCAGGTCGACAGACTACGTTGTACCCATGTCACCTTAGAACTGCTATCTGACAATATGTATAATACCATTTACCATGATCTCGGTGAGTCCGTTCGGTGTAACTCATAACCCAATGAGTACCTGTATACAATATTTGTTGACTGAATTACACCAATGGCTATGAGACTGGCCATCTCCCTACATTAGTCTACTCTGGAATATCGATGCCCAGTCTCGATATTCCCATGACTATGGACATTTACGGATGTGCTTATAGACTATCCAGTTCTCATAAGTATGATCTCCATCATACCTCTGGTGGTCAAGCAAGAATCCTATAGGCTTTATTAATATGTAATAGTGATATGTCATACCACACAAGACATGTACATAATGATAAACTTAAAACAAATACCATGCTATCATCTCGAGTAAGACTGTTATAACCGTATAGGTCCTCCCTCAATCATCATATTCGCCTGCTCATGATTACAATAATTGTCTTGAGGACACTATATCCAACAATCTCTCACTTGCACTTAAGGCTAATTATTGCGGTAACACATACCCACAGCTTATGTATTACCGAATATCCAACTTCTTTACTAATCAGTTTTAAAAACAAGGTATGTGAAACATTCGTGTTCGAGAAATAACATCACTGAGTGGATCCACTCCAGTGTTTCTATATTTATCTCTCTATATCTCATCTTCACGGAGAACGTTTATCTCCCGAAATGAACGATACATGTCTTAAAACTTGTCTGAATATCTGATGAGACCAAGTTCATAACATGAACACCAACAAACTTCTTAGACTCTATCATCCACTGAATTTAATCAGTATCCTGCACCATACCTACCTCAGTATCTACTTAGAAGCCCATCCAATATACTTCCCCTCAGAAAAGGGTAAACTTGTAACTCTGACAGTCACTCTGTCATTCAGGTCACCTTAGAAGCCATAATCGGTAATCGCTTCCTGCAGGACACTGTCGTTACCATATACTAAGAACATCCTCTTATGTTCATATCTGCTTCCCATTGTTTCTCTAAGATTGGATTAATATCTGCTTACTGCATCTAGTGCAAAATCAATATCTGGTTTGGTACTTGACATCTCATATTGACTTAACTACCTAAGCAAGTGATATTTCATTCATGTGTAAGTGATATATGCCCTAGAGTCCAATATTGTATAGTACTGGATTGTATATTACATTTTAGAAGCTTGGGATATACACAGATATAATAACAGTCTTGACCAATATGATAGTATGCTATCTGGTTTGATTTTATTTTAATATGTGTATATGTTTCTTTTAGCATATCGCTAATACATATTGATAGAGCCTTCAGGATCTTTGCTTGACTACCAGTGTTGTGATGGCACACACTAGTGGGGGTTGGGTGGCTACAAGCACATCCTTAAGCTTATCCCTAGTAGTAGGATTATTGAGACATGACATCAATACTCCAGAATAGACTAGTGTATACGCTTCTTATCTCCGTCAGGGGAGGTAGCCTATCCCGCAGCCATTGGTATGCGGTAACAGAAATAGTATACATGTGCTCAGTGGGTTATGAGTTACACTGGAAGGGCTCGTTGGGAACTACTGGTTGGTATTATACCTATCTTCAGTTAGCAGTTCCCGGGTGACATGAGTACATGTTAGTCTATTGGCTTGACATCGCTAATCGTCTCGAGTGTGTTTCTACTGTAATTAGATTACAACCCTAGCACGGCTCAAATGAATCGTGCAAACAGGTAGTGGTTGGGTGTAGTCCCGAACCGCTTGGAGGCAGTAGGGGTTAGAAGGGATTCGTCTCTCCTGGTATTGGGAGTTGATATCGCGCTGTGTTCGGTTAGCCAATACACAAAGTCCTGGCCAGGGAAAGTGAGATTTACTGGTAGGTACATTAGTAGTTTCTCAGGGTGTATTGGGCTCTACACCGACACGACTTATTGTGCTATTAGGGGTCTGACGTTTACCATCCGTCTTAGGCCCAATATGCGATACTCTTAGACGAACAGACCGGACTGTAAGAAGATTGTCATGGATAGGCTCAGTAGTGGTTCGGATGAGTTCGCTCATCGGCCTTCTTTTCGACTGGTATCTGGGTAGCCGTTACGTACAGCTAATGCCGCTGACGGACTTATGATTAAACCCACTGCTAACGTATTGTCGAGTCTTTAGAGTCTTACACAGAGGGTTTCCCTGGTTAAGGGGAAACGATGTAGAGGCTGTGTGGTTTTACAAGCAGGGTTCCAATCATATACGTGTAGTAGCTGCACGGACGGATGTTGCTCAGACGGATAATACTAGTGAATTTAGGATTAAGCCGGATTCTAGTATTATATTATTGGATTATATTTATCTCTTTGTATTCATATTTTTTGCAGTATGAATACGGGTATGTATATACGTCGACGGCATTCTTGTAAGTTTTACAAGAGATACTTCTAGAAGGGGACACCTCATTTTTGTTTAATCTATTTTTGGAAAATAGATTAATGAGGTAGAAATGGAGATATTTGTGGCATGGGTGAAGCATAGCATATTGATGTGAAAGTGTGTTTGTAGTTACCGCAATCAATAACGGTGTCGCGTGTAGCTAGCCGAGATGAGTACGGGTCGTCCTTAGGGAAACGTCGAACTTTTAATCTTACTTTAGACAAGTTGATTGAAAGAAGGGGTGATTTGTTGTAGATCTACGATATACAGATGTAGAATCTATGAAGAAGATGCTTGTAGGGTTCAAAGAATTTAATAGTAATGGATGATTAATTGAAGATGACTCTTTTTATCTTTTAATAGATTTAAAACTAGATCGATAGTGATGAATGTGGATTGGGGTTCTTTTGGAAGAAACTAGGATTTCCCCACTCTTAACCCTTATCCTTGCATTGATCTCTATTCATGTCTAGTTTTTACTAAAATAATTGTTAATTTTATCTTAAATCGCGGTCGAGACTATCAATAAATTAGTAGCGCGCCCGATAAGGATGTTAACATTTATTTTGCTAAAGTTTATAAACTTTATTAGATATAAAAGAAGTTAAGAGATTTTATCATCCATTGATCTACCCTAATTCTATGAACCCTAGCAAGCTCAGAATTACTCACGCATGTTTTGAGAAGAAGAAGAAATGATAGAGAAGAAAATCATAATGCAGAATTTAAATGCAGAAAGTAAACGCGAAATAATTAAGCAAATGATCTAGCTTTGTTAATCAACGTTACAAGTACAAATCCTTTGAATTTAGATTACAATAAGAAGTTGCTTTCGATCTCTGCCTCGTAGGAAGTAGTTGCTCCGTCGATAATCACGTCGCTTTATCACGTTGAATCGTGGACCTGTCATGGATCTCTTGTTTTTGACGGTGATTTGCTTCGTGTTAAAGGTGATGATTCTTTAAGTTGAGCCCTCGGTTCTTTATATAGCCCTCAAAGTAGAAACCCTAGATCTCATAGGTTAAGATATGCAATCATGATCCAACTCCTAAATTTTCAGATCCTACGGCCATTAATTATCCGCGGATCTACCGCGGATGGTGCCTATTAGTCACGGAAGGGCGGCGGTTTGGGGAGATCAGGGTTCCAAATTTCAGGTGCTCTCTCATGTTGACACGCGGAGATTTTTTCAATGCCTTGATTCTCTAAATATTTCCTGATTCTCCTCCAGTAATGATTCTACGATTTTATTGGTAGATTTTGATCCTGACATCTCGAATATCTCGATCTCCCGACCTGAGCTAAATCTGCACAATATCTCTATGAATAATATTAGTAATATTTGTTAAATTAGAGATAATATCTTAATCTTTTTATATGGTAGTAAATCTTTAAGAAATTCGATTAAGATTATTTGATATGATATGCATAATAAAAATATTATATAAATATTATAAGCATATATTTTCCTTCATAATGTTGATTATAATATATAAATATATGATAAAGAGTAACTTTGCAGAAAAACCTACATATGTTCTATATTTATAATAAATACCTTTAAATATTTAAGAAAAGTAAGGAAAATGTTATATCAAAAGTGCAATATTTTTGACTGAACAAATACCCCCAAACTTATCTTTAATCATCTCGACCAAACTAGTTATTCAAGAAAGGGAGAATAACGAAAAAGAAAAACTTAGCACACTTTCGTAGGCACCACGATTGCATTGAGCACGTGCAACAAGCCGTTAAATCTCTAGGTGTCTCTAGTAGGAGGAGTATTGTCTCCTATGGGTTTTTAGCGGATTACACCCACAAAATCTCATAATAAAAGAAAGATGATTAAAGTTGCATACAAAGATAAAGAACATATAAAAGAAAGAACTTGAAAATAAGAGTTTTCAACTACACTAGCTTTTCAGTTGCCATGAGCCCTATCTTAATGGTCATGAAAAGATATCAGAAACCACATCATCCCTCAATAAAATATCGCCTTTAGTCTTCCTCCCTAACTTTCTTCCAAACATCGATCATATACCCCTCTGTGTGTGTAAAAGACATCATTACACTTAGAGAATTCAATTCAAGCTATCATACTCTTGTCTATGTTCCTTAGTATTTTTTAGTTGGTGAATATTTTAGATGGAATTGCTCACACATTCTTCATGCGACCGTTAATACTTCTTGAGGTACTAACCGACCGATTACTAAATGTGCTCACTCATTTAGGTGTAATTAGCAATTTTCTCGTCTTTCAATACCTAAGACTTAGCAGTGGCTCCCAAACCAGTTAGGCTAAGGCACTAGGTGAAAAAGCACCCTCACTATATTTTTTTATGCTGCCTTAAGCAATTACAAAACCAGTGTTCATTTTTCTTCACCATTTTTTTTATTTATATTTATATTTTTCTTCATACCAAGGCTTTTAGACAAGAGTATTTCAAAGTATCCTCTACTATCCCAAGTTTCAAGATGTGTGTAAGTGCGTATAGTAGGGTATTAACGTCCAAATGTTTGGACTCAAGAATAGAGATTATTTGTTGCGCCACGGCAGCGCCCCGGCCGTCTATCCGAGGCCAAAATACGGAATCAAATTTTTTCCTTACTTGGAAACTGGCGCTACCGCGGACAATAAAACCCGGATCGTTAACCATTAACCTATACTAGCAAACAAGAGATGGGAAGAGGAATATACCAAACGATCCGTGTCCTTCGGTCTTCGTCTCCACTCCGATCTCCCGCGGAAAGTCTTGTCTCCATATAGTCGCCTCCTCGCCGGAAGGGCACCACATCGCCTGCGTCTTTTACGGGCTCCCGCCTCAATACCGAGGCAACTCGGGCATGAAGCCGGCAACTCGACATGCCCAAGATTTGCTGTAGAATGTAGTGTAGAAACTGTCTCTTGGAGTTTATGTAGTTGCCATTGATGGATGGAGGAAGAGGTAAAGAAAATTGGTGCTTTCAATTTTCTAGCAAGAAGAAGATGAGATGAAGAATTCCTCACATAACAAAATGAACTCTCTCATTCTTTTTCTCAAGTGAACCCTCTCTCATCTAATGAGAATGGTGGAGGAAAAGAAAATATCAAAACCACAACCATAGAAGGAAGGTGAGTGTAGGAAAAGGTGGAGGGTGACCACAACCTAAACATCATCATAACAAATCCACATCAAACTCTAATCACCTCAAATCACCAAAAAGCAAGTGATGATGATAGAAAAGAATGGTATCAAAAGATGCTTTCATAATCAAACCATTTGCATGAAAACCCTCCACAATGTGTTATTTGCAAACTTGCAAATAACACCCTCCATCAAAAGGTTCGGCCGGGAAAGAACAAAGGAAAACCGGCCGGAACGGAATGCAAACTGGCAACTCCAGAAAACTGGTCCCGTAATAAATTACAGGAAAACCCCTATACTGTGCATACACACCCGCATCTGTATTCCGTCCGGATACAAATGCAATGAGACAAAATCTACACTGTACCAAACTAGGATCCGGCTTAAACCAAAGCCG
The DNA here is from genome assembly GCA_030015575.1 of Agapanthus africanus. NCBI lineage: Eukaryota > Viridiplantae > Streptophyta > Magnoliopsida > Asparagales > Amaryllidaceae > Agapanthus > Agapanthus africanus. The sequence continues at coordinate 25,378,618 of JASDDO010000006.1, read as the reverse complement.
GCTAGTAATATCCGTCCGATCCTGATCCGTGCAATACCGCACGTATCCGATCGAACCTTGCCATATATCTATACGGCCACTAGTACTAACCGTCCGATCCTGATCCGTGCAATACCGCACGTATCTGATCGGACCCTGCCATATCTCCATACGGCCTCTACAGCGTTTCGCCCGAAAGCTTGAGTAACTGAAAGTGTGGTGGACTCTAAAGACTCGTCAATACTATGGCTGTGGATTTAACCACTAGCACGTCAGAGGTATAAGCCAATACGTGACGGGCCACCAGCTATTGACCAAAAGGGACGTCGATGAGCGAACTCATCCTGACACCCTACTGACCCTGTCAGTGACAATATCCGTACAGTCCGGTCCGTTCGTCTATGAGTATCGCATGGCGGGCCTAGGGGGTTGGTAAAAGTCAGACCCCCAAAAGCGGTACAAGTCGTGTCGGAACGTAGCCCAGAACACCCTGAGATACTACTGGAATACCTACCAGTAAATCTCCTGCCTCGGCCGAGGGCTTTGTGTAATGGCTCTCCTAGACACAGCGCGACCTCACCCCCAATACCGGGAGAGACGAACCCCTGCAGATCCGCTCACTGCCTCCATGTGGCTCGGGACTGTACCCAACTAAAACCTGTTTGCACGACTCCTTTGAGCCGTGGTAGGGTAGTAATCAAAGCACAGTGGGAACTCACACGAGACAAATGACGATCTCAGGTCGATGAACTAACCTGTACACATGTCACCAGGGAACTGCTATCTGACATCTGGTATAAGACCAACTAGCAGGTTCCCGGCGAGTCCTGTCCGGTGTACTCATAACCCAATGAGCACCTGCATACATCTTAGGTGAACCAACTGACACCAGTGGCTTGTGAGACCGGCCACCGCCCCTCGTCGGGGTCTCGACTGTATACACTAGTCTACTAATGGAGTATCGATGCCCTGTCTCGAAACTCCTACGACTAGGGACCTTTTAAGGATGTGCTTATAGACCGCCAGCTCTCACGTATATGATCGCCATCATACTGCTGGTAGTCAAGCAAGAATCCTAGGGGCTCTATCAATGTGTAATAGCGACATGTCAGGTCACCTAAAGCAATACACGATGATAAAGATAAACCAGATAGCATACTATCATCTCGAGTAAGACTGTCCTACCGGGATAGGTCCTCCCTCAATCATTGCAATCACGTGCCTGTGATCCAATAATTGACTCTGAGGGCACTATCTCCAACAATCTCCCACTTGCACTCAAGGCTAATTATTGCGATGTCGCATACTCACAGCCCGTGTGATACCGAACACCCAACTCCTCTACTAGTCAGTCTCACAAAACCCATTTGTGAAACTATTGCGTTCGAGGAATAGCCTCAGTGAGTGGATCCGCCTTGATGTTTCTTACTATGTCTCTCTCTATCTCAAGTTCGCGGAGAAAGCCATCTCCCGAAATGAGCAATACCTGTCTTAGAATGTCTGGATGTCTGATGGGACCTAGCTCATAAATGAACTCCAAATCCAAACTTCTTAGACTGTATCGTCAACTGAACTTAATCAGTATCCTGCGCCATGCTACCCTCAGTATTCCCTTGGACCACCTGTCCAAAATACTGCCCCTCGTCAGAAGGATAACTATAACTCTGACGATCACCCTGTCATCCATGTCACCTTGGAAGCCTGGAATGATAACTGCCTCCCTAATGAGGCTGTCGTTATCATATCCTTAGAACATCCACTTATGTTCTAAAACTGCTTCCGACTGTTTCTCCAGGATTGGATCAATATCAACTTATTGCATCTACTGCAAGAACAACATCTGGTGTGGTACTTGACATCTCATGATTGACTCAATTGCCTAAGCAAGTGATCTGTCAATTATGCCTATCCCTCTCCCCTTTAGTCTGCAAGACACCTTTAGAGAGGGTGACTCCATTACCTGCAGGTGTACTACCGTGCCAAGAGTCGTCCATTCTAAATACTCATAGAATGCTGTCAAGGTACCCAGATTAGGAAACTACCCAAATCTAGATCTAAAACCATAGATCTAGTAACCAGAATGTCTGATATAATATCCAAGTCCTGTGTGGAGAAACAACTGTGTGACAACCAAAGTATAACCGATCGTAGTATAGGAATATCACTTCCTACTCTGTGTATGTCATCCAAATACCATGACATCACACCCTACTACCTTCTCAACAGATCCATCCCCTATTCTGATGAAGTCAAACCTATGACTGTCACATCAGAAATAGATGATCTATCTCCGCTGTATCTGCTTTAGTCTATAAATAGACATAAGCCTGATGTCCACCAATGCTTCCGCTGCTCCCACTGACTATGACAACCCTCTGGCAGAGTCATATAGACGCGCACTTCTAAAGCTAGTTTAGAACGACGCTATACTCATCCTCCTGCCGGGTCTCGCAGCCTGGAACAATAACAATGGCAAGTGTGGGTAAACAAGAACTTCCCTGTCACCGTCCTTGAGGCTACCGGAGTGCCTCTCGGGTGCTTGAAGTTACCCACCTTATCTGCGGAGTGGCCAATGGAATGTCAAATCAGATTGAATCTTTAGGTTCCTTATCAAATCTTCAGTAATCGTTTGCGGTTCTGGAATCGCTTCCAGTTCTACCATACTCCCACTACTGTTTTCTGAAAAATAACCATTTCTTTTTAAAATGTGGCGAGTTAAGAACAATATCACTATTGATCTTCCAGATGGTAGAAAGTCAACCCTCGTCATAGCCTGGGTCAACCCACAAACAGCCATTACAGAAACGTGCCTTGAGTTGTCCAGTATCTGGTTTTAATCATAAGCCGGACAACTCCCCGTACCTTAACATCGTTAAGATATGAACTGTTCTATATCCAATATAGAACCAGAGGCACTGATTTAAATGAACCAGATTCAAATCATGCAGCTATCTCCAGTGCATGTCAACTAAATGGAAGGAGGCCGATCAGCGTTATTCAACTTAGGAATGTTTCCAATTATGAGTAACCTGAAAGAGAAGCAATTTCTCTTTATCATTACTATCAACTGAATACCATACACAAGTATCTATATCTTCGATCACTTTGAAGAATCCCGATACTTGCAATACTTGGTTCTCTACTCTATTCAAATACCTATAACTCCTCAAAACTTAGATCCTGTGTTTCTACGAAACACATGTCTAAGAACTAGAGAAGTTAAAAGTAAACAGAATATAGTATGAGGACCAACCCCTCTGTCCTAATGGACACTGGACAACATACAATACTCTGTATAAGTCTGCTGAGTCCAACAACTCTTCCACTGTGCGTCGTAGGTTGAAAACTGTACTTATGGTTAAGAAGAATTACACCGCTGTTCAATGCTCCTTACCTAACCATCCACTGATATAGGTAAATGTCATAGACATAATTTCGAAAGGTATATCTCACTCTATAAAAATAGACGTACAGATATATCAATTTGAAATTGGTGCATAACAACGGATATTCAAAACCAAATATTTGCCGACCGGCAAACAACCCAGGTGGCTTCCTCAAATATCACCAATTACAACGAATCTCGATATAATGAGGATGGTCACCTAATTCCCAATAACTTACTCCCACTCATCATCTGTAAAACCATACAGATGTGAGAATCATACCTGGTAAATACATACCCTGGAGTAAGTATCTAATCGGGAAATCAGTTTTCTTTTAACATTACACAGTGAAACTGAAACATTGAAATGTTTCGGTGGGGTATTCCGGTATTCTTAGTAATGCCTCTTCCAGATTCACGACTGTAACCGTATAGTTCTTTGCCACCTCTCCAAATCCCTTTATATGTCTTTAGTCATTACCTTCTGCACACCCCTTAGGCCAAATGGTTTTCTTCCTTCCCTACCGCTCGGTACCAGCCTATGGTTTGGAAGAAGACTATCCAATAAGCATAATGGGTGTACTGTCCTAATCCTAGGAGCACTCGCAATGCGAGAGAAGGTGAAGATAAAAGACAACCGAATAAACCTTATTCCTATTTCTCCTGAACCAGAATCCATCCCCGAACTGGAACAAGTTCCTTTCGAGTTCGTATATAACCATACGATGGATTATCCAATAAACTTGGGATCTTCGTAGTGATACGGAGTGTCCTGGAGAAATACAAAGGTGATTTAGGATTGGCGAAGAAATACTTGGTTCGGTCGTGAATAGCAGTCGCAATTTACCTTGCCCTCTTACTAATCCCTTGCTTTGTCTTAACTTAATACCTTCTGTACACCATCGTTATGCTAATTGGTTTTCTTCATTCCCCACCGTTCGGCACCTGCCTAAGGTTTGGAAGAAGACTATCCAATTTGCATAATAGGTGTACTATCTCCTAAACCAAGGAGTACTCGCAACCTGAGAGAAGGTAAAAGGAAAAGACAACTGAATAGTCCTATTCGTTTTCTCCAGAACCAGAAACCATCCTCGAAGTCCTTCGAGTTCGTATATAACCATACGATGGTTTTGTCCAATGGAAGTGGACGTTCGTAGTAATACGGGGTGTCCTGGAGAAAAGGGTAAAAGTAGGAGTGGCAATGAGGTCTGCAACTCTGACAATCCAAAAGCTAGTGTTAAGAAGGTTCGGTCAACTTGGTCACTGAGTCATAGTCCCGGGTCGGGTCAATAGTCGCTGCCAAAGAGAGAGAAAAGAAACACTCAGCATGCACTCTAACCTAGATCAGAATGGTTATCACTTTGTCTAATCTGGAAACCTCCCACTGTAACCTCAAATTCTCCTCCAAACCTGAAAGAAGAATTAGTCGGGATCACCCGAGGAGTAAACCAACTCATCAGTGGGAATCGGGATCCAACTATCATCGCATGATAACGTGACGGAATCCACTCACGTCACCACACTCCAGAAGGTATGCGCATGTCTGGCAAGTTTCAGTTCTTTTGAAACTCCCGATGTGATTTTTACCCCAAGCGGTTTATGACCTTGACTAGGTCAACAAACCATAAACCGCCAGTCAAGTTCAACCCGTCATTATTCTGGATTGCATTAAACCCACCCGTACGTGCCCTTGACTAGGTCAACAAGGCTGCACGACTGTCTTAACCAATCCTACTTATGCAACAAACAAGTACCACTTAGCTACCGAACACTACGTCTTGACTAGGTCAACAAACGCAGCACGAATACTAAATAATACCTGTAGGAAATGACGGAGGGCTACGGCTGGTTTTTGGCAAAAAACCTTTAACGTAATGAACTTGATATCGTTGAAGGAACTGCATAGCCTTTTATAAAAATATAGTGACGAAAACCTTTACTAAAGAGGTCACTCCCGGTGAAGGGATCTCGGCTCTTTTCCCGTAGAATGAGGTGCAGGATATTCCAACTGAATACCACGATGCAAAGCAAAAGTAATCGGCTATAGTGAAGTTAATGCCCTGACGCAAACTTCTGTCCAAGGGGTCACTCCCGGTGAAGGGATCTCGGCCCTTGCCTCGTCGACTGAGGAGCAGGGTATTCCAAATGAATACCACGATGCAAAACAAAAGTGAACGTCCTTGCAATAACAGCTTTTTGAAAAAGTGTTCCAACAACATCAGATTAGGTTTGTTTATCTTGCATTGATCCGAATCAATGCAATCCCATCAATTGATCACACCACAAAGAACGAAAAAATATACTGACGTACGTATATGCCATCCGCATTCGCCACTGGGTCCCGTCATCACCCGTTAGGTTAGCTAACTAACGGCAGAGCGGGGACTGGACTAGCGCGGATGAAAAACATATACAACATCTACTAATATATATACCAATATATTATATTCGCTCAAGGCGTGATAAAATGCAACATCACAGAAATATACAGCATCACAGAAGAATACAGATATCTGGAAGCCCCGGGTTTCACAGAGCCGCTGCTGAAACCCGACGTTCCCCTGGTCGTGTGGATAGCCTGTGCAATGAAAACCTAGACCCCTACGGGCGCGGCAAGTCACCCGCCAAAACCTGAAGCGAGGCAGCCCCCTTCAGCACCGTGAATGGACCACCCAGCACTTCATGGAATCCGGTAACTTGGGCACCCCTCCTGGGTCAACCTGTACCCCCTACGAGTGCGGCGAATAGCCCGCCAATCCTAGAGTGAAGCCCCCTCCGTCTCAATGCCATGAGATGCGGGCCCGTTGCCCTCTAGAACCCGGCTATCCGTGCACCCCTCCGCGGGGTAATCCTAGTACAGAAAGTAAAATATATATACAACGGGTACATCGACCGCAACCAGGTCGTGCCCCAAAAGAATAATACAAACAGGCAGTGACGGCAGTCCACATGTCGGACGCTCGCCCCGCAATATCAAATGTACATATAAAACAAAACTGTACTAACATTGCATCCAGGCTATCCCCCACGACCGATCCGCAACAACACAGCATAAACACAGAACATCAACGTGAAAGTCACGTTCGCAAATCCGTCTAACCGGGCTATAGCAGTTAGACCGGATTTACCGATCGAGTGACATTCACGGTCGCAGATATAATGTAAATACTGTGAAATAATGTGTTTAAAATATCCAATCGATCAAAAATTAACAAGTGGGCCCCCAAGTAATACTGTAGCACTCACAGAAATTCTGGGCCCAATATTAATATTCCAAAACCCCTATCTTAAGCCCAGAAGCCCACTGCAAAAAGTTGGCCAAATGAAGCAAACATACTGCGGCGGAACCGCGGCAGAAGAGGGGTTATTGCCGCTGTTCCGCGGTCGTACGGAATGATCAAGCTTCCAAATTTTTGCAGTGTTCTTAGAATTCTCTGTACATCATTCTGCAATCACCTGAAAAATTTTTCGAGCTCGGAAAAAATCGACAGAAAACTGATGCACACGAAATGTGGTTTTTAGGATTTTGTTCGATCGGATAAGTAAAACACATCAGAACAAGCTAGACAAGGTTAATAGCGTGGCTCTGATACCATGTTGCGCCACGGCAGCGCCCCGGCCGTCTATCCGAGGCCAAAATGCGGAATCAAAATTTTTCCTTACTTGGAAACTGGCGCTACCGCGGACAATAAAACCCGGATCGTTAACCATTAACCTATACTAGCAAACAAGAGATGGGAAGAGGAATATACCAAACGATCCGTGTCCTTCGGTCTTCGTCTCCACTCCGATCTCCCGCGGAAAGTCCTTTCTCCATATAGTCGCCTCCTCGCCGGAAGGGCACCACATCACCTGCGTCTTTTACGGGCTCCCGCCTCAATACCGAGGCAACTCGGGCATGAAACCGGCAACTCGACATGCCCAAGATTTGCTATAGAATGTAGTGTAGAAACTTTGTCTCTTGGAGTTTATGTAGTTGCCATTGATGGATGGAGGAAGAGGTAAAGAAAATTGGTGCTTTCAATTTTCTAGCAAGAAGAAGATGAGATGAAGAATTCCTCACATAATAAAATGAACTGTCTCATTCTTTTTCTCAAGTGAACCCTCTCTCATCTAATGAGAATGGTGGAGGAAAAGAAAATATCAAAACCACAACCATAGAAGGAAGGTGAGTGTAGGAAAAGGTGGAGGGTGACCACAACCTAAACATCATCATAACAAATCCACATCAAACTCTAATCACCTCAAATCACCAAAAAGCAAGTGATGATGATAGAAAAGAATGGTATCAAAAGATGCTTTCATAATCAAACCATTTGCATGAAAACCTTCCACAATGTGTTATTTGCAAACTTGCAAATAACACCCTCCATCAAAAGGTTTGGCCGGGAAAGAACAAAGGAAAACCGGCCGGAACGGAATGCAAACTGGCAACTCCAGAAAACTGGTCCCGTAATAAATTACAGGAAAACCCCCATACTGTGCATACACACCCGCATCTGTATTCCGTCCGGATACAAATGCAATGAGACAAAATCTACACTGTACCAAACTATGATTCGGCTTAAACCAAAGCCGGCTAGTAATATCCGTCCGATCCTGATCCGTGCAATACCGCACGTATCCGATCGAACCTTGCCATATATCTATACGGCCACTAGTACTAACCGTCCGATCCTGATCCGTGCAATACCGCACGTATCTGATCGGACCCTGCCATATCTCCATACGGCCTCTACAGCGTTTCGCCCGAAAGCTTGAGTAACTGAAAGTGTGGTGGACTCTAAAGACTCGTCAATACTATGGCTGTGGATTTAACCACTAGCACGTCAGAGGTATAAGCCAATACGTGACGGGCCACCAGCTATTGACCAAAAGGGACGTCGATGAGCGAACTCATCCTGACACCCTACTGAGCCTGTCAGTGACAATATCCGTACAGTCCGGTCCGTTCGTCTATGAGTATCGCATGGCGGGCCTAGGGGGTTGGTAAAAGTCAGACCCCCAAAAGCGGTACAAGTCGTGTCGGAACGTAGCCCAGAACACCCTGAGATACTACTGGAATACCTACCAGTAAATCTCCTGCCTCGGCCGAGGGCTTTGTGTAATGGCTCTCCTAGACACAGCGCGACCTCACCCCCAATACCGGGAGAGACGAACCCCTGCAGATCCGCTCACTGCCTCCATGTGGCTCGGGACTGTACCCAACTAAAACCTGTTTGCACGACTCCTTTGAGCCGTGGTAGGGTAGTAATCAAAGCACAGTAGGAACTCACACGAGACAAATGACGATCTCAGGTCGATGAACTAATCTGTACACATGTCACCAGGGAACTGCTATCTGACATCTGGTATAAGACCAACTAGCAGGTTCCCGGCGAGTCCTGTCCGGTGTACTCATAACCCAATGAGCACCTGCATACATCTTAGGTGAACCAACTGACACCAGTGGCTTGTGAGACCGGCCACCGTCCCTCGTCGGGGTCTCGACTGTATACACTAGTCTACTAATGGAGTATCGATGCCCTGTCTCGAAACTCCTACGACTAGGGACCTTTTAAGGATGTGCTTATAGACCGCCAGCTCTCACGTATATGATCGCCATCATACTGCTGGTAGTCAAGCAAGAATCCTAGGGGCTCTATCAACGTGTAATAGCGACATGTCAGGTCACCTAAAGCAATACACGATGATAAAGATAAACCAGATAGCATACTATCATCTCGAGTAAGACTGTCCTACCGGGATAGGTCCTCCCTCAATCATTGCAATCACGTGCCTATGATCCAATAATTGACTCTGAGGGCACTATCTCCAACATTATTTTCAGACTCAGATATATCCTTAGATTAGTAATTCCCTTCATCTTACTAACCCTTAGGACAACAGCTCATAACTACTTATTACTAGTTTCGTTTTAAGAAAACATCTTTCTTGCTTTTATCAAACTATTCCTATCTTTCATATGTAATTTTTCACTTTCTAATCTTTTATTATCAAAATTTTTTGTGCATATATTTTTGATAATGCAAAATAATGCGTGAATACACACAAACCTCCCCCAAACCTGTTTACTGCAGTGTCCTCACTAATGTCATCTTTTAATCTAAAAAAACCCGTAGATATGGAAGGAAAAGTTATTAAAGGGGACAAGAAATAATGAAAGTGAAATTCTTCCTTAAACTTATTTTTGGCTCACAATTTTATAAAAATTTTCACTTCGTTCAAGAGCCAAAATATATTTTTCTCCCCCCGCCAAACTTGAGTGAAACCGTATTAAGCATTCAAAATTATAAAGAGGGGAGTAAACTTATTGGTCAATATAATGCTTTACAAAGACCAAAAGTTAATACCAACCATTCAAATATTTTATCGATGTAACTGTTGGAGATAGTGCCCTCAGAGTAAATTATTGGATCACAGGCACGTGATTGCAATGATTGAGGGAGGTCCGGTCCCAGTAGGACAGTCTTACTCGAGATGATAGTATGCTATCTGGTTTATTTTTATCATCGTGTACTGTTTTAGGTGACCTGACATGTCGCTATTACACGTTGATAGAGCCCCTAGGATTCTTGCTTGACCACCAGCAGTATGAAGGCGATCATATAAGTGGGAGCTGGGGTCTATAAGCACATCCTTAAAAGGTCCCTAGTCGTGGGAGTTTCGAGACAGGGCACCGATACTCCAGAGTAGACTAGTGTATACAGTCGAGACCCCGACGAGGGGCGGTGGCCGGTCTCACAAGCCATTGGTGTCAGTTGGATCACCTAAGATGTATACAGGTGCTCATTGGGTTATGAGTACACTGGACAGGACTCGCCGGGAACATGCTAGTTGGTCTTATACCTGACGTCAGATAGCAGTTCCCAGGTGACATGTGTACAGGTTAGTTCATCGACCTGATGATCGTCATTTGTCTCGTGTGAGTTCCCACTGTACTTTGATTACTACCCTACCACGCTCAAAGGAGACGTGGAAACAGGTTTTAGTTGGGTATGTAGGGTTCCTAGGCACTCTCAAGAGGTCTCACAAGGCATCAACCATGCCATTTTCAAATTTTACGGTGCCGAGAAACCCTAGACTACGGATCGTTAACTAGATATTTAGGCGAAAGATGCAACTAGTAAACTACTTTACTAAGAGAACGGAAATACAAACTTTGTAGATCCGGTCCTCCACCTCCATAGCTCCGCAATGAAGTCCTTTCCGCTGTCCAAATCGAACCATGACTCTAGCATCGGCTTCAACGGAGAAAAAGCGGGCTAGGCCATCGACGACGATGCCGAAGATGATCTACGTCGAGGCATCACTAGATCAAGCTCCACCCTCACCAAGCCATGAAAACTTATGAAGGAAACACCCTAGACTACTTGGCAAGAAGTAGAGGATGAAGAAATAGGAAGTGGGTTCACTTTAGAATTGGATTTCACACTCATTTTCATCAATCACCATTGATGGAATCAAGGTTCTTCATCTTGAAGAAGAAGAAGAAAGATGATAATGTTATAATAAGAATTCAAGAATAGAAAAGAATAATCATTCTTATCATAATCAAACCATAGTTAAGTGTAGAGAGCTAACTAGAGTTTATGTGAGTGGTTAGGATTAAAGAAGAAGACAAAATGGTAACTTGGTCAAAAGCTTCATGAAGCTTCAACAAGCTTCATGAAAGAAAGAATAAAAGAAAACCATTTTGTTTTTTCTCTTTAAGCTTTTATTTTCCAAAACTAATAAATAAATAAATGAATAAGTAATCATAACCCTAACCATTTAAATAACCATGGTTCAATCTTTACACTTAACCAATTTTGCATGTATCATCAAACATGATACAATCAAGTGCACAAAACTATATCGAATATACAATATGCACAAGCGAGTGAGAAAATCCATTTAAAGTGAACCAATACTAGTTAATGCAAAGTAATATATCAAATATATAATTATGCATTAAATCATCAAATCAACACTTGATTTAACGATCCGGTCATATCGCATATGACCGACTAATATTCAATGTATCGGCTTATCAAATCAATCCTTGATTCGATAACTAGGTTATATCGCATACAACCAATCGATACATTCATCGCGAGAATGGAATACGGTATCACATACACGCATTATTCTCGGTCCCGCACATATCTCATATGCGCTCCTATTTCGTTTCGCTTGAGCCAGGAAACCTCTGTGTAGGACTCGAAAGAATCGTCAATACGCCGGCAGCAGGTGATGATCATATCAAACACCTGCAAGCCGCAAGCGGTCTGCTAAACGTAACGGCCACCCGGGTATTGAGCGATCAGAAGATCGACGAGCAAGCCCGCTCACACTCCTGTGAATCCAACCAGTAACACTTACCGTACAGTCCGGTCTGATCGTCTGATATGTCGCATATCTCGCCTAGGGGTGGTAAACGTCAGACCCCAATAGCTCGATAAGTCGTGTCGATATGAGGTCTATAACAATTCGAGAAACTACTGGTAACACTTACCAGTAAATCTCAGCAACCCTGGCCAGGGATTTCCTGTTATAGCCAATCAAATACAGCGCAACATCAACTCCCTATACCGGGAGAGACGAATCCCCTCCTATCGCTCATTGCCTCCATGTGACTCGGGACTGTACCCAAAAACCACCGTTTGGCATGCCCTCTTGGACGTGGTAAGATGGAAATCAAAGCACAGTGGGAACCACACAAGACTCTATGACGATCTCGGGTCAACAGACTACTCTGTACCAGTGTCACCAGAGAACTGCCATCTGACGTAAGGTATAATACCATCTGGGAGTTCTCGGCGAGTCCGTCCAGTGTACCCAGTCTCCATTGAGCACCCGTATATCATCTCTGATGTCAAACACCAATGGATATGGGATCATCCATCGCCCATCTGTATGGGTCGAGAAGGTATACGCTAGTCTACTCTGGTATATCGATGCCCCGTCTCGATACACCCACGACTAGGGACTTTGAAGGATGTACTTATGGACTACCATGTCCCCACTAGTATGATCCGCATCATAGTCCAGGTAGTCAAGTACACATCCTAAGGGCTTTACCAACATGTAACAGAGAGACAATCAGTATACACGTTAAGGTAAAGATCAACCAGATAGCATACTATCATGTCGAGCAAGAAAGTCCTCCCTATATATGTCCCAGCATCCACTACAATATACATCCTATGTATAGTAATGGCCTCTAGGGCATACATATAAATAACAGGGTACAGTCCCGAGCCACATGGAGGCAGTGAGCGGATCTTCAGGGGTTCGTCTCTCCCGGTATTGGGGGTGAGGTCGCGCTTTGTCTAGGAGAGCCATTACACAAAGCCCTCGGCCGAGGCAGGAGATTTACTGGTAGGTATTCCAGTAGTATCTCAGGGTGTTCTGGGCTACACTCCGACACGACTTGTACCGCTTTTAGGGGTCTGACTTATACCAACCCCCTAGGCCCGCCATGCGATGCTCATAGACGAACGGACCGGACTGTACGGATATTGTCACTGACAGGCTCTGTAGGGTGTCAGGATGAGTTCGCTTATCGACGTCCCTTTTGGTCAATAGCTGGTGGCCCGTCACGTATTGGCTTATACCTCTGACGTGCTAGTGGTTAAATCCACAACCAAGGTGTTGACGAGTTTTTAGAGTCCCCCACATTCAGTTGCTCAAGTTTTCGGGCGAAACGCTGTAGAGGCCGTATGGAGATATGGCAGGGTTCGATCAGATACGTGCGGTATTGCACGGATCAGGATCGGACGGATAATACTAGCCGGCTTTGGTTTAAGCCGAATCCTAGTATAGTACAGTGTAGATTTTGTCTCATTGCATTTGTAATTCGGTCGGAATACAGATGCGGGTGTGTATACACAGTATCGGGGTTTTCCTATAATTTATTATGGGACCAGTTTTCCGGAGTTGCCAGTTTGCTTTCCGTTTCGGCCATTTTCATTTGCATCTTTCAATGGCCGAAGATTGGTGGAGGAGGGCTTATTTGCATTTGTGCAAATAAGCAATTTGGGAGGGTGTTTTTTGCATTTTCTTGTGTCATGATGGTCTCATGATGGAGGACCATTCCTTGACTTTCTTGAGTTCATGATTGCTTGACTTTGTGAGCAATCATGGTTTTTGATGATGGTAGTTTGAGTGTTGGAGTTTCTTTGTGATCATTTCTTCATATGATGACCTTTTCTCTCTTGCATTATTATTGTGGTTCCATCATCCATACACTCACTCTCATTCTCTCCTCTCCAAAGTGCCATGGCCGGCCATTCCCTCTTGGGGCTGTCCAAATTTTGGATGTGGGAATTGTTGTTCTTTTCATGCCACAAAATTCCTAAGTTCATCAAAAAAATTCCACTAGCTCAATTCCTCCACCATTATGGCAACCTCCATGAACCCCAAAATGAGACATGGTTCTACAAACATTCTACAGCAAATCTTGGGCACGTCGGCTCGCCAACTTTGTACCCGAGTTGCCTCGGTATAGAGGTGGGAGCCCTTAAAAGAAGCCGACGACGTGGTGCCCTTCCGGCGACGAGGTGGAGACCGGACATTCCGCGGGAGATCGGGACGATGACGAGAAGACCGGAGGATATGGATCACTCGGTATATCTCTCTTCCCATCTTGTAGTTAGCTAGGACTAGTTTAATGGCCCGATCCGGGTTTTAGTGCACGGTGGTGCCGGTTCAAGAAAAATTAAAGTTAACCATCGCTTCAGCATTTGGCCTCGGGATGGAGGCCGGGGCGCCGCCGTGCACTTACAGTAGTATCAGAGCCTCGGCATTAATATAGTCTAGCTTTGTTTAATGTGTTTTACATTTCCGATCGAACAATTTTCCAAAAACCGTATTTTTCTTCACATCAGTTTCTGTCGAAATTTTTTGAAGCCCAAAATTTTTTCAGGTTGTTTCAGAATGATGTGTATGACATTGTAAGAGTTCTGGGAAAATTTGGTCTCGTGAACAGTCTAAACGACCGTGGAACCGCGGCCAAACCCATGCTTAGGCCGCGGTTCCACCGCGACTTGAACTGTTCAGTGTACCAAAATTTTTCAGAAAGCTCCTGACTTGGAAATAGGGGTTTTGGAATATTATTTTTGGGCCCAGAATTTCTTGATGTGCTACAGTCGTACTTGGGGGCCCACTTGGTAAAATTTGATCGATCGGATATTTTAAACACATTATTTCACAGTATTTACATTATATCTGCGACCGTGAATGTCACTTGATCGGTAAATCCTGTCTAACTGCTATAGCCCGGTTAAACGGATTTGCGAACGTGACCTTCACGTTGATGTTCTGTGATTGTTCTGTGATGTTGCGGATCGGTCGTGGGGATAGCCTGGGTGCAATGCTAGTACAGTTGTTTTGTTGTATTATGTACATTTGATCTTGCGGGGCGAGCGTCCGACATGTAGACTGTCGTCACTGCCTATTTGTATTATTCTTTTGGGGCACGACCAGGTTGCGGTCGATGTACCCGTTATATGTATATTTTACTTTCTGTACTAGGATTACCCCGCGGAGGGGTGCACGGATAGCCGTGTTCTGGAGGGCAATAAGCCTGCATCTCATGGCATTGAGACGGAGGGGGCTTCACTCTAGAATTGGCGGGCTATTCGCCGCACTCGTAGGGGGTACAGGTTGACCCAGGAGGGGTGCCCAAGTTACCGGATTCCGTGAAGTGCTGGGTGGTCCATTCACGTTGCTGAAGGGGGCTGCCTCGCTTCAGGTTTTAGCGGGTAACTTGCCGCGCCCGTAGGGGTCTAGGGTTTTCATTGCACAGGCTATCCACACGACCAGGGGAATGTCGGGTTTCAGCGGCTCTGTGAAACCCGGAGATCCCAGATATCTGTATTATTCTGTGATGCTGTACATTTCTGTGATGTTGCATTTTTTTCACGCCTTGAGCGAAATATTATATATTGGTATATATATATTAGTAGATGTTGTATATGTTTTGCATCCGCGCTAGTCCAGTCCCCGCTCTGACCTTAGTTAGCTAACCTAACGGGTAATGACGGGACCCAGTGGCAAATGCGGATGGCATATACGTACATCAGTATATTTTCGTTCTTTGTGGTGTGATCAATTGATGGGACTGCATTGATTCGGATCAATGCAAGTAAAACAAACCTAATCTGATGTTGTTGGAACACTTTTCAAAAAGCTGTTATTTGCAAGGACGTTCACTTTTGTTTTGTATCGTGGTATTCAGTTGGAATATCCTGCTCCTCAGTCGACGAGGCAAGGGCCGAGATCCCTTCACCGGGAGTGACCCCTTGGACAAAAAGTTTGCGTCAGGCAAATAACTTCACTATAGCCGATTATTTTTGCTTTGCACCGTGGTATTCAGTTGGAATATCCTCCACCTCATTCTATGGGGAAAGAGCCGAGATCCCTTCCCCGGGAGTGACCTCTTTAGCAAAGGTTTTCGTCACTATATTTTTTAAAAAGCTATCCGTTCCTTCAACGATATCAAGTTCATTACGTTAAAGGTTTTCGCCAGAAACCATTCGTAGCCCTCCGTCATTTCAGTTAAATATTCGGTAGTATTCAAGCTATGTATTTTGACCTCACGCCAAGGCATAGTGATTGGTAGCTGCCGGGTATTTATCTGTTGCATAGATAGATGCGTTTGTTTGGGACAGTCGTACTACTATTTTGTCCTACGTCAAGGGTATGTACGGGTGGGTTCAAATTAACCTGGATAATGACGGGTAGAACTTGACATGTGACTTATGATATTTTGACCTCACGCCAAGGTCATAAGAGCATGGGGTAAAAATCACATCGGGAGTTTCTAAAGAAACTGAAACTTGCCAGATATGCGCATACCTTCTGGAGTGTAATAACGTTAGCGGATTCCGTCACGCTATCATGCGATGATAGTTGGATCCCGATTCCCACTGATGAGTTGGTTTACTCCTCAGGTGATCCCGACTAATTCTTCTTTCAGGTTTGGAGGAGAATTTGACGGTACAGTGGGAGGTTTCCAGATTAGATAAATTGGTAACCATTCTGATCTAGGATAGAGTGCACGCTGAGTGTTTCTTTTCTCTCTCTCTTTGGCAGCGACCATTGGCCCGACCCTAAGACTATGACTCAGTGACCAAGCTGACCGAACCTTCTTAAACACTGGCTTTTGGATTGTCAGAGTTGCGAACCTCATTGCCACTCCTACTTTTACCCTTATCTCCAGGACACCCCGTATTACTACGAACGTCCACTTCCATTGGACAAAACCATCGTATGGTTATATACGAACTCGAAAATATTTTATTCGAGGATGGTTTCCGGTTCTGGAGAAAACGAATAGAACTATTCAGTTGTCTTTTCCTTCTACCTTCTCTCAGGTTGCGAGTACCCCTTAGATTAGGGGATAGTACACCTATTACGCAAATTGGATAGTCTTCTTCCAAACCATAGGCAGGTGCCGACCGGTAGGGAATGAAGAATACCAATTAGCCTAACAATGGTGTACAGAAGGTATTAAGTTAAGACAAAGAAAGGGATTAGTAAGAGGGCAAAGTAAATTGCGACTGCTATTCACGACCATACCAAGTATTTCTTCGCCAATCCTAAATCACCTTTGTATTTCTCCAGGACACTCCGTGTCACTACGAAGATCCACAGTTTATTGGATACTCCATCGTATGGTTATATACGAACTCGAAAGGAACTTGTTCCAGTTCGGGGATGGATTCTGGTTCAGGAGAAATAGAAATAAGATTTATTCGGTTGTCTTTTATCTTCACCTTCTCTCGCTTTGCGAGTGTTCCTAGGATTAGGACAGTACACCCATTATTGGATAGTCTTCTTCCAAACCATAGGCTGGTGCCGAACGGTAGGGAAGGAAGAAAACCATTTGGCCTAAAGGGGTGTACAGAAGGTAATGACTAAAGACATATAAAGGGATTTGGAGAGGTGGCAAAGAATTATACGGTTACAGTCGTAAATCTGGAAGAGGCATTACTAAGAATACCGGGATACCCCATCGAAACATTTCAATGTTTCAGTTTCACTCTGTACTGTTAAAGGAAAACTGATTTCCCAATTAGTCCTTACTCCAGGGTATGTATTTACCAGGAATGATTCTCACATCTGTATGGTTTTATAGATGATGAGTGGGAGTAGGTTAGTGGGAATTAGGTGATCATCCTCATTAAATCGAGATTCGTTGTAATCGGTGATATTTGAGGAAGTCACCTGGACTGTTTGCCGGTCGGCAAATATTTGGTTTTGAATATCCGCTGTTGTGCACCAATTTCAAATTGATATATCTGTATGTCTATTTTCATAGAGTGAGATATACCTTTTTGAAATTATGTCTGTGACATTTACCTATGTCAGTGGATGGTTAGGTAAGGAGTATTAAACAGTGGTGTAATTCTTCTTAATCATAAGTACAGTTTTCAACCTACGACACACAGTGAACGAGTTATCAGACTCAAGGGACTTATACAGAGTATTGTATGTTGTCCAGGGTCCATCATGTTAGTTATATGTATGCCCTAGAGGCCATTACTGTACATTGGATGTATATTGTAGTGGATGCTGGTGTAAGTGCACGGCGGCGCCCCGGCCGTCAACCTGACGGCCAAACGCGGAAACGGTGATAAACTTAAATTTTGCGGACTTTGCAAACCGGCACCACCGCGCACTAAACTCCGGATCGGGCCATTAAACTAAATCTAGCTAACTACAAAGAGAAGGGGAAGAGATATACCGACGATCCAAGTCCTCCGGTCTTCTCGTCGTCGTCCCGATCTCCCGCGGAATGTCCGGTCTCCACCTCGTCGCCGGAAGGGCACCACATCGCCTACGTCTTTTACGGGCTCCCACCTCAATACCGAGGCAACTCGGGCGCGAAGTTGGCTAGCCGACGCGCCCAAGATTTGCTGTAGAATGTGTAGTGAACAAGTCTCATTTGGGGTTGGAGGAGTTGCCATGATGGAGGAATTTGTGCAAGAATAATTTTCTTGAAGGCTTGAAGGAAAATGGAGCAAGCCATCAAAGGAGCTCGGCCACCAGTTAGGTGCTCACTGGAGAATGAAAAATGAAGCAAGAAGTCTCTCTCTCTTTCTTGCTGTCCAAGAAAAATGAGCCCCTGCACACTCATTTTAAACTCAAAGCTTCCCCCTTCATTAATTAATCCACCATCTATAAATCCATTCACATATATTCTCCCTTTACTAATAAATTAATCTCTTAACCATGAAGAATCTCCTGCCACCTCTTTATAGCACAAAATAACCTAATATAAATTAAGCACTAGCAAAACACATGGGGGGGTGGGCAACGAAATTAATCAATCACCCCATACTTGTAAACAGTGGCCGGCCCCATCAAAATAAATCCTATCTCATAAATTCAACCAAAACCCATATCCTTTCATATCAAATTAAATGAAGCTTGTCCCCTGCACATTCACAAAGTGGCCGGCCTCAAAAGGAGGGTGGAAAAAAGGTGTTTGGTTTTTCAAAAGGAAATATGCATGAAACCCCTCATTAAAAAGTTAATTGCAAACTTGCAATTAACCCCTCCATCAAAAAGTCCGGCCGGGAAAGAACAAAGGAAAACCGGCCGGAACGGAATGCAAACTGGCAACTCCAGAAAACTGGTCCCGTAATAAATTACAGGAAAACCCCGATACTGTGCATACACACCCGCATCTGTATTCGTACCGGATACAAATGCAAAGAGACAAAATCTACACTGTACTAAACTAGGACCGGCTTAAGCCAAAGCCGGCTAGTAATATCCGTTCGATCCTGATCCGTGCAATACCGCACGTATCAGATCGAACCCTGCCATATATAACTATACGGCCACCAGTACAAACTGTCCGATCCTGATCCGTGCAATACCGCACGTATCTGATCGGACCCTGCCATATCTCCATACGGCCTCTACAGTGTTTCGCCCGAAACTTGAGTAACTGTAAGTGTGGTGGACTCTAAAGACTCGTCAATACTATGGCTGTGGATTTAACCACTAGCACGTCAGAGGTATAAGCCAATACGTGACGGGCCACCAGCTATTGACCAAAAGGGACGTCGATGAGTAAACTCATCCTGACACCCTACTGAGCCTGTCAGTGACAATATCCGTGCAGTCCGGTCCGTTCGTCTATGAGCATCGCATGGCGGGCCTAGGGGGTTGGTAAAAGTCAGACCCCCAAAAGCGGTACAAGTCGTGTCGGAGTGTAGCCCAGAACACCCTGAGATACTACTGGAATACCTACCAGTAAATCTCCTTGCCTTGGCCAAGGACTTTGTGTAATGGCTCTCCTAGACACAGCACGACCTCACCCCCAATACCGGGAGAGACGAACCCCTGAAGATACGCTCACTGCCTCCATGTGGCTCGGGACTGTACCCAACTAAAACCTGTTTGCACGACTCCTTTGAGCCGTGGTAGGGTAGTAATCAAAGTACAGTGGGAACTCACACGAGACAAATGACGATCCCCAGGTCGATGAACTAACCTGCACACATGTCACCAGGGAACTGCCATCTGACGTCTGGTATATGACCAACTAGCATGTTCCCGGCGAGTCCTGTCCGGTGTACTCATAACCCAATGAGCACCTGTATACATCTTAGGTGATCCAACTGACACCGGTGGCTTGTGAGACCGGCCACCGCCCCTCGTCGGGGTCTCGACTGTATACACTAGTCTACTAATGGAGTATCGATGCCCGGTCTCGAAACTCCCACGACTAGGGACCTTTTAAGGATATGCTTGTAGACCCCCAGCTCCCACTTATATGATCGCCCTCATACTGCTGGTGGTCAAGCAAGAATCCTAGGGGCTCTATCAACGTGTAATAGCGACGTGTCATGTCACTTAAAACAGTACACGATGATAAAGGTAAACCAGATAGCATACTATCATCTCGAGTAAGACTGTCCTACCGGGATAGGTCCTCCCTCAATCATTACCATCACGTACCTGTGACCTAATAATTGACTCTGAGGGCACTATCTCCAACAATCTCCCACTTGCACTCAAGGCTAATTATTGCGATGTCGCATACTCACAGCCCGTGTGATACCGAACATCCAACTCCTCTACTAGTCAGTCTCACAAAGCTCGTTTGCGGAACTATTGCGTTCGAGGAATAGCCTCAGTGAGTGGATCCGCTTAGTTGTTTCTTTCTATGTCTCTCTATATCTCAAGTTCGCGGAGAAAACCATCTCCCGAAAAGAGCAATACCTGTCTCAGAATATGTCTGGATGTCTGATGGGACCTAGCTCATAAATGAACTCCAAATCCAAACTTCTTAGACTGCATCGTCAACTGAACTTAATCAGTATCCTGCGCGCCATGCCTCCCTCAGTATTGCCTTGGACCACCTTTCCAAAATACTGCCCCTCATCAGAAGGAAAACTATAACTCTGACAACCTCCTTGTCGTCCATGTCACCTTGGAAGCCTGGAATGATAACCATCTCCTGAATGAGGCTGTCGTTATCATATCCCTAGAACATCCACTTATGTTCTAAAACTGCTTCCGACTGTTTCTCCAGGATTGGATTAATGTCAACTTATTGCATCTAGTGCAAGAACAACATCTGGTGTGGTACTTGACATCTCATGATTGACTCAATTGCCTAAGCAAGTGATCTGCCAATCATGCACGTCCCTCTCCCTTTAGTCTGTAAGACACCTTTGGAGAGGGTGACTCCATTACCTGCAGGTACACTACCGTGCCAGGAGTCGTCCATCCTAAATACTCTTAGAATGCTGTCAAGTACCCTGATTGGGAAACCACCCAAATCTAGATCTAAAACCATAGATCTAGTAACCAGTATGTCTGATATAATACCTAATTCCTATGTGGAGAAACAACTGTGTGACGACCAAAGTACAACCGATTGTAGTATAGGAGTTTCTTTTCCTATTCTGTGTATGTCATCCAGATACCAGGACATCACACCCTACTACCTTCTCAACAGATCCATCCCCTATTATGATGAAGTCAAATCCATGACTGTCACGTCAGAAATAGATGATCAATCTCCGCTATATCTGCTTTAGTCTATAAATA
Source organism: Agapanthus africanus (assembly GCA_030015575.1). NCBI lineage: Eukaryota > Viridiplantae > Streptophyta > Magnoliopsida > Asparagales > Amaryllidaceae > Agapanthus > Agapanthus africanus. The sequence continues at coordinate 25,357,194 of JASDDO010000006.1, read as the reverse complement.
GACACAAGCCTGATGTCCACCAATGCTTTCGCTGCTCCCACTGACTACGACAACCCTCTGGCAGAGTCATATAGACGTGCACTTCTAAAACTAGTTTAGAACGACGCTATACTCATCCTCCTGCCGGGTCTCGCAACCTGGAACAACAGCAATGGCAATTGTGGGTAAACCAGAACTTCCCTGTCACCGTCCTTGAGGCTACCGGAGTACCTCTCGGGTGCCTGAAGTTACCCACCTTAACTGCGGAGTGGCCAATGGAATGTCAAATCAGATTCAAATCATGCAACTGTCTCCAGTGCATGTCAACTAAATGGAAGGAGGCTGATCAGCGTTACTCAACTTAGGAATGCTTCCAATTATGAGTAACCTGAAGGAGAAGCAATTTCTCTTTATCATTACTATCAACTGAATACCATACACAAGTATCTACATCTTCGATCACTTTGAAGAATCCCGATATTTGCTACACCTGGTTCCCTACTCTATTCAAATACCTATAACTCCTCAAAACTTAGACCCTGTGTTTCTACGAAACACATGTCTAAGAACTAGAGAAGTTAAAAGTAAACAGAATATAGTATGAGGACCAAGCCCTCTGTCCTGATGGACACTGGACAACATACAATACTCTGTATAAGTCCGCTGAGTCTAACAACTCTATCACTGTGTGTCGTAGGTAGAAAACTGTACTTATGGTTAAGAAGAATTACACCGCTGTTTAATGCTCCTTACCTAACCATCCACTGATATAGGTAAATGTCGTAGACATAATTTCAGAAAGGTATATCTCACTCTATGAAAATAGACGTACAGATATATCAATTTGAAATTGGTGCATAACAGCGGATATTCAAAACCAAATATTTGCCGACCGGCAAACAGCCCAGGTGATTTCCTCAAATATCACCGATTACAACGAATCCCGATATAATGAGGATAATCACCCAATTCCCAATAACTTACTCCCACTCATCATCTGTAAAACCATACAGATGTGAGAATCGTACCTGGTAAATACATACCCTGGAGTAAGTATCTAATCGGAAAATCAGTTTTCCTTTAACATTACACAGTGAAACTGAAACATTGAAATGTTTCGTGGGGTATCCCGGTATTCATAGTAATGCCTCTTCCATTATCCAGATTCACAACTACAACCGTATAATTCATTGCCATCTCTCCACATCCCTTCATATGTCTTTAGTCATTACCTTCTGCACACCCCTTTATGCCAAATGGTTTTCTTCCTTCCCTACCGTTCGGCACCAGCCTATGGTTTGGAAGAAGACTATCCAATAAGCATAATGGGTGTGTTAGGTCCACGTTACCTCTCCCGGTACTTTCGGGGTTGCGGAAACGGTAAATCAAAAATTTTCTAAACTTTGTAACATGGACCGTAAAAGCCGGATCTTTGCTAAACTAAACTAGCATACTTGCAAAGAAGAGTTAACTACTATGCAAAGTGGTTATACCTCAACTTGAACTCCTTCACTTCTAGTTGTGGTTCTTCTTTGATGTTCTTATCTTCTTGTTGTTCTTCTCATTGCTTGCTCAATGGTTGATCCGGACTTCGGTCACCTCCGCGGCCTCCTTGAGTCGAAGACGATCCACCCGAGAGATGTACACCGAGCCTCACCTCAAGCCGAGGTAACTAGGGCAAGGAGATTGCTAATCTAGAAGCCCTAGGTTGTGTAGAGAGGATGTATGGATGTGTTTGTCAAGTAGAATCCTTTTTCTCTCAACACATGAGATCAAAGGAGAAATCAAGAGGAGGAAGAAGGAGGAGATTTTCTAGCAACCATGGAGCTTCTCATTTCAAGAGAGAGAATGAGAATGAGCAAATGAAAAGCTTAACCAAGAGAAAAGCTAACCATGGTTGCAATAATGCACAAAACATTATCATTACAAATCCAATCAAGATAAAGGTGATGGCTACAAATGACATGACCGTTATGAAAACCAAAGAATACTTTAGATCTTCTAAGAAGGTCCAAGTCAACTTTGGTCAAATAGTCAACAAAGTCAAGATGGTCAAATGGTCAATGTAATTAGCCATAACAAAATTATCAATGAAAGGATTAGTAAATAATGTCCCCGGCTCATTTATGGTTTTGACCAAACGAACTGTCGAAACCCTAATGAGTCCGCCTCAAAATGGTTTTGACCGAATCAACTGTCAAAACCCTAATGAGCCTGCCACATAGTGGTTTTGGCCGAACCAACTGCCAAAACCCTAATGAGGCACCTCCTCCTTCATCGCTCCAGAAAACTGTGCATACACACCTGCATCCGTATTCCGTAGAATGCGGATGCGCAGAAGACAAAACAGATCTATCCGTGCAATACTAGGATCTGGCTTAAACCAAAGCCCACTAGTACTGCCTGCCCGAACATCATACGCACACAAGTGTACGTAAGTGATCGCAGCCCTGCCGTAAAACCATACGGCCTCTACACGTTTCGCTCAGTGCAGGGAAACTCTCTGTGTGGGACTCTAAAGACTCGACTCTACGCTGGCAGTGGGTTTAACCACAGACCGCAAGCGGCACTAGCTGTACGTAACGGTCCCCAGGTAGATGTCGATAAGAAGGCCGATGAGGTAAACCCATCCGAACTCCTACTGAGTCTGTATGTGACAATCTCCGTACAGTCCGGTCTGTTCGTCTGATACATCGTATGGCGGGCCTAGAGGGCGGTAAACGTCAGTCCCCTAATAGCGGTACAAGTCGTGTCGGAGTGAAGCCCAATACACCCTGAGATAACACTGGAACCTACCAGTACATCTCGCTTGCCCTGGCCAGGGACTACTTGTGTAATGGCTCTCCTAGACACAGCGCGATGTCAACCCCCAATACCGGGAGAGACGAATCCTGTCTAACCGTCACTGCCTCCAAGTGCTTCGGGACTGCTCCCAACTACTACCTGTTTGCACGACTCAGTAGAGCCGTGGTAGGGTAGTAATCAAAGAACAGTGGGAACACACTCGAGGCGAAGTGACTGTGTCAAGTCAGCGGACTAAGCTGTACTCATGTCACCTGGGAACTGATAACTGACGATAGGTATAATACCAACCATCAGTTCCCGACGAGTCCTGTCCAGTGTACTCGTAACCCAACGAGCACCCGCATACTATCTCAAGTACGACGTACTGACGGCTGTGGGACAGACCGTCTCCCGTGCTGGGATGAGAAGCGCATACGCTAGTCTACTCCGGAGCATCGATGCCCTATCTCGATACTCCCACGACCAGGGACGTGTATAAGGATGTGCTTGTAGATTACCCAGCCCCCACGAGTGTGATCGCCATCACAACGCCGGTAATCAAGCAAAGATCCTAAGGGCTCTACTAATGCGTATAGGTGATATAATAAATAAACACACATGTACACATTAAAGCAGAGGCAAACCAAGTAGCATACTACTATATTGAGCAAGATTGTCTGTACAACTGTGAATATCCCAAGCTTCCATCAAGTAATATACATACTAGTATGATACAGTAATGGCCTCTAGGGCATATACACCAACAATCTCCCACTTGCACTAAGGCCATGTACTGGCGTATCGAAGACCTATCATCTCGATCAGCCGCTCGAACTGAGTCTGGGGTAAAGCCTTCGTGAATGGGTCCGCAGTGTTGTCCTTTGTGTCCACTCTCCGCACCTCGATCTCCTGTCGATCAATGATCTCCCTGATCAGGTGATACCGCCTTAAGATGTGCCTGGATTTCTGATGGGACCTTGGTTCCTTCGCTAAAGCTATAGCCCCATTGTTATCGCAATACAAAGGTATTGGGTCAACAATGGACGGAACCACCTGAAGTTCACTAATGAACTTCTTAATCCAGACCGCCTCTTTTGCGGCATCGCTTGCAGCAATGTATTCAGCCTCCATCGTCGAGTCTGCGACGGTATCCTGCTTGGAACTCCTCCAACATACCGCCCCTCCGTTGAGGGTAAACACAAAACCCGAGACGGACTTGCTGTCATCTTTGTCACTCTGGAAGCTTGAATCGGTAAAGGACTCGACCCTGAGGTCTCCATTACCGTAAACCAGGAACATCTCCTTAGTCCTTCTCAGGTACTTGAGAATGTTCTTCACTGCTGTCCAGTGGTCCTCCCCTGGGTCCGACTGATACCGGCTTACCGTGCTCAACGCGTAAGCTACATCTGGTCTTGTACATAGCATCGCATACATTATAGATCCTACCGCCGAAGCGTAGGGTATAGTGCTCATGCGAACCCTCTCCTCGTCAGTCTTAGGAGACATCTTCTTGGAGAGGGTAATTCCGTGCAATGCGGGTATGTTACCGCGCTTGGAATCCTCCATACTAAATCTCTTTAGTACGGTCTCTATGTACCTGGACTGCGAAAGTCCCAATAGTTTCTTGGATCTATCTCTATAGATCTTGATCCCCAGAATGTACGAGGCATCACCCAGGTCCTTCATGGAGAACCTTTGTGACAAAAACAGCTTGACCGATTGTAGCATAGGAATGTCATTTCCTATCAGAAGAATGTCGTCCACGTACAAGACTAGGAATACGACAGTTCGTCCTATAATCTTCTTATAAACACAGGGTTCATCTTCGTTCTTGATGAAATCAAATTCTTTGATTGCCTCATCAAAACAGATGTTCCAGCTCCGCGATGCCTGCTTTAATCCATAAATGGATTTAAGCAACTTGCACACCTTTCCGCTGCTCCCACTGTCTACGAAACCTTCTGGTTGATCCATGTAAACGCACTCTTCCAAACAACCGTTTAGGAAAGCCGTTTTAACATCCATCTGCCAGATTTCATAGTCATGGAACGCAGCAATGGCAAGTAGGATCCGAATGGATTTGAGCATAGCCACCGGAGAAAAAGTTTCATCATAGTCCAAACCAGGTCTTTGACGAAAACCTTTTGCAACGAGTCTAGCTTTATAGGTTTCCACCTGCCCATCTACACCAAGTTTCCTTTTGTAGATCCATTTGCATCCAACGGGTTTTACCCCAGGTGGAGCAATATCCATGGTCCACACTTTATTGGCGTACATGGACTCCATTTCAGATTGCATTGCTTCCTGCCACTTATCAGAGTCCCTACTGATAATGGCCTGCCTGAAACTGGTAGGGTCATCTTCTTCCAAGATGCAATCCTCTCGATCCCCGTCTATGAGAAAACCGTAGTATCTCTCGGGCGGATGAGAAATCCTACCAGATCTGCGGAGTGGCTGAGGTTCGTTTGGGGTTATTGAATCTAGCGGTTCCTCCAAATTTTCAGTTACATTTTGTGGTCGCTGAATTTCTTCCAGTTCTACCGAACTCCCACTAGTTTCTTTTGCAAGAAACTCCCTTTCCAAAAAGGTAGCGTGGCGAGATACAAACACCTTCTGTTCCTCAGTGTGGTAGAACAGATATCCTAGTGAATCTTTAGGATATCCCACAAATTTACAGAGAACTGACCGTGCCTCTAACTTGTCCGGTTTCTGTGTTTTCACATAGGCTGGACAACCCCATATCTTAAATCGCTTAAGATACGGATTCCTTCCACTCCATATTTCATATGGAGTCTTAGGCACTGATTTGGATGGAACATAGTTCAATAGGTACGCCGCTGTCTGAAGCGCATGTCCCCAAAATGAAAGAGGCAACTCAGCACTACTCATCATGGAGCGAACCATATCCAATAGGGTACGATTCCTCCGCTCCGAAACACCGTTGTGCTGTGGTGTATAAGGAGGAGTAAGCTGAGAGAGAATACCATTCTCTTTTAAGTAATCTAGGAATTCCGTGCTTAAGTACTCCCCTCCCCTGTCAGACCGGAGGATCTTGATACTTTTGCCTGTCTGGTTCTCTACTTCCTTTCTGTATTCCTTGAATTTCTCAAAAGCTTCAGATTTGTGTTTCACCAGATACACATATCCGAACCTAGAGAGATCGTCAGTGAATGTGATGAAGTACGAGAACCCACCCCTTGCATGTATAGACATCGGACCACATACATCACTATGTATGAGTCCCAAGAGCTCTGCTGCTCTTTCTCCATGTCCGGTGAACGGAGATTTGGTCATCTTCCCTTTGAGACAAGACTGACAAGTTTCATAAGATGAAAACTCGAACGCATTCAAGAGTCCATCTCTATGCAACTTACTCAGTCTTTTCTCTCCGATATGACCGAGTCTACAATGCCACAAGTAGGATTCATTCGTATCTGAATTCTTCCTCTTGCGTGTGTTTTGTATATTGAGAACTGTATTCTGATTTAGAACGTAGATACCATTAAACAGTGTACCCTCTGCAACCAGTACCTTATCAAGGTAAATGTTCATGATATTCTTTTCAAGAACAAACTTATATCTATCTTTATCGAGTAAAGAAACTGATATGATGTTGCAAACCATAGAGGGTACATAGTAACAATCGTTCAAAATCATAGTCTTGCCATTTGGCAATACTAGGTGATATTCACCGACGGCTGCCGCATAAACTTGTGCTCCGTTCGCTACTCTGAGCGACATATCACCCGGTGCAACTTTCCTACTTTTTCTCAGTCCTTGCAATAAATTACAAATATGAGATCCTGATCCGGTATCAAGTACCCAGGAGGTAGGGCTGACCGTAAAACAGTTCTCAATTACAAGAACACCTGAAGTAGATGCAAAACCATGCTTCTTCTTCAACTGGGTATCCTGGAAATCCATACTTTCCTCTTTCCCATTCTCATACTCATGACGGTTGTCATAAGTTAGAGCTGAACCAACTTTCCCCAGTCCCGAATAAGAATTCGGTTCGGTCAAGCGATACATTTTATTATCTTGATCAGGGCGTGAAAAGGTTGCTGCCTGGAGAGAGAGAAAAGAAACACTCAGCGTATGCTCGTGCAAGATTAGATTGGTTTATTAATTTATCTAACCAGGGTGTCTCCCACTGTTTCCTCAAATCCTTCTTAAAACCTTTTAAAAGAAGAACTAGCCGGGTTTTAATTCACGTTACAATACTTGCTTAACCTTTCAGCCAGGCTAGTGTCGGTACTTCGAGGGAGGTTTTCCAACGCTTTCGCGAAGTTCCTTAATTAAAGAACCTCTTTTCCCTGTGGGCGTAACCCCGCTAACACCTTTCTAGACACCTACTAGGTTTATAGCATTGATCGTTAAGTGAAATAATCTCCCGAGAGTAAACCAACTCATCAGTGGGATCGGGATCCAACTGTCATTGTGTGATAACCTAGATGGAATCCACTCTAGTCACCACACTCCAGAAGGTATGCTAAATCTGCAAGTTTCAGTTCTTTTGAAAATCCCGATGTGGTTTTTGCCCCTAGGACTTAAGTGACCTTGACGGAGTCAACAAATCAAAAAGTCCTAGTCAAGTTCAACCTGTCATTATCTGGATTGCATTAAACCCACCCGCATAACCCTTGACGGAGTCAACAAGGTTATACGACTGTCCTAATCAATCCCATATACCGATACAAACAAGCAGCACTTAGCTACCGTACACTACGCCTTGACGGAGTCAACAAACGCAGCACGAATACTAAGTGTTACTTGTAAGAAATGACGGAGGGCTACGGCTGGGTTTTTTGGCGAAAAACCCGTTAACGTAATGAACTTGATATAGTTGAAGGAACCTGGTATTCTTTTTGAAAAATACAGTGGCGAAAACTTTTGCTAAAGAGGTCACTCCCGGTGAAGGGATCTCGGCTCTTTCCTCGTCGAGTGAGGTGCTGGGCATTCGTAAGATGAATACCTCGATGCAAAGCAAGAATAATCGACTATAGTGAAGTTATTACCCTGACGCAAACTTTTGTCCAAGGGGTCACTCCCGGTGAAGGGATCTCGGCCCTTGCCTCGTCGACTGAGGTGCTGGGTATTCATAACCGAATACCGCGATGCAAAACAAAAATGAACGTCCTTGTAATAACAGCTTTTTGAAAAACTTGTTCCAACAACGTTTTATAGGTTTATTTTTCTTGCATTAGTTCTTTTAATGCGTGATATTCTTGCATTAGTTCTTTTAATGCGTCCCATCATTTAATCCTACCATTGCAGAAAACAACCAAAATATGACGTACGCTTATGCCATTCGCATTCGCCACGGGGTCCCGTCATCACTCGTTAGGTTACTTAACTAACGACAGAGCGGGGGCTGGGCTAGCGCGGCTGTAAAACATAAGCAACGCCTAAATAGTAAAGCAATGATAGACATTACAGATCACAGATGAATACATTGGATATACTAGCAATCCGCAATCCTTTCGAGCCTGAAACGAAAAGCGGATAACACGGTCGCGGTGAATAGCCAAATACCCCACCCAAGACCCCTACGGGTGCGGCAAACTACCCGCCAAGTACCCGAAGCGAAGCAACCTCCCTCAATGCCATGAGTAGGCCACTCGGCACTTCGAGCTACCCGGTAGTTTGTGCACCCCTCCATGGGTCTATCCTAGGAGCAAAAACAGTAAAAAGAATTATACAATGACGGCTACAACCCCGACCCGGTTGTGCGGCCAAACAAATAATATAACATCAATTTACATTTACAATGAATGAAAGAAAAACAAAAGCTCATCTCACATCCACCCCGGCTATTCACCCGCGACAGTCCAACACATTCATATACACATTCCAGCACATTACAGATCATGTATAACCCCGACTAATCGACTTATAGCGATTAGCCGACATTCAATACATGCAAACATCACAGATATAACCAACATAGTCAAAGTGCAGTGAAGTTCGGGAAAAAAATACGGAATTATAGGACCCCAAAAGCAAATTTCAGTTCTGGAAAATCTGGGTACATATAATACATCTTAAAAATCACAAAATCCAACCAGAAGAACACTGCACGAAAAACGATGCAGCAAGGAAACCAATCTGCGGCGCTTCCGCGGCACATGCCTACCTCGTGCCGCGGAAGCGCGGCGACTTAAATGAATGACGTCATCGTTTTTCTTCTGTGTTCAAACAAAACCCTGAGACGATTTTACAAGTATAAAGTTTTTCATTTTGAGCCAAAAAAATTTCAACAGAAACTCAGGTTTTTAGTTTTTCCGGTTTTGCGATTTTTCGGTTCCGAACTTCGTTACACTTCACTACCAAGCTAGTTTAAGTTTAACCTGGCTCTGATACCACTGTTAGGTCCACGTTACCTCTCCCGGTACTTTCGGGGTTGCGGAAACGGTAAATCAAAAATTTTCTAAACTTTGTAACATGGACCGTAAAAGCCGGATCTTTGCTAAACTAAACTAGCATACTTGCAAAGAAGAGTTAACTACTATGCAAAGTGGTTATACCTCAACTTGAACTCCTTCACTTCTAGTTGTGGTTCTTCTTTGATGTTCTTATCTTCTTGTTGTTCTTCTCATTGCTTGCTCAATGGTTGATCCGGACTTCGGTCACCTCCGCGGCCTCCTTGAGTCGAAGACGATCCACCCGAGAGATGTACACCGAGCCTCACCTCAAGCCGAGGTAACTAGGGCAAGGAGATTGCTAATCTAGAAGCCCTAGGTTGTGTAGAGAGGATGTATGGATGTGTTTGTCAAGTAGAATCCTTTTTCTCTCAACACATGAGATCAAAGGAGAAATCAAGAGGAGGAAGAAGGAGGAGATTTTCTAGCAACCATGGAGCTTCTCATTTCAAGAGAGAGAATGAGAATGAGCAAATGAAAAGCTTAACCAAGAGAAAAGCTAACCATGGTTGCAATAATGCACAAAACATTATCATTACAAATCCAATCAAGATAAAGGTGATGGCTACAAATGACATGACCATTATCATAACTTAATAAAAAGAAAACCAAAGAATACTTTAGATCTTCTAAGAAGGTCCAAGTCAACTTTGGTCAAATAGTCAACAAAGTCAAGATGGTCAAATGGTCAATGTAATTAGCCATAACAAAATTATCAATGAAAGGATTAGTAAATAATGTCCCCGGCTCATTTATGGTTTTGACCAAACGAACTGTCGAAACCCTAATGAGTCCGCCTCAAAATGGTTTTGACCGAATCAACTGTCAAAACCCTAATGAGCCTGCCACATAGTGGTTTTGGCCGAACCAACTGCCAAAACCCTAATGAGGCACCTCCTCCTTCATCGCTCCAGAAAACTGTGCATACACACCTGCATCCGTATTCCGTAGAATGCGGATGCGCAGAAGACAAAACAGATCCATCCGTGCAATACTAGGATCTGGCTTAAACCAAAGCCCACTAGTACTGCCTGCCCGAACATCATACGCACACAAGTGTACGTAAGTGATCGCAGCCCTGCCGTAAAACCATACGGCCTCTACACGTTTCGCTCAGTGCAGGGAAACTCTCTGTGTGGGACTCTAAAGACTCGACTCTACGCTGGCAGTGGGTTTAACCACAGACCGCAAGCGGCACTAGCTGTACGTAACGGTCCCCAGGTAGATGTCGATAAGAAGGCCGATGAGGTAAACCCATCCGAACTCCTACTGAGTCTGTATGTGACAATCTCCGTACAGTCCGGTCTGTTCGTCTGATACATCGCATGGCGGGCCTAGGGGGCGGTAAACGTCAGTCCCCTAATAGCGGTACAAGTCGTGTCGGAGTGAAGCCCAATACACCCTGAGATAACACTGGAACCTACCAGTACATCTCGCTTGCCCTGGCCAGGGACTACTTGTGTAATGGCTCTCCTAGACACAGCGCGATGTCAACCCCCAATACCGGGAGAGACGAATCCTGTCTAACCGTCACTGCCTCCAAGTGCTTCGGGACTGCTCCCAACTACTACCTGTTTGCACGACTCAGTAGAGCCGTGGTAGGGTAGTAATCAAAGAACAGTGGGAACACACTCGAGGCGAAGTGACAGTGTCAAGTCAGCGGACTAAGCTGTACTCATGTCACCTGGGAACTGATAACTGACGATAGGTATAATACCAACCATCAGTTCCCGACGAGTCCTGTCCAGTGTACTCGTAACCCAACGAGCACCCGCATACTATCTCAAGTACGACGTACTGACGGCTGTGGGACAGACCGTCTCCCGTGCTGGGATGAGAAGCGCATACGCTAGTCTACTCCGGAGCATCGATGCCCTATCTCGATACTCCCACGACCAGGGACGTGTATAAGGATGTGCTTGTAGATTACCCAGCCCCCACGAGTGTGATCGCCATCACAACGCCGGTAATCAAGCAAAGATCCTAAGGGCTCTACTAATGCGTATAGGTGATATAATAAATAAACACACATGTACACATTAAAGCAGAGGCAAACCAAGTAGCATACTACTATATTGAGCAAGATTGTCTGTACAACTGTGAATATCCCAAGCTTCCATCAAGTAATATACATACTAGTATGATACAGTAATGGCCTCTAGGGCATATACACCAACAGGGTGTACTGTCCCAATCCTAGGAACACTCGCAATGAGAGAGGGTGAAGATAAAAGACAACCGAATAAACCTTATTCGTATTTCTCCTGAACCAGAATCCATCCCCGAACTGGAACAAGTTCCATTCGAGTTCGTATATAACCATACGATGGAGTATCCAATAAACTGTGGATCTTCGTAGTGATACGGAGTGTCCTGGAGAAATACAAAGGTGATTTAGGATTGGCGAAGAAATACTTGGTTTGGTCGTGAATATCTGTTGCAATTTACTTTGCCCTCTTACTAATCCCTTACTTTGTCTTAATCTTAATACCTTCTGCACATCGTTTAGGCTAATTGGTTTTCTTCATTCCCTACCGGTCGGCACCAGCCTAAGGTTTGGAAGAAGACTATCCAATTTGCATAATGGGTGTACTATCTCCTAAACCAAGGAGTACTCACAACTTGAGAGAAGGTAAAAAGGAAAAGACAACTGAATAATCCTATCCGTTTTCTCCAGAACCGGAAACCATCCTCGAATTCCTTCGAGTTCGTATCTAACCATACGATGGTTTTGTCCAATGGAAGTGGACGTTCGTAGTAATACGGGGTGTCCTGGAGAAAAGGGTAAAAGTAGGAGTGGCAATGAGGTCTGCAACTCTGACAATCCAAAAGCCAGTGTTTAAGAAGGTTCGGTCAACTTGGTCACTGATTCATAGTCTTAGGGTCGGGTCAATGGTCGCTGCCAAAGAGAGAGAGAAAAGAAACACTCAGCGTGCACTCTAACCTAGATCAGAATGGTTACCAATTTATCTAATCTGGAATCCTCCCACTGTACCTCAAATTCTCCTCCAAACCTGAAAGAAGAATTAGTCGGGAACACCCGAGGAGTAAACCAACTCATCAGTAGGAATCGGGATCCAACTATCATCGTATGACAACGTGACGGAATCCGCTCACGGTATCACACTCCAGAAGGTATGCGCATATCTGGCAAGTTTCAGTTCTTTTGAAACTCCCGATGTGATTTCTGCCCCATGCTCTTATGACCTTGGCGAAGGTCAACAAATCATAAGTCACATGTCAAGTTCTACCCGTCATTATCCAGGTTAATTTGAATCCACCCGTACAAGCCCTTGACGAAGGCCAACAAGGCTATACGACTGTCCCAAACCAACGCATCTATCTATGCAGCAGAAAGGTAACAAGCAGCTACCATACACTATGCCTTGACGAAGGTCAACAAACATAGCATGAATACTACGTGCTACCCGTCTGAAACGACGGAGGGCTACGAATGGTTTCTGGCGAAAACCTTTAACGTAATGAACTTGATATCGTTGAAGGAACGGATAGCTTTTGAAAATATAGTGACGAAAACCGTTGCTAAAGAGGTCACTCCCGGTGAAGGGATCTCGGCTCTTTCCCCGTAGAATGGGGTGCAGGATATTCCAAATGAATACCACGGTGCAAAGCAAAAGTAATCGGCTATAGTGAAGTTAATGCCCTGACGCAAACTTTTTGTCCAAGGGGTCACTCCCGGTGAAGGGATCTCGGCCCTTGCCTCGTCGACTGAGGAGCAGGATATTCTAATGAATACCACGATGCAAAACAAAAGTAAACGTCCTTGCAATAACAGCTTTTTGAAAAGTGTTCCAACAACATCAGAATAGGTTTGTTTAACTTGCATTGATCCGAATCAATGCAGTCCCATCAATTGATCACACCACAAAGAACGAAAATATACTGACGTACGTATATGCCATCTGCATTCGCCACTGGGTCTCGTCATCACCCGTTAGGTTAGCTAACTAACGGCAGAGCGGGGACTGGACTAGCGCGGATGAAAAACATATACAACATCTACTAATATATATACCAATATATAGTATTTCGCTCAAGGCGTGAATAAAATGCAACATCACAGAAATGTACAGCATCACAGAACAATACAGATATCTGGGATCCCCGGGTTTCACAGAGCCACTACTGAAACCCGACGTTCCCCTGGTCGTGTGGATAGCCTGTGCAATGAAATCCTATACCCCCTACGAGTGCGGCGAATAGCCAGTCAATCCTGGAGTGAAGCCCCTTCCGTCCCAATGCCATGAGATGCGGGCTTGTTGCCTTCTAGAACCCGGCTATCCGTGCACCCCTCCGCGGGGCAATCCTAGTACAGAAAGTAAAATATACATACACCGGGTACATCGACCGCAACCAAGTCGTGCCCCAAAATAATAATACAAACAGGCAGTGACGGCAGTCCACATGTCGGACGCTCGCCCCGCAATATCAAATGTACATAATACAACAAAACTGTACTAGCATTGCATCCAGGCTATCCCCCACGACCGATCCGCAACATCACAGCATAAACATAGAACATCAACGTGAAAGTCACGTTCGCAAATCCGTCTAACCGGGCTATAGCAGTTAGACCGGATTTACCGATCGAGTGACATTCACGGTCGCAGATATAATGTAAATACTGTGAAAAATGTGTTTAAAATTTTCCGATTGATCAAACATTAACAAGTGGGCCCCCAAACAAAACTGTAGCAACCACAGAAAACCTGGGCCCAATTTTAATATTCCAGAAACCACATTTATCACACAGGAACATACTACAAAAATTTGGGAGCATGAACAGTTACAAGCGCCGCGGAAGCGCGGCCCAAACAGGGGTTTGGCCGCCCTTCCGCGGCGGAACAGTGAGATCATGGTACCAATTTTTTACAGAATGCTTATATTTCCCTGCACATCATTCTGCGACAACCTGAAAAATTTTTGGACTCAAAAAAATTCGACAGAAACTGATGTGCTTGAAATACGTGTTTTCGGGATTTTGTTCGATCGGAAACTTTAAACACATTAAACAAAGCTAGACTAAGTTAATGGCGAGGCTCTGATACCACTGTAAGTGCACGGCGGCGCCCCGGCCGTCAACCTGACGGCCAAACGCGGAAACGGTGATAAACTTAAATTTTGCGGACTTTGCAAACCGGCACCACCGCGCACTAAACTCCGGATCGGGCCATTAAACTAAATCTAGCTAACTACAAAGAGAAGGGGAAGAGATATACCGACGATCCAAGTCCTCCGGTCTTCTCGTCGTCGTCCCGATCTCCCGCGGAATGTCCGGTCTCCACCTCGTCGCCGGAAGGGCACCACATCGCCTACGTCTTTTACGGGCTCCCACCTCAATACCGAGGCAACTCGGGCGCGAAGTTGGCTAGCCGACGCGCCCAAGATTTGCTGTAGAATGTGTAGTGAACAAGTCTCATTTGGGGTTGGAGGAGTTGCTATGATGGAGGAATTTGTGCAAGAATAATTTTCTTGAAGGCTTGAAGGAAAATGGAGCAAGCCATCAAAGGAGCTCGGCCACCAGTTAGGTGCTCACTGGAGAATGAAAAATGAAGCAAGAAGTCTCTCTCTCTTTCTTGCTGTCCAAGAAAAATGAGCCCCTGCACACTCATTTTAAACTCAAAGCTTCCCCCTTCATTAATTAATCCACCATCTATAAATCCATTCACATATATTCTCCCTTTACTAATAAATTAATCTCTTAACCATGAAGAATCTCCTGCCACCTCTTTATAGCACAAAATAACCTAATATAAATTAAGCACTAGCAAAACACATGGGGGGGTGGGCAACGAAATTAATCAATCACCCCATACTTGTAAACAGTGGCCGGCCCCATCAAAATAAATCCTATCTCATAAATTCAACCAAAACCCATATCCTTTCATATCAAATTAAATGAAGCTTGTCCCCTGCACATTCACAAAGTGGCCGGCCTCAAAAGGAGGGTGGAAAAAAGGTGTTTGGTTTTTCAAAAGGAAATATGCATGAAACCCCTCATTAAAAAGTTAATTGCAAACTTGCAATTAACCCCTCCATCAAAAAGTCCGGCCGGGAAAGAACAAAGGAAAACCGGCCGGAACGGAATGCAAACTGGCAACTCCAGAAAACTGGTCCCGTAATAAATTACAGGAAAACCCCGATACTGTGCATACACACCTGCATCTGTATTCGTACCGGATACAAATGCAAAGAGACAAAATCTACACTGTACTAAACTAGGACCGGCTTAAGCCAAAGCCGGCTAGTAATATCCGTTCGATCCTGATCCGTGCAATACCGCACGTATCAGATCGAACCCTGCCATATATAACTATACGGCCACCAGTACAAACTGTCCGATCCTGATCCGTGCAATACCGCACGTATCTGATCGGACCCTGCCATATCTCCATACGGCCTCTACAGTGTTTCGCCCGAAACTTGAGTAACTGTAAGTGTGGTGGACTCTAAAGACTCGTCAATACTATGGCTGTGGATTTAACCACTAGCACGTCAGAGGTATAAGCCAATACGTGACGGGCCACCAGCTATTGACCAAAAGGGACGTCGATGAGTAAACTCATCCTGACACCCTACTGAGCCTGTCAGTGACAATATCCGTGCAGTCCGGTCCGTTCGTCTATGAGCATCGCATGGCGGGCCTAGGGGGTTGGTAAAAGTCAGACCCCCAAAAGCGGTACAAGTCGTGTCGGAGTGTAGCCCAGAACACCCTGAGATACTACTGGAATACCTACCAGTAAATCTCCTTGCCTTGGCCAAGGACTTTGTGTAATGGCTCTCCTAGACACAGCACGACCTCACCCCCAATACCGGGAGAGACGAACCCCTGAAGATACGCTCACTGCCTCCATGTGGCTCGGGACTGTACCCAACTAAAACCTGTTTGCACGACTCCTTTGAGCCGTGGTAGGGTAGTAATCAAAGTACAGTGGGAACTCACACGAGACAAATGACGATCCCCAGGTCGATGAACTAACCTGCACACATGTCACCAGGGAACTGCCATCTGACGTCTGGTATATGACCAACTAGCATGTTCCCGGCGAGTCCTGTCCGGTGTACTCATAACCCAATGAGCACCTGTATACATCTTAGGTGATCCAACTGACACCGGTGGCTTGTGAGACCGGCCACCGCCCCTCGTCGGGGTCTCGACTGTATACACTAGTCTACTAATGGAGTATCGATGCCCGGTCTCGAAACTCCCACGACTAGGGACCTTTTAAGGATATGCTTGTAGACCCCCAGCTCCCACTTATATGATCGCCCTCATACTGCTGGTGGTCAAGCAAGAATCCTAGGGGCTCTATCAACGTGTAATAGCGACGTGTCATGTCACTTAAAACAGTACACGATGATAAAGGTAAACCAGATAGCATACTATCATCTCGAGTAAGACTGTCCTACCGGGATAGGTCCTCCCTCAATCATTACCATCACGTACCTGTGACCTAATAATTGACTCTGAGGGCACTATCTCCAACAGCTGGGACATATATAGGGAGGACTTTCTTGCTCGACATGATAGTATGCTATCCGGTTGCTCTTTACCTTAACGTGTACACAGATTGTCTCTCTATTACATGTTGGTAAAGCCCTTAGGATGTGTACTTGACTACCTGGACTGTGATGCGGATCATACTAGTGGGGACATGGTAGTCCATAAGTACATCCTTCAAAGTCCCTAGTCGGGGGTGTATCGAGACGGGGTATCGATATACCAGAGTAGACTAGCGTATACCTTCTCGACCCATACAGATGGGCGATGGATGATCCCATATCCATTGGTGTTTGACATCAGAGATGATATACGGGTGCTCAGTGGAGACTGGGTACACTGGACGGACTCGCCGAGAACTCCCAGATGGTATTATACCTTACGTCAGATGGCAGTTCTCTGGTGACACCGGTACAGAGTAGTCTGTTGACCCGAGATCGTCATAGAGTCTTGTGTGGTTCCCACTATGCTTTGATTTCCATCTTACCACGTCCAAGAGGGCGTGCAAAACGGTGGTTTTTGGGTACAGTCCCGAGTCATATGGAGGCAATGAGCGATAGGAGGGGATTCGTCTCTCCCGGTATAGGGGGTTGATGTTGCGCTGTGTTCGATTGGCTATAACAGGAAATCCCTGGCCAGGGTTGCTGAGATTTACTGGTAAGTGTTACCTGTAGTTTCTCGAATTGTTATAGACCTCATATCGACACGACTTATCGAGCTATTAGGGTCTGACGTTTACCACCCCTAGGCGAGATATGCGACATATCAGACGATCAGACCGGACTGTACGGTAGTGTTACTGGTTGGATTCACAGGAGTGTGAGCGGGCTTGCTCGTCGATCTTCTGATCGCTCAATACCCGGGTGGCCGTTACGTTTAGCAGACTGCTTGCGGCTTGTGGGTGTTTGATATGATCATCACCTGCTGCCGGCGTATTGACGAGTCTTTAGAGTCCTACACAGAGGTTTCCTGGCTCAAGCGAAACGAAATAGGAGCGCATATGAGATATGTGCGGGACCGAGAATAATGCGTGTATGTGATACCGTATTTCATTCTCACGATGAATGTATCGATTGGTTGTATGCGATATAACCTAGTTATCGAATCAAGTATTGATTCGATAAGCCGATACATAGGATACTGGTCGGTTATATGAGATATGACCGGATCGTTAAATCAAGTGTTGATTTAATGATTTAATGTATAATTATATATTTGATATATTACTTTGCATTAACTAGTATCGGTTCACTTTAAATGGATATTCTCACTCGGATGTGCACATTGTATATGTGATATACTTTTGTGCACTTGATTGTATCATGTTTGATGATACATGTTTGCTAGGGTTTTTGTGTAAAGATCAAACCATGGTTACATGTTAATGTTTAGGGTTATGTTTTATTCACTTATTTATTTATATATTCATTTTGGAAATTTTTAAGGATGGTGGCTTATTTTGTTTTTATGTTGAAGCTTCTTGAAGCTTTGATCAAGTCAACCATTCTTATCTCATCCTTAACCCTAACCATTCCAACTAACCTTGGTTTAATCTCTACACTTGACCATGGTTTACATTATGATAAGTTTTGATTTTCTTTTCATTTTAAATAACTTATCATAATATTCCTTCTTCTTCTTCTTCATCTTCTTTCATGAAGAAAGCTTCACTTCATCAATGGTGATTGATGAAAATGAGTGAGAAATCCAATTCTAAAGTGAACCCACTTCCTATTTCTTCATCCTCTACCTCTTGCCAAGTAGTAGAGTGTGTTTCCTTCACAAGTTTTCTTGACTTGGTGAAGTTGGAGCTTGATCTATCGATGCCTCGACGTAGATCATCTTCGGCACGAAGCCGACGACCTTGCCCGCCCATTTCTCCGATGAAGCCGACGCTAGAGCCCGGATTTTGATTTGGACAGCGGAGAGGACTTCATCGCGGAGCCATGGAGGTGGAGGACCGGATCTACAAAGGTTGTATTTCCGTTCTTTTAGTTTAGTTGTAAACTAGTTGCTTTGTTTCGCCTATTTATCTAGCCAACGATCCGTATTAGGGTTTCTTGGCACCGTAATTTTTGAAATTGGCATGGTTGATGCCTTGTGAGACCTCTTGGGAGTGCCTAGGAACCCTACAGTGGTATCAGAGCCTAGCTAGAGCCTTAGGCGAAGTCTAGACGGAGTTTAAAGTCCGATCGAACCCGAAACCCCATTTTTCCACGCTCTCTGGACTTTTTCTGAAAACATGGATTTTTCCAAATTAAAAATTGCTAAAAAATTCAGCAGGGAATTCTAAGAATTACGGCGCAAAAATTTTCTAATGATCCCTCTAATGCGCGGCGGAACCGCGGCATAAGCCTAGCTTATGCGGCGGTTCCGCGGCTAAAGTATGACGTCAGCCTTTAAAATTTGCACAGTAATTCATTGTTTCAGATGCTGAGTTTTCTGGGAATTTTTAATATTTATTCAAGAGTTGGATTTTCTGGGGTTGTTTTGGGGATTCGGTGTTTCGATCGGAGTATCAGATTTTGTTTATGTGGCTTTCCGGATAAATTTTAGAATATGTTAAAAAAGTTCGACCGGATATAAATACCCAATTTTTCCCCTGTCGGGAAATTTCCAAGTGTTGGATATTTCCGTAGTTTAAAGACGTTCTAAGTAGTGCAAGTAACTCGATGGACCCTCTAGAAGACAACAAACCTTAACTCGATTATGTGACCGTCTTGAACTGCCCTTTGAACCTTCGGGTTTGGGGCAGTACGGCGTGCCACATGTGAGGCGTTGGCTTGACCCTTCTACGGCTGGACCGTTGCTACTGAGGCACGAACTGAATGTTTTTAGACTTGTTTCATGTGTTGATCTGTATCGGGAAAACTTGGGTGTTCGATTGTTCGATCGGAAAGTTTAACATTTTCTATTTATCCGGAATGTGATACAATAATTGGAATTCTCAAGAAGTTATGAGATAACTTAATGAATGTTATAAACATAGCAGTTTAGTCTCACTTGATCGGTTGCCACGGAATTTTGATGTGACCAAAAGTCCGTTGCAATCACGTAGCGTACGCGGATACTCGTCGGGTAAACTTAATAGACAGCTACATCCCTTAGCCCCGACCAAGTGACTGTAGAAGAACCCCGTCGCCGAAAGCATCTGTCCGGGTGCTCACGGTAGCGGTGTTCCGCCTTGGTGCACTTCGTCGACAGTATCGGGGGTGCGGCCGTCTACTAAAGTTTGCGACGAGTATTCGATCAGGATGTCGGGAATCTTGTTGAATTACCCGACTTGATATTGAAAAGTGTTTTCGATAATGAGACTAAAATGCGGGGTTTATAATTGTTAGGCATGCGATGTCTAAGAAATTCATTTGGTCAGGCATGCGATGTCTGAGGAGGTTGCGGATTCCAACTGTTGTAGTTTTACACTTTCTTTTCTGTGACCGTAAGTATAATATGTGATATCGCCGGTTTCGTTGCTATATGTCAACGACAATTGGGATGGACATATTTACTTACGATGATGACATGTGATGTTATGTGTTGCTGGATATGTTATATTGGATCGTCGTGTTTGAATAGCCGGGGTTTTTTTTATGTAAGATGAGTGTTTTTCATTTTCATTCATGTAAAAACTTGTATGTAATATTCTTTTATTTGGGGCACTTCCAGGTTGCGGAAGTTGTCACCCTTTGTATATTATTTACTTTTCCGCACTAGGATAGACCCAAGGAGGGGAGCACAAGTAACCGGGTTCTGGAGTCCAGTGGGAGACCAACTCGAGGAGTCGAGGCCGGGTCTCCTAACTCTAGAATTGGTAGGGTTGCTTGCCGCTCTCGTAGGGGTCTAGGGGTGTGGGTTTGGCTATTCATCACGACCGTGGAATCCGTGTTTTATACTGGCTCGTATTGAAAACACGGACGTCCTAGAATATCCAATATTTCATATGTTTCTTCTGCTGCGATATCTGTGATGTGATCATGTGATATGTTCTGTGATAGATACTGTATATAGTATATATGATATATTATATAGACGTTACTTATGTTTTACACCCGCGCTAGCCCTGCCCTGCTCTGCCGTTAGTTACCTAACCTAACGGTGCACGAGGGGACATCGAGGCGAATGCGGATGGCATAAGTGTACGTCGTATTTATCTGTGATGTTTAGGTACTTAAATGATGGGACTTCATTAATGAGATTAATGATATAAAAGAAACCTAAGATGTTGTAGAATCAAATTTCAAAATTAAACAGGTAGCTACAGTTCTTGCTTTGCACAGAGGTATATGTGATATATCCTGCACCTTATTCGATGAGGAAAGGACCGAGATCCCTTCGCAGGGAGTGACTCCTTTAGCAATAACTGGCAGATGCTACACACTCGGTTTGTCTTTTGATTGCTTTTAAGAGTTTTTGCTTTGCACAGTGATATATATGATATATCCCGTACCTTATTCGACGAGGAAAGGACCGACGATCTTTTCACCGGGAGTGACTCCTTTAGCAAAACTAGAAAAGCCTCAAAAACACTCCATTTTAAAATCATTTGATTCTACAACGATATCAAGTTCATTACGCAATTGGTTTTAGAAAAACCTGTCGTAGCCCTCCGTCATTTCAGATAAATCCTATTTAGTATTCGTGCTGCGTTTGTTGACCTTGTCAAGGCGCAGTGTGCGGTAGCTAACCAGTATTTATCTGCTTATGCATATGATGCAGATTGGGTTAGGGTAGTCGTGCGGCCTTGTTGACCTTGTCAAGGGTCGTGCGGGTGGGTTTGATTCAATCAAGAAATGACGGGTTGAACTTGACTTGCGGTCTATGGTTTGTTGACCTTGTCAAGGGCATAGATCGTTCGGGGCAAAATATTATCGGGAATTTCAAGTGTTGAAATTTGCAATGAGATTGCATACCTTCTATGAGATAGTTGGATCCCGATACCCGCTGCGAGTAAGTGTTACTCGTGGGAGAGTTTTATACATTACAATTAGCCGATCAAGTAGGTGTCTAGAAAGGTGTCAACGGGGTTACGCCTCTGGGAAAACGAGGTTTACATTAATTAGGTTCGTGCGAAAGCACGGGGGACCTCCCTCAAAGTACCGACACTGGCCTGGCTGAAAGATTGGCGAACTTGTAGTGTGTAATTAATCCCGTCTAGTCTTTCCTTTTAGGGTTTGAAGGAAGATTTGATAAAAAGCAGCGAGAGCCATCCTGATTAGATAAAATAATAACCAATCTATTCTTGCAAGAGCGCACGCTGAGTGTTTTCTTCTCTCTCTCTCCTGGTAGCGACCATATCACGCCTTAATCAAGATAATAATACGCAATATTGACCGAACCCGCTTGTTATACTGAGCTGGGGAACGTTGGTCCCGCTCCAACTTATAATTGTTATAAGACAGAGCAGGAAATTGGGGATTACCAAAATTCCCGTGCCGCCCAAACGAGGAGAGTGCATGATGATGCATTATCTTCGGGTGTGTTCATTACAGAGAACTGTTTCTCAGTATCCTTTACGTCCTGGGTATGTTATACCAGATCAGGATCCCAGATATGTAATCTGTTACATAGGGCTACAGAAAGGTAGAGGACTGAGAACGGGTGATAAGTTTCATGAGGCAGAAAACGGGGCAAGAGTTGCAGCCAAGTCTGTTGGTCACTGTCACCCTCTATTACCAATACATTGATTCTGAACGAATGTTATTAGATACCGAACCTGATATACAAAATCATATCAGTCTCTTTATTAGTAAAGAAAGGATATAATTTTGTATTGTTGGATAATGTTTTGAACATTTCCTATATCAAAAGTTAATCGGTTCAGGCACGTTATCTAAAAGCGTTGATGTTCTAAATCAAACTACAGTTCTTAGTATACAGAACACACACAAGAGGAAGAGTTCAGAAATGAACGAATCCTTCTTGAGGTATTGTAGACTAGGTCATATCATTGCGACCCGACTAGCTAAGTTGCACATAGATGCATATTTAAAACTGTTTGAATTTACATCTTGTGAAACTTGCCAGTCATGTCACAAAGATAAGATGACCTTAGCTCCGTTTACTGGAAACAGAGAAAGAGTTAGTGAACTCTTGGGATGATACATATTGATGTATGTAAGGTCCCCTGTCTACATATGCCAGGATTGGTTCTTTGTACTTCGTTACATTCTCTGATAATCTCTCAAGATTCAGACATATATTCCTGTTGAAACACAAGTCCGAACCTTTTGAGATATTCACAGAATATGATTTAGAAGTAGAAAACCAAAACACGGATATAAGTATTATGTCCTTTGATGAGATCAGGGAGGAGAATTCTTGAGCACGGAATTCCTGGACTATTCTAAAGGAGAATGAGATTCTCTCTCAGCATTACTCCTCCGTATACACCATAGCATGATGGTATATCGGGGCGGAGCAGATACACCCTATATGATAAGGTGTGCTCTATGATGAGTACTACTGAGTTACCTATTTCCTTTTGGGAGTAATGCACTTGAGAAGTTGCACACCTATTGAATAGGGTTCAAATCAAATCCGATGCCTACCGCTTCATATTTGATATGGAAAGGGAAGAGCCCATATCTTAGGTTAGTTAAGATTTGGGGTTGTCTGGCCTATGTCTAAAAGCAAAATCCGGACAAGCTCGAGGCAAAGTCTGTAATGTAGAACTGGAAAGGTTCTAGCTATACAAGCTACAGCAGATGATTTGGTAGAACCGGAGGATTCAGTAGTTACCAACGAACCTCAGCCTCTCCGCCGATCTAGTAGGGTTCCTCACCCACCTGAGAGATACTTTTGTTTCTTTATGACAGTGGGAGCGAGGATTGCATCATAAGATGATGACCCAACTAGTTTCGAGCTGGCCATCAGGAGTGGGACTCTGTAAGAATGGCTGGATGCTTAGCGATCTGAGATGGAATCCTTATACACCAACAAAGTATGGATTTTAGTTGCTATATCTGAAGGGTTAAATCCCCATCAGGAGCAAGTATATCTTGAGAAGATTACTTGGTGTAGATGGAAAAGTTGAGACTTTCAAAGCTAGACTTGTTAAAGCTTTTCGTCATCGACCAGGCGTGGATAATGATGAAACCTTTTCAAGTATCTATGCTTAAGTCCATCCAGATCCTACTTACCACGGCTACATACCATGACTACGATATCTGGTGGTTGGGTGTCATGACAGCTTTTCTAAATGATGTTTTAGAAGAGAGCGTCTATAAGTACACAGCCAGAGGGCCTCGTAGACAGTGGGAGCAGCTGAAACGTGTACAAGATTCTTTATAGGTTAAAGCAGGTATCGCGGAGTTGGAACATCTGTTTTGATGAATTAGTCAAAGAGTTTGACATCATCAAAATGGTAGATGAACCTTGTATAAACAAAAAGGTAGTAGGGAGTATGGTGACGATCCTCGTAGAGTACGTGGATGACATACTCTTGATAGGGAAGGAGTTTCCTATGCTACGCTCGTTCGATCTCCGCTTATCACAAGGATTCTCCATATAGGATCAAAGTGATACCTCCTAAATCCTGGGTTTTGGATCTATGAGATAGATCTAAATGGATGTTAGGATTCTCACTAGTTGTAGTGAGATGGTATCAATTGAACCTGGGAAGAATCACTGGAAGTGTTCCAGGATGATAAAGACGACTGAATGTCAGTCACAGGCATTGTCTTTACCCTCAGTAAAGGAACGGTATGTTAGAAGAGTTACAAGATAGATACCGTGGCATACTAGACGATAAAGGCTGGATACATCGCTACTTAAGATGCTACCAAAGAGGCTGTTTGGGTGTATATTGGTTCATGAGATGAACTACGTTCCTACCATTGTGAGACAATGGAGTTGTGGCTTATGCCAAGGAACGCAGGTCCCATCAGTGATCCAGACATATTCTAAGGTAGTATCACTTGATCATGGAGATGGTTGATCTCCAAGGAGATCGAGGTTAGGAGAGTAGACTCAGAGGACAACACGGCGGATCCACTCACGAAGGCCTATTCCCAGAGAGAGACTTTTATGGGATGGTTGAGTATGAGATACTACAACCACTGCTACAGATGGCCCTAGTGCAAGTGGGAGATTGTTAGTTATATGTATGCCCTAGAGGCCATTACTGTACATTGAATGTATATTGTAGTGGATGCTGGGACATATATAGGGAGGACTTTCTTGCTCGACATGATAGTATGCTATCTGGTTGCTCTTTACCTTAACGTGTACACAGATTGTCTCTCTATTACATGTTGGTAATGCCCTTAGGATGTGTACTTGACTACCTGGACTGTGATGCGGATCATACTAGTGGGGACATGGTTGTCCATAAGTACATCCTTCAAAGTCCCTAGTCGTGGGTGTATCGAGACGGGGCATCGATATACCAGAGTAGACTAGCGTATACCTTCTCGACCCATACAGATGGGCGATGGATGATCCCATATCCATTGGTGTTTGACATCAGAGATGATATACGGGTGCTCAGTGGAGACTGGGTACACTGGACGGACTCGCCGAGAACTCCCAGATGGTATTATACCTTACGTCAGATGGCAGTTCTCTGGTGACACTGGTACAGAGTAGTCTGTTGACCCGAGATCGTCATAGAGTCTTGTGTGGTTCCCACTGTGCTTTGATTTCCATCTTACCACATCCAAGAGGGGGTGCAAAACGGTGGTTTTTGGGTACAGTCCCGAGTCACATGGAGGCAATGAGCGATAGGAGGGGATTCGTCTCTCCCGGTATAGGGGGTTGATGTTGCGCTGTGTTCGATTGGCTATAACAGGAAATCCCTGGCCAGGGTTGCTGAGATTTACTGGTAAGTGTTACCTGTAGTTTCTCGAATTGTTATAGACCTCATATCGACACGACTTATCGAGCTATTGGGGTCTGACGTTTACCACCCCTAGGCGAGATATGCGACATATCAGACGATCAGACCGGACTGTACGGTAGTGTTACTGGTTGGATTCACAGGAGTGTGAGCGGGCTTGCTCGTCGATCTTCTGATCGCTCAATACCCAGGTGGCCGTTACGTTTAGCAGACCGCTTGCGACTTGTGGGTGTTTAATATGATCATCACCTGCTGCCGGCGTATTGACGAGTCTTTAGAGTCCTATACAGAGGTTTCCTGGCTCAAGCGAAACGAAATAGGAGCGCATATGAGATATGTGCGGGACCGAGAATAATGCGTGTATGTGATACCGTATTTCATTCTCACGATGAATGTATCGATTGGTTGTATGCGATATAACCTAGTTATCGAATCAAGTATTGATTCGATAAGCCGATACATAGGATACTGGTCGGTTATATGCGATATGACCGGATCGTTAAATCAAGTGTTGATTTAATGATTTAATGTATAATTATATATTTGATATATTAGTTTCCATTAACTAGCATCGGTTCACTTTAAATGGATATTCTCACTCGGATGTGCACATTGTATATGTGATATACTTTTGTGCACTTGATTGTATCATGTTTGATGATACATGTTCGCTAGGGTTTTTGTGTAAAGATCAAACCATGGTTACATGTTAATGGTTAGGGTTATGTTTAATTCACTTATTTATTTATATATTCATTTTGGAAATTTTTAAGGATGGTGGCTTATTTTGTTTTTATGTTGAAGCTTCTTGAAGCTTTGATCAAGTCAACCATTCTTATCTCATCCTTAACCTTAACCATTCCAACTAACCTTGGTTTAATCTCTACACTTGACCATGGTTTACATTATGATAAGTTTTGATTTTCTTTTCATTTTAAATAACTTATCATAATATTCCTTCTTCTTCTTCTTCATCTTCTTTCATGAAGAAAGCTTCACTTCATCAATGGTGATTGATGAAAATGAGTGAGAAATCCAATTCTAAAGTGAACCCACTTCCTATTTCTTCATCCTCTACCTCTTGCCAAGTAGTAGAGTGTGTTTCCTTCACAAGTTTTCTTGACTTGGTGAAGTTGGAGCTTGATCTATCGATGCCTCGACGTAGATCATCTTCGGCACGAAGCCGACGACCTTGCCCACCCATTTCTCCGATGAAGCCGACGCTAGAGCCCGGATTTTGATTTGGACAGCGGAGAGGACTTCATCGCGGAGCCATGAAGGTGGAGGACCGGATCTACAAAGGTTGTATTTCCGTTCTTTTAGTTTAGTTGTAAACTAGTTGCTTTGTTTCACCTATTTATCTAGCCAACGATCCGTATTACGGTTTCTCGGCACCGTAATTTTTGAAATTGGCATGGTTGATGCCTTGTGAGACCTCTTGGGAGTGCCTAGGAACCCTACACATCAGGACAGAGGTGTTGGTCCTCGTACTATATTCGGTTTACTTATGACTTCTCTAGTTTTTAGACAGGTGTTTTGTGGAAACACAGGGTCCGAATTTTGAGAAGTTATAGGTATATGAATAAAGTAGAGAACCAGGTGTTGCAAGTATCGGGAATCTTCGAGGTGATCGAAGATGTAGATACTTGTGTATGGTATTCAGATGATAGTAATGATTTAGGGAACTTGCTTCTCTTTCAGGTTACTCATAATTGGAAGCAGTCCTAAGTTGAGTAACGCTGATCGGCCTCCTTCCATTTAGTTGACATGCACTGGAGACAGCTGCATGATTTGAATCTGGTTCAATTAAATCAGTGCCTCTGGTCCTATATTGGATATAGAACAGTTCATATCTTAACGATGTTAAGGTACGGAGAGTTGTCCGTCTTATGATTAAAACTAGACACTGGATAACTCAAGACACGTTTTCTGTAATGGCTGTTTGTGGGTTGACCCAGGCTATGACGAAGGTTGACTTTCTACCATCTGGAAGATCAATAGTGATATTGTTCTTGACTGGCCACAGTTTTATTAAAAATGGATTTTTTCAGAAAACAGCAGTGGGAGTATGGTAGAACTGGAAGTGATTCCAGAACCACAAACGATTACTGAAGATTTGATAGGAACCTAAAGATTCAATCTGGTTTGACATTCCATTGGCCACTCCGCAGATACGGTGGGTAACTTCAGGCACCCGAGAGGTACTTCGGTAGCCTCAAGGACGGTGACAGGGAAGTTCTTGTTTACCCAGACTTGCCATTGCTGTTGTTCCAGACCGTGAGACCCGGCAGGAGGATGAGCATAGCGTCGTTCTAAACTAGCTTTAGAAGTGTACGTCTATATGACTCGGCCAGAGGGTTGTCGTGGTCAGTGGGAGCAGCGGAAGCATTGATGGACAAGTGGCTTATGTCTATTTATAGACTAAAGCAGATATAGCAGAGATAGATCATCTATTTCTGATGTGACAGTCATAGTTTTGACTTCATCAGAATAGGGATGGATCAGTTAAGAAGGTAGTAGGGTGTGATGTCTTGGTATTTGGATGACATACACAGAGTAGGAAGTGATATTCCTATACTACAATCGGTTATACTTTGGTCGTCACACAGTGGTTTCTCCACATGGGACTTGGACATTATATCAGACATACTGGTTACTAGATCTATGGTTTTAGATCTAGATTTGGGTGGTTTCCCAATCAGGGTACTTAGACAGCATTCTAAGAGTATTTAGAATGGACGACTCCTGGCACGGTAGTGTACTTGCAGGTGATGGAGTCCACCCTCTCTAAAGGTGTCTTACAGACTAAAGGGGAGAGGGATATGCATGATTGGCAGATCACTTGCTCAGGCAATTGAGTCAATCATGAGATGTCAAGTACCATACCAGATGTTGTTCTTGCACTAGATGCAATAAGTTGATGTTGAACCAATCCTAGAGAAACAGTCGGAAGCAGTTTTAGAACATAAGTGGATGTTCTAGGGATATGATAACGACAGCCTCATTTGGGAGACAGTTATCATTCCAGGCTTCCAATGTGACCTGGACGACAGGAGGTCGTCAGAGTTATTGTTTTCCCTTTTGACGAGGGGCAGTATTTGGACAGGTGATCCAATGCAATACTGAGGGAGGCATGGCGCAGGATACTGATTAAGTTCAGTTGACGATACAGTCTAAGAAGTTTGGATTTGGAGTTCATTTATGAGCTAGGTCCCATCAGACATCCAGACACATTCTAAGACAGGTATTGCTCATTTCGGGAGATGGCTTTCTCCGCGAACATGAGATATAGAGAGACATAGAAAGAAACATCAAGGCGGATCCACTCACTGAGGCTATTTCTCGAACGCAATAGTTTCACAAACGAGGCTTTGTGAGACTGACTAGTAGAAGAGTTGGGTGTTCGGTATCACACGGGCTGTGAGTATGCGACATCGCAATAATTAGTCCTTGAGTGCAAGTGGGAGATTGTTGGAGATAGTGCCCTCAGAGTCAATTATTGGATCACAGGCACATGATTGCAATGATTGAGGGAGGTCCTGTCCCGGTAGGGACAGTCTTACTCGAGATGATAGTATGCTATCTGGTTTATCTTTATCATCATGTACTGCTTTAGGTGACCTGACATGTCGCTATTACACGTTGATAGAGCCCTTAGGATTCTGCTTGGACCACCAGCAGTATGAGGGCGATCATATAAATGGGAGCTGGGGTCTACAAGCACATCCTTAAAAGGTCCCTAGTCGTGGGAGTTTCGAGATAGGGCATCGATACTCCAGAGTAGACTAGTGTATACAGTCGAGACCCCGACGAGGGGCGGTGGCCGGTCTCACAAGCCATTGGTGTCAGTTGGATCACCTAAGATGTATACAGGTGCTCATTGGGTTATGAGTACACCGGACAGGACTCGCCGGGGAACATGCTAGTTGGTCTTATACCTGACGTCAGATAGCAGTTCCCAGGTGACATGTGTACAGGTTAGTTCATCGACCTGATGATCGTCATTTGTCTCGTGTGAGTTCCCACTGTACTTTGATTACTACCCTACCACGCTCAAAGGAGACGTGCAAACAGATTTTAGTTGGGTACAGTCCCGAGCCACATGGAGGCAGTGAGCGGATCTTTAGGGGTTCGTCTCTCCCGGTATTGGGGTGAGGTCACGCTGTGTCTAGGAGAGCCATTACACAAAGCCCTCGGCCGAGGCTGGAGATTTACTGGTAGGTATTCCAGTAGTATCTCAGGGTGTTCTGGGCTACACTTCGACACGACTTGTACCGCTTTTGGGGGTCTGACTTTTACCAACCCTCTAGGCCCGCCATGCGATGCTTATAGACGAACGGACCGGACTGTACGGATATTGTCACTGACAGGCTCAGTAGGGTGTCAGGATGAGTTCGCTCATCGACGTCCCTTTTGGTCAATAGCTGGTGGCCCGTCACGTATTGGCTTATACCTCTGACGTGCTAGTGGTTAAATCTACAACCAAGGTGTTGATGAGTCTTTAGAGTCCCCCACATTCAGTTGCTCAAGTTTTCGGGCGAAACGCTGTATAGGCCGTATGGAGATATGGCAGGGTTCGATCAGATACGTGCGGTATTGCACGGATCAGGATCGGACGGATAATACTAGCCGGCTTTGGTTTAAGCCGGATCCTAGTATAGTACAGTGTAGATTTTGTCTCATTGCAATTTGTAATTCGGTCGGAATACAGATGCGGGTGTGTATACACAGTATCGGGGTTTTCCTGTAATTTTATTACGGGACCAGTTTTCCGGAGTTGCCTGTTTGCTTTCCGTTTCGGCCATTTTCATTTGCATCTTTCAATGGCCGAAGATTGGGGAGGAGGGCTTATTTGCATTTGTGCAAATAAGCAATTTGGGAGGGTGTTCTTTGCATTTTCTTGTGTCATGATGGTCTCATGATGGAGGACCATTCCTTGACATTCTTGAGTTCATGATTGCTTGACTTTGTGAGCAATCATGGTTGTTGATGATGGTAGTTTGAGTGTTGGAGTTTCTTTGTGATCATTTCTCATATGATGACCTTTTCTCTCTTGCATATTATTGTGGTTCCATCATCCATACACTCACTCTCATTCTCTCCTCTCCAAAGTGCCATGGTCGGCCATTCCCTCTTGGGGCTGTCAAATTTTGGATGTGGGAATTGTTGTTCTTTTCATGCCACAAAATTCCCAAGTTCATCAAAAAATTCCACTAGCTCAATTCCTCCACCATTATGGCAACCTCCATGAACCCCAAAATGAGACATGGTTCTACACACATTCTACAGCAAACCTTGGGCACGTCGGCTCGCCAACTTCGTGCCCGAGTTGCCTCGGTATAGAGGTGGGAGCCCGTAAAAGAAGCCGGCGACGTGGTGCCCTTCCGGCGACGAGGTGGAGACCGTACATTCCGCGGGAGATCGGGACGACGACGAGAAGACCGGAGGACACGATCACTCGGTATATCTCTCTTCCCATCTTGTAGTTAGTTAGGACTAGTTTAATGGCCGATCCGGGTTTAGTGCGCGGTGGTGCCGGTTCAGAAAAAATTAAAGTTAAACCATCGCTTCCGCATTTTGGCCTCGGGATTGAGGCCGGGGCGCCGCCGTGCACTTACAGTAACGCACTGATTGGTAGAAAATCGTGTCACCTATAGATGTGAAGAAGTGAGGAGGAGATAAAAGTGTAATAAAACGGGTTTACGTCTTGGTTTGTAGAGATGAAACAATGATGATGGATACTCGCATTCTTGTTCTTGAGAAGAAGAGGTGGCGGTTCAACTTCTTTGGGTTGGGGTTGATTCATCACAACTCCCACGTCTTCTAAGAATGCGAGTTCTTCGGCGAAAATGTTTCAAAGCTTTCATCGATATACGAATGACAATCTCATCGGAAAGAAATGTATGATCCTTGGACTCTATAAAAGGTTCATATTTAGCGTTAGATGTTGACCCGGACAACTCGACTAACTTATTCGACAAAATCAAAGGATTCGGACTTGGATGTGTAATTATCGATAGAAAGGTCCTCATGTGTATAATAATAGCAGGATCAAACAACAACGCACTAGTGGAGTCAAGATAAGTATCGTGAAGCTTTTCAGTTCGCTGCTGTCGGAATCTATCATTTCGACAGAACATATATAAGCGCAGGGTTCGGAGGGGTTCAGTTCCCAACTTGTAAATGTTAAGCTCAATTAACAACTTCCCGAAGGATAGGGTTATAGAAACCGTTTCGACAATTGATTATTGCATTGGAATTCGCTAGAAAAAGGCCGACCTAGAATCATGTTCAGTTGAAAATATTGCATTTTGGTATAAGTATTTTCCTTATATTTCTTAAATAATAAAGGTGTTTATTATAAATATTAAACATATTTGGATTTATCTGCAAAATACTATTTACCATATGTTTATATATTATAATTAATATTATGAAGGAAAATATATGCATTTTATATTTATATAATATTTTGGTAATTGAAAATATGCATATCATATCAAATATTCTAATCACAATTCTTAAAAGTTATAATATCATACAAATGGTTAGAATAATATTTCAAAATATATGTATAATATTTTAGTAATTAAAAGATGCATTGCATATCAAATATTCTTAATCATGTTTCTTAAAGATTTATTACCATATAAAGTGTATAGCATATTAAATATTCTTAATCAAGTTTCTTAAAGATTTATTACCATATATAGTGATTAAGATACTCTCTCTAATTTAATATATAAACTAACATTATTCATAGAGATATTGTGCATGGTTTAGCTCAGTTCAAGAGATCAAGATGTTCAAGATGTCAGGATCAAAAATATGCCAAAATCATAAAATCAATACTGACAGGGACTAAGAATTCAGGCATGAAAGTCACCATATATGGTAACTAGTTTTTCTTCTTTGAGGGCTATATAAAAGACCAAGGGCTAAAGTTATAAGGCATCAAGTCGAAGAGTCACGAAGTCCAAGACGGCTCACGCATCCGGGCTGATCATCAACTATTCATCTACCTCCTTCGGAAGAGTTCGAGAAGCAAACTAAGTTTTTGTAATCATTTTCTAAGGAATAAAGTGTAGATTGTTCAAGTTGATTAATAAAGGTAGTTGTTTTATTAATTCTTTTGCATTTTACATTATGTTTTCCCTCTCTGTCTTTTCATCTTCTTTTCCCAACATGCGCGAGTAATTCTTTGCTTGTTATGGTTCATAGGATTAGGGTAGATTAATGGATGATGAAGATCCTTAAACTCTTTTTTACGTCCTATAAAGTTTATAAACTTTACTAAAAGAATCATTAACATCCTAATCGGGCGCGCTACCAATTTATTGTTAGTCTCGACCGCGATTAGAGATTAGATTAATGATTGTTTTGGTAAAGGCTAGATATGAACGGAGTTCCATGTCGAGATAGGGGTTAAGAGTGGGGACCCTTTTCCCTCCAGAAAACCCTAATCTACATGCATCTCTATCGTTCTATTTTTAAATCTATTAAAAGATAAAAAGAGTAATCTTTAATTAACCATCCATAACTACGAAATCCTAATGAACCCTACAAGCCCCCTTTTAATATTGAACTTACATCCATAATTAATCTAGATCTGTATTTTGCATCCGTGTTTAATGTAGATCTATATCTACAAACCATTCTTATTTCCTCCTCCTTTCTTTCTCAACATGCCTAAAGTAAGAATAAAATTCCCACGTTTCCCTGCGGACGACCGTACTCATCTCGGTTAGCTATAAGCGACACCGTTATTGATTGCGGTTATTCTACAAACACTTTTTCATCAAATCAAATGGCGCTGTTTCCGGGGATGGCGTGTTATTTCCTTTTTGAAATTTCGGGTTAATCTAAACTTGAAAAAAATCATAAAAACTGAAAAATTAAAAAAAATATAAAAATTTATCATCTTTGAATTTTGTGAAGGGTATTGTTGTTTGAATTTTGTAGGATCTACAATCGAGTTCGGATCTGGAAAAATCTAGAGATCAAAACAGAAAAAGGCAGATCTGAACAGCAGAGGATTTCAACAACAAAGCAACAGAAAAAATCTGGAGAAGTGAACCGAGCATCCCACCGCGATTCCGCCTTCGAAACCGTGCTCTGACCGCGCATCCGCGGCGGCTAGGTGACGTTGCATTCTGCAAAAATTTCTGGGGAACCGCGCCGCTTTTTCAACCGTGGAACCGCCGCCGGATGTCGCTTCTGGCCGCAGAAGCGCCGCACGTGGGTGACGTTAGCCTCTGGAAAAAGCGCTGTAATCTTTCTGATCTTCTCCTCTGCAACCTAAAATATATCTTCTGAAAAATCTCCTGCAGGATTCTTTGCGCTTTAAAAATCTTCCCCCTTCCAAATATCAAATCTTGTGCAGGATTCTTTGCGCTGCGCTTAAAATAAACATTGATTCCAAGTGATCTTTTCTGTTTTGCATACCTTTAATCTTTTTTTTTGCTAAGACTTCCAAATAAAGAGAAAAAGAAAAAAGGAAATTTTTTTATAAAAACTTGCAAACTTTTGTCGCTAAGAAATCCGTGCACCCCAACCTTCTTTCTCTTCTCATTCTTACATCATGGGTACCCCACCTCATAAATCTCTTGCCGAACTTTGGTATCGTGAACCTAACTTTGTCTTGTACATGAATTGTTTCGGTCGATTTAAGGAAGATCCCTCCATGCCCAAAATTTCTTTGAAAGATCAAATTGAAGCGTCTAGGAGAAACAGTTCGACTTTGCAATCCAATTTGTGTCAACCATGTCAACCTTCACCACCTTCTTATATTGATACCACTTTTTCGAGTCCTATTGTAACTCCTAAACCGATATCTAGTGCTGAGCATATCGCACAATCTCGTAGCCGATCTTTCACTCCTCTCCACACATCCAGTCATAGGGATCAACAAGTCCATTCACCTTTTTATACAAATATTGATCCTACTCCTGTCCAACCATCCAATTCCTACCAGCCCTACCCGACTTTCCCACCTTCACTAGACATTGTTTCTACACAGCCATTTGGGAGTTTCACGTATCCAAACAATTTCGAATCTTTTACCGAAATCCCTTCACAACCCATGTCTAGTTTGGAACAGTCGTTGGAAGCTTATATTTTAGCCACAAACAAAATGATAAGAAATATGGATGCGTCCATGGCCGCCCTTATGAAACCTAATGAACCGGCAGCTAGATTCCAACTACCTCCAAATTTTCCAATGTATGAGGAGGCGGTTGGACATAGTGAGAATTTGAGAAGAGAGAGTGAGTTCTACACCTTTCCAAATCAAACCTACCCATACCCAATTGAAGCCCACAACTCCGGCTTTCCATCGATTGTCTCAAATGATTCACAAGTTGAAAATAAAACATCTAACGAGTTGTGCGACTTTGTAGTGCTTGATTTGCCAGATTGTGAAGAGTCCCTTTCGAGTGAAACCACACCTAATCCTTTAGAACTTTACACCTCCACTCTAGAACCTAAATTGATAAATATCCATGCTTTTGATAAGGTGTCAGAAAAAATTGATTTTCACTTGATTAAGGATTTAGACGCCGGGAATATTTTGGATGATGAACCAGTCGAATTGATTGAAATTTTATGTCCAATTCATCATCCCGCGTCAATAAATGTTTCTCCCGAACTTCATATGCATCTTGATTTTTATGATAATGGCATGGATGAGCTAAATTTTGAGGAGAATATTGAGGAAATTATTGAGAATGAACCAGTTTTGTTTGATGAGTCGGATTTCCCAATTCATCATGTCCCTTCCACTGATTGTGTACACCCTTCTGAATCTTTAAATGATACACTTCCTTACTCACTTCCCACCGTCTTCGTTCCGACCTCGCAAGAGACCGTTACGCTTTCATCTCCAATACCAAGTTCGACGTACCCATGTTTGCTCACGAATCTTGAGGGATTTAATCTTATTTTTTCGCGAGTTGATAGATTAGCGCAATCGCTTTCTACACATCGGTCATTACAAATTGTGCTAATTTATACGCTCCATCCCTGCCCTCAAGTTCGTATTCCCACTTTCTTTGGTTCTTCTAATCTTCCTTTAATGGTACTGAGTGTTGATGAATCACAATCCGATCTTTTAAGTTCGATAATTTTCAATTGGACCTTCGACGAAAGTTTCGAAGATATTTTCGTCGACGAACTCGCATTCTTACACGATACGGATTTTGTGATTAATCAACCTCCACTCGAAGAAGTAGAACCCCTACCATTTCTTTTTCCCCTCCGCCATTCTCCTCCACCGAGACCGTATACCGTTTCTATCTCCACACGGTCTCGTGTGATTCTCATTTCTTTTCTTTACACTCCATTATTTCACCAACCCCACCATTATCACGATAGAATTTTTGAATGGTTGGTGCTAACTTTTTGTCTGTGTAAGGCCTTGTATAGTTTGATTTTTCTCCTCCCTAACTCTGAACTTTAACGATGTTTTACATAAGTTTGGGGGGAACCTTGTTGTATATATATTTTGTTTTTCTTTTAAAAATAAAAATAAAGAATAAAAAAAATTTATAAATAAATAAACAGGGGAGTGCCGACAATTTTGACCCTCTTGGTGTGGCATGACAGTGAGGACACTGTCAAGTTTAAGTTTGGGGGTGTGCTCAGTAAGCCTTCTTCCTTCGCATTCATGTGTGCATTTTTTTGCATTTTTTTGCATTTGCATATTTATTTTTAAAACCCACAAAAATTGAAAAATTTCAAAAATTATAAAAATTAATGGATTCAATTTTGGCCCTAATTGACTTAACTGGCTAGAAATAACTAGATCTAGACTTAGTAAATTAAAAACCCTAAAAATAACCTTTCTTAAAGTTTAACGGTAGAAAGTATATGTCTTTGTAGTTTATTTAGAAATAGGCAAATTTTGAGTTCACTTCTTGGGCAAAGTTAAAACAAAGGAAAAGTATTGATGTTTTTATTAGAGTATGAGTTTGAAAAATAATTCCTAACTTAAGTCTAGATTCTGAAAATATATACCCTACAAATTGCACAATCACGCACTTTGAAACGTGGAATAATAGAAGAGACCTTGAAATGCTCTTGTCTAAAGTCCTTAGTACGATGAAAAATAAAAAAAAAGATAATAATACAAGTGTGAATAAAGAAAAAAATGAATACTGGTTTTTGTGATTACTTAAGGCTGCAAAAATAGAAAAATATTTAGCGAGGGTGCTTCATCACCTAGTGCCTTAGACCAACTGATTTGGGAGTCACTGCTAAACCCTTAGGTGTTGCAAGACTAGAAAGTACGCTTTAAAGTGCAAACGCATTTTGTAATCGGTCGTTGGTACCTCAAGAAGTATTAACGGTCGCATGAAGGATGTGTAAGCAAAATTCATTTAAAAATTCACCAATTAATAAGTACTTTAGACAACGGACAAGAGTATGATTGCTTGATTTGAATTTCCAAGTGTAGGGGTGATATACACACACACGTAGGGGTATGTGATTGGAGTTTAGATGAGAGAAAGAAGTGAAGAATAGAACTTATATCTTTAGTAGAGTTGATAAAAATTCCTAAGTGGAGATGGAACCCTAGAAGGAAAACTTAAGAAATGCCAAAAGCTAAGTAAGTCTGCAGAACATATATAATCTTAAGTTAAATGATAAGGAAGTGTGAAAAATATGGGTGGATAATTTACGAGTCAACGATAATAGAATTCCTTGTTAGAAAACCTAATTGGAGAATAAAAGTTAATGGCCAAATTGATAGGATTTTTTGGGTAGTATCCGCTGAAAACCCTCAGGAGACAACACTCCTCCTACTAGGGACACCTAGAGGTTTAACGGCTTGTTGCA
The DNA here is from genome assembly GCA_030015575.1 of Agapanthus africanus. Classification (NCBI taxonomy): domain Eukaryota; kingdom Viridiplantae; phylum Streptophyta; class Magnoliopsida; order Asparagales; family Amaryllidaceae; genus Agapanthus; species Agapanthus africanus. The sequence goes on along the minus strand of JASDDO010000006.1, from coordinate 25,319,819 downwards.
CGAGCTCAGTGCAATGCGTTTCCCTGCGAAAGTGATGTTAGGTTTTTGTCGAGAATAAAACTAGGTTTGCTCGAGGACGAGCAAAAGATAAATTTGGGGGTATTTGTTCATATCATAATATTGCATTATTATATTCCCCATTCTTATGCATTTTACAAATAAACAGGTGCTTTTAACCCATGTCTGCTACATAGTACAGGTTACAGGTTCTCGGAGCAAAAACAGTGAAAAAGATAAAAGGCGATGCAAAAGTGGGACTACAACCAACAAATAGAAGGATCTTGATCAAGCCTATATAAAGATCAGTTCACAAAATACAAGGCATCGCAAGGTTCAAGAGTTCGACACAAAGCGAACGGTTAAAAGTCCACTGCACTACTCACTGTGAAGATCTGGAGAAGACATAGAAGCCAACCTGAGAAAAGACCTACTGAAACAGGAAGTACAAGTGAAGCAGAGCCAGCCCAGAAGTTTGCAGAGACCAAGTCCCTCTTTTGGCCACAGAACCGCGGCCAAACCCTGGCTGCGGCCGCGGTTCCGCGCCCGGGTAGTGCGCGTAAGGGAAAAACTTTTTACATAATTTTTGTCGGAGCTAACTAGTCTTCTTAGGGGTATTTTTGTAAATGCAGACATGCGGCAATTGTAAACCTAGTGTTTTCTATGTCCTATAAATAGAAGCCCAAATTCTTGTATTAGGTCATGTCTCCTTTCATTAATAAAATTTCAGAATTCTTTTGGAGAGCATCAATTTATAAGTTCTTAATTTATTTTCTGCCCCAGGTTAAATTTCTTATCTGCCCTAGTTAAATTTAATTCCTTACCCTAGTTAGATAGTTAGATCTTTTATTCTCTGTCCTAGATAAATGTTTCTCAATTCCCTAATGAGTGAGTAGTCTCCTCGCTTGTTAGGGTTAGATTTGGGGAAGGTTTGAGAGATGAAAATCTCACCCCTTTCTTGCCCATCACATATAATTAATAGGACTCCATGCATACATGCGCACACCGCTCCCTACGGCACCCTATCCCATGAGGTAGCGGTGATACCGTAGTATAAAGGCTCGGTTGAGCGTGTTTTCTATGGAGGTTAGGGTAAGGATTGATAAAGGAAGGACATGAACCTAGAGGAAGAAACATCTTCCAGATGGTTCTAATCCCCCTATTAATAATTACCATAACTCCTAAAAGATCCTAATATGGGTATAGAAAGCGGTGAGATTTATTGACTTTCCAAACTTAACCTAAATCTAACCCTAGCAAGACTTAGATCTAGATTAATTTAGTTTTTAGATTCAATCAATCCGGCTCCCATCGGAATTAACTCGTAAGAGCGATTAGGAAATTCACAACATCCCTGTGGACCGACCCGTACTCACCGGCTAGCTACCAAGCGACGCCGTTCTTGATTGCGGTAACATATATTTTTGATCGTAAAATCCATCCAAATCAAATCACTGGAATTTGGTTTCGGGGGTTTGCTACAGGTTGTGTATCAATAACTATGAAGTCCACAGGGAATATAAATTCTCTGACTTTGATTAACACGTTCTCTATCTTACCCCTAGGTTGGGTGATAGATTGATTAGCCATCCGAAGAGTGTAGTGCGTTGGTTTTAACTCTCTGATGCCTAATTGCTCATCGATAGAATACAGAAGCAAGTGAAACTAGCAACTAAATCGAGTAGAGCACGATTGATATTTTTGTTGGCTATAGTGCCCTCAAGTCAATTATTGGATCGCAGGCATGTGATTGTAATGATTGAGGAATGACCTATACCGGTAGAACAGTCTTACTCGAGATGATAGTATGCTATCTGGTTTGTCTTTATCATCGTGTACAGACTTTAGGTGACAATACAGATCACTATTACATATTAATAGAGCCTATATGACTTTTGCTTGACTACCAGCAGTATGATGGCGATCATATACGTGAGAGCTGGGTAGTCTATTAGCACATCCTTAAAATGTCCCTAGTCATGAGAGTTTCGAGTTTGGGCATCGACACTCCAAGAGTAGACTAGTGTATACTGATCGAGACTATACAGGTGTTCATTGGGTTATGAGTATACCGGACGGACTCGCTGGGAACATACTAGTTGGTATTATACCTATTGTCAGATAGCAGTTTCCAGGTGACATGTGTACAGGTTAGTCTATCGACCTGAGATCGTCATTTGTCTCGTTTGAGTTCCCACCGTGCTTTGATTACTACCCTACCACGGCTCAAAGGAGTCGTGCAAACAGGTTTTAGTTGGGTACAGTCCCAAGCCATATGGAGGCAGTGAGTGGATCGTCAGGGGATTCGTCTCTCCCAGTATTGGGGTTGATGTCGTGGTGTGCATGGGTGGCCATCACTAGAAATCCTTGGCCAAGGTAGTCGATAATTACTGATCTAGGATCACTAGTTTCTCAGGTGGTGATAGGTTTCATACCGACACTAAATGTCAAGTTATTAGGGGTCTGACTTTATCCACCCCGCTAGACTCGATTTGCGATACTCATAGACGGACGGACCGGACTGTACAGATATTGTCACTGTCAGGCTCAGTAGGGGTTTCAGGATGAGTTTGCTCGTCGGCCTCCCTTTCGCTCAATACCTGAGTAGCCGTTACGTACAGCTAGTGCCACAGACGTGCTTGTGGTTAATCCCACTGCCAGCGTATTGACGAGTCCTTAGAGTCCTACACAGAGGGTTTTCCTGCTTCGGGCGAAACTTTGTAGAGGCCGTATGGTTTTGTAGCCGGGTTCGATCATATTTGTGCACTTTTGCATGGATCATGATCGGACGGATAATACTAGTGGGCTTTGGTTTAAGCCGGATCCTAGTATTATATTGTTGGATTATTTTCGTCACGTAGTATTCGTATTCAGTCGGACTACGGATTCGGGTATGTATATACGGATGAGGGGTATTCTTATAATTCCGTTATAAGATTACTTTAGAGGTTGCCATTTCTTTTATTGTGTTAAACGTTTAGTTTAAATATTTATTTGGTGGGAAAGTGTGAGTCATGGTTTTCATTAACTCATGCATGTGCACTAGGTGACTCATGGTGTTGAGTCATGAGTGATTCATGGTGACATGCATAATTTTTGTTTTGTGTAAGATATTTGTATGAGATATTATTGGTGTGAGGATGGCAGATCTTTTATGGTGAGAATTTTTCTTAAGTTGCAAACTCACAATATAATAGCTCACAACAAAATAACTCTCACAACACTCAAGAAGAAAAGGCAGCCACAATTCTTTTCTTCACTTGCTTTTTTTTTTTGCTTCACACTTTCCTCTCTTGGCATCTTCTTCAACCTCCACCCTATATGTCTCAAGTGTTGAGAAACCTAGGATTTATTGAGACAACTAATCACAAACACTCTCTACTTCATCTTGGCTATCTAGGTTAGCAAACTAGGTACTCGAGTTGCTTCGGTTTTGAGGTCAGAGCCCGTATTATTAACTCTCAAGGTGGATCGTCTTCGATGGGGGGAGACCGGAGATCAAACATGATCGAGGAAGCGGCGAGGAGCTTGGGACAGAGGTTGAAGACCGAAGGACATGGATCATTCGGTATAACCTCTCTAAACTCCTTTTCATATAGCTAGTGTAAGGTTAATGGTCAATCCGTAGATTAGGGTTCCGTTAGCATCGGTTTTATAAAGTTTTTGTTCTGCATTTGGCCACGGATTGATGGCCGAGGCGCTGGCGTAACCCAATATGGTATCAGAACCAACCCATTAACCGCATACTAGTTGTTTTAGACGATGCTAAAGTATTGAAACTGAAACAACTCTGAAACAATACCTAATGTATTCTAGATTCTGTCGAATTTTGTTTGGTCTTCTAAAAATATTTAAGCAACTGCAGAAGACTACTCTAGCGACCACTAGAACACTCCCCAAATAAGAGCCCAATCCAATATTTTTGATAGGAAACTTCCAGTCTAGCCGGTCTGGACTTGTGATTTGGGTTTGAAATTTTAGGTATGCTTTAGTCTCTGGAATATTAGTTGAGTGGTATTGCTTGTTTGACTCAGTTTGGATATGGTTTTATCCTTAAGTTTAGAGGCTATTTGGGGTGTTTCGAAATCGATATTTCTAACACTGTTTAAAGTTTTACAGTACATGCATTACTATCTGCGACCATGAATATCATTAGAGCGGTACAACTTGTCTAATTTCTATAGTCATTTTAGACGGGTTTGCGAACGTGACATTCATGTTGATGTTCTGTGTTGTGGCTGAATCGTCGTGGTGGATAGGTTGGATGCAATGTTAGTACAGTTTAGTTTTATTTGTACATTTGATATCGCGGGGCGAGCGTCCGACATGTGGACTGCCGTCACTGTCTTCTTGTATATTATTTATTTGGGTCACGAGTGGGTTGAGGTCGATGTCACCATTGTACATATTTTCTTTTCTTTACTAGGATTACCCCGCAGTGGAGTGCACGGATAGCCGGGTTCTAGAGGGAAATGGATCCGCATCTCATGGCGTTGAGATGGAAGGGTCCTCAATCCAGAATTGGCGGGCTACTCACCACACTCGTAGGGGGTATAGGTTGACCCAAGGAGGGGTGCTCAAGTTACCGGATTCTGTGAAGTGCCGAGCAGCCCATTCACTTTGATGAAGGGGGTTGCCTCACTTCTGGTTTGGGAGGGTATCTTGCCGCACTCATAGGGGTCTAGGTTTTCATTGCACAGTCTTATCCACACGACCAAGGGAACGTCGGGTTTCACTTGCGGCTCAAAGGAAACCCGGGGCTCTCAGATTATCAGTAATGTTCTGTGATGCTTATTGCTTATCTGTGATGTTGCATTTATCATGCCTAGAACGATTATTATATATTGTTATATATATACTAGTAGATGTTTTGCACCCGCGCTAGTCCAGCCCCCACTATGTCGTTAGTTAAGTAACCTAACGGGTGATGACGGGGCTCAGTGGCGAATGCGGATGGAATATACGTACATCATATTTTTGTTCTTTTCTGGTGTGATTAATTGATGGGACTGCGTTGATTCTGATCAATACAAGGAAAGAAGACTTATTTGATGTTGTTGGAACAAATTTTCAAAGGCCATTATTACAAGGATGTTTTCTTTTGTTTTGCACAGCGGTATTCGATTATGAATATCCAGCACCTTATTCGATGAGGCAAGAGCCGAGATCCCTTCACCGGGAATGACCTCTTGGGCAGAAGTTTGCGTCTGGGTAATAACTTCACTATAGTCGATTACTTTTTGCTTTGCATCGAGGTATTTAGTTGGGAATATCCTGCACCTCATTTCATGAGGAAAAAGCCGAGATCCCATCACCGAGAGTGATCCTTTTAGCAAAGGTTTACGTCACTATATATTTGTAAAAAGCTATCCGGTTCCTTCAACGATATCAAGTTCATCACGATAAAGGTTTTTCGCCAAAAACCATTTGTAGCCCTCCGTCATTTCAAACGGGTAGCGCTTAGTATTCATGCTATGTTTGTTGGCCTTCGTCATTGCATAGTGTATGGTTGCTATTTTTTACTTTTCTGTTGCATAGATTGATGCGTTGGTTTGGGACAGTCATACTACTATGTTGGCTTTCATCAAGGGTATGTACATGTGGGTTCAAATTAACCTGGACAATGACGGGTAGAACTTGACATGTGACTTATGATATTGTTACGATTCGAAGGTACGGAACGTGACCAGCACTTAAATTACGAAACGTCTAGAGGCGCAACGTAATCTAAGTAAGCTGAAACCCAGAAATCTAAACCATTTAAAAGAAGAAGTGTATGAAAACATGTTTGAAAGCAACATCAAATTTTCTCAAAAATTTCGACAGAGTGTCCTTTGTAAAAACTGGCCTCAAATGGGCACAAACAAGAATAATATACATAAGCAATAATAAAAGGCATCCCCAAGTGGGAGCTAACTCTTCGCCAATTGGCGGACACAACCACGCAATGCAATATAATATACAACGCCGAAGGGCGTGGAACAAAACTCAGAAGAAAACCTAAATCCACCAGAAAACCAAAATAATACAAGCGCGACTCTAAGGTCGAAAGAAAAACAATTGGTCTTCTAAATCTATCAAATAATACAAGTCTGATTGATGGAGCTTACAAGATATAACTGAAATAAATAAAGGTACAACGGCGGTCACGATACAAGTGAACGAACCTACCAAGCTGTAAGTGCACGGCGGCGCCCCGGCCGTCAATCCGACACCGGAAAGCGGAAGCGGTGAATAACTTAAATTTTGCGGACTTAGCAAACCGGCACCACCGCGCACTATAACCCGGATCGAAAACCATTAACTAGTCTAAGCTAACAAGAAGATGGGTTAGAGATATACCGACGATCCAAGTCCTCCGGTCTTCTCGTCATGGTCCCGATCTCCTGCGGAAAAGTCCCGTCTCCTCCTCGTCGCTGGAAGTGCACCACATCGCCTACTTCTTTTACGGGCTCCCACCTCAATGCCGAGGCAACTCGGGCACGAAGCCGGCTACTCGACGTGCCCAAGATTTGCTGTAGAATGTTTGGTAGAGCTTGTGTCTCACTTTTGGGGTTGTGGAATTGCCATTTGAGGAGGGATTGAACTTGGAGCTTTTTAGATGGAACTTGTGGGATTTTTGCAACATGAAATGAAGCAAAATCCCACCTCAAAATATTTGGACAGCCCCTTCAAGAGGGAGGCCGGCCATGCTCTAGTGAGTGAGGGAGAGAATGAGATGGATCACAATGAGAGAGTGAGAGGCTTGAACAATAATGCAAGGCATCAAAAAACAATTATGAAAGAATATGATCACAACACCAAAACCACACTCAAACCACAACCATCACTAAACAAAGTCAAGCCATCATGATAGCTAGAAGTCAAGGTCAAGCAAGTCAATGGAAGGTGCACCATCATGAAGACTATCATGATGCTACAAAAAGCAAAGACCCCCTTCCACAAATGCCTATTTGCAACAATGCAAATAAGCCCTCCTCCACCAAACTTCGGCCAATGAACGGAACAAAGGAAATTGGCCGAAACGGAAAGCAAACTGGCAACTCCAGAAAACTGGTCCCGTAATAAATCACAGGAAAACCCCGATACTGTGCATACACACCCGCATCTGTATTTCGACCGAAATACAAATG